>JAWWEE010000016.1:10658723-10734146 GCA_035221455.1 Xenops minutus
TGGGCCATCAACGGTTCAACAGTACCCCATGACTCACAGAGTTAATCACCCATTGTGTGAGTCCCCGCCCTGGGGGAAGGACTTGGTGCCCCCTGAGGGTACATAAACGGGCTCAGAAGGCCTCTAACTCTCTTGTTGGATCCAGAGGAGCAGCGGGACCTTGACAGGAGGAAACCACCACTCTCGACCAGACTCTGACCATTATTCCCCACCAGAACACAGCTATCATCTGCACCAACAGGTTCTTTGTTTTTCCTTTTGCTTTGGACTTGGGGGAACAACGCAGGTCTCAGCACAAGGACTAACAAACCCCCTTGGGTTTGTGCCCCAGGATGCTGGGTTATATTGCTGGGGTTTTGGTGAGTTGAAAGCAGTTTTTTTTCTCTTTGTATAAGTGTATTTATTGTAATATCTTCAACTAAATTGTAACATGGACTCATAATCTCTCTGGTAGTGGGTCTATTTCTTCTGCTGGTTTACCTTCAAACCAGCACAACATTGTAAGAGGAAACAATGGAAAATAAAACTCCTGTCTCACCTTTCCTTTAAAATTAGATTTTGTATCTGTTGTTAACCTGAAGTTATCTTGTAGCAAGTTGTACTGAATCTAAATGATCCACGAAGTGCCTTTTTGTATGGGCAAGGGAACTGCAGCCTGTGCCACGCTTTGCAGTTCTTTCAACACGCGAGCCTTCTGTGCACCTGCCTTGCAGTGATATCTGCTGGGAGAAGCAGGAAGCCTCGGTTGTAATTGCAACACTTTAGAAAGAAAGAGTTCATCTAAATACAAAGTGCAGTTTCTCCAAGCAAGTGTATATTTCCCTGTGCTGCAAAAGTCTGGTGCAATGACAAGATACAGACAGTATGGAGCATTCCAATACTAATTTTTTTAATAAGACTCAAATCAGTTATAATGGCAGTTGTTTGTTTCTTTACTGCACCCTTGTATATTGTTGATTTATTAAGGAATAAATATAAAATAGCCATAATGCTAATCTTATGACTTAAAATATTTTAACTGCCATACTGATGTAATTTCAAAGAAATTCTTATTTCTTTCCCCCCAAATTTTATAGGTGATATAACTCAATTTTTTTCTGTAATATGTATTGATAATGTTTTACGAACAATTTTTATTTGTTTTTCATAGCTGTGTAGGTTAACACAGTAGCTTTAAACAAAGAAATTTTCTGTGTTCAGGGATATGCAATAATTCAAAGGTAGTTTATAGATGTCTGAACATACAGTGAGTCTTTCTGGTACGTGGTGGTAATTGTGCCAAGTTAGCATAACAAAGATTTGAGAAGTAGGAGAAAATACAAGTGATATAGAGGAGAAACTGGGGTTGTGGGATTTTTTTGTTTGTTTTTGTGGGTTTTGTTTTTGGTTTTCTTTGTTTGTTTGTTTGGTTTTTTAAGGAAGAATTTCAGAAGTGAAAAATACCATGTTTGGTAGTCAGGCAATGTGTTGACATGAACACAGGACAAGATTTAAGAGTGGTCTCTGTCCTTGTGAAATGTAAGTGGTATTGAAAAAGAGCACTTTAAAGGGGGAAATAGGGCAGAAGATGATAAAGTTATTAATGATAAAGTTATTAATGTTATGAGGTAACATTATGCAAATACTTTGAATGTGCATACTGTTATCTGAGGATATTGGAGCTTTGCAGGTATTTTGCTGCCTCCTGAGAGAGATGAGCAGTGTATTCATGGATGACACCGAAGAACTGTAGGCTGGGACTGTTCAGTAGCTCAGGGTAGCCATGCGTTTGTCCCATGTTTTAGCTCCCTTAGAGCTTCACTCAAAGTGCTTGAAGGTTGCATGTGGCTCAGGAACCACAAATTGGCCATATCTGCAGTATGTGATCATAGTGGAGCTTTCTGGATTTTATATAAACAGATAGCTCTAACTTGCTCCAATTTTCAAAAATGCTTGAGTTTAACAACTGAGATTGATTTTTCCCATATTTCCCCTTGAATGCATTTGAAAACCAATAAAATACATAGCAAAACCCAGGAAGATGCAGGAAAAATCAAACACTTCAGATATTAGGAGGAAGGAAAAAAGTCTTCATTCTTCCCTGTTTATGGAGAGTTTGTGCTTTCTCTTCAGTGTGGGCAAATCCGTTGTGCCCACAGTGAGAGACAAGTAATTGCTCTTGGCAGCAATAAAAGTAGGTAGGAGTTGGGGTCTCAAAGGTGTGGTGTGAACAAGATCAAATTAGTTTTAGTCTTAGGCAAAATATGTAAAAGTAGCAGGTTTGCAGGGGCATGCAGTTTCATGCCCAGTAGTGCATGAAATGGAACTCATTAACGGTTCTGTGCTCTCAAGTGCAGGCAGTGTAGATGCATGTGAAGTTCATGACAAACCACCTAGTCTCCGGAGCCACAACTTGTTTTAAAAAGCTTATTGTTTGCTTCAGAAATCCAGCTCCTGTAGCTACATGAACAGAGCTCTATGCTAACAGTGCTTACTAAATAGAATTATAGTGGCTTAGAACACACTAATGCAACTTACTTGGCAGGGAGCTCAAATAAGCTCCCATTCTTAGAGCTGCAGTTGCTGTGGTATCAGTTCTGCATAGTTATTAGTGTACTTATCTCACATTGTGTAGCTCATCACCATAGAGCTTAATGTATCTGGCATGATTATTTCAGTGCAAAACAAATACTGAATTATATTTATAATACAGGCTTCCCTTAGGACCTTTCAGTGTCCATGGTGGGGTGCCATGGGTAGATGGAAGTAGCAGCATTGACATAATGAGGTTGTTATGCCTCCAATATCTAGGGACATGCTGTGTAAGTGTTGAAAAGCAACTGCAAATGACAAACATCACATCAGAGGAAGCACATTCTTCTGAGCTGACACCATAAGGCTGGGTTCTGAAAGAAGTCCTGCAGCAAGAAGTCCTGTGTTGCTGATCTCACTGCTGCTGTCAAGTTTCCAGTCACCAGTCAAGTGTTATCATTCCGATAACTGTAAACAAAAACTGTTTTAAGAATCATGTCAAAAACAAGTTTTGATGCATCACATTTGAAGTGTTTGTGGGCAGTTTGAGCCATTGATTTTGAAGAGGGACATTTAATTGGAAAAAGCCCCAATAAATCAGAGGAAGCCATTTTCTTTGTATGATTTATTTAGAGGAGGACAACTGATTGGAAAAGCTGGATTGCTTTCCATTTTGTTAAACAGTCATGTAGAGAGATTGACAGTAATAGATGGGTTTTGGGAGCAAAAACTTGTTTTAGCAAATGGTTTCTCAAAACTAAGTTATTTTATGTGTACCAGCTTCAAAGAAAGTAATAAATATGTAGTGGTTATTGGATGTTGGGCTGAGAATTATTGTTTTTAAATAAAGTATTGACAATGTGTGTCAGAAATGGAAAAAGCTTGCTGTAGCCAAGGAGTTCAAACTCAAGAATGCTGGACAAGGTTTTTCAAACTTAGATGGAGCAGTATATTTATTCAGAAAATAGGCTTATAGCCTGAATAATAACAGGATTTAGCCCTTTAACCTGTGGCTGGACTGCATGATGAGTGGAAAACTGCTTCTGAGAAATGTCAATGGTTTTTTAAATAATAGTGCTAAACCAGTTTGGAAAATATGTGATATTTGTTATGATTTTTGTAGCAAACTTAAGTTGTGTTCCAAACACTTCCAGAAGAAAATATATACAAGTGACTTATACAGGTAGTTAACACTTTTTAGCTGGAAATTAGATAAAGGACTGCAGACAATTTATTAACCCTAACTGGATGTACATTGTCTTGGTGGAAGCTCCAGCAGCATTTCTGAGGCTGGTGGCGGATTTATGTGCCTTGAATGTTGGCTTGGATGTGGTTGGTTGTTAATGCAAATGAGATGCCATTTGATGATCTGGAAAATGCTAAGTAATTTTATAGAATACTTAATGTCATCAGGTTTACAGTGAGAATGAATTCTTTTCATCTCAAAGGATGGGATTTTGTGGAAAGACAGTTTCTTTAATGAAAGCTCTATGTATTCCTTATTTTTCTTTTCTTCTGATGCTTCTGGTCACTTATTGTCATGTTCAGTGCCACAGTTATGCTATAAATTGATAACCAGGGGAACAGCTGACCATCTGAAGTGTTCATTGGTGATAATATTACAGTTAATGACTTGATTTCTATCTGTGAGTTTATTTTACCAGTCTAATTTAAACTGTTTATTTGAATTTTAAACTGCTGGGTTATACACTTGAAATACCAACTGTTGTTTTCTCAGTTTTAATTTTGAACTAGTTTTAAGAAAAAGTGCATTGAACTAGCTTTGTGTAATAAAAATCTGAGATTTTTTAGTTTAGTCAGTTGTTACTGTATGACAGGACTACTCTTGGACAGAGTGGTTAAGGCAACTCTCCATATCATTGTGTATTGATTTGGCTCTGCGGAGCAACTGTGTTTTTCTGTGCAGTATGTATTACCCTACCTTATTCTCTTCTAACAGATAAAACCATCCAGATTTTGTTCAATATACACAGCAATGTAGCTCTTAGTGCTTGGCTTTCCAAGTTTAATGCTCCTTGAATAAAAATTTATAAGTCAGTTAATGAATTCCTACAAAAATGAGTCACAAACAATGTAGTCACAGGCATGATACAATATCCACCATAGCAAGTGTAATGTAGTGATAAAATAGAAATGAGATGGTGTTTTGGGAGATGTGAATGCTTATCCTGCTGATTATGTGGTGGTCCTCAGTTAACATTTTATATGTGTACCTGGGAAATTTATTTTTAGCTAAACTTGGATGTTTCAGTGTGCTTTAAAGGAGGGGAACTAGTAAAAGCTGCACAGCAAACTTCTTGAGAGAGGTCATACCACCAGTCCTTTTTCAGCTGTCCTTGATTTTTTCTGGCTTACATGTGTAGTATTGAATCATATTTGTGTGTTATATATATGCATTCTTAAACATAGGAATTTAAAGCTCAGAGGTTTACAGTCCTAATTGCACAGTATTAAATTCATAGTCACTGAAGTATTTATTTGTATTCCTTAAGTCAGATGTAAAAATAAAACAACACACTCCACTTAAAGTGGTAATTAAGAAGCATGAATTTAAACATAAACTAAAATTCTTGCTTTTGTCTGGCCGTGATTTATATGGAACAATGGATCCACAGAGAAGTTATAGAAGTCTGAAATGCGTATTAGTGAATAGAATTTGAAACTGCTTTTTAGATGGCCCAGCTTCTGAAGCAGACTAAAATTGGACCTCTTAGTCACTTGATAGTAACTGTTGTATGGCCAAAGCAGATGGACTGCTTGATGCTCAGCACTTTTTTCCTATCTTCTCTGATGCCTTGCCCTTTATCTTTCACCACTTGTACAGCACATGCAGTAGACTAAGCATCCATCAATGCAGTTAGTCATAACCAGATAAGTAAGATGAAAATTCCTGACTTCAGACCAACTTTATTTGCAAAAGTTTTGCTTATAAACAGATGCTGGCAGTTTTTTTTTTTCAGATCTTTTCTTAAAATATTGTTGCCTAGCACATACCACATTAAAATCATGCTGCTGTTGTTATTGACACATGCAAGACACACACAGAGCAGTAATGAAAAGCAGTCCAATCACTTTTGCATTTTGTATGTTGTCATAATTACAATTATATTCTTTGCATCATACAAGTGAAATTTGAATAGATCGGATCCTTACTGGGAAGAATATTAGAGACAGTTTCTATTCTTGTCCTTTTCTTTCCTTTTGAGTGTTCTTCAAACACTTTTTCTAACAGATTTGACAGAAATGGCAACACGTTCACTTTTTCATTAACAACAGATTCTCTTATTAGTTTGAAAATGGAACAATACAGAGCTTAGATCCACTGTCCTTTTATAGCAAATGTTATGAGTAGTTTTCAGTCTTCAAAAGCAGCTCTATTGTGAAGATTTCTGAACATAAATGCATGTGGATTTATGGTGTAAATGCATCTCCCCAGTTGAAACAGAATTTTTCCTTATTAATTCTCCTCTCATTCAGTGAACAAAGATAATGGTACTATCTTGTTAATTTTAACTCTTCTCATCAGTTTGGTATCTATCTCAGGATTATGACAGATGTGTGATAATCTGAGACTGTGGCTCTCTTTCTGGTCAGTCTTTCTTCTCTGGTGGGGAATGAGCTGGGTTACCAGGTCATCTTTTGTTTTTAATCAAGGTATCCTAGAAATTTTAATTTTACAATGGCCTAGAAACATTGCCAAACTTTCCTTGGAAAACTAAAATACTTTATTCCGTTTGTTTGGACATGAGATTTCACATAAAATATTTAGTGTTCCTGTAGGACAGTCCTTCTGCTGAAGGACCATGTACGTACAATACTGTTTCAGTCAATGATTGAATCAGTCTTTCATAATGAGAGCCTCTGCAATTGAGTAAATAAATTTTCATTACAGCCAACACCAAAGGAAATACGTGGGTTTTTTTGCTGGAGGTCATGCTCATTCTTACTAGGCATTGTAATGTCAGAGATGCACAGGAACAGTTTTGTACTTGGAAAAGTGGTTCAGCAGTTTCTTCACCAAGAGGACTCAATGCCACCTAAAATAATTTTGACACAGTCCATATGTACAACCACTTGAAGATAAAAATTAAACTCACTAATTACAGGAATCCTACAATATCTTATATGTGCATACATTCTGCTTGAGAGTCTTTCAGGATCCTCCTCAGGTCTTTTTGTTTCCAAAATTTGCTTTGGAGAGTGACCCGAGGTGGTGCCTGGTTCACTTCACCCTAATATGCTCAACACGGGGAAAGAATTCACTCAAGTAACTGGACATGGCTTCCTTTGGGTTTGCCTGACAGTCTTCTTACTGAGGGCATGTGTTGAGTGAAGGGTTATTCATATTGGTTTCCTCAGATGTTTGGGGTTTTTAAACTTAATTAAACTACAAGTATTTTTAAAAAAAAAAATAATGCAAAGATTTTTAAGGTTTTGCGGTTCTTTTTTTTTCTTTTCTTTTTTTTTTTTGTCATGGCTTTCTTTTAAACTGTTTAAGAACCCTAAAATATAAAAGGGTTTGATTAAAAGGGTTTGATTATGTTGCAAGTTATGAATACATTTCTTAGCATTAAACTTTTTTTTTTAAACCTAGCCTTTTTACAACAACACCGTAACTGAAAGTTGCTGCCCTTGATAACTTTGTATATTAGTTAAAAACTTGTCTTCAAAAGGTAGGTAATGTTGACAATTTGGAGTATATCTTGTAGTTATTTCCCATAGCTCTTCTGATACTTTACAAGTAAATTTAATTATTTTGTCTTAAAACACAAATATTCAAAATATGTACCTCACTTTTCTGACTATAAAAAAGGAAAGTTGAAGTACTGTCCTCTTGATATGCTGCAAAGCCAGAAACTTTGTACAATGCCTGTTAAAGGGCATCTGACATCAAAGAGAAAGGAGGAAAGGTGAGACGATTCAGTCTGGAATTGGTTACTGAACTGGAAAAACTTTAAATTGTATTTAAAACTGAAGTATTTTGTTCCACTGCTATTTTATAATTCCTCTAGATTTTTTCATGTCTCAAATGACTGGTTGCAGACCTACTGAGTGCTGGACTCTTTGGGACTTTGTGTGCCCAGAATAGGTTCTCTTGTAGTAATACCAGATGCCAAGATGCTTTTCTGACTTGTCCTATTTCATACCAAAAGGTTTAAATTGTTCAGCTGCATTTAAGTATTCCCATTCTGCAAAAAAACATTAAATTCCATGCTCTTGTATTCGTAGGACCAGGCTGCCTGATAGCCCTAGTCGTTTTTGTCTGGCACTTATACAGAAAGGCATTTAATGTGACATAAGTTTGGTTGGTTTTGCGTAGGTTGCTTTATTGCCTTTTCCCCCCTCTCTCACTGTAAGGAAGACAGTGGTTTTGGGAGAGACAGAATCGTTGTCCAAATCTGCTTGGTACACAGGATGAAGTGTAGGGGGCAGATCTCCAGCTGAGGATTTGCTCATAGGAATCTTGATGATATACAGACAACTTCGCTGATACTTTTGGGTTCTCTTTGATCCAAATTCTTAGCTCATGAGACATCAACACTTATTTTTCATTTTCACATCAACTGTTATGTTTTCACTCCAACTCCCTGACAGCTTTAGACTGTCTGGTTATGCTATAGGAGGAATGAAAATAACAGCTTTATCATGGACAGAATATCACTAGTACTGTCTCCTACTGCTTTTCCTGTTTCTTTTGGAATGGAGGACCTATTTCAATGGTTTGTAGGAGGCTCATGGGCCCCAGATATCCCTGGGGAATGAATAATAAAACACAGAAAATACAGCCTGTCTTGGAAATTTAGGAGAAAGCTGCTCTGTCCTATGAAAGCAATGCCTTCTCTTGTAAATTAGAATTCTGCTTTCTTGCTGTATTAAAGTAGGTTTGTTCAGAGCAATAGGAGGAATTTGTATTTGTAATGTACATTAAAATAGACTGATTTAAAGTGCATGAAGACTTTTTATAGCCTTTTTATATTTTTTACTAGAAAATAATTGAAAGATGTTTCTGCATACTTGTAATTTTCTTTCACATGCTGGAACATTGAAGGTTTATAAGCATTCATGAAGCTGTATTTTGCTTATTGCTATTTTTTAGTAGAATTTTGACTGGAATAAATAGTAGTGTTGTTTGAGCTATCAATAGATAAAAGAACTGGTCTGCTGTATATATTTAGCAGGTATATAATTAAAAGATATAAAACTTTTGGAATGCATCAGGTGTTACAGAATCTTAGTTTATTTGAACATACTCTGTAAGCCCTGTGGGTGAGGAGGTGCTTTTAGTCAGTTGTGAGTCCATCCCAGTAAGGAATGGAGCACAGTGACAAAAAGTCTCTTGGATATATTTAGTGCTCCAGGAGCATAAATACAAAGCAGTCAAAGTATTATGTGATGCCAAAGGTTATAATTAAATTTGCCAAACTAACCAAGGAGAAACTTGGAGTTTTACTATGAATAAAAGACTTTACCTAAACACTGGGACCTCTGATTGTTAGATTTCTAAAGGCTGGTTAAGAATTCCTGTCTCTGGGTGTTCAGCATATATAAAATCCTTCCTAATGATTTAAAGGAACATGGTCTAAAACAATGCTTACTGAAAACCAACTTGCTTAGAAAGAATTTTCAGGGGTGGGTGGTGTAAAGCAGCTTTTGAAGCTTTGAAAATCATACCAGATGAGGGAAATGGAACTTCAGATGCTGTGATGAGGGGTACCTGTGCACAGCACTGGGGATGGGCTGAGCGGCCTGTGCAGGTCAGTCTGCTAATTAAACTTCACTGCTTCTAAACATGGATCAGTACACTAGCAGTTAGTTAAGATATCTCTACTTGGCACTGTGTTCTGTCCCTCGCAAAAAGGAGTGTATGGCTTGTGTTGATCTATGAATCTCTTATTCAGGGGCCTATTAATCTCCTGTGTGAAAACCTCAAAATATTCAGTATTTCATGTGCAGGGATACTGATTTTCTGCTTTCTTAAGCTTTTGCGTCTAGCTCTGTTCTCAGTCAATATGGATGCTGTAGTGATGCTGTGCTTACAGGCAGGATCTTCTGTGGAATTTTATTTTTAAAAGGGTAAATAAGATGTTATAGAATGGTTTTCATAGTGAACTTCAGACTTGGACTTTTTTATGTTGGAGCCACAGAAAATAGTTGCTCGCATAAAGACATGTTTGTTTTATGGAAGTGAGTTTTACATTTTGAAACTTGTGGGTTCAAAGGGCATCACTTCCACATCATGAGAGGAGTTTACTTGCTTTTTGTGTGAGCATGAATGTTGCTGTTTACAGTTGTTGCACTGAACTTGTGTGTGTAAAGGTTTTATATTGATTCCTTACACTGTTGTTTGTTTAAAAGGCCTTGAAGGAGAAAGGTCTTTTATATAGAAAGTCACAGAAAAAGGTTTCAACATTGTATTTATTTGCAGAATAGTCAGACTGGTCTGCTAGTACCTTTAATTTTTGTTTTTTAAATCTTCCTCAGGCTAGATTGTTTAGAAGCTAAATGCAGGCTTTGTGAATAACAAGGGTATGTTACTGTTTGCAAATCATACTCTTCATGAAGCCAGACACTGTTTCTCTGCTCAAGAGCTGACACTGCTTTTCCATCTGTATGAAAACAATTTCAGTACCAAATATGGACCCATGACTTTGAGTCATCAATTCTGTTTCACAGGATCTCATAGATACCTGTTGCTAGCAAGTAGCTGGGGGTTTTAATTGTGCTTATTATTTATTTGTGCAAAAAAAAAAATTGTTTGTTTTTTGAATGTTGTCTGTCAGATTTTGTGGCGAAATTTCTTTCAAGGAAGGCAGTGCACAGTTCAGTTGTCTCCAGATGGGTTAATTGCAACAGCATTGTGCTTAATATTTGTATAGCACAGCTTGGTAGCCAAGGACTTGCTGGGATTGGTCCTCTTTAATTGTTGATTTCATACTTAAGAGATGAACAGGAGATTGTCTAGGCAGTGTCACTTAGATATGAGTGAGCTATGACACGTAGCATTTGTTTGGGATATAAAACCGAAGACTGTGGATCTAAGATCCCATTTAGATTGCTAGTAAAGATTAAAACTTCCATCTTGATCAACTTCTCTCTTGACCCAAGCTTTGTTGTACAAATTATCTGAAGAAATAATACTGAAGATAATTACATTTCCTACAACTGTTTTCTTTAAAGATTATCCAAATGCATTAGTGCACCTGTAAAACTAAATAAAATTAAGTTAAATATGCTGCACTAATATACATTTCCCCACTTAAGATAAAGTGCAGGAGACAATGGAAATGGAAAACTAGTGCATTCTGGCTCTAGATGAAAATGCTGCTATTGAACTCTTTCCAGAACAACATGTACTTGGATCAGTATTAAAGGGAAGTGTTGTGCATGTCTAAGCCAAATGACCCAGTGCATTGATAGTGCAGAGCATATTTCACAGTTATACAAATACCTAAGCTGGTTTTTTCAGTCTATAAACCAAGTAAATTAGAATTTAAGCTAAAAGGAAAGGAAACCTGTCTGCCTTAAGTATTTTTGTTCTGGATTTGACTCCAGTAGCTCAGTGCTGTTCTCGTGCTGCCGGAGAGAATGCAACTAACTCAGAATGACTTCAGGAAACAAGAGAGGGACCTGCTTCTCTATTTGATGTTACAGAACCCCTCAAGGCTGCATTGTTACATTCACTGTGCCTTTAGGTAAAAATGTCACTAGGCTTCCACGTTATTTTGGTTCTTAAAGTTAATATTTTGCAAAGAACAGGTCTTTCCTCCATTATAATAAACGCCAATAAAAAGATCATTGCAATTGCTGGCAACAGGAAATATTTTTCAAGGAAGTGAAAAAGAGCCTGTTGTCTCCTTTCTGCTTTCATTTCATTTATCTACATCTTTCACATTGCTTTGCTTGTTTTCATTTCCTTTCTCTGTCAACCACTATTTTTGCTCTGTACTCATGCATGCAGTGGTTTGTCAAAGATTGTTTTAGTCCATGTGAATCACTGAGGAATTTTGTGGAAGAAGTTAAACACGTGTGTCACCAATAAAAGAAGACATGAAACTTCATACCTTCTTTTAAAGAAGGTTTGTTAATAAATGAGCACACTGTCAATGTCAGTAGATGATCTTAAGCACCTGTTTGTACTTTCGTGATAGATTTCTATACCACTGTAAGTTTAAATAAGTAACTATAACTTAAAACATTACAGAGCAAAAAATGAAGCAAAGTAAGAGTTAGTGACATTAAACATCAAAATACATATATTGTAGTGCTTGTGACAAAAAAAGATTGATCAAACACCAACATGGTGGATCAACTTTAAGGTCTTAGAATTTTAAGTATTACATGGACGTACAGACAGCTTGCTATTCTGTGCAGCTCTACCTTAAACATCTTAGGAAGATTGCAGGTGTGCCCACAAACACAGCAGTTGTATTTGTCACCACATCAGGGGGTCTTAGGAAATTGGTATCACTGATGCCAGTTTCTGGCCACATCTTGAGGCAAGTATTTGTTGTCAGAATTTTCACCTTATTTTTCTTGTTTTTCCTTTTGGTTTTCTTTCTGCGTTGTTTTCATTTTATAACTTGGAGAGAAGGGATAAAAGATGTGAAGTATTAAAAGCCCCTTTCAATTTTTCTTATTGTGAAGCTTAACCAGTATTTGCAAGCAATAATTCTTAAGAACTTACATCCTAGGGTACTGTATTTGGTTTTAGTTTGATAGGTTAATGTGAAATATTTACAAAATAATATTTCTAAAATGTAATAAGCTTTTGGAAATGACAATCTCATCAATTAGGTTGACCCAATTAAGGGATTTTTTTTTTTTCAACACCAACAATGGAGGATAATAAAAATGTGTTTTCACACATTTTATTCCTTCCCATTGTCTTCAGCCTTAATCCCCCCATTTGTTTTCCATTAATGATCTGAAACAATCTTCCCCGACTCAAAACTATCTTGAGCTTTCACTATCCGGCTCTGACAAGAAATAGGAAACAAACTGCTCAGCTTTCACTGTTCTGAAGAGTCCCCAAAATGCAGTGCAAGTGCATTTTGAAATCTGACTTATTGCTCTGTCAACACATCAGATTTTGTTATCATCATTTCGGATATTAAAGCAATATTTTTGTTAATCCTTTGTCTTCTCTCTCTCACCTTCTCTCGCTTATATTATCTCATAATATTTTGTAGAGAAATGGTACAAACAAGAAATATTTAATATATAGTGGAATTTATACTTTAGGAATGTCTCAAAAGTCTAAGTTATAGTATTATATTTGTGATATGTCTTCTTGAAACTGCTTCCTGGAATGCTTGGTGACATTTCACTATAATAATATTTAATACAAGTAATATTTTTTACTCAAATTTGGAATGTTTTTAACTATAAAGGGAACCAATTGTTTGGGTGTGAGTGGTAGCCATCAGTTTTATGACTGAGCCAACTTACACTGTCTTTTTTTTTTCCCACGGAAATGACATGGTATTTTCCAGACAATACAGTACTAATTTTAAATTATCACTAAGTTTGTATATGTTATACTGGTGTACAGCTATACTTCACTCCTCTGTAATATAAATCCAAAATTATAGCTCTTGTCTTCTGCAAAAAAAATATTTTATATATCTTATCTGTAAAAAAAATACATGTTTTTTTTATGTAGAGTCAAAGTTCTTGGCCAGAATATTATATTTTGATTGAAAGAATTGTTGGCTCCTCCAGCTGGTTTGTTACACAAACTCGTGTTGCCATGAATGGTTATATTATACATATGCCATGAACATGTACCTCAGTGGACCTGTCACATATTAAGACCCATCCAGCCGTACTGGTACAGCTTTTTACCTCCTGTGCTTGGTTGTAGTGAAAACCAAGGTTGCAATACTTGAACAGAGCATGGCTGGTTTAATATTCAGACTTATTTACAAAGTTCCGCAATGCATTGCTCTGTGGGGTATTGATGCCTTCTAAACTTGAATAGTTTGAAATTTCATTCTCTGAGGCCAGAAAAGACATGACTCCTGTTTGATTTTGAACTTTAATATGTGCCCAATTCCTTTTATAGCTTTTACACCTCTACTCTGACCATGGAAATTATTTGCTAAGCCGTCCTGCAATCATTCTCAAGAACATTTCTGCTTTTAACTGTGAATGCAAAAGGTAAACTTTAATGATAGTTTTTATTAGCTGGTAATTTCCTTTTAGACCCTTTCTAATACTGTTGTTACCCTTTGGCTACATTGAAAATTTCTTATCTTATGAAATACTTTTTAAACAGATGAAGATTAGGATCATACTGCAACAGTTTATTATAGAATTCATTAGGAAACCTCACTTTTTGAAGGTCTGACACCCTCTTGAATACTGCTTCTCATTAGTTGCTGGCAAACGAAAAGTTATCTTGGAAGTTCTTAAGGAAAGGGGCAGGAAAAGGCAAGTGTGTTTTTTGGCTAGGTAGGTATGGATGCCAGTGAAATAAGTGTTTGACTTTTGGATTGACTCTCAGTTGGTCCCAAAGATCATTGTGAACATGGATGGAGAGATTAAGGTACCTGGTGTGTAGGGGTCAAACTATCAGAAATTTAGTTCCTGATGTGGAGTCCTGGCTGGAAAACCACTCTGAAGGAATGGGGGAAGTCAATCTACCCACTGGGGAATATTATAGAGGGTTGATTTCCTTGCCAGGAGACTTCTACAAAGCTTGGAAATAGAAATTTATTGGCACCTTGTATTTATGCATTGTAAAGTTCTGCCCAGCTCTCTTTACAAGTCTTACTCATTTTAATCAGACTTCACTAACTGCACCAGGACTTGCATTTTTGTGGGTTTTCCCTGCCCTGTTTCATGTGGACAGAAGAGATGTGCTGTCAGCATAAACAACTTACTACCTGATGCAGGTAAAAAAGGTATGTGATCTTTCTAGAACAGAAACTGAGTGAAGTCTTCCTCTGACAGCAGTTGTACCAGTGGGAGAAGATACTGTAGATCAGAAGTGTTTGGTACCCTTCTTCCTTTAGGAGAGAAGGAGAATTTCTATCAAGCTCATTCAAGTGAATGATTGAAATCTCTTTAGGCTTCAGTCTATTTGGAGTTACGGCATATGCTGGAGAAGCCAGTTACATTTAAATGTAATAAAATTGTGGCATACTGTGTAATCTGTGTTATTTTCATTCACTTGTGTATTTTGATAAACAGGGAGATTGCTATAGCCTTTTAATTAGCAGTTGAGGATGTAGTGGGAGAACAATGTGGCATAAGTGAGTTATAAATTTCACTTGAAGAATTATGGTACTTTGTTGTATGTTTATTATAAATATAAGGACTTAATTTGATTCATCTGGATGAGTTAAAAACTTTTCTCATTATAAATACAAGGTAGCAAATATGGATTTCCCAATTGCATCTGTCTCATTGTGTTAGGGATACTTGTATCTTGAATGAAGCACTTTTTTCCCCCAGTGTTTTAGTCAAAGTTGTTTGATATTAACTGGGATAAATTGCAGGGAATATTATTTCTTTTCTTGGAATGTAGAAAAGAGTTTCTCAAGGTTCTGTTTATACATTACATGGCACTTATTTACAAATTCATGCATGACTTCACAAACAAGTTTTGTGGGAAGAATATTAAATTATTAGTCCCCAAAACTTCAAGCTTTGTTTTCAGGACTTACTAAACACAGAGGCTATGCTGGCCAGTACAAAGGGTCTGGTAACGGTGTATTTGCAAACTTTTAAAAGCAATGAAAATATGAGATTGATATCTTGAATAAATTTCAATTGTTGATCTAGAAAAAAAAGGGTAGTTTTGCTGAAATAATTTATACAGTTGTTAAACTTGTACAAATACTGTAACACTGGAATAAATATTTATGCTGAACTGTGGTTCATTGCTTTAGTCTCATATTAGAATTTTATAGGCATTACAATTTACCAAGTAAGGGTAATCTAAAAATATCAGAAGCTGCACATACTTGGGTCTTTTTACTGGATGAAAGTACAGTATATGCCATGGCGCATTTAATACAGTCCTGTCTAGCAGTCTGATTTGACTGTTGTGATCTGTTTTATGTAACTTATGGCAAGTTTACATATTTTCATGGCTGTTAATACTAAATTCTATACTAGCAAAAGGTTTAGGAGTCCTTTGCAAGGAAACATCCAACACCATGTGGCCATTTTGACAACTTAGAAAATGGAAAAGGAGAAAAATAAAATATCTTTTTAACAAAATATCCACGATTTAGTACTTAACTCTCCTGATACTGTACATGACTGGAAGTGTTTGTTTTGGTTCATTTTGTGAACTGCTTTAGTTTAAGACTGAAATTAAAGACTTCAGACTCAAATCCTTATTTTTAAAAATTAAACAGTAGGGGAGACAAACTCAATCAAGTAGACTAAATAATGAGTTAAAATTAAAAATATGAGATCATGCTCATATTTATTAAACAGTTATGTGAATTATACATTTATTAATCTCAATATCAGCTTTAAAACATTGGCAATAGTAATAAGGAAAATAAGTAACCAGTGGTCTACCAGTAACACAAAACACATAGCTCATGGTAGAGGATTTTTTTCTGCGAAAAATGTGAAAAGTTGAAATCTGCCAGCAATTTTTAATATGAAAGGGTGTGTAAAACCAAATGCGCTTCAGGTTGCATAACAGGCAGTTATTGCACGTGGCATTGAGCTGCACAGTTTAGCAATCTGGTGTTAACCATATAGTTGCGTTTTGACATTTTATATTGCCCTTCACTGTTAAAATGTAGGGTATGTGAATTAAGGACAAATGTTTTGTTAATTTGGAACCAGTGACCAAGCTTGAGGTACTTAATTTATAGCATCTCTATAGATGTGGGTGGCCTGTGATTTCACACTCAGTTCTCTGTTCCTGCAAGCCATCTCTGTTGTCACCCTGAGAATTGATTCCAGTTGGCTGCTAAGAGTGGTTGCTTTTGTCTTGTATCAAATGATGTCCACTACCGCTAATAACCACTACCACTAAGTAACACAACCACTTATCACCCCCACCCCTAACACTAACCATAAACCTAACCCTAACAACCACTACCCCAATAACCACTACCCATAATTACCACTACCACTAATAACCACTACCAGCAGTTAACACAACCACATATTACCCCTACCCCTAACACTAACCATAAACCTGCCATTAATGTGTAAACACATGGAAAGTTAATCAGTGTTGCTGTTTTACCAGCTCTTCCACTGGTAAGGTTGTGTTTGATTGTGATGCTGAATTCTTATGCTGTTCTCTTAATCTTTTTGTGGTACTTGTTCCTTGTGTGTTGAAAAATTACCCAAGAAACATGTATTACGAAAAATACAAAAACAGAATTCAATTTGACAATTTTAGTTTTGCAGCTGAAATACATGACAGCTTTGGCTGGAAAATGGAAATTAATGAGGTATTAAGTGACATTTAGAAATTACAAAGTGGTATTAAAGCATAATCATCATTAAAGAAACACTTAATATTAAAAATTGGCTAATAGATAATTTTGTAACTCAATTTTCTGACCTTTCAAGTTTAACTTATAATAAAATTACTCTAGAGTAGTAAATAAAGAATTAGTTTTTTTCTGTGAACATGTTTCCTGGGGCAACTATTGCAGTGAACTCTTATTGGATATAAACTCTTATATCTCTTATGACTCCACTCTTTTGTTTTTCTTTTTTTCTCTTTCCAGTGACGTGGCATGCTAATCTCACAGCACAGTCTGAACATTACTATTTCTGATAATTTATGTACTCATTACTTATTTTTTAACTGTTTTTAAAAGAAATGGGGAAAACATTATTAATAAGACAAAACTTACAGATATAAGTGTCTTGTACTGTGTTGATGCTTATCTTTGAATAAGTTCACAGTGCTTTTTGTTTCTGCTCCAAAAAGAACAGGTGCATATGGTTCTAACTCTTCACTGGAAATTTCTATAAGCAAAAGTGTATTGTAAAAAATTCTATCATTAATCTATTATGGGAAAATAAGTGTAAGAACAATATTTGCTTAATATTCATCAACATGTAAATATTTTTATCCATTTGCTTCTTCAGTTTGTCTTTCTAGAACTCTTGCTCTCTCTTTTTTCCCCTCTGATTTTTGAGCTTTGGAGCAAAAGACTATTGCAAGGCAACAAATGACTGAGTGAAGCAAAACTATCAATAGGAAAGAACACAGAAAGAGGAATATGGGGAAGCCAGAGAGGAAATAGCCAAGAAAGGAAATAAAGAAGGTTCTTGAAAGCAAGGTTTGTAGTGAAACTAAGCTGGTTTGGGCCTCGTTATTTTATTTGAAAGTGAAGTTTATTTGAATTAAAATGAAGTTCTTAGACTTGAGATTTCAAAAGGCCCAGGATCCTATAAGGATGAACCATTATTTGTAACTTGTGAATTTATAAACCCAAGATATTGATAACCTTGTGAGACTTCATACTTTTCAGGCTTAAAAATCACATGATTTGAATACGCTTTGTAGTGTAAAGATATACTTAAATGTAGGAGGACTTCCTGAATCAGGACTAGAATGGTTTGCTGTCGAGTTAGCCAAATCTAAGTGCTGGTTAGACACAAATCTACTTAAATAATATGGGTTCTGAGGTTTTATGCTAATATTTGAAACACTTAGAATATTTATATTGTGCAAAAAATCCATATCTCATAATTCCTAGCTTGAAATCGGTGCAAGTCTATGAATGTGAATACAAATAATCCAGTTTCATGTTGCTTAAGTCAAGTATGCTCTCTGCTTGTTTTCAGGGGTCTCCCCCAATGTGAACCTGAGAATTTTATCTGGTTTTCCTTTCAAGAATTCCTGTTCTCTGTAAGTGTCCATGGTTAATGCAAACCATTCCATGATTTTTAAAATATGTCTGACATAACAAAACCATAGTAACATATACTTAATATGGGTTACAAACATAACTATTGTTTTCCTCTCTGTAACAGAGCTTTCTTGGCTGGCTTTTAATCTCTTCCAGAAGGCCAACATGTTTTATATGAGAGCGAAGTTGGAATCATAAGCATGTGATTTTTTTTTAAACATTTCCTTAGATGCTAAAACCTTGGATTTTTATTTTTTTTTTTGCCATACTTAGTCTGTAAGGTTAAGTTTGTGTGCGTGGCCAGAGTGCAGCTGCCAGCTGGGTAAGGGAACAAGGCGGTGGTGTGGCTGAAACCACAGTGCATTGTACAGCAGGCACACACTGAATTAGATGAGAATGGCTGGCAAGGCTTGTTCCTTTAACCTCTTTTGTCAGATTCCACCTGTGTCTTCATAGTCTATCTCCTTTACTTTTTCTCTCTTCCCCTCTCTCTTCTGCTCTCTCTCCCACACTCCTGCAAATCTTTTCCCCAGACAAGTACAGTTTCCCCTTGACACTTCATTTATATAGCTAAATGAATTATGACTTTGGGTCTTCAGTTCCCTTCCCCACCTCATTCAAAGTGTATGAGTCTGTGTAGCCCTGTCGTGATTTCCCCTGTTGAGTTGCCATGAAGATGGTTCTCCACACTGGCAGGTCCCCCCCACACTCAGTGGGTATCTCTCTGTACACAGGGGCTGGTTCTCCACACTGGCAGGTCCCCCCACGCTCGGTGTTGGATATCTGTCTGTACACAGGGGCTGGTTCTCCACACTGGCAGGTCCCCCACGCTCGGTGTTAGTGGGTATCTGTCTGTACACAGGGGCTGGTTCTCCACACTGGCAGGTCCCCCACGCTCGGTGTCGGTGAGTGCCCGTGCCCTGCAGTGCCCGGCTCGGCCAGCAGGAGGCCGTCGAGAGCAGCTTCCAGTGGCGCTGACCCTTCCCTGCCCAAACCCGGGCAGGGCAGGGCGGGCAGAGCCAGCCCCTCTGCTCGCTCCCATTCCCTTTGCGCTTCCCTGGGCACGGCTGCTGGCACCGCTACTGCTGTCAGTGCAGCCGCTGGGGCCTGCGCTTGTGCGAGCTCGTTCTTTGAAATGCGAACTAAACAGCCTTTTGAAACATCTGTAGAGTTTTGGAATAAAGCATCAAGACGTGCCCTGTGAAGAAGGAATCTGCCTTGTGTTGTGGCCATTTTAGAAGTTGGCTATGTGGGGACTAGTTTTCTTTAAGTCTATATTAAGATTTAAGAAAGCAAGCTGAGTAATTTATAAAATAAAAATAACTAAAATTAAATAATGTACTGGTGACGTTCCAGTACTAAAGTTACTAAAGGTACAAAAAGGGGGGAAAAGAGATCAGTTTAATTTAATGAAGATCTCCCTTGATGAGACGTGAGCACACTCAGTTGTGCACTACTGCTATAATCTACCAGCTAATTTCCTATAAGGTGGGTCAGCAAAGGTGTTAGGCCAAAACATTCTTATGCTAGTGTTATGCCATGGAAACAAGACACTTCAAAATTTTGCTTCCTTTGAAGAAAGAAAAAGTACCTATTTAGACAAACTTAAGAACTTTGATTCTCAACCACTGTGTGGAAAAAATGCAAAAGTCAAACCAGGGCTCGGTTTGTGACAAGCCTGTCCTTGGTAGGTGGCTGATCCCTTAGCAGTTAATGGTTGTGGTTGGTAAGTAGGTTTATCCTGTCTTGTGCTTTCATTCTCACTGCCATTTTATGTGTTCTGTTCCACAAAAGACAAAATTGTTTTTCTTAGATTTTTTGAAAAAGAAAAAAAATTTATTCTGTATAGCTTTTTAAAATAAATTTTATTCAGGAGGGTCTTCTAGTAAAATATGTTTCACACAATCCAAAGCATTCCTAATTAAAATATGCCATAGCTGCTATTTAGGGCTTATGTGGGTGTAGTCTCACAGGACCAATGCCAATGAACTGAAATTGAAGTAGGCAGATGTAGTACAACTATTTTTCCTTGTTCTGCTTAAGAACAGATTTGAGCTTAAAATCATTACTATGTCAAATTAATGTCATTGTTACCTCCAGTGGATTTTCTAAATATCAGCGTTTCATGAGAAGGTCAAACTAATTTGCTTTGATTAGAAAATGTTGTTCCTGTCATAAGAAAAAGTTTGTGTTCCTTTTATGTATTTGGGGTTTCAACTCTTGAATAAAAACTAGAACCTTTTATTTTTTTTTTTTTTACTAGTAGAGCTTCAGGCTTCATTCACGAGAATGTAGCTGCATTAGAACACCCAAGTTAGCAGTTCCAGTCTCCATCCGTTGTGACGCTTTTTGGCTCTGCAGTACATGCTTTCCTCATTTCTGTGCATTTTTCTTCATGTTTCATTGCCCTATCCTGTGATTTCCAGCACTCCAAAACTTCTGAAAGGAAAATGTGGAAATATCAGAAAGATTTGCTCTTTATATTTTAATGTAATAACTTTAAAAATAAACTGAGTCCTGTGTTAAATATGCAGGTGCCACAGAACTTGTGTTCCTGACCACAGTCCTTCTGTGATTAGCTGTGGTATTGGATATAAATCCTGAAGAAAACTGGTGAGGGTTATGTAATGATAACTGCAATAGTTAACAAAGGGATGTTCTTCCAAGAACTGAATCAGAGAAACACACATTCCTGTACTAAACGCCTATTGACTTGATAGTTCAATTTAGTAAGTCTTTGTTTGCTTTTTAATCCTCACGGTGTCAGCTGGAAAACCTGAATGTTTTTCTTAAGTAGCCAAGTTTAGCGAGTTGTTTTCTTCTTAGCATTTACTAGGTAAAAGTGAAGACAGTTTTGCAAGACGATGTTTTGTAATCTTTTGTGTGTTGAGATTGTATATGCTGTATATGTGTCTATATATACACACACAAGAGGATGATTTATGGTGAACAGGAATGGTGTTTTCTGTGAACGATTCAATTGCTTAAGATTTCTTTGACTGTCTTACAAAAGAAGATACCCTACTCATTAAATTCAAGGAATGACCAACATCACGTTGTTTTATAATAGTTATGAAACCAACTGATTTACCAGAAGTTTTAAGGCTCTTGCTATTGAGGCTGATTTGGAGAAAATTCTTGGAACTTGAGTGTTTTGTATGTAAAATTATGACTGGCTGTTGAGTCACTCCTGAGTCTTACAGCTGATGAGGAAACAGGAAAGCAATTACATTGGCAGTAGGAGATAGAGCTAATGACACCAACATGATCAAAAGTAAGGACAAGTTTAGAATTTAAAATATTAATACAAATTATGTTTTTTAATGAATTTGTATTATAGCCTTTTTCTTTTGAAGAGTTACTTTTATGGAAAAAGTAAAACCCATTGAGATCAGTCTTTATATTTGGTACTTGAAAGGAGCAATGATAAAGAAATAAATTAGTTTGTGTGGGGTGAACTTACACTGAGTCAAATCAGGGTCTACTCCAGGGTCCTATCTTTAGCAATGGCCAAGAGCAGGTGCTTAGGAAAGAACAAAGGAACAGGAGAACCATTCAAAGTCCCTTGTGCATCTTTGCCCACTCTCTGGGTCTCAGGAAGATGTGTGTTTTCTTTGTGTTTACTAGCTCTGGATTTTTTTTTTTTTGTCCTGTAGTTTTGGTCATATTTCAAATAGGTAGTAAAGTATAGCTTCCACAATATCCTCCAAATGGTTATTTTTCTAGAATGCAAGGTTACTGGTAGTTATAGAAGTTTGCATTAAATATAAATGATGGAGTCTGACTGAAGGACTTGAACAAGTTGGCTGTATCTGTCTTACAGGAAAGTGATAGCTGTTACTATTGCCCACTTTTTATCATGAGCCATTGTTTAAGTGCTGGATACATCCCAGATAGCAAAGGAGAGTATGAATAGAGTTCTTATTCTCTGCCTGCTATCCTGGACATCCTTTTCATTCAAGGCATTTAGTAAATACTGCACTGAATCCTCTCAACTGCCATCCTAAAAGCTTACCTTCTCTTTAGGGAGGTTTTTCTGGATAAAAAATGGAGCACCTTTTGCTGTTAGCTGAAATGTCTTTCATGGCTTTGTTTTGCTTATGGTTGAGTCTTTGGAATAAAAAATAATCCAAGACTGTTGCACAAAAATACAGTTATTTTACCCATTGTGAGCTGAACTATCAAAAGCTGGACCTGTTAGAACTCCTACTATTCAGAATGTAGCACAGAATATTTGCATTTGGGCTCATTTAATTGCATGTGAGCATCTCAGAATTAATGCTTCAAGAAAGTAGAGAACTATTGTATTAGTCACTATGTTTTGATAGCCTGTAAACTATCCCAGCTGACTGATGTTCCTGTTAGGAACACAGTGTGGTGGGATCAGAATATCAGACACTAAGCATAAAAAATGCTTGACACTTAAGGTGATATCTGTAACTGCTCTGTTTATTTTACTCTCAGATACCTGGAAGATCCCTTTTTATAGAACAATGTCTGTGTAAGACTATACAGTAAAATGTAGCTTTCTGATTAATTGATTGGTATTCTTAAAATTATATAAAATGACTTCATGATGAATAAGGGCTTAAGTTGTTTGCTTACATTGTTTCATCTTGCTTCTACAAGCCTTGCCCTCTAAGTTTGTCAGAACCTCAAATTCCAGTGGCATATTGTTGAAGCAAGATTAAAAATAAAATAGGCCTGCAGAAAGTTTTCAAGGAATGGATTTTTCTGTAACAGTTTTATTTTAAGTTTTGCTGTGGCCACCTAGGTCTTGAAAGGATTATAATTAGTATAAAGTTAGTTATAAATTTTCCTATCTGTTTTGGTGGGAAGAATTGGGAAATAGTCTTCCAGAAGGAACAATGGAAAGGGGTTTTAAAGACGATTTAAACATAATGTGGAAGGGAAATAGAGAAACTCTTTTTTTAAAAAAAATAGTAATTATTTGCACAGGTTTCTTCTTAAGCATCCTTCCTGGGATAAGAGGGACAGTATAAGCTGAGTCATGAAAGGAAGTGCTGATGTGAGACCATTCCTCCTTTGATGAACACTTCAGGCACTTTTTTCAAATGTCCTGTAATCTAGGATAATGTCTTCCATTGGCAGTAATTATCTCTGTTGTCTGACACTGTCTGTGTGGTAGCTTAATATGCTGACATCTGGTTTTCAGCTGTTCACTGGAAGTTTCGTCTTTCTAGGCTTGCAGGTGCACAATAGGAGTTGGCATCAGTGGCCAGGAAGGAGTGGAAGCAGCCTTGGCAGGGTCTGACAGCCCAGTTCAAATACCTTCAGAGGCTCTAGCAAGTTCATGGCAGGCATTCCTGGTTGAGAATATGCAAGTCCTTATGTTTTCTTTTACAAAAATTTTGCTTTCACACTGATGTGTTTCTGCTTTGTCATCTGTGACTTCTCTACTCACGTTTTTTTCTGGTTGTTAAGTTTATAAATGAACAAAACAGTGACTTGTACTCTTTAGATACCTAGAAGTACTGGGAATAAGAAGAATGAGTTATGCAATCTAAATGTTTGAGTACAATTGTTTTGGAATGTAAAGAAAATAATTACTGTTTCTTTTTCTCTTTTGAAAACGCAAATGTATCTGAGTGCAGTTACTACACTTAATGATCCCCTTCATTTTCCCAGTTTGTTAAGACATACTGTTTTCATGTGTTATACAGTTCTGCCTTATACTTAGAAGGAAAAGAGAACCATATGTTGTGCTTTACTGGTAAATCCCAGGGATTGTCTGTGTGGTTGTAAGGACTGTGTAGATAAGCCATGACGAAATGACTGCCTCTAACTAAACTACATCTACTACAAAAGACCTCCAGTAAGTAATTATATTAAGGTAAAGAGCTGTCTTGAAATCCCAGGCTTTTTTAGATGCAATCTAGACTTATGTCTTCTCTTTTTTTTTTTTTTTTCCTCCCTAATGCTTGCTCTGTGAGCATTTTTCTTCAGAAAACATTAAGCTGATGATCTAAGAAATATTGAAGGAGTCCAAGAGTGGAGTCCTTGCAAGCTAAACATAATGTTTTAAACATTATTAATATGTTAGACTGGGAGAGTTTTATGGGAGACTATATTTGGAAATGTTTAATCAGAGTCCTAAACTTTGTCTCTTGAGCATTGAAAATATGTTTTAGGAGAATGAAGACCTAACTTCCCCATTTTTAAATTTTTTCACCTAGTGATATTATATATCAAAAAGAAAAAAATGTTTTAGTATTTAATTAATAAACCCCCTAATTTTTAAATTTGTATGCAAGATTCCCTAGACTCTAAGCAATCAGGTGTTTTGATCTGTCCCTCATAAATAGTTCACTGCTCAAAATCATTCACCTGTGTTTAGGAGCTTTCAGTAGACCTTAATGGCCATACAAGTCAGTCCAATGATGTTCTTGTATTGTCAGAAAGCTTTCAACTATCTAAAGATGAGAAAACTAGGGTAAATGTGTAATGCTGCTTTCACATGTTCCTTTTCTATTTCCAACAGCCTGCATCTAAAGGGCTCACTGACCCACAAGCAATGCTTTATCTAGTAAGTGTCAAAGGTGTTGTCTCCAAACATTTACTACATATCGCAGTAAGTTCTACAGTTTAAGATTAATGTCTCTGTTGTACCTGCTGTCTACTTTCATTTAATGCCCCTCAGTCCTTGCCACTGAATTCATCATGGTTTGACAGATGGCTCTCTTCCTCCTGAAAAATCCGTTTGTTTATTCAGTGTCTGATTAATTAAAGGGTGATTGGAACATCCTCTTGTGAGATACCAAAAAACAATTAGGATATGACTTAGGTAACTTCACTTATTAAGGTGGGTAGATCTAGCAGGGTGAAAGAATGAAAAAAGAAGTCAGTCTTGATTGAATACCTTGAGTGTAGTTTGTGGTGTTTTTTTCTGTCCATGTGACTCCTGAAACCAGACAGGAGAACTGGGGAAAAGTTCTGAACTGCAGTTGCAATGCATGTTCCAAGAGTTACACAGAGGTAAATTCAGAAGAGGAAACCCCTCCTAATGCTGCTGGCATGGTTCCAGAAAAGAGAGAATCACTGATTGTGTGTAAGCATGAATAATTGTGAAAATATGTTAGTGTTCTGAGCCTTGGGAAATAGCCTTTCTATGTCTGTAGAGGGCCTTTTTTCAACAACTTCAGCAATTAAACATTCAATTCCAATTTCTAAAATTACAGTGTTGCAAAGCTTTTAGTGAACACTAGAGAGACCAACATGCTTGATATTTTTTTCTGCTCTGACTCACCTTAGTTAACGCAGACATTTTTTTTTTGGAGTGGTTTTGTTTTTCCTCTTAGATAAAACATTTGAGTGTGGTGTTGGCTTTTTTTTTATCCTTTCTGTTTCATTTTTTGCTAGAGCTTCTTCCTGAGTTTTGGTTTGATTTGATTCAAATTTGAAGAAAGGTTTCAGGCTTGTTTTGACGTTTCAGGCTTGTTTTGACTACCTGCCTTCCTTATTCATCTTCCATATTCTTATCATTGAACTGTGCTTAGTGTGATGTAAAAAAGACAGTTTGTTGAAAATAAAAGTGAAAACATAATCTGCTGGTGATGATGATGCACATCCAAAAGCTCTTTTGTATGGCTGTGGATGCTAAATACTGATAGCAGGGCAACTGAGGCTGATAGTGCAGCAGTGTCATCTGGCATTTATGGAACGGTCCTTATGCTTTCTTTGCCTGTTCTAATTTCTAGTGTGATTATTTTAGGAGTGCATAGTATAGATTCTCCTATATAACTTATTCTTACAAGTTATCCTTAATCAGTATAGTATAGTAAATATAAAATCTCCTTGTACCACTTGCATTTAGGAAGAGTGCAGTGCAGTCTCTGCTCTACTCTGACCTTCCCGTTCTGAAGAACAAGCTTGACCACAACCTGTATAAAGCAGCACCCTGGAAAGTGTGTTGAACTTGCAAAACTTTTCAGCTTAGCTTGTGAGCAAATCTGAATCTGCTTTCATGGTTTATGTGAACACAAACTAGAATAAGTTACCAGAATTCCTACAAAGTGCAGACTTGACTTTTGAGAATCTGTTGCATATTAAAATGTTCTTGGACTTTGAACCCATGACAAGCTGCAACTTCTGTTTGTATATTGTGGGTATCTAAGGCCAGCAGATATGCTGCTGCATCAGCTTTGAGCATTTGGGGGATCAGTTTGACATCTTTGGTTCAGACTGTTTCACATCACACAGGTAGCCTGGGCTAGGGCTTACTTTGGAGTCTTTCAGCTAATTGTTGTGGACAAGACTGCTCAGTATCCCCTGGAGTAGAGAGTGCCCCATGAATGACCAGTTAAATGGGGTCACTGAACACACCCAGCACTTTGTAAGCTGTATTTGTAGGACATCATCGTAGCTCCACATTGCTCTGATGGTCTGAGCAAGAGACAAAATTGCTGCTTGTGTAGGATCCTCTGACTCTTAATTCAGTTGTGGCCAATTTTTCCCAAAGTTTTTCGATGACAATATAGCTTTATTGCCTGGATTTCTCTTGAGGCTGCAATGAGTGAATACAGTACAGATATTGCTGGAGATGTTTTTAACAGAATAATATGTATGAGATGCAGATGGTGAAAACCATCTCATCTGCTGGTGTTAAACACAGTCAGCCACAAAGGAGAGTTAAGGACTCTTTCTTTGCTCTTATCTAAAGATGTGGGCTCATAATATCAAACTCAGTAAGATCTGCTTATACTTCTTATCAAGAGTGCAATGGGAAACATAACATCTGGAAGGAATATATACATCAGTAACTCACATTTGTCCTCAGGGTTATTGAGGACCATGCATAACACCACCAGGGGATTAATAATTTGCTTAATGGGGCCACAGAGATAGTAAGTCGTTCTAATAGTGATAGAATTCTGAAATGGTGAGTCTGACAGGGAGTTTCAACTATTTATTTTCTGAAGTTATTCTTGTATTTTCACATTTGAGAAATGAAGTCAAATACATAATTTGGTCCTCTCAGCAGATTAAATTTTCGTCAAAATTAATGTGACTATATAAGGAAAGAATTCAAAGATTTGGTAAAGTTTTTCTTAAATTATACATTTGGTTATTAATTGGCTACTTGCACTTTTAAAACAGCTCTCCATAACAAATTCCTTTCCTTGTATAAAGCAGCTGCTCAGGATTAATGTCACGTCAACGTCTCAGGCTGCAGGAAGAGGATGAATAAGTAAAGCTAAACCTCAAATGTCAGTGAGCTCTTTATTTTTACAACAGAAAACTTTTGCAAGTGATCAAAACAGCTCTGTCATGTTAGGTGACGAAGAAAACCAATTACTTGAATACTATACTTCTTTGCCAGTGGCTTCTTTTTTTAAAAAAGAAATAATGACACATTAACTGATTAGGAACTGCTTGTAATTTATTGCAATAGCAAAGATTGATCATTATCTGCATTGTATGCTAAGCACCTTTTTCTGATACTTAATCTGTCTCATTGAGACTCAGTTTTCTTCCTCTAGGCTGCCACATGCAAGAGACATGCGAGCAGTTCATTTGATAGCAAAAGATGCAAATAATGTATCTATATTGAGGTTTGTTATTACTGCTTGTTTATGAAATATTCAGGAATTCCACAGTACCCATTGGAATTTTTCTTGAAGGCTGGTTAAGACATGAAAGAATGGAAGAAGGGAAAATCAGTGCCTGTCTTTGAGAAGGGAAAAAAAGATAGAGTATTATAGACAAGTCAACTAAAGTTCAGTTCCCATAAAAAGAAATGCTATCACAAATGACAGAAGTATTTGTAAAAATACCTGAAAATCAAAATGATTAGCAGTCAGAACAAATTTGTCACAGGGAGATTTTACCAAGCTAGTATAACTTCTGTCTTCCAGGACATTAGGAGGCTGTGTGAGAAGGGACTGACATATATCTCAACTTTGAAGTTCCTGTAAACAGGCTGATAAAATTTAATCTTGAGGCATCTACTGTAAGGTGGGTACTGGTCTATTTTGTAGAAGTATTTGGAGTTAGGTATCACTACTCTTCTCTCAAAATGGGAAGTTCCTTATTGAGTAGGGATTGGCAGGAATTGGTCCTGCATTAGGTTCTACTTAATATTTTCATTACTGATCTGGATGATGGAATAAAAACTTAGTAATTGAATTTGCATTTGAGATGAAGCTGGAGGGCACAGAGGTTTTATTCTGTGACAAGACTTAAACTGAAAATTATCTTTGCAAGTTTGGAGGTATTTCAAGAGGAGGGGGAAAAAAGTAGAACACAAGTAACAAGGATGATGGCAAGATCCCACATGTAGAATTTAGGAGATATCTGCTGCCTAAATCCCCTGATGGCAACAACTGGGTAAGTAACAGTTCTGTAGAAAAGGATCCTGCTGTTCCACTGAGATTCAGTGTGACTTGACAAGACTGCAAACTTATAGGAAAGGGAGCAGCTTGACAGGGTGCATAATGAGGGTGAGAGTCTGCATGGCTTGGGAAGGGATCAGTCTGGTCTGTTCAGGGTTGTTGTGGCCTTGATATGACCAGGCTTGGTTGTCACATTTAAGGGAAGATATGGACCAGCTGAAGAGAATTATTTGTCAAGGTGAATGATCAGAACTGTTTAGGAAACATGACTTACAAGGAAAGACAAGTGGAATAGGGCTTTCTTCACTTGTACTTTTATATCAGTCCTTTCATTAGGCTGTTCCAAAACCAAATAGATTTGTCTTGTGAATAAGATGTATAATGGTAGCTAAATTAAACTAGCTACTCAGTAAATTAAGATATAGGGAAATGGAATACATTTCCAAGATGGTGGAATATCCATAATTTTTGACGTTTCCAGCAATTTCTTATCTAGACTTGATACTATCTTGGCACAAAAAGTGGTCTAGATGATGTCTTGAGTCCTTTCAAGTCCTAAGATTCAGTGAAAGCAGTTTTATTTACTTACTGATTTTATTGGTTAACATTTGGTTTCAATCTTGAGTGTGATTTTTGTCAGAAAAGCTGTTTCATATGAAATGTTTGATTCCTACATATCCTGGGGCAAGAAACACCTGTAGTAATGATGATTTATAAGCAACTTAGCTTACTAGGTCAGTAAAAGTACATTTAAATTGGAGTGGTGTACATGTATAGCTGCATGATGTATTGTACACCTGGATAAGGTCTGGGGTCCCTGCTAACATGAAATAAAGATGAACTGTCATGTTGGTCACTACTTCCAGAAAGTAAAATATTTACGTTAAAAGATGGAAGTAGTGCAAATAAATTGAAAATGAAGAAAAAACATTGTTACTTACAGCAATATGGAGAGGAAGTAGAGCTTCTTGATGTTTTATGGTTCATAATCCTGTGATCTTGCTATATCTCAAACTGCTTCTGGACATCAGGATAACTCCTTTAGCCAAAAGATGTTTATAACAGGGTAAATTACTTTAAAAATAACTATGTAATCTGTGTTATTTGCAGACTGAATAAAATAAGGCATTGGAAGTTAATTAATCCTGTGCACTATTTTGTGATTTTGATATGTTAAAATTTTCCATTGAATTTGTAATAAAAAAGAAAGCAAATTAATATTTTTTGGTTTAGCATAGTTTCATTCCAGTACCAGTGGGAAAGGTGACAAACTTCACCATTTGCTATGAAATCTTTTGTCTTTGTACCCATTATCCCTAGACTTAGAAAAAAAAAATTATTTTCTATACTTATTAAATACATCAATGACAACTCAGAAGTTAGATTTTACAATAACATACAGGATGTGGTGGTGTTGTAAGAAGGTATTATTCATTTGTCTTGGGAAAATCTGAGAACAAGTGTTGCCTAATATAAAAATTATTTTAAACTCCCTCCAAAAAACACCAACCCCAAAACATATCTCTACCATTTACTTCATAGGTCAAGAGTTTCAATTTTTGCTGTGAAAGAGAAGGATTGCAGTAGATTTAAATGGCTGAGTAATCTTCTGTAAAGGTGAATGCTTAAGAATTTCCCCTCAGAATCATTTGTATTTTGGACAGTCCTTATGAATAGAGATTATCCTCTAAAGAAGCTGCTTTCACAATACTGATGATGTTCTTGAGTTATCTTTGAGATTTTTTTTTTCTTTTTGACAGGGAGAGGAAGCAAATGTTAACATTTCAAAAAGTTATGACTTATTTAGTGTCAGAACATTTGTATTGTAACAGTTTTGTATTTGCATATTGCTTGTTCTTTCAAATGAACAGTGCTCACAGAATGCTCTTTTTATCCTATAGTGCTCAGTGTGCATGTGCCTTTTTTGCAGAAAAATATCCCTGACTGTCCCTCCAGAAGATAATTAATCTCTTCCTAAAAACAGCCTGAGATGGGGCAGCTGAAACATCTTGTGAAAACATTTCTTCTGATTCAGAAGGAAGTAAATGAATGTAGTTCAGCAAATAGTAGCAGCAATGCAGAAGAGTTCTTTTTCTTTTCTTCTCGATAACATTCATGTAACTTCCAATAATAGTGCACAAATGCATCTTTCAGTATAAGGACCCAGCTGAGTCTTGGGGTAAGTTGTTCATCATACTGGCTGAAGCTTTTTGGCCTAGATTGTTGTCTACAATTTGAATGCTTTACACTGAAGGAAGAAAGGAGTCTTATAGGTTTTATAATCAGCCTGCAAAGGCCTTTGGTTTATATCTTTATTTGAAGGATGCTGCCTAAAGAAAAATGTGGTAGTTTGGCTGTGTTATAAAGCAAATTCATAAGTGTGCTGAAAGAACTCAAGCTATTTGTGCATGTCTTCAGAAGAAAAATGTGGGTAGGGTTTAGATGAAAGCTCCTAACTAGAGCAGTTAGGAGAGAACTTGGCTGCTAATACATAATTTTTTAAGGAAATAAAAAGGGTTATGTAAGCTTATTTAAAAATATGGTAGAACTGTGCATTCAGAGAATGAGTTCAAGCTTTTAGAATTAGGGAGCTCAATCCAAAGAAATGGAAAACTACCAGCTGTATTTTTGACAGAAACTACTCTTGTGATTTCTGTAAGCCTTCAGCCCTGAAGTTCATTCAGATGGCATGGTGTGCAATGGAACACATGAAATAAATGGCAGAAGTGACATAAAAGGAAAAATTATAAAGACTGTAGGAAACTTATGCTCATTTTTTTCCACTATCAGGTACTATAGTGGTGGTGGTTAAGGAAGAAACTACTGTGCCAGAGGATTGTTCCATGGTGTTACTGGGCACTGACAAGAGGCTCACTGGCTGATGGCTCCCATGGTCCTCCTTATTATCCTCAGGTATTCCTATTTTTCCAGTTGCTGGGGACTTTGCCTGACTACTGTGATTTTTCAAATATGATGGAGAAATTCTTCACAGCTACACCAGCCAATTCTTTAAGGACCCTGGGGTGAATTTCATCAGGTCCAATAGACTTGTTTGTGTAATTAGTCTGTGGATGGAATGAATTGTGATGTGTGGTCATTCATGCAGTCGTACATAGAACAAAAATTTTAGAGGATATTCCTTCTCAGTCTGTCATCTTCAGTCCCATCTTCTTGCCTGCCTTTTGGTTACACATTGAGTCTTTCAGTATATTTCAGGAATGCTAATAAATGTACTGAACTGAAAATTTTGTAAGTAAACAACCTCCCCACAATCTCCTTATGAATCTACCTCAAGTCCGTGAAATTTATTTTGTGATACTGAACAATTTCTAGCAACTGGAATGCATTTTTCCCAATATGAAACTGCTTTATTTGTCTAATTCTTTGAACACAGGGCCTGAGTTCCAAAGTGCCTCCTCTGTACACTAAGAATGATGCAGGCTGCCTTCGAGACTTGTCTGTAGCTCCAGAAGATCATCTTGAGGTGTGTTGGGCTGAAATAATGATTCTGTTTTTTCACTGTCATGACATTAAGAGGAGGATAAGAGTATGTCTGTCTGTCTTTGCCAAGTGTTAGTCCTCTGGACGGAGTATATCCGGTATAAGTTAAAACACACATTTGACCACTGTAATAGTTTTATCTGGGTCACAATCTTGTGGCTAATAAGACCACGAGGAGTTGTCCTCTACAGTGATGTTATACCACCCATATATATTCCTTTTTCAATTGTATTATTTAGTCCTCAGTGAAAGCTTTCTTTTCTGCATCCCTTGTTTATCACTGTGATATTGCAATAGTCATCCCTGCATTGTGAACTGAATGAAATGGTGTTTCTCAACCCCAAATGCATTACTACAAAGTTCCAAGCAATGATTTTTGTAATTAAACTCAGTTGTCAGTTTACTTTGCTTACATTATCTGGTTAGGCAATCGTTGTCTGGAACATAATAAAATAATCTAAATTACTGTTCTTGTAAGAATAAACCAAACAATAATTAATATGATATTGCTTCCTTAGGGACATTCTTTGAACACTTCAGTGGAAAAAAGAAAACAGAAATCAATAGAATATGGGAATTGTGTTGCCAGTTAGGAGTATTTGAACATGTTATTTCATTCAAAATGCTTAGAGAATGTTAAAGAAATAAATAACGTGTAAAAACTAAAATATTTCCTATGTCAGGAAGCCTTTAAGGCAGAAGTGTAATGAATCATGTGAGGAATATTGCTCAAGTGCAGTTCCTGTTCTTTGAATTGAATGAGCTGGACCTCTACAAAATTGTGGTATTGGGTGTGCTTTTGTGTACACATGTGTGCACCACTCTTTTTCGTTTGGTCTACTGTAGACATGGTTAAACTAGATTAGTCTAACAATTGTACTGCAAGGAGTGTACAAGCAGCATTCTTTGCTGAAACCCATGGACTTGTGACAGGCAGAGTAAATACACAAACAGTGGGCCCACAGCAAGGCTTGCTGCCTTTGACTGATTGCCACTGACTGCTGGCTGATTCTCAGATACTCCTTTAAAGCTAATTCTGTGAGTAGTTGTAAGTCTAAACATTTTTCATAATGTCTATCACATTAATTTCTGCTCCTAAATGAGGCCTTCAAATCCTTCACTATGCATGTAGTGATACCCCTGCAGCCAAATTAAAATAAAACCCAAAACAGCTAACCCTTGTCTATTGCAGAATGCAAAAGCATTTCATACTATTAATGCTTCTATGTTTAGAATAGACTTCATAGATTGTCAGGATTGAAAAGCTGGTGCTCTCTCTTGCTGAGTACTCTAGCTGTATGTAAATGAGTTGTAAATGTTCTATGCCTCTCTATGTACCTCATATATTTGCCTCCCCCCCGAGAGCAATGGCAAAACCTTGAAGACTAGCTTCATAAACTGTTGGATGTCACTGTTCAGTTAGAATAAAAATATGCCTTAAAAATCCTCCTTTCCCCCCCGGACAAATATTTTTGTGCTTTTCTAATTTATTTTTTTCTATTAACTTCTCAATGAAGTTAGTATTTTTTCATTAATTCCTGGAAAACAGTGTATTCTTTGAACAGCTATGGAAAATAACACAATAAATGGCTATTCAGTGTCAGCCACTACTTTTTAAAAGGTTGCAAAATGTATGTTCATTGCAAAATCCACTGAAATTGGGTCTGAAGTGGGGTATGTGTATATTTTATAAGTATTTTTTGTCCTAAACTAAGCTGCTGGTGCTCCTTTAGAATATAAAAAGACATAAGGATGTGGTTTAAGTTGCTGCCAACTATACTGGGACTGAGAAGAGCTGTGGAAAATCTAATTTTTCTGGAGTAGGTTAGACTTGGATGTACCAAATACTTGTTGCAATGGGATTTTAAATGTTTAAGTATCTGACAGACACGTTATGTCAGAAGGGAAGAACTATAAATGATCAGAATGAATGCATGATCTATGATCTGTGTGGAATGAAACAATAAAACTAGTGATGTTATTACTAGGAGAATGAATGCAGATATAGAAAGCAAAATCTACTAAACCCAGTTGTTCAAGTTCAGCAGTATGTTCCATTATATGGGAGGCCTACTACATGTGAGACAGAAACAAAAAAATTGTACAAATTAGTTTCAATAAGTTAGTTATCTGTCTTGTCTTTTTTAATGGAAAGACATAACATGTGCGTTCAGAAAATATATGTAATGAATTTGCAGAAAGCAGCATGATTTGAATTAATAACACTACTGTGTTCTCTGGCTCATGTTCTTCATGAGGCTGTAAACTTGCTTTAGGACACGAAGCGTGATTATTCAACACTACTGACATTACTAGTAGGTTCTAGGAGTATGAAATTCAGAAGTATTATTGTGGTTTTGCTTATGCCACCTAAAAATTGTAATTAATTAACCTATTTCACATGTATCCTAGTTGAATCTATAAAATGAAGGAAGATATCTCAATTCTTAAAATGCAGTAGAAAAGTTTACTGTAATTATTCTTTCTGCTGTACAAGTAGAGGACTTAAATTTACTCTGTGTTAATGTTAATTATCTCAGGCAAGATAATTGAGTGTTTGTGTTTTCTATCAGCTCCTTCATCTGAGGTACTGTCTGTAGTCTGTTGTATTGTACCTAAGAACACCTGTACCTTAGGCCATGCGGTAAAATGTGCTCAAAGATGGGTCAGACCTGAAATGGTTTGCAGGTGAAGACATTCATGGGCGCTTATGCAGCTCCAGATTTGACAGTGCTGTGCTTCATTAGCATGAATTTAAAATTAATCACTAACTTAGCAAATGAAATGAAGAGGTGTGTAACAGAAGCAGGAATGTTCAGCTTCAGATCCCAGTCTAGTCTGATTGTGGCTTGTCTTTAGGCTTAGCAGTACTTTTTGGGGCTTTGTTTTTGGTTTCATGGTGCTGAAGAATAACTTGTTTTCCTTTTGTGGTACAGTTACAGTAGTGAGTTTTGAAATGTGTACAGGTTTAGGCTGAGACTAAAGGTGTCCCACTGACTAGTTTACTAGAGGGGAAGAGATAAGAGTCTGAACAAATCTGCTTCATGGGCTTGCTCTCAAGCTGAACTCTGCCAATTTTCAGAAGTTTTATTGAGATTTGGATCCTGTTGATTCTAGGCCTGCCAGAACTTTTACTGCTTTTGCATATTTAGAGATAATAAAAAAATGACCTTTTATTTCCCCAAATGTGGCTATGAGAAAAATTATGCTAACAGAAATAGCGGGTTGAAAATGGTTTTTGTCAATGTGCTCTATTCTGTACACAGTTTAAGAATAATATTTCACCCTTTTTTTCATTGTTTTTTGTATGACACTGAAGAAGTGATAGGTTACAGAAGAGATCCAAGGATTCAGCCTTTCCAAATTTGGTATATAAAAGAAAATACCATTTCCAACGTAAAACTTGAATCTAAATCTCAAAGACCAGATGGTGGTCTGTAGTGCTGTCTTAACATCACAGAATAGATGTTGATATAGATGAATTATAGAATTGACTACAGACTGAAGGTTAGTGCTGAAAACCAATTGTTCCCACATAAATATTAGTGTTCCTATGGATTAATAAATACAATGAGAACAGTGTTTTTCTGTTTGACCTTAAAAAACTAGGATACAAAAATTACTGTGGGTTAAATCTTTTGTTTCTATACTTGAACAATTCCATTATCCTTAAGGGGTAGAGCATGATATAGGTTGAGCATTTCCAGGACCTATTTTTGCTTCTCCTTTGAGTTCCTTAGATCTTGCATCAGAAGTATTCTGTGCCTATTTCTTTCCTTCCTAGAATAAAAGGGCAGGGATTAGAGGGAGATTTTGCTTTACTTTACCTGCCGCACATGAACCAAGCAGCTGAGATACTGCAAGTACATTGTGTATAGTAATTGCTGATAGTGATGGATTACTGTCTTTGTCCTGAAGGACAGGGCAGGGCCATCAGTTTGGGGAGGGTATCTGAGGCTTTTTTTTTTTCTTGAACAGAGTTGTGTATCTTCTCAGAATTGTGACAAAAAGCTTCTGCTTTCTGTAGCACTTCACAAATAAATGTTTTCCTTTTTAGTTAAAAAAAAAGAAAAAAGTTTTTTCTTCTAGTCTTTGCTGTCTTAATGGCCTGAAAGTATCATGTGCACATGCACAGGGTTTTTTCTAGTGAACTCGTTATGACACTTTTCTTTGTAGAATTACAAATACTAGCAGTTATTTCTTTAGTGTCAATTAAAGTCCTTATAGTTGTTCCCAGCTTTGCTCTAATGCCATGTGTATATCTTTCAAGCAAAATCTGCTCTGTACTAAATGGCTTTGTTTAGAGTGTTTCTAATAGAAATGTCTCTGCCACATGTATCTACTTGGTCTGTGTAATCTCTTGTAGAATGTTTTCTGGCATTGAACTGACAGTGTATGCTTAAGCAAACATACTTTAGTTTTTGCATCTCTGCTAGTAATTAATGTATAGCTTGGGGTATCCTCAGTTAATTATGGGGACAACTGAGTTTTAAGGAGGTGTGAGCAATCAGGCATTTGGTTATGCATAATATTGGGAACAAACAAACATTTGCAGAAAAACTTCTGTGAACTTAAGTGGGTATGGTGAAACATTTGTTTCCCTTTTTTAATTGTTCTATTTTGGGGCTAAATGTCAGATCCACTTGATGTTTGTGAGAACATTCCTGTTGAACTGGGCAGGAATAGTACTTGGATGAAACTGATTCATCTTCCAAGATATTTCCGTGGTTCTCATTGTGTACTACTTTCGCAGTCAGCATCGGATTTTGAGAATATTCTGGAGGATCAAGCCATGAAGGTAAATCTAAATAGTTAAGGGAAGCCGTATGTAGCCTTTCAATCACTTAAAACCTGTTTTGAAAGCACAGGCAAGGTTTTGGTTTAATAATGTTGTCCTAGAACCAGTGCTCAGCAGAGGAGGAGCGTAATGCTTGGAAGTCTGGTCTCCCTGAAGTCAGTGAAAATCTTCCATTGCCTGCACGGGATAGAGAGATAGGACAGTAATAATCTAGGACTTCATCCTTCTGTGGAATGGCATGCTTGGTATGGGTGTATGTGTACAGTCAGACATATATATTTCTATCTATTCCTTATATACATATATGTAAAATGTTTATGTATATGTGCTATGGGGAAGAGAGATGTTTATTAGTCTCACGAAATTACTTAATTTCTTTATTAGCCAAACACAGCGTATTCACACACAAGCCGGGAGAAACAAAGTGTCCTTTCCTAATCTTGCAGCTTTGTTATTGGTTTTCTCACCTCATGTGTGAGTGGAATTGAGGTTGTCACCTCATTGTGGTCAATTCCACACCTTTTTCAGGGTAAACAGCATGCAAACTTGTATAAGCAGCATCTGAGCCAAGGCCCTTTTATAAACCAAACTTTAATTTGTTATTGTTCTGGCATCTATGAATGTGTGTGAGACCATGTGGGCTGGCTGTGGAAGGCACTATAAAAACTAACAGTGGAATGTTCATCTGGAGATATTCTGGGTTATTTATGAAAACTTGGGGCCCAATCCTGCCACCTTCTCTCACGCTAACCATCCCACTAAGGTCAACCAGTGATTATACCTCTTTAAGGATGATTTCTGCACGTAAAACTTTATTGGGTTTCATATATGGATGGAATTTTCAAACTTCAGAGGAACTGTCTGCTGGCATCCATTGGATGTTGAGATTTGTGCCTTTGGAATTAAATAGAAACTAGCTTGATATGATTTTGAGGGGAGAAAAACTCTTTGTATTTTATCTTTCAGTTTTATCTTTCAGTTTATACGTGTTAGCTATAAAGACCTTATAGTCAACACCTGTAGTGTGGGATTTAACAAAGCAATGTCAAGGTGAGAAGTGGGTTGCCTGTCCTACTGGTGTCCAGTCCTTGGTAAAACACAGACTAAAAGTGGAACAAGAAACAGAATTCTCTGCTGAGCAATACAGACAAGCCAGGGTAGTAATTAATATTGGAAAACTGTATGTAATTCAGATGTTGTTTTAAAGGTAAGTTTGTAATTTGTATGTAATGTAACCATGTTTACTTTGAAGACTAATATGTATCAACTAAATGGGATCATCAATTTAGAAAGTAGAGCAGTTTGAGCTTTACGGATACTCCACCTTTTTCTGGATTCACCTTTACACAAGCAGTCCTAGAGAAATGGTTCTCACTGTTTTACCAAGAAGCTGAGCTGTTTTATTTTTTTAGGGCTCTTGTGTCTTACGTTTGTTTTTTTTTCTTGCTGCTTAAACATCACTCTTTCTTATTATGAAATATATTGTACATGGCCTAAGAACTGTAGCAATTATAGGTATAAAACAAAACCAATTTTAGTAAATACATTGAGACATATGGTTAAAAATTCCACTGACAGCATGATAAATGTGTCTTATATTTGGCATAGCTTTAACATACCACTTTTTATTATTTTTCCATTACAGTCTCTCACATAAGTAGAACTGTAATCTAAGACTGTTTGCAATGGAAAGTGTGAACTGATCACAAGATGCAAAAGGATTGTCTGCAGCCTAGAGTGTAACCTGGAATACTGTCTTTGAAGATGCTGAGTTTATTTTGAGGCCTGGGCCTGAGGACAGTATGAGCTGGGTAAAAGATTCTGTTACCTTTGACAAAACTGCAGCCTCTGACAACTAAAGGTGCAAAATTCTCCCTGGTAGTTCTGAGTCCTGGCTCCCCACACAGTATCCCATTGCATTAGGGGCCAAACAACACTCAAGACCAGTTGTCAGTCAGCATAAGACACATTTTGAACCAATTCAGATTTGGAGATGATTTCAAAGCCATTTATATTTCTATAAGGAATTCATTAAAAAACCCCACCAAACACAAACAACTAGTTTAAATGCTGAACCAATTATTTATGTACATAGGCTGCATATTGAAGTGTTTTTAAATTTGAACCAGTTCATCTCAAGCAGAATCAATTTGATCAAGGCATCAAACACATAAGTGCTTCATTGAACAAGGCATTTTCCCTACCACTTGCTGCCTTGTTGCTGTTTTATTCATAAATCATCTGAAAAGAGTTTTGCATATCACTGCTTATGATGCAGCATTCCACAGGGGAGGTACCAGTGAATGCAACCCTCTGTGTTCCACATCATGCATAACAGGCTGTAGCAAAGTAATTTTATTCATTTCTCTTCTGCTCTCTGAATAAGAAAAAAAATTAAGTGCCCTTTCATAGCAAGGAGGATATTTATACCCATCCCTGGCCACTCCTGCTTTACCAGTAAACAACCTATATGTAAAAGAACAACAACTTTTTCCTGGGATTTTTACTTTTGCAAAACTGTCCAAGACTTGGGTACCTTAAACATCATGAGAATCAGTAAACAATAAGCTTAACTTTTAGTGTTAATGTACAACATCGATGTTTTTATGCAGACCTTCCTTTAAATCTTGATAAATTTTAAGAATAAGGTACAACTGGTCTGATGTCAAGATTTCTCACATCATCCCAATGAGAAACCTCACTCAGATTTGATGGTTTGATGGAACCAGTTCTGCGTAAATGGTGGCAGTGCCTCCTTTGTGCATCTACCGTCTCTGGCAAGCTCAGGGCAATGCTGCAAAGCTATCTCCTGTGACCCCCATCTGCTTGCAGATGCATTGCAAGGTGTTTGGCCCTCCACACTTTCAGCAAATCACAGGGAACCATCTACCAACCATCAGCTGTTAATTATTCCTCTCTTGGAATGAGATTGTGTGTTGTTTGCAATGGAAGGAGCCTCATGACCTAGACTGGGCCCTGCAGTTGCATCTTCTTAGCTTATCAAAAAGGGGGATCCTTTTTTGTTGCAGAAGGAGATGAAGCAAAACAAATCACTTTTCATGTAGTCAGCCACAGTGAAGTTAAGAAGGGGAAAATTACAAGCCATGATAATGTCAGCAGTCAATATTGTTTGTCTTTACAGAACCGTAAACAAAATCATGCAACTAGTCCCTGAAAAGTCTCGATGACAGCTCTGGTAAATTTAAGCAATCTGCTACAAAGATGAGTGGTATTTTCCTGTTGAAAATTCTCTCTCTCTCTGAAACTATTTAAATCTAATTAACCTAGTGTCAAACTCTCTGATTTCTCTCCAATGTTCTAACACAGAGCCCTAAACGATGTTGATTTTTTTTTAATACCAACTTCTCTTAAAGTATTTGTTTTTAGAATTTATCCTTTTATTTGCCTGTATACCAAAATAAATTACCTCAGTTATACGGCTATGACACTGAATCAGATGGTACCCACAGAAGCAAAACAGTTTTTTGTCTAATACAGAAAGCATGTGTATGCAATGGCTGTCCTGCCCTGGCTCAGCTTGGCTATTAGCAACTCTTGTTTTTGCCAGTTTTTGATTCCCTTCCACTGCGTGGAATTCCACTTCAGTGAAGCCAGTAGGAATGTTATTAACTTTGGTAAGGAAAAGTTATCACTCACCATTACCTACAAAATAGCAATTTTCTAGAGTTGCGTAGGAATTCTTGGAATGTCTGCCTATGTGATCTTGCAGTACTGACAGAGGATGAACTTCCCTATCTGTATCCAAGGAATCAGGAGAGTTGTACTGAATGTATCTTGCTTCAGTGTTTAGATCACTAATATTAAATTGGTTTTGTATCTGTTACTCTTTTAGGAGTTGGTCGTTTTAAGGTTTGAAAGGAGAAAAAGGTTTAAAGTAAGAATAGTATAAAGATGGAAACTGAGGTAAAACCTTGAAGTTGTCTGGCCTTCTGGCCAAAAACTGTGAAGGACTTTGAAAGCCATAGTTAACTGGCCAGAAAATCTTTCTTTAGCAGAATAAGCACAAAACAACTGCAGCTCTTGTTCACATTACTGCATACCTACATAGCTCTTTTGAAGAAATCAGCAATTCTTTTCTTAATTCCCCAATGAGGAAAAAAAAACCCCAACAAAAACCATGAACAAAACATCCCACAAGTATTAGATGTTGGCAACAAAAAAGCCTGTAACAAAGATATATTCTAGTGGCATCCCTATAGCTACACAATGTTGACACAAAACAACATTCTAGTGAATATTTTTGGGGCTACCTCCAGTTCTTCAAATGAAGAACAGTAAATTGAAAATCTTTTTTTGCAGTAGCTTATTATGAAAGGAAAAATTGTACAGGAATGATTAAGTAGCATGTAACTATGCAGACAGCCTCTGTGCTTCAAACATATATCCTTTTCAAGGGAGCTGAAAGGTTGGCCCCATTTTCCAGTTCATGTAAAGTGTATATGCACATCTGCTCAGTCCTCTACCAAGGGGATCTGTGCTGCAAATTCCTGGAATAGCTATGAGCAGCCCTCTGCACTACCCATATTCTGTGTGAGTGGCTTGACAGTCAAGTACAGGCATGTCAGCTGATCCACAGAATTAAAAAGAAATAATTCAAATACTGCAATACTGCGAGAAGCACCTTATGCTGTGAGTCACCATCTTTGGTATGCATTCTTTTCCCAGCATTTGTACTCCATCAAACACTTCATTTTCAAGCCACTTGTGTAAACTGGAATGACTTTTGAATGTATTGTTTCAAAATTTATTACTTTAAGATGTTCATTTTGCTATTGTTATGAGGCTTCTGTTAATTATCTAATTGATTTGGTTTATGTATTTGGCTCAAGAGGGTTTGGCTTTGCTTCTGAAAGTTGTGTCCTGACGTCTGAACCCCCGTGAGTGGCATCCATGGATGTTAATCTGTCTGAGGGTGTCACTATCTATTTCTAATGTTATTTGTTTAATCGTTGTAGGTACAAATCAGTAGTGCTGGCATCTAATCAGTTTGGCAGGGATTTTACCAGTAAGGTATCAGCAGCAGGACAAGTTTCTCCTGTGAAAGCACAGTTGCATTTGAAGTGCAAAATGTTGTACTGGGAAGATGGGCCGCTGGTGTAACAAGGCAGTTCAGCTCTCCTACGTGGCCTTTCTAAGAGATAACTAATAGGGTTTGATTCCTTGTGATTTTATTTGGGATTCCTGGATTGTACTGTCTTTAGGCATTTGAGCCATCCTATAAAAGTTATAACTGCATTTAATCTCTTCTGAATAGGGTATTTACTTGATCAAAACCTTTTAAGATTTCCCCAAGGGCTCAGAATTACATTCTTCCCAGGAGGGTCTCACAAAAAGTGTTGTACTAGATCTGCTTCTGCTCAGCAGGACCCAGCATAAAGGACTTCTCTTTTTTCTCACCTACCTTAATACAGTGCAGCCAAAGGCAATTGAGACTTGTAGGTAAATGTATTATGTATGTCTAAGTTAAGCCTGGGATTTTTCATTTATTTTTGGCAAATGGTTATCAATTAAGTGTAAAAAATGCATTAAATCACATCTCAGCTCAGGAGGTCACTCAGTGTTTTTTAAAGGACCTTAAAACAGTCTATTTCTCTGTTCTGAGACAGAACTCTGCCTTCTGATATCTATTCCAGCATGTCTGTCAGGATTCATAGCTGAGAAAAGCAATACGAAAGGGAAACATTTGCACAACTGGGCAAATAATGCCAGCATCCTTTGCTATCAAAGTCTGAGTTAAGGTTTATGTCCTGTGGAATAGAAAATCGCTTCTAGTCATGTTTTGTTTAACTTACTTTTTTCCTAACCTTTTTCTGTCTTATTTTTTTTACATCTGGCACCTTTTGTACAATGACCACCTGCTCTTATAGTCCAAACCAGCTGTTTCACTGTTGTCTTGTTAGATAAGATTTTATTTTTTTTTACTTCTCTGAAGTGCTTACAATTTTTAGCCTCTGATGCTCTTTAAAGTTCAAGTACTTTTGAAGATAAGGCATATTGTAGACACGGCATGTGATGGAATAAGTGAACATAGAATGCACTTCACTATCTGTTTGATCTCTCTAGATGCTGATAATTGGTGGTGACGTTGCTGGGCTGACTGCAGCAGTAGCTGCCAAAGCAATGGGAGTTACTGTCAGGGGATTTGATACCAGGTAGAGTAAGAAAATGGGCTCAAATGGGCTCAGAATCTAGAATACTGCTTAATGCTTGAGAAAATCTTTTGGTGAGGGTTCTGCTTTGCTTTGCACTGAAGCAAACCAATCTGCCAGGTTTCTCTGTGTCATGGGACTAATTTTAAAAAAGCATTTGAATATGCTGCCTCCTTACTTCTCAGGCCCAATTTAAGTGAAACATCGTCTTCCCTTTTTCTTCCTCATCTCAACTTTCCTTGTTTTCCCTGCATGTTACACCCAGTCCATCCCAATTCCTTTGAGTGTGGGGCTGTGTGTGTGCTCACACATGAACTGATTAAGCACTCTTGTGCCTGGTATTATTTGCCACAGTGTGAAGAAGTGGTATTGACATTAGTACAGGTCTTATTCCAGGGAAGATTCTGCTTATAACTACTGGAAATCCCAAACATATGTCCCTCTTAGCATAAAATGCTTAGTGAAATATGCATTACTAAAAACTATTAATGAGTAAGGGCTTTAGGATCAGGTTTTACTTAGGTTTTTTATTCAGAGATTTAGAGTATTTGCTTTTCTTTGCTAATGATTTCTTACTAATTCTGAGTTCAAGCTCAAAATAATACATTACATTTATTTCTGAAAACACCCATCTGTATTACATATCTCCTGATTTACCATCTTTGCTTCTTGTAAGTCATTAAACTTGTTTGGTTTGCTTTCTTAAACACCAAATTGGGGAAGAAATCTTCAATTCTAATCACTGGGAGTATGATGAAGTCAATGAATGAATGGTCAGTAATGATTTGGAGCTGAGGCTGGGAGTAAAGTAGAAATGCCTCATCCTGCAGGATTTGCCATTTGTCAGGTGTGTATTACACATCAGCATTTAGAAATAACTGATGTGCAGGGAAAACGCAAATAACTCTCTAACAAATGAAAAAGTAACTAATGTTATAGTAATAAAGACTATCTGTCCTTGAAGCCCCTGCAAATCTGTCATGGAGTTCTTACTAAAGTGTTGTGGGATAATAAACCAAAGTCTTTCATAAGTAATGAAACCACAAATTGGAATAATATTCAGACACCGTTCCATCTTTGAATGGCTTTTGCATTGTGACTTTCATAAGCACGGTAACATAATTTTTAACAATATCCAGAAATGTTTTAAAATGAATCCCTAGAGTTTTATTAAAAAGGATTTTGAGTGTCTAATTCCAAATATAGGAAAAGAAAAATCTATGAATTGGTTTGCTTCATTTCACTGTTTTAAAACAGTGACACAGAACAATTTTCAATATGAATGGTGGATTTTAATGGATTGCCATTAAAATTAGTATAATTTTTAGACTGCATTCCAGTATAATGTGGAAAATTGATGCAGTATATAATGGTAAGATGATACGAAGGTGCAATTGTAGTCTGTCACCAGAGCAAATTTAAAGAATATTGTCTAAACATTTTAATTTTTACCAGTTAATTTTTTGGTTTTGATTTCTGGGCTTTTTTGTCTCTCTTTTTTTCAGAACAGTGCAGTCCTAAGTAGTGGTATACTTCAGAAGATAGGAGACCATTTTCAAAATCCATGAAGTTGTAATCAACCTTAAAAAACTATCTTTCATTACCTCTTCAGGAGTCATATTTTCAACTTATTTCATTAGTTATATTTTTTTATTTTTGAATTGAATATTACAGTTTTTAGTCAATGATCAGATTCTAGCAGTTAAGACTCAGTGAGAGTAATAATGATAATGTTGCATTTTCCCCCTGTTTCTAGTACTGTGTCACTTGTTTTCCTTTGTAAAGACCCATTAGGTGAAGCAAATGCTGCCACTTGTGTATTTGGGAATTTATCTGAGAAGGATAAGTCTCTTCAGGTATCAGCTTGGGCAGAATACTTGCAGCCTTCTTTGGCCTCCAAGTAGCAGATAGATGCAATGGCCTGTTCTGGAAAGCAGGTGAAAAGAACAGTGCAGCTACAAGTGTTTCAATTTTCCTTTGTCTTGGCTCCTCTGGGGCTGCTGTGGCTGGCTGTCGTGTTGTGACTTACTCTGTGATGTGTGTGGCAGCCAACATAGGGTGAACTGGCAAGTGTAATATCCACATGGCTATTCTGGAAGGGTGCAATTAAAGAAAAACCAGTAATTTAGGGTACAGTGGTCAAGAGCAGAATTCAATGTTAGTTGTTTTCAGAGCATGGCATTAGCATTCTTTTGGGGGACTTTCATATTCTGCCTTCATAATAATACAGAGGGACATTAGAGACATAATATTAATCCACATGTAAGAATTTAAGTTTTGAAGGTATCTCTGTCTTCTTCCTTGGGATTGACTGGAGTGCAATTAATCTGTGAAACACATTGTGCAATGTGATTCTTATCAGACAATCATGAGGTGTTTTCGAATTTGAAGAAGGACTTGATTTTTTTTTTATTCTCAAAAATAAGCACCATATGGTTTTGTAACCAGTTCCCTGACTGGCCTCCCAGCTCATTTAATCTCTGGCTTCCTGACAAAATTGCTGACTTTCTTTGGTCATGCATCAGAGTAAACTATTAGTTTTACACAGAATCCTCAACTTGTAAAAGAAAGCTTTAGTAACTCATGTCTGTAGTAATATGCAAATTTGATTTACTGGCATGTATAAAGCAGGCACCAGATCTGTGGATAACGTGTGAAAAGTTTCCAATACATGAAAGCTTTGACAACTATTTATTTTGCTTTCTCATCAGGGTGTGGTGAACACTGGTTACAAGGACTTGCCAAGCAGAGTGGCTACTCAAGCCAGTAGCCTTTTTTCCAACAACATCTTGAAATTATTAAAGCTGTTTCTCCTGAGAAAGAATATTTTCACTTTGAACAAAAGGGAGATTTAGATTATGGGACTATTGATCATGTCAGTAGAGGAATTTTGGTAATAAAGGTGAGTTTCAACACTACTTAAACATTTTTGATAAAAATGTACAAAATGTGTTGTATGAAAGCTGTGGCTTTCTTACTGAGTTTAGTCATTCTGAGGAAGTGTTATCATTCCATGTCTACGTGATAATGTGGGGAAGGGAATTTCTTGCTTGTTTCAAGCAGTAAAATATGAGCAAAAACATTTATAAAAATTTCAATACTCTAAAATTGCTGCCATACTTTAAGCTCGTGGTTTTAAAGAATGTGTTTTGAGAAACAGCCCATCTCCTGACCTACTGAGCTGTGCCTGAGGCAATAGAATTCCAAGTGCTAGAGGGGTTTATGGACTGAAACATATTGAACAAAGGTGCTGACAAGTGGGAATAGGTGAGCTGTGCGGGACACACAAGAGGTATTAACTCTGAGGCAAGGACTTCAAAGGCCAGGTGGTCTGATGACACTTAGTCCCTCTTTGTGCCAAGGTCAGGAGAAGCAGAGCATTGCTGCTTACACACATACACTGGTTTTCCATTGAAACAAGCAGGGGGTCAGCCTGAGATCATCAAGTGTACTTCAGCCTTCAGATGACATCATTAGGCTCTGTCCTGTGTAGTCTGTTGTGAGAGCAGCAGCCCTCGTGTCTTCCTCCATCCTTTGGCCCCTTATTTGAGAAGAGGAAAGGAACTCAATAGACAGGTAAATCAGGAGGCAGCCTTAACATCTATTACTTGTTGCTGGCTGAAATTTTCTGTATGCAAGATGTTTCTTGAGATACACTGATTCTTTTTTAGTCAAGTTTATTTTGGATGTACTTAAGAAGAAAAATTAATGTCTATAGTCATGGTGAATTGAAGATTGACAGGAATCCATATTTGCCTACAGGTAGCATTAAAACAAAGTACAGTCATGCTAAACATTTACATATTGGCAGACTTGAATTACTTTTTGGCTAAGGAAGTGTTTGTAAAGAGAAGCATATTCGTGTTCAGGTTTTAAGGAACGTAGCCTAGGATGTAGGTGGAGTCTTGCTTAATGTTTGTTTTCTGTGCTTTTTTTTTGTGTGTTTGCTTTGGGTTTTTCTTAATTTTTTGTTTGATTGTTGTTCTCCTCCTTCAGTGTATTACAGCTAAAATGTATCAGGCCAAATTTGATTTAGTTAGAATACAAAGATGTTTCTTACAGCTGACTGCATTTAGTGGTTGGTGCTATTTTGCAAGTGTTATTGTAATCAGTATAAGGTAAAGGCCAAATCTCTGTTTATCTACTCATGTGAGTTATCCTACTAATTTCAGAAGGACAAATGAGTGCCCATGACAGAATTTGGCTGAAACAGTCAGCCCATAATATAAAAGCAAGATGCAACAGGGATCCATTGTAATGATTGTTTTGTCCTGCCACAGGAAGGTCTAAAGTATTATTTCAATAGCTTTTTCCAGGAACTTCACTTTTTCTATTAAAAAACCCAAACCAACAAACACAAGAACAGGAAGAATCATATCCTTATAACATAGGATTATTCCGATGCTACTCGTGTGAAATAAAAAGCCAATATAGTACAGGGTAAGGACCCAGTCGAGAGCCAATTCAAATCAATATAGGCTGCTCTCAAAAGCTTTTGGATCAGGGCCCATGGATACTGCATAACTCCAGATGTCATTATCTGTGTTGAAATATATGTATGAAATGGAAAAATGAATCAAAAGACAAGGTTTTGATATGTTGAATAATATTTTTCTCATAAACAAGGTTGTTATGCTCCTTGCATTAAAAATAATTATAGAATGAAAGAAGAATAATGCAAATGATAACAGACAGGGATATGTACAGAACAGCTTTTCAGGGGCTTACTAATTTCAAGGCCTCCCGTTCAAGGTGAATGAATAGGAGAAATATCTATTAGTTCAAAGAAAGCAAATTTTGGCAGTAGGGAAAGTTGATTTTGAAGGAACTAAGCAGAGAAGGAAATCTGTTTCACTCATTCCTTAACCAGGCTTTGTACAGCATCTGAAAAACCTCCCTTACTGTCTCCTCCCAGGGTCATGGACTTAGTGTTTTGTCCAAAGTATCAACCTTGTTTGAAGGTCTATTGTCCTTGATTACCAGTGCAATTTGCATACAAGTTTTAAATGTTTTATTAAAAACTTCCTAAAATGACAGTGCAACTGAAAATTAAACTCCTGTGATTTCTAAGAGTGAGATTGTAATATCTTGCTATTTGGGCTTTGTCTTGAAATTAATTCTGTACGTTGATTTGCTCAGAGCTTACTTGGGTCTATTTAACAAAATGTTGTGCAAGTGATGACAAAATATGTCTCCGAGTAGAATATCGTATTATCTTGGATTAATGAAATGATCTAGTCTTTTCCTAAAGAGGGAAAAACATTTTCTTAAACCACTAACACATATGGTCAAAGAGACTAGTACTGGAAGCAATAATATTTTCTCCCAAGGAAGTATTGTTGAACTCTTTGTGTGGTCTGCATCTTTTAACAATGTTCAGATGCTACACTGTGGTCTGTATTTCTACTAATGCAGTAAAGGTTGTGAGAAGTCACTGGGGAATTTATGACATATTTAATTTTGGCTTTTTTTTGGTGAACCATTTCTCCATATTTGCCCAAGTGGATTATTTTTTTATTTCAGAAATTGAGTTTGGCAGTCCCATGTGCATCTGCTGGATCCTGGGGTACCCGCTTCATTCTCAGGTTGACCAAGAGTCTATTATTCCAAAATTAGCTTTCTGGCAAAAACAGTGTATACAAGTTATGAATGCAAAAGCATGTGCAGGAAATGCCTTCGGCTGCCATGGGTGTCAGTGACACAACTTCAGTGCAAGTAGGGCTTGGGTTCTGTGCCTGTTTTTATTTTATGACTAATAAAGAAAAATGCTTTGTTACTCTTCTGAGTGCATAGTTTTTTTCTTTATAGATTTGGCAGATATTTTAGGACTGATGCTTGTTTCTCCCACTCTTTTTTTTTTTTTTGTCAAACAGTGAGCAGATTTGGAATAGTCGTTATCATAGTGCCCAGGTAGTCACACCTGGCCTCCATTTGCCTCTCATATCAGAAACTGTATTTATTATTGCCAAGTGTTCTGTCTGCTGCCTTCTCTCCTATGCTTCCTTATGACAGATTTGAGTCCAATTTTATTAGGCAGGACCTATAGTAAACCTAAATGACCTTAATGACTTAGCCAAAGTGAATGACAAATGAGATTAGAATTTATGAGTTTCTGCCTTAAAAATTTTACTTCAGGCACTAAACAATGCTGTTTTCATATTTACTTCAAGTTGATGGGGCATATTCATGCAACAAAACTTTACTGGTAGCCAAAGGATTGTATAATGATCATACAGGAATGCCAACATAAGCATCAACTTCATGTTTTAATACCCATTGTCTCTACAGTAAATATACATATTTTTGTGAGTGATGAGCAAAGAAGAAAATGTTTAACAGAATTAATGAGAGTAGGGAGAAGGGATGAGAAATTTTGAGTCCAGTTCAGCTATATATGTTTATCCTTTGCTTTTTCCTCTGCACAGAACCAGCTTCCTTCTGCATGGCCAGCCCAGAAGGGAAGATCCCTTCAAAAAAATGGGAATATTTCTTCAGTTGATGAAATGGTACATTTGGGGGTGGGTTTGTCGTGCTGATCAGGGCTCCACAGTTATTTGTCTGTCATTTGAGTGGATCTAGCACGTAGAGAAAAACTCTACATCAATTGAAAAGAAAGTTTTTGGGTTTTGTTTTTGTTTGTTTTGTTTGTTTTCTGTTTGGTTCAGGTTTTTGTTTAGTTGGGGTTTTTTTAGGAGCTGTGAAACCTATGGACTACATAGAGCTTACAGCCGAAGGACAGGTGCTGTTTAATGGAAGGTGAAAGGCTATCGGCACTTATTAAAAAGATTATAGAGTAGTTTTCAAAACACAAGACTGGGACAAGCAGATAGATTAGATAGCCACATAATCCCAAATGAAGGTCTGTAACTCTCAAGGATAAAGAAAGGTAGAATTTGTTCAGTAGCCCAGTAACCCAAACCCAGAAGGGTGGTCTTGGCTAGGAAAGGGCCTGCTCCTGCCTCAGAAATTAATGCTGCAAGGAACAAGGGTGATGTGAACAATCAGGCCCTCTTGAAAAATGGTCCTCTAGGAAAGCCATTCACTTTTTTGGGCAAATATTTGTCATCCTTCTTCGTTAGATCATGGAATCTGTTATCCCCAGGGCCAGGGAAACAATTTTATAGCCTTTTTGTTTTCTACTGTCCTTATTTGAGCATGTTCCTTTGACTGTGTTCTTTCATTCAAGAGAAAACAGCTCTGCGTTTTCTGTTCAGTAAAGCTCAGTCAGTTACAAAAGCAGCAACCCATTCATCAAAGAATTTAATTCTTTTGCAGAGGTATCAATCTGTAGCTAATTTAGAGCTCTCTAAGGAAAGAGAATATGTTTACTTTTATTTGCACTTTTTAAAAAAAAATCTACCTTAAGATGCATTTATTTGCTGTTTTTAAATCCACATCCAGATGCATGGGTTGGTCAAAAGTTATTAATACTGAGATCTTTTTTATTAGAGGTAGAACCTTACTGGCATTCATCTTTACTGTAGACAGAGAAAGGAAGTATTTTGGGAAGAAAACAATCTGATAGTAACCAGACCTGAACCGGTTCTTACCTGCCCTTAAAGCTTCCAGCATCCTAGAAAATTGTTCAGCATTTGCTCCAGAAGAAGTAAGGTCTTGGATTTCATTAATTCTTTGAAGCTTTTCAAACGGTGCCTCCACTGGAGAGAAATCTGATGGGTGTCCTGGAATTTCTCAGAAGGTTGCATGGCAGTCAAGATTCATAGTAACAAAACTTAGTTTTTGTTGTTTCACAGTAAGTTTTGCAATGGAACCCCACTCATTGAAATCGTATTGTATTACTATAATACTGGAGTAGCTTGTGCTTCAAAAGAGTAAAGTAGAAAATTCCCATGTGCACTATAATACATGGAAGGAATGGATCAATAAAATTTTAAAAGTAATAGATGTTTCAAAGACTGAGGAAGCTCAGACTGAACTGAAAACAGTAGCAGATATTTTAAGCTTATATTCTGCCTGCAAAATAAAGGAGACTAATTCTTACACTTAGATTTTTGACCTCATTCATTTAGGGTCAGATTAATAATTAGATAAACAGTGGATCAAAATATGCATTGTTGAGCCTTAAAGATAAGGTGTAAAATCACTGAAGCTAATTTGTTTGAGTTGTCTTACAAATGAGTACTTGGGAGGTGTTCTGGGAAATTTATGTTGCATCTTTTGGACAGGCCATGGTAAAAGCCCCATCAATACACTCATAGTTATTCTGTTTAACCCCAGAGCTCCTCAGGATACAATTTCTATAAACTTGCTCTACCTCAGGATTATGAATATCCTGATGTGACAGTTTCCCTTCTGTCAGACTGAAGCCTTTGGACTTAGACTCCCCAAAAGCCCATAAATATTTCTTGCAGCTACCAGCCCACAGATGGTCTTTGGCCTTTCCAAATGTTCCGAGAATGCTGTTGAACAGCAATATCTGTCTGTTATGATCTGAGCATCAGGGATATTTTTCCAACTACATGGTTTTGGATCATACTTTCAACCCATTCAGTGATGCAGGTTAAAAGACAGTTTATTATTTAAAATTAAATCACCATGTGCTCTTTAAATATTAGAAGGGTGACTGCATGTTTGCTAAATGAAGTTGTGTAGGAATTTCAGAGCATTTTTTATATCAAAATATCTACAATCAAAATGTGAGAGAATCAGGACTTCATATTTACCTTGACAAAATATTCTTCATGGGTAAAAACATTACCTAATGACCAAACCATTTTTAAATGTGCACAGTGCAGGGCAAATCTAGCAAAGGTAGTTTTTTTTTTTGTCTTTCAGTTTGAACTGACGTACTAAGTATTTTTCTATTGGGATAGAGTATTAAGAAATATGCCTGAAAACAATGAAGACTAAGGCGGTAACTGAGGCATTGTAGACTAATATTAGAAAACAATACATCAGTGTTGATGATAATTGAAAACATGTCCTCAAATATATGTCAATGGATCCTAGAACTGAGTTTCTGGGATGATAATTAGTTTCATAGTTGCTTGGTGGGTTGGTGTTTAAAGAAATACAGAAACCAGAAAATGTGAAAAGAGGCATGTGCAGAAGTCTTATAATCAGAAACGGATATTCACTTGTGTTAATAAACAAGGAAGAAGTCTTTCTCATCTTTAAAGATAAACTCTTTATTTTCAGTCCTCCTGGATATTTTAAAATAGATTGAAGTACAGCAATACTGTTTGATTTTTTTTCCTTTGTTTTTTGTATTTTTTTGCTCTATTCACCTCATGTATTTCAGCTCTTTTGTGTGCTGTGCAGAAGTGCTGGCTGAGAGCACTTCAGGATTTTGGTACGGCCCTGGTTTTATTGGGGTGTCCAAGGTTTAGGAGCAGAGAAATCCTCACCAAAAGGATCTGGGTGGGACAACAGGCATGTGCACTTCTTACATGGTGTTTGTGCTTAATCCACAGCATCCTTGTTATTGATTAATTTATTCTTTCAGAGGATAGGAAAATATATTATGAAAACATAAATTCCTAAAGGTGGCACTCTTAACTAAGGGGGGAGTATAAGAGAGGGTGAAAGGTTTTAATTGCTGATAAAACCCTTAAGTTTTGCTGAAATCAAATGTTCTGAAATGAAAAATCGGTGTTTCAAAAAGCACTGAACTAGTTAGATGTTTTTGGAACTTCCCACTTGTTTTCTCAACTGAAACAATTTTCTTGTTATGAATATACTGACTGCCTCAGTTGATCTGAATTAGAATAAATTTGTGGGAAAAGAAATGTTTGAAAATTTTAATTTAGTTTTAATGCTGATTTGTTCAGAAGGATTTTGTATCCAATAGAAATTTTCAAAGGTTGAGGCTGAAATTTGGTAAGAGAAAAGAGGGGAAGGTACTGCTTCTTTGCCAGTTTGTCACTTAGATTGTGGCAGTCTTCAAATGCTTCCAGAGCTGTTTTGCCTGCCTTGATTCTCTGTAGGCAAAACGTGTTTGGAAACTCTGGCAAGGACATCCACACAGTTCTCTCCCATACGTGAGAAACAGTGGCTTCAAAGGAGCTGTTCTGGCTCTGTTTCTTACAAGTTGTCATCCCAAAATGTTCTAGCAATGTATTTTTGGAAAAGACTTAAATTAGGTTAAAATTTCCTATAACTATTATATTTCTAATTCATTGTATGAGGAGGAAAACAACATAAGTAAACAGTCCTTTCTTGCTCAATGGTCTGTTTATGCTATGAGTATGAAACACAATGTAATATTTTATTTTGGATCGAAATAATTTAATTTTGCAGGCCTTACCATTGCAAAATGAACTGAAATCTCTGACCTTCCTCAGCTTGTAGCTGCATTTCACAGTCTGGTTGGTTTGGCAGCAGCAGCTCTTACATGAATTGCCAAGTACGTGATTCAGTATCCACACCTGGATGTTTCCCCTTCTGCCAAGGCTCTCAAAGGGGTGGCACATCTGGGCACTGCATTGGGGTGGAGCTTTCCGTGCTTCTTTAGGGACTTATGAAGAATTGCTGGGTACTCTTTACTGTAGTCTGTCATATGAAATTTAGGATGCAGTTCACTAGAGGGAGGGAAGCAGCGTTATACAACTTAGCTTAACAAATTTGGTAGGACTGGAACACAAGGAGTGAACATAAGGTTAGTCACTTTGGCTTTTGTGTTGCTTAGGAGAGATGCTGGGGTTGGGGTTGGTCTCAAGGACTTTTTTTTTTTTCTGGATTTTTTAAAGAGTGATCAACTGAGAATCTGACTTAGATTCCATAAGGCTTTTTTCCTGAGAGACTCTTGTGAATAACTATTGGCTAAAGGAAGAAATCTTTTAGGTCCTTAAGTAGAAATTATTTCCTACTGTAAAGTTATACACTGTTGAAGCTTTGTGTTATGAATAATTACTGTCCTATTTGGTATTGCAAAGCAATTATATCAAACTGCTTTTGTTTTCTCATAATTAACAAGGCTGAAATAGGAGTCATGAAGCATGACAGGAGCTGGAACCCTTCCATTTCTGTGAATTCCTTAAAAAAACCCCATTGGTAAGTTTTTGCCTTTTATCTGAAATGGGTGGATCTTTCTTTCACCTAAACTAATTACCAAGAAGTCCAATACCTTGGGCAATTTTATGCTGTATCTGTAGCCTGTTTTAATTTCTAGTGCTTTGGCATTAAAAATACTTCCAGTGCTACAGTTGCTACAGCACTAGAGCAGCCATGCTTGCTCCCAGCTTTGCCAAACTGAGTGCCGTTTCTGCCTTGGGCACCACTAGTTGGCTTGCTGACAGCATCCATGGCTAGCATGATAAATTCTTGCATTGGATCCAAACTACACCCCTGGATTAGTATGCAGTCCTGGTGTTAAAGGACTATCCTCAATTATGGTAATAGTCTCAAGAGAGCAATCCTTGAACTGGTTCATTGCAAATAAATGTAAGTTTTTTGCACGCACATCCAGCACTTGCTGAATGCCAGCCACAGTGCAGTCTTGCATGCTAACTGAAAAAATTGGCATAAATTATAAGGAATCAACAAAGCTCTCTGCAGAATGTTTATCTAGCCCTATAGAAATTCCTTAACAAGCCTGCAAGACCCTGTAGCATCCCACAAACCACACTGCAGAGATCCAAAACTTTTTAGCCAGAAGCAGTGCTGTAAAATAAGCCATGGATGTTTATCTAGTCAGATGTATATGTAATCCTAGCCATTGCCATAACTGTGGACTAGTTTTGGAAAGAAATAAGAGAGTAAGGGTTTTGTCCTGCAAAATAACAAATGATTTCAGCTCTTATTATGCCTGTATAATCTTTCAGCAAAAATTCTAAAGGCATATTTGCTCATATGACCAAACCCAATAATGATCGTAGGTAACAATCTTCTGCTAAATGAGTGATTGAATGAGCTTTTATTTGCTTTTGTTTCACTTAGGAGATATTTTTGGAATTATATCATTTCTTGAAATATGAATTTAATTTTAATTTCCCTTATGTGGTGCATACTAGATTGCAGGGACTGACAGCTGTAGGTGGAGCAGATATGTCTGTTATTCAAATGCCAAACACTTCCTCTAGCCTTGTGTGCAGAAGGTTTTCTTCTTGGCAACAGCCTTGACAGTTGTGGGCGTCTTGAGTGGTTCCTCTGGATGGAGCTGTACTGTCATGCATTGTGTCTGTGGTAAGGAAATGCCACTAGTTTTTCCCCTTTTCTGTGTAAATAGTAATAAAAAAAAAGATTAAGGAATCTACTTTGGAAACTTTTACAAGTAAGATGTTACAGGAGATTGGATGACTGGACCGGCTCCTGGACAGAATTTTGCTCATAATGGTAGTAAGTATGAAAAGGTATGACAGCTAGATAGATGTCTAGTGGGTTTTCTAGATTAGAATTTGGCAAATAAACTCCTAAAATGCCAAGGAGAGCAAAGAAATCAAAATATGTCTGGATTGCATGATGCGTGACACTACAGAGATACCCAGCCAATTCAAGGATTGCAAGTAATATCTATGTGCTAAGAGAGCCTTTCCTCATCTTCACCCTGCTTTTTAGGAGCTCCTTTACCTGTAGCTCAAGCACTTCCCTGAACAGTGTGAATATTCTGTCAGTTCAGTTCTGGCTGGTCACAGACTGGGTATTGACTGGCACTCACATGTTGGCATAGGGTCTTTGGAACATTTGACTCCTTCCCACCAGTGGTGATCTTATACCACAAAAGAACTTGCGTAGTCTGGCCTGAGTTCTAGCCCTTCTGTATGTAAACAGTTCCTAGTACACTAAATCTGACAATTGAACTTAAAAAACAACTAGGAAAAGAAACAACAGCAATGTGATTCATTTGTGAAACCAACCATGTAAGTTCATATTTTATAAAACTGAATGGCTTTCACTGAAAGATCTCACCCAGCAACTGGCTTTGAGGAAATGGGAAATGTGCTGTTTCATAACAGGCAAGATGGGGGACATTATTTAAACAAAGAACATCTTTGTTTTGCTGGAGAGAAATATTAAGGTAGTTTAGGGAGAAGAGGAGAAATTGTTTAAAAATGGCTGAAAAACAAGGTTTTCTCCAAAGCATATCTGAAAATCTGTTTGAAATGAGATTTTTATGCCAAATGGGATCCTGAAACTTTCAAAAAAATAAAAAGCAATGCAATACTGAACTGTTGAACCATTTCTGTATCAGCTTCACAGCTTGTTAAAGTAAACTTTAATGAGCTGAAGAATAATGTAGTCTGACTTCCCAAACAAACTACATGAGAACTTACAGCAAATGAACTATTTATTTTGGGATTCTTTTAGTGGATTTGGAACTGTTGTTTTGACCACTGTGCTCATTTAAAATATTAACATTTAGGCCACGGTCAGATATCTCTGCCAAATGTCATTTTTGGGTGGATATGGCACAGCATTTACCGCAGGAAGGAAACCTGTGGGAATTGTTGGAACTTGCACTGAAGCTGGATTAGACCAAGCTATGGAAATGATAAAGGAGTCTAGTTCCATCATTACCCTGGGTGAGAGTTCAGGTATCTGCTGTTCAAAGTACTTGAGTGGACTTGCCAAGATACCTCGAGTCTTGCATAACACTGTGCATATTCCACCATTCACTGTCACTTTCATCATGTCAAAATCTTGTTCCCACTTCCTTTGAGTCTATCCAATTCACACTTGTAATCTGAATCCTAAAACTGTTAAAGACCTCTTCTCTCTCACATGCCACTTGTCCCTCCTCTGATGTTAGCAGTCATTCCTTTCTGGGACTTTCAGTTTTACTCTGGCAAGTCTACGCTTCTGTCTTTGATGCTTTTATCCATGATTAGAAGTGTTTCAGCGAACCAGTTTTGCTTTTTTGTCTGCTGCAGACTTGTGCTAAGTATTAACTGCTATTTTAGTGATATGCAAATATGCAAGAGATTGGAAAATTTGCATTATAGACGACACTACAACATAAGCTAAGAAGGGGGTTTTAATAATGTTTGATGAACAAATTACGAGGCTGTGTTTCTTTTCTATGTTTGCAGTGAGACCTTTTGTTCACATGTATTAAAAAAGCACAGTGTTTTTGGGACTTAGTTTACTGGTGAAAAGGAAGCACTCCTTTAATAGTGTCCTGGATGTATGTGATATCACTGAGGGCTGAACACCTCCTAATGTAGTGAATTACAACCATAATTAATGTGATGGTTCAAACGAAACATACTGATTAACTAGAAGTACCACAGCATATGTCTTGGCAGTACTATAGTGTTCATTCTTTTGTAATGAAACAGCATAAGGCAAAAGGGTTCAACAAGGCCCTAAGACTACAATAATCTTAATTTCATCAGATTTACACCATTTGTCATATCCTGGAATTTTGAGGTTTTGCTATTGATGTATATTCCACCTCCAGTGTACGTCAGACCTGTTCTTTATGATTAGCCCTTAATGAACAATGACTCACTTGATATCTGTGAACTCTGCTGAGAGTTTTCCTCATCTTAAAAGATACTGAAGATCTCTATTGTGGAGCTGGGGATAGTGGAAATTCAAAGAATTGAGCACAGAACTGAAGTCTTTGGGTTTTTACCCTTTGAATAGTATTGGTTTATATAAAAGAAATATGAGACCAAGTCACTGAAGTGACTTCACTGGGCCTCCCTCATTGTGTTAACTCTCATTAAAGATAAAAAAAAGTCTTGCTTTTCCTAAAAATGGGTAACCCAGCACTGCCAAAATTATGCAGGGTAATCAGCTATTCAGTCTGAGATTGTTCTAATAATGGCAAGCTTTGGCCGACATTCATTTTCAATTTGCAGCAATAACAAAAATGTTTGTGTTGTGATATTTCAGGACAGTTTAATTCCTGTAGGAAAGCTATACGTGGAAAATGGTACCAGAAATCAGGAAACATTGAGGGTTAGGGTTAGGGTTTTCACACATCCCATCTCAAGGACACAGCAGAACCACTGAATTTAAATGTGCCAGATAATCATTCCTCTTTCAATAAATAAAATCACAAATGCCTATGAAGGCATGTGAACAAAAGACTGTGGTTCCAAGTATGTAGCAAAAAATCCTTAAATAAGGTAGTTTTTATGCACTGGATTGCCTGAAGCTACTGAGCACTTGCTATGTGCCAGCTGCTGTGTTTTGCACCTCTGCTGAAAGCTGAGGTGAGGGCCAGGTCTTCTCTCCCCTGAGTTATGGGCATTGGAAGTGCTGTGTATCCCTAGTTCGAATTGAGCCGACTCTCCAGCTGACCCAAGAATACAGTTGGCTCCTTTCAGAGGCAGCTGCGTGCAGCCCCAAGCCAAACGGATGGGTCATCGTGATGAGGGGCCTCGGAAAGGAGAGGCATATGGAAAAAAGGGAGAGAAGAGCCAAAGTGCCTCCCCCAGCAAAGCAGGCTGCTGGAGAGAGGGATGTTAAGCACAGTTCCCTTTGTATAGTCACATTAAAAAAATCCGACAGAAAACACTCGAAGTCCTAGAAATTTGTTATTAGTCAATATGTTGATATACTCTTCCCCTGAAGATTAAAGAAATTATTTTTTAAGGGGGAGGTTTTATTTGTAATAAAATAGTGCATTCCAAGTAGAATGATGCATTGTTAAAAATACACACAAAAATCAATTCTTAGGGTGATAATGATTTGTGGCTTTAATTTTCACTCAATTGTCTTTTCTGAATATCATTTTCTGTGTAAGGCCCAAGTTCGTGAGGATGGCAGACCTTTCCTAATATATTCCACACTGCATAAGTAAGGAAGGCTATGACAGCTGTGATAATTTCTCTGGAGATGCACACGAGCTGTAGCACCAGGAAGAAAGGCAAAGATGGCTCTATACTGCCTCTATGCCCTTCACCTCCTTCTGAGGCTGCCAGCTCTTAAACTAGAGACCATGTAGGTTGCGGACAGATGGGGACGTGGTAATTTCAACAGCACCTTTTCAGATCTTTATATCACCACACACTGCATATTTCCTTCACACAAGAATTCTTCACTGTTTTTTCTGGTTTAGAGCTGCTTGGCATCACTGGACACAGCTTGATGGATGGGAGTAAAGCTAGATGATTTTGTTCCAAGGAACTATGCAGGTGATAGCTCATAAAGGAAGGTTTACAAGGTAAGTTTAGTACCATAGGATCTTGAATTTACTGCTTCTAGAAGACTCCATGTCAAATGTTTTCAGCTGACAATCTTAAAATCTTTCTGACTTGCTGTTCATCCTATAAATTCAGACTGGAAGGACAAGATTATATAGCTGTGTTTCACAGACAACTGAAATAGGTACAGCTTCATTGCTCTCAGTGAGGATAATCCGCTTGCACTGATGTATGTGATGGTGTAAGTTTGTGGACATTACATTTGTCTGCATTTTAGGAACTTGGGAGCAGCAGAGAAATCAGACATTTCTGTGTTAGATGGCTTTTATTCCCTTCTATGCCCCAAGCAGACCTGTGGTCATCTTAGACCTGCGGGCTGTTCTCCGTGTAACAGGACACTAAATTCCTTTGGCTCCTGCACCTCAGTCACTTGGAGGGCTCTTGCAGAAGGTAATAAAATGATACAGCCAGAACATCCTTCTGTGCCAGGCTTAGTCAGCCCAGTGGGTAGAAAGGTTAAGAGAGATGGAAGCTGTAATGTGGTGTTGATTTTAATATGGACTCTGGGAGACTGAGCAGATGTACAGACTAATGAGCTTGACTTTACTGGGCAAACTCTGAACAACTTGAAAAAATAAAAAACTGGTAGGCATGTGGGTAAGTATGTTTGGCAGAAGGATTAGAGCTGCTTGTGCAGATGCCACATAGCACAAACCCATTAAGACTTCCTTAAAGGATTCAGTGAGCATGAGGATAAGGGAGATCCAACGTGATAGTGCTGGTGCTAAAGCTCTAAACTTAAATGCTGTATTTTTATCAGTAGAGGTACTCTAGAAATATACCATTTCAGATCACTGTGGCTAGAGGTTTTAGGAATTACTATCAATTTTTAGAGCTGTGTTCTACCATCTTAACTGAAGCTGTGGAATTTTTTTAGCTACTAAAATGTGAATTCTGGGACCTACAATGAATTGTGTGTGGAGTGGTTCTTGCATGCAGAGCCATGGAGCTGAGGGGCTGAACAGAGCAGAGATTGTAGCTCTGGACTGTCAGTGAGCAGTGTTGAAACACACCATGCAGTATAACATGATGGACATCATCCTCACAGCCCACATAGGTGCTCCATTTACCAACCTCACCAGGGCCTTGCGCAAGGCTGCCTCTTAAACCTTAGGAGTACTTATTTTTATGATATCTTGCATAGGGAATGCACAAAAATTTTTTTAATAGTTTTCATTAGCACATAGAACTGCCAAAATTGGATTCTAGGTTTGAACACCAACAGATGGACTTAATTTTTTCATTCAGATGAAACAACAAACTGTCATCATTTATTGTTTGCTTGATTAATGTGCTTTGGTGTTGTCTTGATAACTTGAAGCAGTGGCTTTTCCTTTCATAATAACACATTTTGTAATATATTTCCTTTTTGTCTCAGATACAGACTTGGCTCTGGTCATTGGTGCAAATGACACAGTAAACTCAGCAGCACAGGAAGATCCCAATTCTGTTATCACTAGCATGCCAGTACTGGAATGCTGGAAAGCAAAACAAGGTACTAAAAAACAATGAAAGAGTTTAGTACAATGTTAGTTATGATATATTAATTTCTCATAAGGAGAGTGCCAATGTAAAGAGATAAAAACAAGAAATATCTTTTCTAAACTGATGCCTCACAAGATGGATATACATAGGCACTTGAACTGAAAAGGACAACTGCCTACACATAGAGGGCAGAACTTTGCAGAGGCCTTCCCCTTCCAAAGCAAAACCTGTCCCTTTCCTTTGGACCAACCATGTGTTGGAACAGTTCAAGCATTGCACATTGCCTTGCCTGCTTGAATCTACTGTGTTAGTTTCTGTGGGCTTCGAAAAATTAAAGATTTTTTTGTTTGTTCCTCCATTATTTTTTTAATGAATTTTCCTTTTAAAATGAGCAGAATCAGCCTTCCTTAGAGAGCTTTCTGCATTTAAGAGTTGGGCAACATAGTTTTGTTGGCAAATTCCCTGGCTGCATCAGGTATCGATTTTTTAAACCAGCTCCCCAGATAAAGTAAGCCATATTCAAGGAAAAGAGGAAGCTTTTGGCAATGTAAGGGTTTCTAAGTTATATTTTTTTGCCGAACAGTCCTGGGAGAACAGAACAATTTTTGGTGTCTCAGCCGACATAGGTATGCACATCAAAACCAATATTCTAAACACACTTCGACATGTGTGAGTTTTAAAGAGGAAGTAACGTGATCCAAGTGCTTCGAGTAAACTGAGGTGCTTTACCTGATGTTTCAGACAATTGAAGCTGTATCAAGTTGCTTCCTTGTCTGCTGTAAATATGAAAAGAAAAAAAAAAAAAGACTGTAGCATTGATTGGGCCCAAAGGAAGCCTGTGAACAGAGAGAGCTGTATGGAATGATTAGTCTATGCAGCTGAAACACTAGAAAATGCAGGTTTAGGCCTGTTGGAATCCATGCTGCATTTGGCAAACAATTTAGTTGTAAAACTGAAACCTCAAAACCAATTTTTGAAAGAAATGAAATGTTATGATGGTCTTGAAATAATTTATTTTTTTTTATTTAGCATTAGGAGCAACATCTCTGTTGTGAAGGCTGCATTTCAGCTTGAGCAAACTTCTTTTACCGGAACCCTAAATATTGTTCTTCTGTAGAAAAGACAATAAGGAGAGTTCTTTAGACCTAAAAAGAGTTTGATTCTCTTCAATTCACTAGCATCCATCTCCAAAGCAAATAATTTCAGAAATTGTCCTAAAGCAGAGTAAAGGGCCCAATCTTATCTCACTTTGGAAGGAGAGAATTTACAGTCACAGTAATAGATTCACATGCTGTTGTTTGTAATAAAATTACTTTGAAATATTGTAAATACTATCATAAACTGAGGAATTTATAAACTACTTGCATTTAAAAAACCTCAGAGAAACACTAACTCTGGCTTGATTGTTTTACTCTTCAGTAAGTAATCAAAAGGGAGCAAAGCAACCATCGCACTGCATTGTGTATGATAGCAATTTCCCATTAAGGATCACATATGTGCACATCTGCTGTAGATGCTCATGTCCACTAATACTTGGGCAAATGCATTTTCCTGAGTACCATGGTGGGTGTGCTCTGGCTCCCTTCTCCTTCCCTCCTAAAGAATTGGCAGAGCATGCTCCATGGAATTTCCTCTGTACAGGTATAGTTCAACAGTCTCTACATTTTAGTTTGCAGTTTTATGCTTTTAATTGCTTTGGTGTGTCTTGTTCAGAGGTTGGGTGTTCTTGTTTTACAAATCTAATACTTCAGTGCCACTTGGAGCTGCAAAGACAGTGTGATACATTACACAAGAAGTGTAGGGAGCTACATTAGACTCAGCAGCAGCAACATTCAGAATAGTGAAAGAATATAAAACATTATTTGTTTTTTCCAGTGTATTGTTTGGAGGGGTAATACAGCACTTGTGCTTGGATAGTACATCCAGACTTATATGAATTCCTAGTCAAACTGCTCATCTATGTACACTAACAGGCTCAGCTGTATGTCTAGTTCATGAAACTATACATTTTCTTTGTATATACAACAGTTTAATCTTTAATACTATAAACTGATATCACACCTTGATTTTCTTTGTCCCCTAAGACGGAAACAGCAACAGAGGAAATATTTGGCTTGTGTCCTAATGCATTTATCACTAGATAGAGGTGTATATTTATTGACACTAACACATGTACATGTATGTACTTACTGATATATGTGTACGTCTATCCCTGTTATTAAAAGATTTTACCATCAGAACCTTTGAAGTAATAATTCTCAGCCTTTAGGTTTCATGCTGAGTTTAACTGGGTTAACTGGCTTATGGGCCCAGCTTTGTATGTAGAGACTTGTTATTCAGGGTAGGAATTAACTTTATGGGTAAGGGAAGTGCAGTGCACAGGATTGTAGGTGGAGCAGGACTCAATGTGGGGAATGTTGGTGTGGAGCATTCTCTTCTGTGGTATGTTTCTAAACATCCTATTGCAACACCAGTGGTCTGAAAAGTCAGCAGTAAAATCATGTGGTAACCGCACCAGTATTGCTAAAGTTAGACAAAAATTTCCACTTTCCATGAGGTGAAAATACAAAGTCTGCTGTCTGCTTTGCATTAGAAGAGTAGTTCCCACCTCTTGCTGTGGAACTCAAAAATTATTTGAATTTATTTCTGGCAGATAGTGGTAAAGAAATCACACCACTATGAGTGTTTCTAGTTTAATGTGATACACTACTTCCAAAATTCTGCAGCATCTCATTTCTCTTTGGAATCCATAAAATGACAGCAATGGGTTATCTTTTCAAATAAGTGAACAAGAAGAATGAGGTAAATTTTTCATAGAAAGACTTCATTTGAGTGTTGGTATTATGAAGTGTCACCAGTCAAAATTAACTTTCTTATTAACGACAGCATTGGAATTTTACTAAAATGGTGTCCCTCAAGACAAGGGATAACAGTTCAGGAATTATGTTGAGTCCTTCAGTACCTTAATATGTGACCCCATATTCTGGTATCAGTAGGTCAGGGGTTTAACTGCCACACTGTATTTTAGTCTTAGTGGAAAAGCTTTCCTCGTTTAACTGTGCTGCAATCACCATTAACTATTGTATCCCAGAATACTCTGAGACACGAGTTAATGGTACCTGGGAGTGTATAACTGCATTATAGTAAATGATGGGAAACTAATAAAAGTTCCCCCCCTCCTTCTTTTGGCCCTTTCAAAGGTAGGGATAGCTAGTGTGGATTTTCTTACCACATTACATTTTATACAGTGAGCTATAACCATCATTTATGTAGACTGACTTTTAAAGCATTCAGGTGAAATACAGAAACTCAGTGCAAGAGAAAAGCAAGACAGATCACTGCAGTACTCTGCAGCTGGGCCTGAAGAAGACTGGAAAACCAGATGGACTCCAACTGAAAAATAATTGCAAGAAGCAGCAGCAAAGGCTTTAAATAAGGTAAGATTACAAGTGCTTTGGAAGCCTCTGCTGTGGATTCCAAGTTGGTATCTCTTTTCAATCTCAATGTATCTTTACCCCATGCACTGACATGACCCTTTATTCAACCTCAGCCTGGATGACATTTGTGCTACCTTCCAGGAAAGGAATTGTTTTCTGCAGCTCCCTCTCTTATTCATTTTGAGAGAAGGATTAAATACTGCCTCTGACCAAGCATACAGGCATGCTAAAGTGAAGCCACTTCACGCTCCTGGCCAAAGAAAGAACAAAAATACCCACAATAAGCAAAAGCAGATGGCTCCAGTGGCAGGAAATGAATGAGCCAGACTGCAGGTAAAATGGTTCTCTGAACACATCGCGGAGGTTTGCAATGACAGGTTCTTTGTTATCTGGGGCCTCCCCACAGGAGGCCAGATGTCTTCTGTTGTGAAAGGAGATAGAGATGCTCTTCCTTTTCCTCCCCCTTTAACTTATGGCTGTTTAAGTTACTGCTAATGGAAGCAGAAGCCTGTTTTTCCCTCTTGGTCTGTGATGTTTTTGGAAACAGAAGAGATAGTTAGTGAAGGGGTATTCTGATATGAAAGAAAAGGCCCAGAGCTGGCCTTTACCTCCCCCTGACCCTCATTTTAAAGAACAGGGAGGTCAGGGCTGCTAATTGCACTTGAAAGGATTAACCACTTGATTGCTTTCATTTAGCAGAACAAAACTTTTCTTTAGCCTCAAAGCTGGAAAAATGAATCAGTGGTATTGAGATGCTTTCAGTGTGAGATGGATGACTTGGCTTGGCTTCTTACACCAACACTGGAATTAAATAGAGCATTTAAATATTTTTATATATGGGAGAGAAGGGGAAGCTACATCTGCTGCTGAGACAGGACAGATTTGCAGCAGAAGTGACAATAACCTTTTTCCTGCCCCAATAAAAGGTTATCAGAGGAATACCAACAGACCCTAATGAATTATAGATATTAGCTGTGCCTCTGTCCCTGGGTATAACAAATGACTCTTGCATTACACAGATGTTCCACTGGAAGAAAAAGAATCTGAACCCAATTTCTGGACAAAGTGTTCCAGATTTAAAATATTTTCTGTACATTAATTTCACCTAAGAATTACAATAATTTTCTTTTGGAATAGTTTCTTAATTCCCATTGTTCAAATAAAGTGAGGTACAGAAAACTTAAATTTGGAAACAATTTTTAACCTTATAAAACTATTTTCCAAAAGTAACAAAGAACAGCACTTATACAAGCTTTTATCTGACCTCTGCTTCTTAAATAAAAAACATGTTTTCAGGGAAATGTGTCTTGGAAGGAACTCCCCCTCTCTCCCCAGATTTTTCTCTCTGGTTCTTGTAAAACATTAGGTCAGTGGGTTCATTTTATTTTTGTTTGTTGAAAGTGGGTGAAAGTTTCCTTCTCAAACTATGATATTTGTGTGATTTTTAAAAAAATATTACAACAATCTTTGCTTAAGAAATACAAGAACAGATGGAAATGTCAAAAGACTATCAAAATTCATACCAAAGGAAATAGCATTAATCATTTTAAAAGGCCAAAATAACCTCTCAATAGCAATAAGAACCAAATGAATAAGTAGTGTTGTTTCAATAGCACTGATACATGACTGCTGCTTTTTCTCATTGCCTGCCACATGAACTCAATATATAGGTAGCTATAAAAATTATCTTTCTCCTTCTGACTTCAGGCCTGTGTTTCCTGTTCATGTGCACTCAGGTAACATAACCAGCATTTCTGTTTGCAGATGGGGGAGGTTTGTTTTCACCATCCTCTGAAATGTGTTTCTATATGCACTCACTTGTGTAGATAAGCACACAAAGCTGAAGGATGACTTGGGAAAGTGTATTTGTATCTTGGTTTAAGCAATATGAAGTGATTTCAATGCGTCGAAGCATTAAAACACAATACAAATCAATTGATTGACCCTGTATGGATTACTGTGTAAGCGTAGAAAGATTTTCTTGTATTTTTCAAGACACTATTTCTGTGTTCACTAGAACACAGAAATCACCAAGCCCTCCTAGCATGATAAAAACATATGCATAGAACTCTGCTTGTAAGGTGGCAGCTTGGGTCTATTCCCTCTGCCAGCACTGGCTGTACTGGCAGTACAGTAAAACGTGGCAAAATTCCATTCCCACACGATGACTGTGACAGCAGTGCTGCACTGACCAGCAAAACTTTGATCAGCACAGAGAAATTCTTACTTATGCTGTTCACATTTGCACTGTTACTGCAAAGGAAAAAACACTGCAGATTCATAGTCTGCCTAATTTAAGGGAGTCTGGTCAGAAACGCTGTGGTCAGAGCCACCATCTTCTCTGCTTTTTGCTACTGCAAATTACTTTGTGTTGAGTCCTGCAAAAAGATGTACATTTTCAGACAACTCCTGCAGTGCAATGAGCCTCTTCTGCTGCTTCAAATACAAGTATGTGGCATCTACAACATTTTACTGTCTACAATATGTCATAGTGACATTTTTGAAGTTAGTGTCCCCCCAAATAATATTATAAAAGACTTAAGTAAATTTGTTTGAAGTCTAAAATTACCCAAGAAGTTGAGAATAATCTTAATACAACAGTATGTGAATGGTACTACAGAAATCATACACTATAAAATCATGTTTAGAGAGATCACTTTTTTATTACTAGAACAATTTCCAGATGTAATTTTGAAAGTACATAATTTGTACTCAATTCATGTGCTCTTTAATTTTGTATTGGTGCAACTCTCCCCCCCAACTAAATACCATCCTATTCATTTCCATAAGCTTTTGATGTCATGAAACCATTACTGTGTAAAAGACAAAAAAACCACCTGACATAAAATATTAGTAACAATAAAAAGCTAGCATGTTAATTCCTTTTTACAGTTAAGGAGATCACTGTTATGGCAAGAGGGGTCAAGTCCTCCTATTCCCACCTCAGGAAGTGTGCTCATCACAGTGGGCACGTCACGCCCATTGGATGAAATACAGCAGTATTTAGCAAAGTGTAACTGTTTTCAAATACGTAACACTAATCAGACTGCTCCTCTGAGTAGTTCTACAAACCGAAGTGTGCAGGAGGAGGTCTGCAGCTTCCTTTTGGACAAACACTGTAGCTGTTGTTGAATACAATCAATTTCCAGATTTCAGTCAGAAAAAATAGTTATTTTGTGCAGTTTATCATTACAAAAAAAAGTAGTGTCATGCATGTATAGACAAACATCTTACTCTTTTCCTGCACAACACTTGGCATTTTTAATCAATGTGTACATAAATGAAAAGAAAAAAAGCAGATTATCATATTGTCCTTTGTAGTTCTCTTTTAAAATCTCCTGATGATAGTCCACAAGGAAATAATAAATTGCTTCTATTGTGGAGAGGTACGTATCTGGCTTTCCCTTCTGATGACGCCAGAAACAAGTTTTCCTTGTCTTCAACTCAATCTGTAGCAACCCTGTCAAGAAAAAAAGATGACCTAGATTAGACAATGTGGATTGGTGGCTGGGATGCCAAACAAGACATTAGTTTTGTCTTCTGCCTTGGCTGCTGCCCTGCTGGATACCTGCAGGGAAATACCTTCTCTTCCCACACCTCCATTTTTCATCTCTAAAACCAAGGCAATAATTTTGTCCTTCTGTGGGGACCACTTTGAGATTTAATGAAAAGGTGCTGTAAGTACAAGGTTACAATCTTGGTATTTACAATTAATTACCGATTATTCTTTCATTCAAACAACCTCAGTAAATTGCAGGGTCTCTTCAGATGGCAAGGGTGAAACCCGCACCTACCAAGACTCATCAATGTTCTTAAAATTATTACTTCATCTTTTGCAAAATTAGTAACTTTCAAATGTAAAGCATAATCCTTCAGACTGTTAGTGCTGCTCATTGAGGACTATTTGCAAGAGCCACAAAATTTTCATTTATGCTTGTTAAATAACTGAAATCTCACTGAGATTACTCAGGAGTAAGAATGACAGAATCTGGTAATTAACTTTATTAGAAACTAAATTATTAGAAACTAAAAGCATTCCCACTTGAGATGTCTGTATGGCACATGAAAGTCTTTTACCTACCATAGTATCTATAACTATAGAGTAGGAAACTGTATTAAGCTTGTTTCCCTCATGAGAACATGAATTCTCAGCCCTAAACAAAGTGAAACTTCCATCCAATTCAGGAACACTTCCACCTTAACAGCAGTGAAGTGAATCCAGGGGAGGATTCCTCCAACATAAACTCCCACATAGTTGTGGTTTGAATACAAACCAAAGTTTATTGAAGGCAATACCATGGACACTACTGAGCTCACCACAAATGCAGCATCAGTTAATCTGAAAAAAAAATTTTAGCAGGTTTTTTTATAAAAAATAGAGGGGTTAAGGGTTGGAGTTTACTGAGCAAGTTTCATCTGTACTGTATCTGCATCCAGCTAAAGGCAATGTTTTATCACAAATGTGGATTATTCATATGAAAGCTTACAATACTAATGTATAAGCTAATAATATAGTTGGCTAATACAAAGTTGATCAAATTTACAGGAAAAAAATAACAAAGTAATCTGCTTCCTTAACAGCCATGTTGATGTTGCAAATAAGCTCCATCACTCATGTGAGAAAGTAATTATTAACATTAGATTCAACTGTTTCTTTTCTGATCTAGAGATCACTTTTAATGAAGTAATCAATCCTAGACATTACCAACTTTCAAATATTTCCTGTCTTTAACACAACTGATTTAGTTTTGCTTTCTAAAGATATATTACTTTTCCAAGAAGATATAGAAGTAGTTTTTTGTTCAAGTTCTCAAGGCTCTTTCTTTTTAAGACTGATGATTTGCTTTCTCCTGCAGTACAATTTGCTAGATTCACTCTCTATATAAATACAAGGTTTCAAAACACAAGGCTTTTCTTTAAATTTTCTTGGCTTCATTAATGTTTCCATCCAGAATTTCTTGTAACTTAATCTTTCTGAGTAAGTTTGGCAATTATTTATTTGGAATTATGAACACTTCTTTTTGAACTTCAATATACAAGGAATATTTTGTTGGATTATGACTTCATTTGAAACTGAACTGAAAAATTACAACAGTTCTCTATTTTCCATGTGTGTACAGCATAAAAAATTTCATCAGTTTATGCCTAAGGATACTCTGCCCCATTCATCTTTGAAGTCAAACCTGTAACCTCTAAAAGGAGTGATAATGCAATTTATGTTCCATAGGAGGGGCACTAAGGAAAGCAAGGCCTGCAGGGGCTCTGCAACTGTTACACCTCATGGGTACGGGGTAAAATTCTCCCCATAAGACAAATTGGGTTTCATGGCAATATCAAACCTTACAGCAATCCTGAAAGGTGCTCAGGGAAACAGAGGACTGCACACCAGCTGGACAGGAGGGAAGAGCCCACCAGATCAGCATTGCCATGGCGTACCTGGAAACCATTCTTTGAGAGCCCCAAAGTAACACCAGCTATGACTTTTTGACTGAAATACTGCATAAGCTTCAGTGGAAATCTTCACTTCCCCTGGCTGCCTTGCTTTGCTTGAATCCACCCTCTTAAAATAAATTGCAAGTGCTTTACAGACACTTGCAACATGCAATTACTCTAATTGTTACAGTAATACTTCAGTGTAGTTGATAGAGTATGTTTTGTGTTAAACTAAATACTTATAACAAAAGTTTAATTAGCCAATACATTATACTAACATGTGGGATTCTTTAATAAACTGACTAGACAGTAAGGCAACATTCATCTTCCATGGAAGAAAGTCTGTGAAATTCCTTGTAGGATCCAGTGCAAAGCAGGCACTAGTAGTTATATATACTGCATAGAAACTTGAGAGCCTGTCTCCCACCTAAGTGCACCTTTTTCACTAATAAAAGTGTTTTCCAATTCCAATTAATCTCAAAGGAAATAGAATATCATTGCTAAATTGTTTTGTCTTTTGTGATTTTAAATAGAATGCTTACATACACACTTTTGTAATGAACCTAAGACAAAAAACTTTTGCCGAATTACCAGTTTGCTTTCAGAGTTGGGAGGGTATGGAGAGCAAGCAGGCATTCTCCTTTCGTCTGCTAAGTAGCGAGATCATCGAAATGCCCAAGTAAAAACTTCCCTAGAAAGAGAAACCAACCCTGATGACCCTGTGCTATGTGTCTTAAACCCCTCGTTCACCTTTCAGTGGCCTGTCTGCCACCACCACTACAAAAATGCTCCCTGGTTCTCCCAAAAAAGCAGAGAGTCACCTGCAAAGGAAACCTTTTTGGCTTCCTTCAGAGGTCATTCAAGCTACTGTTCTATTGTCTAGCATGACAGCTCCCATTCTGTGAGACAGGATTTCTTCCAATAGAGAAGTGAGACAATAAATGTAAATGCTTTCTTAATATGAGTATTGCAAAATCAATTATGTGACATGAAAAGTAATGGAGTCTTTGGCTCAGGAAGTATTTCCAGCACCAAAACAGGCTCTTGAGTCTTTCATGTACACTCAGATATAGGGTTAGATACACACATATTGTGCTCAGGTCTGTTACAGACATATGTCCCTTAGCCATTTCTGTAGCAATAACATCTCAATAGCAACTTGTATTTTTTTACCTTGAAGTCGTTCATCAGTTATTATCTTGTTGGTTTGATTCCAGGTACTGTCAATAAATATTATTTTCTTCAGTCTAGTGCCTTCATTCCTGCTGCTTGAGATGCATTCATTTGGATTTCTTTCTTCTTTAGGCTCTATTTTTGCTTGTTTAAGAACTGGCTCTTTGGAACAGTCATCGTCACTATTACAGGCACCTTTTTTAGTGTACTTTTGGAGATGGAAAGCAATATCTTTTACTGAAACTGAATTGGGGCCAGGAAATATAAGTGCTATCTGAATGAAAAAAAGAGAGAGATCTGAGTGTTAACAAAATCTAATAAAACATCAGGAATTGTTCCATAAAGAACAGAAATTTTCTACCCCTGCCTAAAAATATTTAAGTCAGGTCAAGATAAACGAGTATCTCTTAAAAATATTCTATTGCCTAATACAATGTTAAATTCATGTTAAAAATGTGTTAATTCATGTTAAAATAATGAATTAAGATACTTAATAGAGATGTTTAATTAATGTAATTTCCATGCTTCCACTACCAACTCTAATACTTCTGTAAATAATGTTTTTTTCAGTCAAAACAACAGTGTAAAAATTTTAAGGAAGTTTAAATACTGCAGCTGCTGTCTATCATGAGCACAACACTTAATGATGTTTAATTTGCTGCAAGTTGAATACCTTCATATGTGGACAAAATATTTCTTATGGTACACAATGCATCCAGTTATCAACTAGGTAAGGTGGTGAACACAGAAGTTCAAGGTGGTTAGACAGTGCTACGGTTTTCTTACTTCATGTCTCTTTTCTTCGTATTCTGGAATGCAAGGGTATTTATAAATGGTAACATCATCAGGTGCCAGGAGCTTTGCATGCACAGCAGTGCTCTTCCCATCTGTTTCATTGGGGTGTTTGATAATGTCAATCTTCAAAGGTAACTGCAGTTAAAAAAAAAAAAGGCAATATTTATGGTCATATATACAGGTATAAACATTTGTACAAAAACTTGTGCAAAATTCAGCAGAAATCGCTATGGATGTGTAATTAAAACACATCTGACGATTTTGGAAAATGTTTTTGTTTTAATAGGCTTGGAACTAATCTAGAGACAAGTGACAAGATGCATCTTTTACATTCTCTGTTTATGGAAATACTTTCGCAGTAGCGTGGCAGAATCTCTAGAAATAGAATCAATAAGGTAAGTAAGATGGGGTCTTAATTTGAACAATATAATGGTTCTAAATATGAATACTTAATCTCTATTAGGTATTCACCCAATTGCAAAAATGGCCATTTTAAAGAAAATACACCTAAATCCACTAGGTCAAACTTAGAAAGTACTTCTAAAGTATTTTCATGATGCTTTCAAGCTCCAGTGTCTTCAAAATGCATCTTTGATCTTAGGTGACTTTGCAAAATGTCTCAGTCCTCTTTGATGGTTTCTCCAAGTATTTTAACTGAAAGGCACTACACTGTTCAATTATATTTTGAGAGTGGTTATCTGAATTATGCAGCCATGACATTTAAGAATGCCTTTTAGCTCACATTTGATGTAAAATTCACTCTTGGTTATGGAAAAATCGTATTTTTTGTTCACAGTATAATCGGTTCTGGTCAGAGTTATTAGAAACTGAAGAATGAGCAAGAGCACTACAAAGAAACTTCCAAGAACTAAGTGAAAACACAGTTGACTGAGGTGAGTGACTTCAGCTTATTCTCATCTAGTAGATACTTAAGTGTTTATGTGATGACTGGAACATTTTTTGTGTTTGTACATGCAATTCCTTAAAAAAGAACAGCAATATTTTCTAACTGTAGTTTATTCATAATTATAGCTGTGTTAAAGATGAATGTCCACAGAATGACTTAGAAATGGTCACAGACAGATGGTTCTCTGCCCACAGGAACTAAAAGGTGCAAGGATATTATAAAAAATTCTTAAGACATTAACCTTCACAGTTGGAATTTCTTTGGTAGGGACCGTTTCAACAGGAACAAAGCATGTGTAACAATAAAACATCCTTGAACTACTGCATCGGGGGCATTTTGATCTCCCACTCTTTTTTGCCTTTTCCAGCACTTCCTGGGATGCCAACTGTAACTGTTGAAGAGGGTTATCCTGAAGTGATGATGGAGTCTGCAGGTCTAGGCTTTCCAAACACTCAGTGCTTCTTTTTGGTCCTTGTGCAGATGAACTCAAAGACATGGTTATCTGAAACAGACAATATGTTGTTACTTAAAAATCCAGTTACTACAAACTAATTTATTGAAAATTCTTCTGCACTATCCTATTTAACAAAAAATACTCATCAGAAAAGGTATTTCCTACAACAGAAAGAATAATAAAATCATCTGATTTGGTTGTTAGAGCTCCAAACTGATTTCAGGAGAGCATGATACAAACAGCTGGAAAGAACCTGAGATCTGCATCCTTAATGCACCTATATGCACGTTCATAATTTTACTAAGCTATCCCACTCACTTAACTCCTGCAGAACTATATTTTTGTCTGTTGTTAGGATCAGTGCCTTAAAGTTTCTAAATCACTGGTAAACAGTGTTTACCTGGATGAGCAATCCCATTAGTCTTCAGCATGACTACCAACAACGCCTACAGGATTAGAAATCCATAAGAAAAAAGTTAATTGTACAAATTTAGATCTCTATCCTGAAACTTACTGTATGTGGGCCAACCAAACACCCTAAATGAAGACAGAGATAGAAGATATCTATCTTTTTGAGATAGAAGATATCTTCCAAGAGCAAAGCTTGAGGCTGAAAAATGAGGAGAGCTAGAATAGGGCTTTGGTGATCCGTAAATGCTGACCCAATCTAGACTCATTCTGCAAGTTTGTATTTATTTAGTACCATGGATGGATTTTTTTCCAGGCTTTCTTTCATACAGTTGTTGTCTCACCCTCTGCAGCTGGTGCAGTTTTCACTGTGTACTCTGAGCGATGCATCAGGGACAGGATTGTGTGCCCAAACCCAGCACAGGCAGAATTAGTGCTGTGTGTGCCCAGGCTCAGCCACACTCCCAGCTTTAGTAAAACCCTTCTGACAGATCACTCAGGGTCCTCTCTGATCTTCAAAGCAGCCCCCAGCCAGCACCCTGCACAGCCTGCAGTAGTCACAAACTGCCTTTTGCACTTTGTGCTGCATCACTGGAAATGAAAAAAAGTCATTCTCAGTATTTACTTTCAGCTCATTTAGGTTTACTTTTTCATGTCAGGGATCACACTTATGAAATGATGTAACAAAACAGTCATGTTTAACAAAAACAAACAGTAATTCCTGAAATGTGATCCAAAATTAAGTGTTTAAATAAAATTCAAGTGTAACTTAATTGAAAAATAACAAAGCCAAAAAAGTCAGCTAGCTTTCCAATAAAAATCTAAAATTAATGCCAGAAAAAAAAAAATTGTTACTGTCTGGTAAAATTAGATACTCATGCATGTTGTCATATCTTCCCTTCCCTCTCTGACAAAGTCTAACTTCAGAAAGGTCAAGGATGTCTACTGAAATAAACACAAAATCTAGTATGCATACAAAGTTTATAGTGCAGTTTGCTTTCAAATCTGAGATAACGCAGGTATGTTTTACACCTCCAGCTAACCCCCACTGCGATGAGGTTTGTTCCAGCAGCAGGGCGGGAGAGAGGCCCAGGGGCTGGCCGTGCCTCCCCGGGATCAGGGCTCAGGGCTCCCCTCGGCTGTGCCGGCCTTTCCCCGGGTGCCTGCAGGGCTCAGGGCTCCCCTCGGCTGTGCCGGCCTTTCCCCGGGTGCCTGCAGGGCTCAGGGCTCAGGGCTCCCCTCGGCTGTGCCAGCCTTTCCCCGGGTGCCTGCAGGGCTCAGGGCTCCCCTCGGCTGTGCCGGCCCGCCCCTGGGTGCCCGCAGGCACCAGCACAGCCCACAGCCCCGGCCCGGCCCGCAGCTGCCCCGGACACACTGCTGAACACCTGATCGCCAAGGAGGGCTCCTCCGCATTCCAGCAGGGCACCTGCAGGGTTGTGTACAGCTCCGGGGGGCGTGTGGGGTGCCCAGCGCTCCCTCGGTTCTGCGAGGCGGGGGCAGCCCAGCTCCATCCCCAGCCCAGCTCCATCCCCAGCCCAGCTCCAACCCCAGCCCAGCTCCATCCCCAGCCCAGCTCCAACCCCAGCCCAGCTCCAACCCCAGCCCAGCTCCATCCCCTCCTCACCCCAGCCCGCTCAGCTCCCCCGCGGCCCCCGCAGGCCCCGGAACCAAAGTGCGGGGGGCGGAGCGGAAGCGGCCGGGAGTGAGCGCGGTGCGGGCGGGCCGGCCCGCGGGTCCGTGTGGGTGTGTGTGTGTGTGTGTGTGTGTGTGTGTCTGTGTGTCTGTGTGCGGATCACCCCCCCACAGCGGGGTTTTCTCGGGCTCTGTCCCCAAAACCCGGCCAGGAAGGCCGGCGCGGCCCCCCCCGGCAGTGGGTACAAGTGCCCAGCGCTGCCCGCTCCGTGAGGGGCCTGGCCGGGGCGGTGGGCGGTGTGGGCTGTGGGGCTTTGCGCTGGGGGGCGGTGGGGGCTGTGGGGTTGTGAACTGGGGGGCGGTGGGCTCTGGGGCTGTGG
>JAWWEE010000016.1:10735764-10888448 GCA_035221455.1 Xenops minutus
GGGCTGTGGGGGATGTGGGGTTGTGAGCTGTGGGGCTGTGGGCTGTGGGGGATGTGGGGTTGTGAGCTGTGGGGCTGGGGGCTGTGGGCCTGCCTCACCCCAGGAACGGCTGGGGTTTGGTGTGTTTTGGCCTGCATTTCCCCCGCACACACCTAGTCGCACACTTCCAGCACGTTTGCTGACACCCAGCCCGCGGGCATTGCGTCCTGCCCTGCTTGGTTCGCATCTCCTCCCAAAGCGGGCATGGCATCTCCGTGGAATTCCCGGGCCTGGTTGAGGAGGCTGCCCCGCAGCACCATTTACCCAGTATTCAGGCTTTAGTAACTGCATTTTTAGGTTGAAGTGACTGAACTGAAACAGGAGTTTCAGTATAGAGCATATTTCTTCCAATAGTAATAAAGTCTGTGATATATTAGTTGCAACAGCTTTAGGGGGAAAACTTGGCATTATAGGCAGAGTTTTTGCCAAACTTTGATCTCCATTACACCCCAAAAAGCTCCCTGAGTTCAGTGGCATTACATTCAGTGGCAGAGAATTCCTACCAGCATACATTTGTTCCTTGTGTTTTGGCTTGTTCAGCTATCCGTGTTGGCAACCTGACATAAAAATGGAAACATCTTAATTTGGGATAATGTCAAAACAAAATATTAATTTGTTTATATTTTCTAATTGATTTTACTTACCCTGAAATCACAGAATGAATATATGTGTATTGACATTCAATAGCATTTCATTGATTTTTCTTTTAAAGAAATAATTTGTCATATTGCCCTGCTCTGAAGATGGAACATATTGATGTCTTTCAGCTATAGCAGAGGGCTTAAAAACACATTGATTACTCTGTATTAACATTTACTATGTTACTTCAGGAAAGTGATTGATTTGATGATTAACTTCAAACAACTTCCTTTGGTTTCAACAATTTGCTCAAATATTTAAGCTGCTAGTTTGAATTCTTTACTGGATCAAGGAACAGTTTCCTCCTGTGCTTCCAAGCCTGTTCTCAACAGATGGAAGGCATTACTGGCCTTTCTGAGAACTTAAATTGCACATGATTTTATTTGTCTCTTTAGAAACATAATGACCCTTTTTTCTTGAGTTATCTCCTTGTCTAAAACGTTATAGTCTTTTTAATTACTCTCTGTCTGCTGTAATGGCCCTCCCTGGCCTAGCTCAGCTTCTCTGTCTCTTGCAGATGATGTAATCACCTCTGAATGCAGCACATGGAACAGGAGGAATGGCAGTCTGCCTTAACATGGTGCCAAAATTAGAGATTCTTAGATGTCAAATGCATTTACACTCAATATTGCAATTCTTTATGCAAAATAAAGGTCACAGACTGCCTAAGTTAATCTTCACATTTATATTATCTTCAGAAATAACTGTTTCTACAATCACTGATTGCAGAAGGAAAGACTGAGTTGTATCTCTCTTGAGGAGCCTTACAGTTTGGTGGGTAAGCTACAAAAAGCTTATTCCTTCAGTGTTTTACGTAAATGAAGACGTCCCACTACCAAATACCATGTTGAGAAGTCAAAAGGTAGAAATGCATAGGTGAATTTTTCTACCTTACAAGTAAAAATGTAAACATAAGCCTGTCTTATGAATATAGTTTGACTCGGAAGTCATGGAAATACCTCTGACCCTAAACCAAATCAGTCAAATTTTCTAAGACTACATGGCTTTAGATATAATGGAAATTCCAAATATGTGTAAATATGACGGCTGACAAAAATTGTAAATAACAGTTTAGAGTATTGCAACCCTAACCTTTCTGGTTTGGTTTTTTACTCAGTTCAGTGGGAATTAGCTGTGGTTTTAAATACTTTAGTTACTTCCCTAGCAGACAAAGGAGAACTTACAATCTTTTCTTGTGAATTCAGTATTTTAAGTTTTTTTCAACATTTTAATAGTTGAAAAAAACAGGGCTGATTTAGAGCTGCGTCTCTCCCAACTTTGCGAGCTGCTTCAGGCACTGATCCCTATTCCAGTGGCTCCTTAATGACTGGTAAGGGTGGGCAGCTTTTCCTTTTGGAAGGCCCTTTGGGGCAGAGTCAAACTTCATGGCACTGTGAAGGGCCAAGAGTCTGGATTGTTTTATAACTTCCACTTGAACTGGAAATTTACAAGCTTACATTAATATTCATCTTCAAAAATGTAAATGCCTAATGTAGTATGATACAGACTAGATAAGTACACAGACTTGGAATATAAATTAAACCATAGTGCAGTGATTGGTTTTGCAAACCAGTTTGAATTCTCACTATCGAATGACACTGGGAAAATTAAAAAATTTCATAAGTAGCTGTTAAAAAATACTTCTTTTATGCTGTAGAATCACTAGGATTGTATTGGTACAGAAATATATATAGACAAGAGGAAGTGATTCCTGATAGTCACCAGATCATTGTTATCACCAACATAAAACAATCATTAATTCATTACTTGTATCAGACCCTCTGAAATCCTGACTTTTGACCTATTTTGCATATTAAGTTCTAATTATTATTAATAAAAATAAAATGTATTTTACTTTTTTTTGCAATTAACCTAACATTAAATAGTATTACATTGACTGAATTTCACAATCTATGTTAAAATAGTTCCTCACTGCTAAGACTGAAGAATATTGTAAATATTCTGAGTGAATTTTGACTGCTTCCCATTTATAAATGAAGGAAAGCTAATTCCTGTCATTTGTCCAAGTCCAAATACTGTCAGGCTGATAAAAACAAGTTGTACAGAGTGAAGGATAGATTTAAAATTTAGATTCTTGAGCAGCTCTGATAAACTTTCTGTCTAAATAGTGACCTGTTGATAGCACTTGCTGCAAAACGTGTGCACAAATGCAAGATTTTTGAGAAAGTTTGTTAAAAGCACACACAGAGAAGTATGTTGCTTGAAGTTCACAATGTACAGATTTAATCACTAGTCCTTCAAAATATAAAATGTCGTGTTTTTTTTTTTTTTTTACATAAAACCTGATGTCTAGGCACCCAACAAATGGCTGTAGACCTTACTGCTTGCGCTGGATAAAAAAATCATATATGAGTTTTTAATTACAGCTATTCCTGTTAGAGGAGTTTATAATACACTGCCAGAAGCTGATGTTGTTTTGTGAATGCCACACACTTTCAGAGGACTGATTAAAAATTTTTGTTTATTTGTGCTTAAATATGTCCAAATATACCTGGGAAAGCAAGATACAAGAAACATGGAAATCCTATTAGCTCTTCTAGACAGAGTTCTGGCACAGCATAGACTCAGTGTTTGCCTCCTAAAATAAAAGGAAATGTTAGTCCAGTGCCCTCCTCTGCTTTGTCCCTGTGGTTATTTACAGTAGTTTTGTTCTTACATATTTTTAAGTTATGTAGTAAATTTAATACAACAAGTGTGACTTGATCCCTTATTAATTTTGAATACCTTCATTTTTGTGTTTTAAACTTTAGGTGCTTAGACTTTTAGTCCTAGATTTACTGAAAATTAAAAAAAAAAAAACCAAACCAAAAACCCAACAGTAAAAGGTGGAGGGAGCTGCAGGTACCCAGCAAATGCAGGTCAGTCCTTGTGTTCTGATGACCTAATGTTGAGATACCCAAAGAAGCTCTTTTGCAGTAAAAACTGAGCATTTCCCCTGCAAGTTTTTTCCCTTCAGCATTTCTGCAAACTGAAAGAAGTTCCTCTCTGCATGTGGATTGTGTTTCAAATTAAAATCCTTATACTTTTTACCTTTGTCTAGTTTTGATTTGTTTGCGGGTTTAGGATTTTTTAAATCCCTGCATTGAGCATATCAAATATTTATTGTTTTGACAGAAAATTGTTCTCGAAGTTTGGAGAAGTTTGTTTCTCTCAATCTATTGGGGTGTTTAAAGATTCTTCTTAGTCGTGGTTTCTCCAGAGGTTTAATATATAATTTAATTTCTAGTATTCTTTGATCTGTTATTATGAAATAAGCTGCATATTCCCCAAGTACAAAACTGCAAGTGTTTTACTAATATAGCTCAACTGCTTCAGCTGTAGGCACAAGATTAACTTCCCCTGCAACTTTCAAGAGTTGTAGTTGAACATATGAAGAACTAGTCTAGTTAACAGGTTTCTATCATGAAGCTTAAAATAAACTTTCAGATGAATTTGACTGTTTATTTTAGTTTGTTTACTTTCTGTAATGGTGCTAAAATTTATAAAAGGTTTGAGTTTGGACTATTTAGGTTAAGAGAATAAATCAAAAGTATATGGATTCAGTTACCTCAGGTGATCACTATGTTCTTTATTAAGAAGAGAAGAAAAATATTCCTGTGGCAGGAGACTGGGATTATGTCCACTGGCTTTGCTTCAGTACATCACTTAGATTCTGTCTTAATTGTTGGCTGATGAACTTAACATATGCTTCAAATAATGCGTGTTTTTAAGGGCTATTCTAAAGCAGGAACTCCTGCAATATACTAAAAAAAATTAAATATTTAGAAGAACAACATACTGGAGTAAGAGATGGAACTAATGTACAAATACGTGTTTCAGTGCTATTCCTTTGTGCGGTCAAAGCCTCTCCTCAGAGGGGAGATGAACAAGCTGTAGCAATGCTGTGCATCTCTGTATTTGCACTCAGCTCTGTCTGAATTTATGCTCAGACCGTTTTCCTGATTTTTTCCCCTTTCAAGCCTAACCAAGACCACTTGTTTGACAAAATTGCAGATTTTGTGGCACATTTTCTTCCTGTTCCCAGGGATGCTAATGATGCTTTTTCTCAGGTAAGAGTACAAGTAGCATTTTCAGTGATACCTGGGTAAATGCTGCATTTCAGCTCTTAAAAGTACTAATGTGACACACAAGCCAATTTACACGCCCCCAGACTGGCAGGATTTGGCTCCAGAAGAGAGTTGGAAGCACGTGCATGTGAGCAACAGAGAGGGAGCAATCAGAACTGGTGAGGAACAGCTAGAAATTGTCATGAGCAGTCAGTAAAGGGAAATTTTTGGGCTCATATAATGTGTGAATAGTAAAATTAAATTGTAATATTAAATTAGGTTATTTAAATTTTTTTTTAAATTTTCATTAAATGTAATAATTAGTTAAATATTAACAAATATTACTTATTCTTCCTGCTAATTTTAACCTAAGGACTCGTTGAAACGATGTAATTTGTTGAAATCAGCATCTTCCAGTTCAGGCTTCTCTGGAAACTTTGACTTATACAATAAGTTTTCAAGAAGTGAATTCCTATGTTGCTCATATAGTTGACTAATTTTTCAGACAAATAACAGAAGGCTATACTTTTTTTCCTTAACAGACTGTCTTTGCAACTTCCACAGTTCACTTAAATATTTTTATATGAAGTAAAAAAGTTGTAATATGAAATCTCTTTTGTAGACTTTTTGTGTTATTCTTTTTTGTCAGGTGTATTCTGATTGTTTGTCATAAGTCATATTTATGTTGCTTTCTGTGAAGTATTTCCTGAATCTATTAAATGTTTTGATGATGATTATAAGGAGGGATTGATAGACTTAGTTTTTCAGTGGATATCAGGTACTGGTAGGTTTTTTCCTTCTACCAGGTCTTCATTTCAGTGAGAATCTGTTGCTTTTCCCTAGTAATTATGTACATTTATAGATACAGAGAAAATCCATTCCTAATAATACTATTGTCAAAGCTGGCTTTTTCTGCTCAGTAATAACAAGCTCTTAATAATGGGTGTTGGTGTATAAATATGGATAAATAGTTTAGAACAGTACTCTGGGAAGGTATCTGAGCTGACTATCCATGGCAGCATTTCTCTTTAAGGAAATTAAAAAGATCAAACATCTCAAAACGTTTTTGGCAAAAGCAGCTGTTTGTAGGTGGCCTTGAAGGTTTTTCTCTATAAAAAGTGGCCACTTGTTATAAATATCCTTCCAGGATTCAGACTGTACCTGTCCTAGAAATTTCTGTTGGAAGTAGTATTATATTACCATTATCTATCTGCATGTTTTGACAGTAAAGGTTTATGATTTTTAGATTGCATATGTCATTTGATATCCATTTCAAAACTTAGAGCAGATTTCTATCTTTACTGCTCATTTATTTAGATTGCATGACAATGTGGATTTTATTATCTTGTATGTTGAAGCTGATTGACAAATGCAATAGAAATATGTTTTTGAAGTAGATATAAAATACAGAAAAATTTTTCTCAAAACCTTTCTCTCTGTCAGTCACTGTTTATTGGGCAGAATGTTCTTTTTAGTTACACAGAGAGAAAATTGTATGTAGAAAAAGATCACCCTGAAAATTTAATTTAGAGAAGGCTTACATACGTAAAATTTATATATGCTCCAAACTCCTAATGGGCCTTTAACTTGGAAGAGCTGGGTAAGCCCACAGTAATGTAATCACTATAAACAGATAATGGATAGATTTAACTGAAATTTAGTCAGACCAGGAAAAATCCCAAGACTCTGGGAGACCACTGCTGTGGCTTAGATTCTGTATCTGCATGAAAGCTCCAGTGTGGGAGCTGTGTAAAATTCTAGTGGAAGGAATACTGAAACCATGGAATAAAGTAAATTAAGTATTGCTGTGAGAATAATTCACAACCTCAACAAAACATATGCAAATGTATTGAATTACCAGAATTGGAACAACCACAAAGTAAGGATATTCATCCATGTGCAAAACCAAGCAGAAGCAGAAGGGAGATAGCAAAAACGGTTCTGGTTAACTTTAAGTATATGAATATAATTATTTCAGTTAACAGGCTTGGATCCCATGCCTAAAGTTGACTGTGGGCATAAAAATTTGCCCATTGGAGACAGGAAATAAAGCAATTTTAATTTCATTTGTGAATATTCACAGGGTGATTTTCAAAATTAACGTAAACATTTTTCTAAATTAAGTTTTTTATTTTCAGGTCTAGAACCAAGCAAATATGTGTGGGAGAAATGGAATCTCAAAAGCTTTAAGGCTGCCACAGTAAATCTTACTAGTAAAGATGCTACTGCTGACATAGGAGCTGCTGCATCTGCCAGTTCTGCAGCAGCCAGTAAGTCTTGTAAACATTTTTAAATACATAATGCACATGACTATACATTTTGGAATAAAACTTACAGTACATTGCAAAATCTTAATTGTCAACATAAATTTTTTGCAATATTTTCAGTTTGTTTTGCACAAAATCAAAATGTTAAAGCAATTAAAAATGAATTTTGAATTTTGGTCAACTAAAAACATATATCCTTCCAAGATAGTGATACTTGCTTTTGATTAAGCTGTAAACAATATTATGAAGTATTTAAAGAAGCTGCTCATATTCCGTCTAGTAAAATCTGGTTTGATTTATCAGCTTTTTAATACTAGTGACAGCAACTCTTTATTCTACTCCTTTCTCTGGTATCTGGCTCCCATTTTCCGTACGTCTTGCATCCCAGCCTCTAACATTTACCCCTTTGTCTTCACTGCCGTGATGGATCAGACCTTGACTTTCATTATTTCATACTAACCTGCTGTTCTTTCTCATGCCTAGTATTTTAACTTCTTTTTTCAAGTTTCTTGTGCTGATGTTGCTTCTAACTTGCTCCCTTTCTGAATGTTATTCAGCATTTTGTTTCTTCAGGGTAGCCAGTTTCTTCTCTCTTCTGCCTGGCTGAAATTACTGTTTTCCTTCAATCATCTACAGCCATAATTTTATGCTACCAATCTTCTCTTCCTCTTTCTTTTCCTGCACCAACCCAAATAATAATTTTTCCCATCCTCACCTTCTTTTCCCCCCATTCTTTTTTTTTTTTTTTTTTCATGTGCTCATATGCTTTTTCTGGATTTAGATCATTCCCCAGTTGCCACGGTAGGAAAGCTTTATTTTTGTTGCAGAATAATTTAGAGGAAAACATCTGAGTGAAAACTCATAAATTTGCATTCCCACTCCCCAGGCCCTGCCATTTTCAGTGATATCAGTCAGATTTTCTCTATAGTTCTGTTAAATGCTTAGGAAAAGATAGAGGGTTGTCTCTTGTGTCTGTTAATGTTAAGTAGAGAAGCTGTGGAACATGCTGTACTCAGGAAATCCTGAATTAATGAAGTACTGCAGACATGTCAGAGGAAGGGAAGTGTTCTGTCATGTGCCATGATTCCCACAAAGCTTTCTCTTATCATGTGGAAGAGAGCTGTGTGGGGTTCCCTTTGAAACCAGGCTGAAGGATTTAGTCTCTACAAATGGATACAGCTTTGTAGAGCCTTTGCATGGAGTGGCTGTGCACAGCAGTGGCTTAATGAAGTGAACTATCTTATTGTCATTATGTACTGCCTGTCAGCTTTCCAGAGTAATTTTACTTTTTTACTTTAGTGTTTCTTTGCAAGTACAGCTAATGTGGTTTCTTTAAAATTGAAAGACAGTGTTGCTCTCACTGAGTTACAGTCTTGAAAGGAAATTCCTGTTTACAGAATCCATTTTTTGTGTGCTGCTCTGTTTGCAGTACAGTTTTTTTATAAACAAATATATCTATGATTTTGAACAGGAGAACATTTGGGTATCTTTTTAAATTCAAAACCATAAAGCCAGTGGAAACATTTAGGTAATTGTGGTATAATCATATTTACATTTAGATCTTGATCATTGTATTACTTTAGTAGTATATGAAAACAAGAATATGAAACTGAGTAGGAAGTGATTATTCATAAAGCAGGTTCAATAAATCACCTCAGCTGTGGATTACAATAACAATTCTGACCATAGGGAGTCTTTTTGAGGACAGTAGTTTTGAAGTCACTGAAGCTGTTGTTATCTTCATGTTTCTCGCCAAGATATAATGACTTGCTTTTTTCCTGTGGCAATAAAATAAAAGGGAGAAGCCTCACTATTTTAGCCCTTCCTGTTAATATCCTGTTCTGTGATCTGCCTTATTGCTTTAGGCTTTCACTGCACTCACAGTTTTGTTCAATAATCACTTGTTCCCTTTTATGACCACTGAGAAATTATATGCTTGTCCAGATCCACTTTGATGTCTAGTTTTTTTGTGAAATCAATAGCAATAGGGTGCATAGGCATGTTGGCTGTCATATTAATGTGTCTTACAGAAGAATTGAGTGTCCATGATTTTCAAATGTTCCCTTTCTTCTAAAGGGCTCATTTGGTTTTCCTATGCTGTGCAATAATATCACAGCAGCTCGTGTAGACATAAACAAGCTGCTAACCCCGTTCGCCAGCTTGAACAGAGACAATGATCTCAATCTGGTGTTCTGGGTAGCAACAGAAGGCACTGTGAGTGTGGATGGAAACAGCTACAGCTCATCTGCTGCCCTGGTGTGATTAGGCAGGTAATTTAAAGCCAGGGAGGGTGTATGTTTGATGTTTTAACAGCATGTATCAGATTCAAACTTGTTTTTCTTCCTTATCAAATAGGACATTGAAAGTGACTTGTTTAAAGTTATACAAGAAATCTGTAGCAGAGCCAGGTTTCAAAGGCCAGTTGATGAGCCCTGGAACCTCAGCAGTGAGTAGGCAATGACTGGATTCCTGTCCACCTAAACTGGTGCTGTCCAAGGTGACAGAGAATTGTGCTTATGCTTAGACAGTTGTAATGGTAAAGAGAGTCGGTTCTGAATTATACAACATAACATTATAAAAAAATGTTTCCAGTGGTATTAAATATATTACTGGGTTAGTTGGAAAAATAAGGAAATGATTCTACTGCTCTGCTCAGTGCTGGTGACACCAGACCTGCAGTACTGTGTTCTGGGCTCCATAGTACAGGAGAGACATGGGCACACTGCAGAGAGTCCAATGAAGGGACAAAAATAATTAAGGGACTGGTGCATCTTCCCTATGAGGAAAGTCTGGGAGTGCTGGGACTGTTTAGCCTAGTGAAAAAACAGCTCAGGGGGGAAACTTACCAGTGTAATAAATACCTGAAGGGAGGGTGCAAAAGAGAGCTGAGCCAGGCTCTTCCCAGTGTTTCCCAGTGAGAGGACAAGAGGGAGCAGGCACCAGCTGAAAGACAGGCAGTTCCATCTGAATGTCTTTTTTCCTGTGAGGGTGACTGAGCACTGGCACAGGTTGTACAAAGAGGTTGTAGGATCTCTTTCTTTGGATATATAAAAAAAATGTCTGGACATGGTCTTGGCTCCAGTTGGCCCTGCCTGAGCAGAGGAGTTGGACCAGGTGACCTCCAGAGGTCCCTTCCAACATCACCCATCTGTGATTCTGTGAATAAAGTAAGACAGAGATTCCTTCAGATAAAGGTGGGACAAAGAAACAGCTGTGGTTGGGGTTCTGCCCTTCAGGAAGAGGGTTACAGGCTGGAAGTAATTCTTTTGCTTCTATATAAAAATAACAATATGTAAATAAGCCTTACATAAGGACTTGCATGAGTCGTTCAAGTTCACACCATACCTGTGCCAGTCCATTGATGGCACATGGTCAGAGAACAGATGCAAACCAATGAAGCTGCTCTGTAGAATGAGCTGTTTTCAGTGTTTACTTTGCAAAGCTGGAAAAACGTATTTTTGTGTTTTAGTCTTACAAAATTCTGGATAAAAAAGTGACACAAATATTTCCTAATTTCACAGACTTTGTTAGCTCCATGAAGTGTAGTCTGCAGAGGACTGAGCCCTTAAAATGGACCAGCCTAACTCCTCAGAGATGGGCAAGCTGTTGTTATATGTAAAGTGAACGCATAATGAGTTTCACAAAGTTGTCTGGATACTAGGTAAGACAGATAATACTTTTCTCCTATAGCTGAGTACATTAGATATTTATTTTCTATTGAAATATGTTGAATTTTGGCAGCCTTCTTAACCTGACACCTTCAGGTTCTCACTAGGTACCAACAGCCAGCCTTAGGTATCCCTGAGATCTGGACTACACTGAAGTATGTTCAGTGTTCAGGTCTTTACCCATCTTCACTAAAACACTGTTTCAGAAAGGATCTTAAAAGTAAAGATTTTTATTTGATATTGGCCTTCAGCTTGAATACACTGTAACCTTCATGTGACAAGTTTATGAATCTTTATTCTAATTCCTCTGCTTTTCTGCTTAGCACTGAAGGTAAATAGTTATTCTCATGAGGAAGTATTTTCATCTGAAGTGAGTGGGTTTTTTCCCCTCAGTGTCAAGAGTCAATCTTTTCAAATGCCAGGCCTCTAAATAAAAGAGTTTTCTTAATGAAACAATCAATCTTGGTAAGCTAGGATCTGTCTTCCAAACAGAATTGAAGGAAATCTCCCTTTTTAGGTCTGGAATTTAAGCAGTTACGGAATTTCAGTGTCTGGAATGCTTAAGATTTACAAGCTAGCTTTCCTCAGCCAGGTATTTGTTGTGAAGTTATTTACAGAGCTCAGGACTTAACACTTGGTAACTTTAATACTGGGTTAACCCCCCTCCTCCCAATATTTATAATTAAATCCTGCGGATTTATTTTATGTAAGACTTTGAATTTCAATGTATGGTGTTAAAAAGCTTTTTTTTTAGTAATTTTGCTGTGGAAATACTATTAAAGTTAATATGTCATGTTAAAAACCTCATGTAACTTCTCCAATATTTTCCCATATGAGTTTCTACTTTAAATAAAATCCTAATCTTCAGAATTATTCTACTAATAGAAGAGAAAATTCAGCTTATTTTCTGCTAACAAATTCACCTTCTCCAATGTTTCAAGTAAACATGTTATTTAAATAATTATTACCTTTTAAAAATCATTCAGTGATGTAAACAGATGAATTTCATTTTTTTTCCCATGAAACATTAGTCTTTAAAGAGTATATAATTATTTCTAAATATAGATCTCAACTATGATGATGCCTGTTTTCCTAATTTGGGGAAAATCACCGAACCTGTCACTTTGATTTTTCTGCATGTTGTATGTCGTGAAATTATGGTGGTTTTTGAAAAGTTACTAGTGATTAGATAGCTTATGAAGTATTTAGACTACTCAGATACTGGTCATTGAGTGCAATAAAGTACTGTAGTTCTCATTATTTTATTGATTTAATGTTAACTTACATTTTGCTTCAGCTTATTCAAAGAGAATATACATGGTTTCTTCAAGAAGTGATTTAAAACACAGACAAGTGTATTTTAATAATTAATTGATCAATCATGTAGAAATCTGATTATTACAGGTGCTATGCGGAGCAGTGTTCTAACATACTTGCAACAGAACTGAAAGTGAGGCCGTATTGTACCATATCAAGTGTTTTAAAGGTCATGGAAACTGTCCCATTGTCATTTTTTTTTGTGTTACGGAATGTATTTACACCATTTTGCATACCCTTAACGACACACAAGTTGTGAGACAAATGTGTAATCATCCCCCTGACATGGAAAATGTGTTTTGTGTAGTTGTTCAAAAAGAAGTTGTTTAAGAACAGTAACTCTCCTATGCAGTCTAGACTCATCTGGGCAGGCAGAGTGCTGCAGGTTCCATCTCCTGCTCACAGCAGGGCCCACACCCCTTGTACAGGGCTTTGTGCAGGCAGGTCTTGAAAACCTCCAGGAATGGATATTCTACAGCGTCCTGTGAGATTCCCCAGGTGAGATTTGCTCCTTTCTGTGTCCCAGAGTGTTTATCAGCACTAATACAAAAGACAAGTAATTAAGTAGACCCTTGCTAATTAAATGTGAAGAGCCTGTGTAATGGAGCAGTGTCTGTGAATGGTTAATGTAGGTGCCACTTCACCCCCAGAGCTTGTATTTCACTTCTAAACCCCAGTCTGTGCACACTGTGTAGAATTGGTGGTAAACAAGATAAAAAGCTGCATGATGAAAGTCAATGCCCCTGAAGGAAAAGCAAAGAAATTACCATTCAGATTGGCTTTTGTAACCATTTTGTTTGGTTTTTCTTGAACCTATGTTATTATAAAGGTTAGTAATGAGCCATATCCAGACAGGTATATCTGTTTCTTTTCATACAAACATGCTTTCCTCCCACATGGTATATTGTATGTTGGCATTGACTGGCATTGTTGGGATTGTGATGTAATTGATGTAAGAGGCTTTTATGAGGATTCCTGACATCTATTTCAATACCTGTTAAATCCTAGTAGATGCTTTTTATTATCCTTGTCTTTTAATAGTTTGGTACTGTAGATCATCCCTTTAAATTTTCAGATTATTATTCTCTAGTTTTAGCACTAAGCTGATTTTTTTGATTTAAAAAGAAATACTTCAGAAGAGATTTTCTATGATAAAGATACATTGAAAATTGTTTAATTGTAAGGCCATATGAGTGTGGTATTGAAAAATTGCAGCATTTGCAGTCAGGTGTCTTCCTGTGAACAATTCCCTCACAGGACACATTTCAGTTATGACAGCTGTGAAACATAAAGCAGCCTTGGCTTACCTGGTAATGACAGTCATTCATTATAGAAAGCACACAGCAGTAAGGGCTAATTACAGCTGGGGCTCAGGAATTGTATGACTGTATTTCTATATTCTTGAATTACATAATCAAAAGATCTTTTAAAAGAGCTTGTCTGCATCTGGTTTTAATTTTAAGGGGTTTTTATAAATATATTAATATATTAACAAGCGTACTTACATTTTAATTCAAACTTCAGTAGAGCTTTTAAGCACAATCTTAATGAGATGTTATTTTCATTTTTATTTCAAAGCTTCAACTAACCTAGTTTAGGTATAGAAACTTCTGCTGGTATGTTAGTGTTGATCATGAGTGTGAACTTGGTTTCACTGTTTATAGTCACAGAAAGTAGTGCAGACAGGTACCAGCAAAAGAGCTTTTTTCAGAGTACAGTCTGTTTTGCTCCTGGAACATGTAACAGATAAATGAGCAAGGGCACAGGGAAGCTTTACTGATACAGCTCTACTGACACATTTTCCTGCATGGATCTCTCTATATCTGCTTTGTTTTTTGACTTTCTATTGATTTTCAAATTGCACTCTCTGTTAAGTATTTTTTTAGAAAAAGAAATATTTGTTAAAGAGAATCTTTGCCATTTTCCGTGAGTGCTCTTAAAAAGAAAGGGTTTCCTGTAAGAAAAAATGGTTGACTCCAGACACCTCTAATGCAGCATAGAGCATTTTAGACCATTGTTAATTAACTCGACTCGGCTACAGTCATCTGGCAGCTGCTGTAGCTAATTTTTTGGTAATCTTTATCTAAGTGCAGTTATCACACTACCAAAAAAACATGCAAGGAAAACTGAACAGAATGAAATTATATAATGCATTAATCATGGAGGGCTTAGTTGAACACTTTAATAGCTAGAAAGTGAAGATGCCTTTTCTCCAGCAGGTCACATTGATTTTAGCTGAAGTTTCAAAGTAGCCATCCAGGCTCGTACATATTTCTGTGTTTGGGAGTGTTGGTTCTACTATCTGAGAGTTATTTCTATTACCTGCTGGGACTGGAACCTTCTTTTACCTGGCATAACTCTGAGCATGCCAGTAATTCAATCAGCAAGAGTATGTAGCAAAGATTTTTAAGATTTTTGCATTGTTTCTTTTGAGATGGCTATTGTGTGGTTTGCTGCAGGCTGTCATTTTTGTCTGCCATCCAATGTATGTTGGCAGGAGGGTTGTGTACTAGTCTTTGTGTCTGGTCACAGAAAAAAAATCATGCATCTCAGCCAGACCATTTTGTTATTCCTTTAGAATTAAAAGCATATGAAACAGATGCAGCTTAATAAGTATCTTTTTTTATAAATAACATTTAAATAACTTAAAACAATAAAGTTCAAATACAACTTAAAATAAAGTTTAATGCTGTAACAACAGAAAAAGCATGTATAAGGATGGAAAAATAATATTGAAAGCTGTATGCCCTAACAGGAATTATACAAAAGATAGGATATGTTACATAAAAAACCTTAATATGTCTGAATTTTTGCTTCATCGTTATATAAAATGTTAATTTGTGGAAAGTGAGATGAAGTACATTATTTATTCCTATTTTTATTTTACATACACTATTTGAAACTTCTTTTAGAGCAGCATTAGGTATTTGTTTCATTAATAGATAGGAACATTTTGTGTTAGAGTAAACTTAATTTTTCCAAACTAACTCTTTTATCTGAATACAACAATAAACATTTACAAGATTATATTTTTTTTCTGATCATATAGTTTATGTATAGGATATCAGTTTCTTGGGGGAAGTATTTAAAATACTGCTCAGCCTCCACATTTTCTATTGACTTGATAATCTGACAACTCATTCCAGCAGCCTTAAAGTCTGACATATTTTACACAACATTATCATCTGCTTATTATTATTATAGCAGCCATATTTAAGAAGCAGATAGGTTTTTTAAATAAAATATTATCAGATAATCAAGTAATGACTTATTATTCAGGGTAAATTAATTTAAGAAACTACCCAGTTACAAACACTAAGATAATGATTGTACAACTCTTTAGAATTTTTTACAACTTTTAGTTACTAAATCTGGTTTTGTGTATAATTTCAAATCTTTTTCACGTAGTCTCTTAAAAATAAACATAAATGCGCAAGTCCAGCTTGTTCAGTTTCTCAGTAGTATTCCAGCCTCTCTTGATACCTTGTCAAATAGTCTTCTTAAAATTAATCTTCCTGCTGGAACTAGTTCTTTACAGATCATTCGTGATTAGGATATTGCCAGAGGAAGAAAGTGGGATGCTCTGTGTTCTTTCTTTGTTTTTTTACCTTTCATTGGAACCCCTTTGTGGTTTAGTGTAACAAACATCTCCTTTCCTTTGTGTGTCCATTTTGCAGAAGCGTATGTGTTATAGTGGTTCTCTTCAATCAGTTCTATGAAGTTGCAGTCCTCGTTGCAGACTTTCTGTTGGGAGGAAATAATAAAATAGAGTAAGAGAAGTACAAGCATCTTTTTAAATACTTAGATTAGGGAAGGTGGGAGAAAAATATGCATTGTAAACCGTGCATATTAGTAATATTTTAATAAATAAATTTGACTTGTGAAATCTGAATGTTGAATGTTTTGAAGAAGTACGTAAGCTCTAATCACTAAATTTATTAAATGGACACAAAAGTCTAGTATGGGAAAAGTACAGAATACATTTTACTTTGTTAGTAAAAAACAACACAAGAGAAGTTTGCACCCATACCTTTCCATAGAGTCTTCCTGACTTGTTCATTGCCAGAAAGTATTCACTCTCCACTCCTTTGATTGCCACTATTCCAACTGCCACTGTTCGGATTTCTAGAATACCTGCAAAGGCACATAGTGAGGGCTGTAAAGGGGTTGGTTGTTCTCCAGTCAACTTAGAAGGTTTAGTTGAACTAACATTCTGTAATATTTCCATCTTTATCGAAAATCTGCAGCAATTGGTCTTGGAAAACAGAAAAATTATGGGTATTCCTGTGAAATGCTAGACTTGAAATAATCCCTGTGTGTGATTGTGTCTGCACAAAACCACTTAAAATTGTATGGTGATAATTTTTAAGTATGTTCTGAAGCTGTGATGTCAGTATGAAGTTTTTCTGTTTTCAAAGAACCAGGGTGTCTTAGAATTTATCAGCCTCGTGGTTTCATTTGGAATGTATCCTCAGCTGTCAAGGTTCACAGAATTTGCGTAAAGCCTTTATTTTGAAGTCCTGTGGAGCAACAGCATCTCCTTGAGAGAGTGTAAACCTTAGAACTTGTGAGTGATAGAAAACAGACCACAGTGCCTTAAATAGGATAAAGTATTTGCTTGACCTTTGTGTGCTTTTATGACTGATCAGAGCTGTAAAGATACGTGTATTTGAAAATCATTAAAGGCTGCTCTGAGAACTTATTTATTCAAAACCAGAAAACATTTAGTGCTTTTTTCTAGAAACTTCCTTATTTTCATCTCACTGATATATGCCTGCAATACTTTCTGTGGATTCTATGATACTTTTAAGTTGCCTGCACCATAAAAATATTCTTATGTGGGTAAAGAAGAAAAAAATTAGCAAAGGCAGGAGGATGGTGCAAGTTTTTAAAGAACACCAGGTTGTGTTCAGGCTTAAATATTATTAATGTTGTCTTAAGCAATAGAGTTATCCATCTGAGTCTGAGCTGTTTCCTGCCATACTGAGTCACTGACTACTGTGCTGTAGCAACTGTCCTGGGACTTGTTCTCTCTTCAAAGTGGCTCTTCCACAGGCAGCCAACTCCAGGCAAACTCCACCAGCTCAGTGTGGGGGGGATGAGTGAGTGAGAGGGAGGCAGAGGCGTATGTTAGATTGTCATCTGAAGGATGACTTTCTTCCTAAACAAAACATTCCATATTTTCCCTTCCAAGTTTGCACTGACATTTCACAGCCACTATACATGATAATAATTTTCAATAATTAGGGGTTTTTTTTGAAAGGAAATATCTATGATATTTCTCCTTCCCTATACATTTTTATATCCTGATGTCCTGTGCTTTCTTTCCTGTCTGTTTTGCTTTCCTTGATATTACTGATGTATCCAGTCCTAGCCTGTATTGTTTTTTCCTTCCTATTTTCCCTACCAGATCAGCCACCTCTTCTCAGGGTGTGTGCACTGCTGGGCATTCACCTTGGAACACTTACACTTCTGTCCCGCTCTGTAGTGCTAAGCCAGCTCTAAGTAAAGCTTTTAGAATTCTCTGACAAGCTCACTCTGCTGCAGGGCCAGTAACAGTTCTTACAAAGGGTAATTTGTAACTGAAACTAACAAAAATTATATTAACTTTCATTTACATTTCACTTTAGAAAAACCACAGTGAGGCTGAGAAACAGATGAACATCTGCATTTAGCCAAACAAAAAGCATAACAGTGGAAGGGATCTCTGGGTCATCAAGTCCAGTGTTCTGCTAGCCTGGGAATTGCATCAGATAATTCTCTTTTCATAAACTTTGCCAATACTAAATTGGAGTTGTTATTTCTTTGCCCCCAGTGTTTCTGCCGAAGGCTGTTCCAGAGTTTGATTTATTTAAATGGCTACAGACTTCGTAGTAATTTGCAATCTGCATTTTTTCAGTGACAGCTTATATCCATTTGCTCTTTTGCCTGTGCTGGCCATTAAATTAAGGAGAGTTTTTTAAAAAATCTGTGTTTGAGATTTCTATTTATACAGAATTTTGAAAAATTAACGATTCAATATGACTTTTTAAAACAAATTGTGCTAATAGAATGGAGATTTCCTTGAGGAAGCTGATGTTGGATGAAGTTACAGTAGTAAGAAATTGTACTACTTTTAAAAAGGAAATGCCAAAAGATTTTGTCCAAGGTAATATTATTCTTGTTACAATTTTTAAGTTATTATTTTAATTATTTTTTTTTTCCTGAAGTAGGTGGTGATATTCATACTGACTTGCTAGATTTATTTTGGTTTGGTTTGGGGTACTTGTTTTTCTACTTTCTTTTCATTTCTTCCTTTATGTAAGTAAACTATGGAAAGAGACTATTAAGGTTAACAAGTCATACACTGAAAGTTTATTAGTTTATCAGTGTCATCATTGCAGTTTTATCACATGCTTAAATTTATTATCCAATATCAGAGGTCTCTCAGAGACCAGGAAGAACGATTCTTTGTGTGTTCTTGGTACACAGTCCCTGTAAGAGAAATTACAAGATGGTAAATAGACCCTAGGATATGTGGTTGCAGGTAGGAACCTAATCCATCAGTAGGTGTCAAGGGGACAAAACTGTTCAACCACAGTTTTGGCCAAGTGCAGATATTTCCTGTTTCTTCTGCACTTTCCGTAATCATCTGCTACTGGTGGTTCTTGCCAGCAGGATGTTGGGCTAAATTAAATTTGAATCTGAGCAGATATGGTTATCTTTATGCTCCTTGTGTATATGGATTGTTATACAGTCGGGCCTGTAAGGTCCAGCCAAGTCTGTGAATGTGATCTCTTTAGTAATTTTTTTTTTTTTTTTTTAAAAACCCCACCACCCTCTTCTTTTTGCTCTTCTCTTTTGTTTTGAAATTCTGCATCACTGCAATGTCTTTGAGACTAGGCAGGAACAGCATTTGTGCTGGAAACCAACCCAATAATGTCATTTTTCGTGCAGGGAAGAGCTTTGCTTCTGAGGAGTTTATGGTAATAAATTCAACAACATCACTGTGATATACTCTAAAGATGAGCGTTACAAGAATGATAACATGAGTTAAGCAAGATTCACCAAAGCTAAAGATTGTCTGTTCTGGTATTGCATTTTTGGCTGCCTTTAAGACATGAACTGAGTTAAAATGCCTCACTTTCATGGCTCCTCTGCTGTGAGCCCACGTGTAGCTGACCTGCAGTGTTCATGCTGATTCTTGTTAGGTGACTCATTGGAAGGAGGTAAATCTCTTTATCAGTAGAAAAATGGTGATAGAAGTAAACCCTCTATGTTGTGTTATGTTTGTAGGCCATTTTATACATAAAGACAAACATTTATACAAGAGAATTGTAGGATTTCAGCTAACTCAGTGGAGCCAGGATTTTATCCCTGAGGTAGTTTCTTCAGAGCGGCAGGAGAGGTATAGTAAGTTAAACTATTTTCAGAAAAAACCCACACACAGAAATAGAGGAAAATGAACAGGCACACATGTGAGATTTGTCTGTGCCAATTTCTAAGTGTTATTTTATGTAGCACCAGATGCTTCAGAGAAATGATAAAGAACTAAAATCCGCAGTCAGAAATTTTACCAAGGGAAGCCTCTTTTCCTCAGTCTAATACTGTACCATTCCTTGTCTTGTATTAGCAACTACCTTCTTATGTATTCCTTTTGAAGTGAAGAGTTTTAATCCTTCCAGTCTCTATTCAGGAAAAGGAAAAACTCACCAAGCTATGATGGGGAAGAGAAAATTCTTACACGTAGATTGTTTTTTTGAAATACTCTGCTTACTCTAATAACCAAAATTACTTTAAAGGCTTGCTTAAGTTGATAAGAAGGTGATGAGAAACTCAGAAGGCCAAACTTCAACGAGTCTTAAATATCCCTGATTTAAAAATTAAAATGTAAATTATGTTTTTCAGTAACTTTATCTAAAGCATCCCCATAGAAGTTCGGAAGAGGTTTAAGAGAAGACTTGAATATACCACAAAGTAACTGGGAAAGAAATCAGATTAAAGCCAGAAAGAAAAAAAAAGCAACCTAGAGATGGGCATACAAAATTGAAAACAACTGTAATTTCTATAAAATCAGCATGAAATTCCAAACAATTTTATATGGTTGCATGGCCAGTGTATCAAATGTAGCTTAAAATTCCTGTAGTGAATGAAGTTTCCTGCAGAGCTGAAATTCTGCCTGTTGTACGTAAAAGACACTCAGCTGGGATGGGCTATGGTCTGTCTTTAGAAAAGATGACTGTGGATGATGGCAGCATTCTTTTAACCACTTCTGCAAATGAAATAACAGACAATTGATACCCAGTAGGAAAAAAAAAAAATACACAAACCAACCCTCTAGGCTGACACAACAGTTTTAGTGGGTTTTGAAGAAAATGTACATCCCAAATGAGGTGAGTTTCCTGCCGTTCTGGTCTAGAGTGGCAGTTGCTCAGAACTTTACAAGCAACCACTTTTATGTTTGGACTTATTCCATAACCATGGCCTGAAAGACAGGGTAGTACCTCAGGTTGGTAATTTATGTGATACAAAGTTGAGCATTCTCTTATGAGATAATTCTTTCTTGGCATTTGATAATTTTGTTTTGAATCAGTTGGTATTGTGATTTTTTTCTGATTTAATTAATATAGTCACATTAACATTTTCATCTTCCTTTTATTTGTTAAACTTTTTTTGCTTTTGCAACACAGTGACATTTTATTTGTTTTAACAAATCTTTGCTTTTATTGGGACACAATCTGTTTACAGACTATATTAATTTCTATCAGCCGTAGCTGAATAGGCAGAGTCTCTTTGTGTTTACCCAAAATATCCTCAAATAACCATTTCTTATCTATAACAAAGTAGCAAGAGCCTTGTGATTTAGCAAAATCAGCACGCTTTGTCTTGAATCATTTTGCAGCCAAGAGGCCGAGAGAACAATTGCAATTCTTGCTTCTGGGAGCTGTAAGGAAACCAGTCAGTGCTGCTCGTGCCTGAGGATGCAGCAGGCAGCTCTGACCTGGGCACAGGGGCTGTGGAAGAGAGAAGGGAGCAAAACCACTGAGCTGGCTATCTTTTCACCCCTTGGGGACCTGCCTCAGTAGGCCAGGTAGTGACATTGTTCAGGAAGATCTGGCCCACGTTTTGAAGTGCACATTGTGCTCAGTCCCTCCTCAGATGGCTCTTTCTCCAGACATTTCATATGTTACAGGTATCCCCTCAATGTCTGTCACATGAGGCTTCTGGTCACTGCTCCTCAACTTGTTAGAGTTTCTGTAGACTTTCATTTCAAGAGAAATTTTGCCATCATCACATTTTCCAGCAAGGCTGACTGCAGTTCCACCCCAGTGCTTTTCTAATCTGTCAGGTACATGTTATGAGAAAATGTTTAAGGGTGAGACGGAAACTGCTAAGAAGACTTCTCCAGTCTTCTAAAAGCTGGAAAGAAGGAAAAAAGAAGAAAAGGAAACGTATGGGTTTTAAGGACAGAAAAGCAAAAGCTAGTCCAGAAACTAGTTATTATTTTAAATTCTTACTATTTCCTTTTTAAAAAATAGGTAATGTGATGTATCTACTGCTCATTTTTAGTATATTCTAAATGCTTTACAAAAACAAATTTTGTGTGATAGGTACAGCACTTTATTTCTTGTGGCTTCTCTCTGCCCTGAGGTTGAAAAAAACATCCTGTTGCTGATTTTTAGGGGAAGGGGGCTGACTGTAGTTTTAGGGCACTGACAGTTCAGCATCCATGAGGAATGTGCTTGTGAAACTTCCGTTCCTAGGCAGAATTGTCTTAAGATAAAGCATGTGGAATCTCCAGTAGGGAAAGAGGGGGCAGAAGAGACTTGGATAGAGAATAAGTCAAAACAAAATGAAACTTCTAAATTTCACTAACTTGTGTTTCTAATTAATTGAATTTAGAGCACATATTTATGAATCCAAGTGACCTTTGCAGATGATCCAAGGCCAAAAAAAACGATCTCGTCATTGCTTACACCATTTAATGGTATTTAATGCAATTTGTTCTTTTGCTCTGGGATTTAATAAGTTAGTATTTGTGCCTCTTAAAGCAAAAAAATGCAAATCATGATGTTCAGTCATAAAGTATCTTGGAAAACTTCCATGGTGTTGCTGTTTGTATTGGGTGCATTTGGTGGCCCAGCACAGTAAATACATTCATTAGCTGGCTTATTACACCTCAGTGTTTTTCCAGAAGATTCTATCTGTGAAATGAATGCTTTCACTGGATAGTTTTGTAAGCCGTTGGTTTCAGAAACATTACCCCTTTCCATGTCTTCTTTTCTTTTTTTTTTAATAGTGAAGTATTTCTATGTGTTTAAGTTATTTTGATTCTTAATAGTATTTTTAAATGGATGCATCTTAAAGTTTCATTTTTATGTACAACAGTTTGTGTGGTCCTTCTGTCTCAAATATAAAATCTAATGGTAAAAAAGTTACTGCAGATAAAGGTGTTGATTTAAGATATTTTGTAATATGACTAAGTTTTTACCCTTCCCTATTATTAAATTACAATTAATAGAAAGTAGATCTTGCACTTGTGTTGTGTACTTTCCTTGGCAAGAGAGTGAAGGAGTTTCCCAGATGGTACCTCATAGAACTTATGTTCACAGGCTTTATAAGAAATAAAAGTATCTGTTATAATGGTTTTCTAAACAGAGATGAGATTTTCTCTGCTCCAGGAATTTTCTGTCTGTGGATATGATTTTAATGAGCTATTAATTATGGTCACAGGAAACAAGCTGGTACATACATTCACTATCATTTTCTTCTTTTAACTTCTCCTTGTGGTACTCAGAATTTTGATTTATGGCTCAAACACATACATGTTGTTATTTACAGCGTGGACCAACATGGGAGGCTAAGAAAGCTTTTAGTTTGTGTCCATGTGTGCATTTGCCATGCATGTGTAGCCTGTGTGAGGCACTGGAGATATGAATGTGGCTGGGAAAATGATCTGCACATAAACAATGGATCTGTCAAGGATTTTCAGGAGAACTGAAGCTACTGCTTCAGTGAAGAGCCAGACATCTGAATAGCATGGACAAATATTCAAAGCACTCAAAACTCCTGGGTTTGTCCCGCATGTAATTTCCAAGCAGGAAAAATTATAGTTGTTTGAGAAAAGATGATTAACGATAGAGAGATATTCCTTGAGGACTTGGTGCAGCATATTGTTCAACAGCCTTGAGCAGCAGAATTTGCTTATAAGATTCAGTCCATGTGCAGAAAATGTTTGATTAAGCACAAGTAGCTTATGTTGAATTACCTTTTTGCAATTCACAGGGCACAAAAGCAGTGGGCATACTGTATTAAAAAGAAAATCAACTAATTGCTAAACAGAAATCCATCTAAGTATTTTTTTTACTTTGCTGGATTCTCATTTATGGATCATTTTAAACATTCCTTGTTTGACATTACATTATCCATAAATGTCTCCATTGTATTCCAATCCTACAAAGTGATTAATACATGCATTGCTAGATAGAACAACTTTATGATAAATCATTGTCCTGGTGATACCCAACAGCTGACAGATAACTTAGTTAGGGAATTTGAGCCTTGTCAAGGTTTCTGAAAGAAACTGCTAACTTGATATCTCTGGGAAGGGAGCACAAAAAATGCAAGACAAGAACCAAACATTAGAGGGAAGATACAATAGGGAACTGAAATGACTGTTTAGAAATGCTGTTATTTTACTTACAAGATCTGTTCTTTGCATGTGTACTTGGACTTGTGGGTGTTTACCTTTATGACAGAAAAGGAAGGGGTAAGCCAAGTTCCACTCTTTAGTCTGCATTGTTCAAAGTATTTACAGTTTCTCATGCATCATCAAATGTATAGTCTGCCCTTCCAACCACGTATTGCTGCTACCACAGCAAGAAGGGAAGAGTCTGGTTTGAACTTCCAGGGTGATGTTTGGAAATACACCTTCCTTTTTACTTAAAACTTAATTTGATCTGCAGTGGGAAGTATTAAGGGCCATTATACCTTTTTTTTTAGTTATTTTTCAAAGTGAATAAATGGAAAGCAGTGCTCACCAGGATTACCTCCCCTAATTACTGTAGTGAGGATTTCAGTGACCATATTGCAATTAATAATTGCTGAAAAGAAATAGCTTAGAACTTCAGAGTACTTTGCCTTATTGGTCTGTTTGGCCTCAGTTTTCTATTAACTCTCTGCTAATGTTTGGGGGTTAGATGGGTTTATAAATCAAATGCTTCATTCCTCATTGGAAATGCTAACATAATAAGAATTGGTCTAGGACATTCTGCCTCTAACTTGCGTTCTCCTGGCAATATGAGTGTCTCATTCTAACATGAGCAGTTTAGACCAGTGTCTTTCCAATATTCCTCTTGGTTTAATCTTCAAAACCAAAGGCTGTGATATTTTTCACCAAAGTAAATTGCAAAACTAAGAACTTTTCAATTTAGAGGTGTGACTTGTGAATAGCAGTATACAGTAAGACCTGAATAACATGCTGCCCCAGGCAGTCATTCTCTCTCATTAAACTTATTAGAACCCTTCACTTTGCTGATCTCCACTGTGCTTTATATAAATATTTTCTTGATCAGCCTCTTATACAGCATGTAGTCATTTCTCATTTTTGCAGGAAACTACATTTCCCTCCAATAAAAATTGCCTTGAAGGTAAACATATGGTTATAATGAAGAATAATATTATTTTTTAGAATTAATACTGTCATGTAAAATCCAAGTCTTAATCCTCAGTCTGAAAGAGTGCTCTCTTATTACAGCATTAATAATTTACTGATATGAAAAATGGGAAAAAAAATAGTTGAATGACTGTTTACAAAATGTAATTTTTTTCCAAGCAGGAAGAAAATTAATGATTTAATAGTTTAGAGCTGAACTTTTACAACAAATACTTTCCCGACAGCTCAGATAAAGGATATTCCTAGTATTTAGATCTTTTGTGCCAATTACTCTGGATTATATAATCTTTTCAAGCTTTGCAAACTTTCAGAATGTAGCTTCAAAATAGCAAAACTAAATGTAAAAATGTTGCTTATTAGCCTTTCCACAACAAAATACGATGCACCCATCTAGAGGTGCGAAACTTCCCAAATTCAGTTTCAGTGCCTGCAGCTATTTTGATTATCTGAACTCGGAAAATTCCACATAGGACCACAGCCTCCTGTCTCTTCAAATTCTTCCATAATGCAAAAGTTTTTAAACATATTAATTTCTTTTTTTGTTTTGGTTTGACTTTTTGTTGTTTTTGTTTTGTTTTGTTACTATACTATTTTGTGTTTTCATCTAGTAAAGAACTGATGTTTTCCTTCCCCCTTTCCTGGGCAGAATTAATGATCATAGTTGACATAAAATTAGTCGTGTCATTTCTATGGAAGACCTTTTCTAAGAAAAACAGGAGTGCATATTCATGTACCTTTTCTGTGTGTAAGAAAGCAAATTATTCATTATCTGAATTGTGTTCTGAAGAACTTTAATTCCAGATGCATTTCCCATGTTTTAATGGCTTATTATCACCTGTATAAAGTGGCTGCAGCAGTCACAAAAGTGGGTGCTGGACTTACTTAAAGGGGGCAAAAATAAATCCAAGACAGAATCTCCTCTTTTTCATATTAAATATTCCCTGACCTCAAGGTTTAGCTGTTTCTTTCTGCTTTTGGTGCTTTCCCCAGCCATTCCTGTGGCAGTTTTTCTGGTTCCTGAAACAGGCTTGGCAGGAGGAATAGCAGAGCTGTATTCTGGGGGCAAACTGAACCCGAAAACTGCCTTTCTGTAGTCTTTCAGCACAATTTAAAATTATACATTGTTTAGACAAACGACTAAAAGTGATTATTAAATCCTTGTAGAATGATCATAATGACATTCTACAATGTGTTATCAGTTTATATGTATAGTACAATGCATTTTTAGTGGTGAAAATGCTCCAAGCTGTAGCTAGTAACTGAAATATTTAAAATAAGTAAAATTCAGAAAGTGGATGCTTAAGAAAGAAGGTGGCTGCAGTATTGTGGAGTCCAAATGTATACTTAGGGACCTGGGACATGGAACAAATAGTTTTAAATGGCTTGATATTTTAGACAGTACAATTTTGTTTCACATAATTAAGAGATCATTTCAGCCATAAACACTGCGATCGCTCTTGCAGGAGATGGCCATCTTTCCCCACTCTGAGCAGTTGTGTGAAATGCAGGGCAAGCCCTACCCCAGAGTGAGCACATTTTATTGCCATTTCCAAGTCAGGTGTGCTGCTCGGTGCAGGAACGGCCGCAGCCGGCCGTGCAAATATATCAGTGACAGTGTCTAGAAGAACACAGGCAGGCACCACGTAATTCCTGTCAAGGTACGAAATGCAAGAAACAGCGGAGAAAATCTCACCAACCCCTTTCTGCGTCCCAGAGTGGGGAGTGATAGAAACCATCTGGCTCACTCCTGCCTTCTAAACACCACCGGACATATATATTTATATGATACAGTCTCTGAAATTGTTCCGGGTTGCTTCTGACAAATAATTTAGATTTAGATGAATTTCAAAATGTGTATTAGACCAGGGATTAAAATATAAACTGATAGAAGGGCAGAAATTAAAAACTTCTCAAAATCAAAACCAATTTAATAATTTAATTCAATCCTGATAAATAAATTAGGGGTTTTGTAGCAGATGTTTCTCCTGTCTTGCTCCGTATATGGATCAAAATGTGTGTCAAAAATCCAACAATTTTTTTCAAATGGCTTTAGAATTCCTGGTCTTAATTTGGCCTAGTGTAATTAATTTCCTTCTAATTACACACTGTTTTTAGCAGTCTAAAATTTTAAGCCTGACTGGAAGCCTGACTTTAGGGAAATCAGTAGAATATTTGCCATTACACACAGGCAGCACTTTGAAAATGCTCTTTGTTTACATGAACAAATATTTATAAATGTGTTACTGTCATCCAGTTGTTATCTAGATTTACAATCCCATATCAAAGCAGAAAAACAGCAGCATCAACACCGGTGGAGACAATGGTTCCTGGCTACAGGACCAACTGCTATTTCAGAGCAAATATGCTATGGGAGCTGCAGCCAAATTTCTCTCTTATTCTGTATTTATTTGTGTGATTTTTAATCTGCATTTTTAAATTCAGCTGAACTGACTAGTTGGAAAATCTGGGGTTTTTTCAGTTTTGACTGCAAATGCCAGGAGAGAGGAAATCAGGTGTTAACCATCTTGAGTGTGGTGATAGAAGTGTCCGTGAACACTCGTCATTCTGTCTGTGAGGTCAGTGAGAAAACTATTGCAAGTAGAGGAATGTAAATATTTCCTAGAGTCCACAGCCTTTCTGTGCTTTGCTTTTTGTGAGTATTACATAGAAATAGTGGCCCAGTTTTTCTGTGAAAGTTACTTTTACCCGAAAAGTAGAAATCAGGGCTCTAGATCTAAGGGCTGCACACATTCCAGTGTGTTGTGATAGAATAGTATGATGTTATCTTATGAAAAGAAGTTATCAGCCATAGCTAAAATGTAAAAAAGTCAAAAGTAATCAGTACTGAACAGTTAACAGAGCACAGGTTAGCTGAATTATATGATGTTTCTCTAAACTTTTTTATTAACTTTAACACATTTTATTATGGTTTTGGTTGTGCACAACCCAGTTTCTCATTGCTTTTGTTCTGATTTTTATATTCCCATATGTGAATCGGTGCAGTTACATTTATTTCAGTTTATATTAAACTATGTATTTCAATTTATATTAAAATGACTAGTTTATATCATCTAAAGATACATAAAGGGGTCATCTAACAGGGTAACTATGAAGTTAGAATTGTGTTGTTACCCACTGCTCCTTTGCATTATCATAAGAACCCCCCACAGCATTCTCTCAATGAACCAGAGGAAAGTACATAAAACGTGATAGAAACCCCTTCACTTTCTTTGCCAGCTGAGGGAAGAGTCCCAGGGCCCCGAAGTGCCTCAGGAGGGCTGAGAGCGCTCCCGTGCCTGCAAACTGCACTGCTTCCATTCCTCAGCTCTCAGAGCACGCAGGTGCTGCTGGATCACCGTCTGGTGACTGTTCCTAATACAGATATCTGTGACCAGTCTGCTAAAGGATCTAACATCTTAAATTCAGATCTATCCCAGCAGCCAGATTATTACATTGGTAGAGTTCCAGATTTCCATCTCTGACAATATCAAACAACCTGTTTGATAGATGACAGGGCAGTGCATTGGCATATGCCTAAAGACATACCTTTCTCTTGATCTTGAGACAAATGGAAGATTTCATACCACGCAATCATTTGATAAAAGCTTTAGACTTTTAGCCTTTGGGAATGTTCCACTTTTCAATTTTTCTCCTAGAGTTTCCTTTTATATGTATTGGTGTCATGAAATTTTGATGAGCTCCATAGAAGTAATACATAAGCAATCTGTAGCAGAGTATATGGATCCCTTTAAAATCTGGGAAACAGCTGCTCTGTGAATTGTAGATGTTTGAAAACATGCATTTTAGCTTAAACAAGGACCTTGTTCTAGCAAGGGAGAGTAAAATGTTCTCTTTAAGGGGGCAGAGTAACGTGGTAGAGATTTCTTCAATAGGTTTATAGGGCGAGAGGACTCAGGTGAGGGTTAGTGGGGTTTTAGTATTGGCCTCTGGACTGGGTGGCAGAAGCTGCGTGTGCAAGTAAAGGGTTTGCAGCTCTGCCATTTTTTTCTTTTTTTGTGGAGGATTTGCATTGTTCGTATAATTTTGTGATTGGCAGACTCAGATTGTCAGCCTTTTTTTGATTCTGCATTGTATTTATGATCATTTCTGCTCTTTATGGTGCTGTTCTCTTCTAGTGTTCCTCACATAAAAGTGACTATGTAACACTGAATTTAGCAGGAGATTTTCGAACGGCCTTGGAGTTAAAGCAGCACAGGGCTTGGCTGTACCCGTATGGTGTGTTCTAGAATGTGTATAGAAAACCTGGTCTTGGTAAAGGAGTTGCTATGCTTTTGCCTCTGGCTGAAACAAATACTGCTATTCCAAGCACTTAAAGTGGTGAAGAAACCTTTTCTTTCTTTGCATAAAATATCTATGACTTCAGCTGTATTACAGCAAGGAGCTGGAGAAACAGTACCAAAGTTGAGTGAGGATCATTGTTTTTTACCACACAAAATGAAACAAAGTGCTTCTGCTGCTGTTAACTTGGTTCCTTAATTTTGTTAACTTGGTTGACCTTAATTCTCCCATGACTATTGAGATATTCTTGATTCATACGTAAATGCAAATGTTATATGGTAGAAAAAAAATCTATAAAATGGGATTATACTTTTACTATTAAATATATATTCACTATAAATGAATCAGGTTTTAGTCGGTATAGAAATGTCCATCTGTGGTTTTAATATAGGTCAGAAAAACTTCGAATAAACTCCCATTTATCTATTTCATACAGAAATACAAATTTGTACATACATTTGAAATGTAATAACTAACTATTTTTCATGTTGTATATCCTAAATTTGATATATTCTGGTGTATTGCACTCTTAAGCCCATATTTTGAGTAGAAGAAATAGGGATAGAAACATTACTCCTACATAGATATTGTTAAGATAAGTAAGTAATTCTGACTTGAAAGTCAGGAAGAGATTAATGGTGGAAGAGGAATTTCATTTTTCTTTATGTCCGGTATTTATTACCAGTGTTATGAAACTGTATCTAAGAGTAAAAGCACATGGATTTGTAGAAGCAGTAGTTATTATTTGCCTTTTTTAAAAATAAACTCCTCAAGCCATGGGTAGGCATCAGTAACAAAACTTTTACTGATTTCAGTAGAGCCAGACTTTTACAAATGGCACGTATTTGTTTCTTTCCTAATATGGGTTTTTCAACTCTTGAGCAAACTTTTCCTAATGAATCACAGGGTTAGATAGCTTTTCCACTAGTCAGTAACTTAACTCCTCCACAGCTGTGTGATATTTTTTACTTTCAACAGCAACTATTTAGACTATTAATGATAGTTCTCTGCAGTTCACCCCTCAGTCAATATGAAAAGCCATATTTTGACTGTATGTTGAAGAGAGCTAATGCTATACTTCTCAACTTTACTTTCTCAGGCTGATTACATCTCTGTGTTTTTGAGAATGTATTTCAGTCGAATACCATGCACACAGAGAGGGAATTACTTTTTTCATGTAGTAATCTGTGTAATTAAATAAATATGGCACAGTCTGACAGGGCTCAAATCAGACTTTTTTGTGCAATACCACCTGTAGATTGCAGCACATGTGATTACATTAGATGATGTATATATATTTCTTTAGGAATCCACTGACAGGGGCTGGTTTGGGGTGCAGCTGCCAGATAGCTCTTAAGAGGAAAACAGAGAAAGAAACCATCCGACTGTGGCAGGTCTGATGTCAGAAAAGAGCAAACTCATGAAATGTGTGCTATAACTGGCAATTCTTCTTGCTAAGCCCAGTTCAGCTGAAAACACCCATAGCTGCATGGTTGGACTATGGACAAAAAGACAATATAATAAATTGTGATCCAAAATCTTCAATATTTACAGTGCTGTATACAGAGAGAAATATTTTCCTGTATCACCTGAAAATGGGTGATTACCTACATTCTAATTTTGGAATCCAGGTAGTTTATTGGGGAAAGAATTTGTACAAAACTCACATTTGTCAAATTTTATCATATATGGATAAGGATGCCCCAAACAAAATTGTATCACAGACAGAAAAAACTGAACAGCTGATGAAAAGAGGAAGAAAGGGGAACAGTACCTTAGTAATGGCAGTCCTACATTTTAATTGAGCCCCAGCAAGAGAAAAATATCTATAGCTTATGCACACAAGACTATCATAAGTGATTAGGGCAAAGGCAGGAAACATGGGTTCTGTTATTTTTGTCTCACACACTTGTCTGACAGTGGCTACTTGCACATTTTTGCATCACCTGAAGTTATGTAGAAATGTAAGTACCACACGTATGCTATGGGGCTTAGGCTGAAGCATTGCCCTTCTTTAAGGTCACTTGGAACATCCCTTGAGTACTCGTCAGCACTGTTAGAAAGTTGTCTCTGGGTTATCTACAGAGCCTACCTGAAAAGGACATTGTACAGATACCTACTTGTGTTTATGAAATAGTTTGTTATGTAAGAAGAAAAGTCTTATTTTGGCAAAGATAAGTATTTATTACATTTCAGATGTTAAACAGTTCTGAATAATTTCCCCAATAACTTCTGACAATAATTATGATAAATGTATCTTCTATCACTGGATCATTTTCTGCTTGCATGATGCAGCCATTGGAACTCATCACCTTCTCTTAAATAATCTTGGATCAGAGCTAGTACTAAATTAGGGGGGGTTGCCTTATATGTTATGAATTATCTGTAAAATTCTGCTTTTGGTCTAGTTTGGTCTAATGATAGCTTTATGATTTTGGTATATACCAGTTTTGCTCCAGTGTTCCTTCTGGACGAAAGTACCCTTTTGTAAGTTCTCATCAGTGTGTGTCCTTGAAGAATATGATTAAAATAGAGGAATTCAAGTTCAAAACACTGGATTACTTAGCTAAAAAATCAACAGAGCATGATTTCCGTGAAATATGTGGTAATAGTTTCCTAGAAAGATGTGGTAATTTTTTTTTGTGCTTTAATTTAGTTGCATGACAGTTATCTTCAGGAATATGGACTGACATTCCCAAGTCACATAAGGATCCCGTCAGAAAAGAAAGCTCATTAAGTAATTTTAGTTTGCTATTTATAATCAAGTAGACTGAGCACCAGTTTGCTAATATGAACATTCTGATTGAAATTGGTGTATAATAATCTAAGAGCTTGATTTTATTAATAGCTGTATTATTTTCATTGCTCAACTTAAAAGTCATTTAAAGGGACAAGTATAAGTGGCCTAGGACTCTTGCTATTTACTTTATAATTTGAGCAGACTCTCCTAAGGCTACTCTCAAAATCGGTGTAACGTTTGGTTTCCTTTGAACTAGTAAATGTTTACTACAAATTCCAATACCAATTCCCCCAAATATATGGCTGTTACACTTAGTAAGGTAGGAAAACATGCCAGACTGTCTGTTTTTTACAGCCTCAATAAGAAAGCTGTCTCCCTGGCTGCTGAAACAGATGCTCAGACAGAGCACTCCGTGCTCTCGACACAGTCCTGGAGGGGTGGCCAAACAGAGCAAGAAACTCAAAGCACCTGTGTACCTGATTACATAATTAACTGAGCGGGAGGGCACAACCCGCCCCTTGCAGCCGGTCAGCAGTGGCAAAGGAGGATGTCTTATGTGGGAGAGCCTTTCCGTGAGTTTCTCATTGTGGCCTTCTCTGCAGTTCTTATGTTGTCCCTTACCTGATAAGGTAGGTGGTAGTATTTGTTTCCTGAGTGGGTGAATGGTCTTTTTGAAATCATAATTTGGGTATAAGAAAGTTTTTTTCTGACTTGTATGCAGTGTTTTGGAGTGGTCTAGAGAACTTGTTTGCTCTGGAAATTATGTACCGTTTTATTTGGTTTTGGTTCTGAGTCTTTGCTGGAAATGCTGACCAGAATCTCCAAGCTCAGTAAAAGCTGTAAAAAGCTTGGTCAGAAGAGCAGAGCTTGCTTAAATTGGAAGAATGGCTTTTTGTCACCAGTTAGTTTGAAAGTACTTGTAGTTGTATACAATTTGTGTTTTGATTAGTAGCAATGTTTGTAGGCAGAGCACTGTTTGGTTTTGTCACGCTTGCGGTTCATGTGTGGTCAGAGATGTGCTCAGTAGCGGCAGAGGTTTCTCTTTGTGCTGTGTTACAGCATGGTGTGTGTAGGATGCTGCTAAACTAATGCAGGCAGTAGTGCTGGCTGGGGAATTCAGTTGAATTTGAAGCTCACTTTTAGCTCAGGTGTTTGTCCCTGTCCTTATGGAAAGGCAGCATTACAGTGTTCTGTGGTGGATTACAAAGTGACTTGGCTGGGATGACCTCGAGGCCTCTCAGGTGCAGTTTCTCCACCCAAGCAAAGGTAAAGGAATACTTCTGAGGAAGATCTTCCACTGGCCTTTCCTACAGCGTAAATCTGTCTCTCTTTGCAAGGCAGCCCTAACAAGCAAGGCTTATTGTTTGAATCATTATGTGCTGGATTTACATAGCTAGTTCCCTAAATCCTTGTAAAATTTCACCAACAAGCTCTCAAGGACTGCTTGGGTTTCTGTGTATCATCTTGCACATTATGTGCAGTCCCCAAGCTGCCTGGGCTATTCCAAAGGAAATAAATTAGCATGGTGGAATTGAAGCTGCTTTTGAAAGCTGGTGAAAGTTGCACTCTCCAGTTGTGTCAGTGCTGGCTGCACTCTCAGGATTCAGTTATCCTTTCTGTTTTTCTTCAGAATTTCTGTCAGGGAGAACAACTCTTGTTTTCACAAGAAGCTACATGAGCACTGGATGAAATCACTCTTTTGCTCCCCTCTGTACTGCCTTCTTCCCTTGACTAGATCCGCATTTTATCCCAAATCCTTCTTCTTGGTGGCTGGCTAGAGAGCCTGAACATTGCCACCCTTCGAGGGGCAGAGCACTCAAAGGGCAAATCTATCATCACAATGCAGTGTTGTGTAGGTGTTCTACAAGAAACCAGAAAGCTCCTGTGAACCTTTCCACACACCTGCATGTAAACTCCCCTTTCCACTACATTGCTGACAGCTGTGCACACAAATAGCCCCAGAAGGGAGGGCACCAGTTCCCCTGAGCACCACAGGGTCACATACGACTTTTTGCAAACTGCAACTTGATTGTGATTATTTTTCCCCACTAATATTTTTCAGCTCTAGATAATATATATGGTCATCTCTAATAATTTCTCAGTTTAACAGTCTTAAAGTTCTCTATTTCCTTTTTTGCTGTCAACCTTTACTTTTGGTTGAAATATCAAGTCCCACATGACATTTAAAGGTAATAATAAAACATACAAAATTAGCATAGGTTATTAACGAAAATACACTTCCTGCTAACAGGTGGGGATATGTTTTCTGTTTTGAAACACATTACCTTTTAGTAAGACAGACATCAAAATTCCAAGGTATCAAAATTGCGCAAAACAGGTCTGATCACCTTTTTATAGTCTGTAGTACCTCCCAGTGTCTATCAACAGGTTTAGAAGGAAGCAAGCTGCTTTACCAAAGGTGGAAGCCCTAATGCTAGGAAACTCCTTCAAGAAAATCCCACAGGTAATGGGGGGATTCAGAAAGTGGTATTGTTGGAGTGATGGAGACACTTGGTGTTTATTGATCCCTGTTGAAGTTACTGTGGTTGACAAGGCCAAGAAATGGTCATTTTTGCTGTTTTCATGTGTGATTTTGAGTTATCTATCAGTGTCCTGACTGGGCTTGGTTTTGAAAGTTGATGCTGAAGGAAGATTTCAGGGGTTTTTTTAACACAATAGCTTTCCTTTCAATAGAAAAAAACCTTTTAGTAACTTCATCCTGGTTTTGTTCTTTGTTTTAAAAGCTAAGTAATAGTCAAGAGACCGTATTGATTGCATTGGTATTTTTGTTGCTTTTTTGGTGTGTTTTCATGAAGTTGTGGGCCACATCTGTGAATATCCACTTCTAACTTTTCAACACCAGTTGTTCCAAAGAACTTTTTCCATTTGTATAAATGATGTCATGTGTTATGAAAGTTTTAAAGTGTGACAATTCAGTGCTACGGTTGTTAACCTCTATTATGTTACTGCCATAAGAATTTTCACTATTAACTTTTTATTAATAATGTTTCTAAATTGCATACACCAGAAGGCTAACTGACCTTTCTGTCAGCTCATATCCAGAATTAAAAATTAAAAATGAAGTCAAAGGTCAAACAAGACAATTGAAATACAGTTGCCAAATATAGTCATAGACAGTCAATTATGCAATGAAAGCAGCGTACCACCCACGAAGAGTAACAGTCTTCATTTGCCTAAAGCTCTTCTGTTTTGATGAGAAAAGTGTTCCAAAATATACTACTAGTTGATAGATCTTGTAGTGTGGAACAGTATAATTATATGCTTTAGGATGTCTTGGTCTTCCTGAGCTTTCAGGAAGATGGGGGAGAACCAGCCTTTTTCTGTACTCCAGGATCCTAGAAATCTAAACCAATCCCTTTCAGATAAACAATGCAGAAAGCTGGGAGCTGTGAATGGGGATATCTGCAGTTAGGCTTTGTTTTGCAAGACTGACAGTATAAGGATTTAAATTTCCTACCAAGTTCTATTTGCCTCTATAGAAAAGGCTTCTTTGAGATTCATCTGAGCTCAGTGTTTTGCTGTCTAGTTACTGACTTCAGTTATTTTAGTTCATTTTCTGTTAGTAGATTAGTATTCTATAATAAAATGTAGTATTTATAACATTAACACACAATTCTTTTGAGGTGTGGAACTTTTTTCACTAATACTTTCTAAAGCTCTTTACAGAGAGGTGAAGAATTCTTTTCATGGAGGCACAGAGAGTTTGAAGAATTTTCCCAAAGTTTGTAAGCAAATTGCTTAAAAGTTTGGATTAGCCTCAAGTCTCTTGAGTCTCAGGTCAGAGCCACTTCAGCACATTTTCTTCAGGATGGAGCAATAACATGCTTAGTGATACAACAGTGAAGTTTTTGAGTATTCAGAAATTGTGAACAATTGCGGGAGGAAGCTGTAGGGGAGAAGGGGCTGCAATTTATCTTTTAAAGGTATCCTGTAACTGCTCCCACAGTTGGCTGCTACATTTGAGTGAGGTTCCATAAAAATGTACTATTTCACTATTTCTCATTTCTGATAAATCCCAATATTGAGAGATTCAGAGAAACTTCCAAGCCACATCTGAATTACGAGGGTTTATCAAGGTCAAATGAATCAGTTCAAGGACACCGTGTTTAGACTCAGCTTAGATGTTTTTCACTGCTCATAGTGGTTTTAGCCCAGTTTTGAAGCTCACCAGGCAGACGTAGCCCTGTTGGTGTATGTTAGCTTGGGAAGCTGCTGCCTGGGCCTGAGCCCAGGGGTTGGATTCTGCCCTCACAGAGCTTATGCAATCATTTTGGTTCAGAGGGAGAGGAAAGTGAGTATAAGCTGCTACTGTCTGGCTTTCCACATACTTTTCAGCTGGTAAATGCCTCAATAGACAAGGTGATGAAGATTCAGGAGGTAAATTCAGAAGTAATAAAGGGTTTTAGTTGTATTTTATGGCATGCCTGTCATCCTGTGTCAGGTGAGCACTGATCTGGGCACGGATATGTGAGATCTGAGTAATCTTGCGGTGATGGTTCAAGATTTTATTCCCTGCTCTTTTCTCCTCACTTCCCCAAAGGGTACACTTACTGAAAAACCCAATAGAATCCATAAGACAGGTATAACTCAGCTGCCTCTGATACCTGCACCTTTGCTATACCCCACTTTCCTCCTCAGCTGAGGAGGAAACCTGGATTTGGGCTAAGGTATAGGCTGAGATATAGGCAAAGAGTCTCTCTGCTGATTGAAACTTGAGGGGTGGTTTGTACCACCAGTGCTGGACAAAGAACTGGAGAAGGAGCAGGGAAATCTGGGATATTTAGGTGTGATTAATCACTGTAGGAGAGAAAGACATCCTTTGGCACTGTAGGCTCGATTTTGAGAGGACACACATCTATTCAGAGTACTAATAGGAGGCAAATGAATTTTCATATTAGTGAAGGTTTGTCTTGTCCTGGTACCAAAGTATTGGTTGAACAAACAATTTCTTGAAAAATCAAGAATGCAGTTACAAGACAGACTTTGTTTGTTTGAACACACATAGCCCTTAACTGAATCTGGTACATCAGTACCTGCCCTGAAATACTTGTTTTTCAGAAACTGAATCTTCTTGGTTCTCTATGTAATATGTATCTAATCAACAGGAATAAAATCTAGATAGTGGCACAGAATACATAGTCCAGCATTTGTGTTACACTAAGAAATGTATGTGAAATGCTACTGGAAATAATTCTAAGCAACTTTGAGGATTTAACCATTAAGATGCATATAAAAGTGTATTTTGTCATCAGTTAGGGTTTAGGTTTGAACCAAACTAGTTAGAGTTCATTTAGTGTTGCTGAGAATTATGATTTTGATGTATTTGGTAAAATAGTAGTTTTCCAAGATAAGACTTTTAATCTAGATTTCAGCCATTTTGTGTCAATATCTTACTAGATTACTTTTTCTACCTTTTTTTTTTCTGTTGTTCTTGTTGGTTTTACCACTGAAGAGGAAATTGGTACTTTATGGGTTTAGAGCACACATGGAATATGATGGGATCAGACATCTTAGGATTCAGGTTCCGGGAAGGCTTTTCTAGTAACTAAGAGACCCTTTGAAGTCTTTAAAATGAGATTCCAAAGGCAACAGAGCGTGGAAAGACCTAAAGCATCATCCAGTCATAGTTGTAAATCCTCTTGGATGGAGTCAAAATAAACTCTGACTTTTTTGCTGCCTGTTTTTCTAAAAATCAAGTAAAATGTGGCAAAATTAATAAGCACAAACTGAAATGAAGGAGGGAGTAAACAGTGACAAGGAGAGGCTTATTTTTCTATCAAAGATGAAGAGTTAACAAATTCCCATGTTATCTCCGACTTGTTCAATCTCACATTTTACAATCAAGAAGTCAAAAAGTCTGTTTTGTGTGCCCACTTAGATTCTTTTCCATTAACAAGATACAAAATTTATTTTTTAATAAAACCCATATTGTTTATGCTTGGACAAGGTATAATAAGTGTTTGTCAGAGGGAAATTTTTTTATGAGTAATGACAGATTTTTCTGGGTGACCTAATCTCTTGGCTGCTTCCTAATTCGTGCGTTACTTTTTCAGTATGTGACCCTCAGTTCTCACTCTGCCTTTTAGTTTTCAGATTAAAAGCAAAGCTGTCAGGTGCAAAGTGATTTCCTCTGCTTAGTGGAGATCACTGTCCTCTGATGTGATTAGTTCACTCTTGAGTTATCACCTTTATGTCCACCAGAAGGCTCTGGAGCTTTCTGAAATGTGCACAGGACTGTGTTCCTTGGGTACCCCCCAAGGTCAGGGCTCGGCGATTCGCTGTCCCCGGGACAGCACAAACAGTCTGAGCTGAGCAGTTCTCGCTGCTCCTGGGTTTTGAAGCAAGTGAATGAGAAATGCAGATTAATTACAGTTGGTGAATGAAGATTTGGTTCAGCATGGAGTTATGTCATGAAATTAAAACCTTAGGAAATTTTAATGCTTTTGTTATTTTTACTGTTGCTTTCATAGTATGTGTGTATATATATTTTTATTCTGTAACTAGAGAAGTTTGAAATGCAAAGACCCTAATTCTTCACCATCTTGGCATTCTGATATTTATAGTCTCGTTTTGGGGGAGAACCTCTGTGAATTTTGGCACTTGCCAAAGTGGTGATGAAGTTGTCATTCTACCGACATTTCTCAATGAGAAGATCGTTCTTTTCAATTTTCCTGCTTCACAGTTCGTGGGCTGAAAACAAATAGTTGGTTCTGTCTGTAAAGCTGTCAGGGCAGCTTCCTTTATGAAGCTAGATTATGATAGGTAAAAATGTGATTTTTTTTTTTCTTGTTTTAGTAGCACATTAGTGAATTCAAAAGGGAAAATTAATCCTTTTGTTTATTATGTAAGTGGAAAATGAGGATCAAATAAGATGAAATCTCTTGGAGCAACACTTTTCATATCCATTGGTTAGTTTGACTGCAGCTGTTCTGAGATGGCATCCTAAGAAACAGGTTGGATTTACCTTTTGCTAACTTTTAGAACTGGAAATCATGAAACAAGACTATCTGAACACACACATTAGTGTATCTTTGCTATGAGTATAATATTAAAATCATGCTTTCCAGATACCCTGGATAAAAACAGACTGCTTAGTCCTCTAATGTTAAAATTTTTGCTTAGGGAAAGTGTATCAGTCCAGGTGAGGATTTTTTTCCCTGTATTTTTTTGTTTGGTTGGTTTTGTTTTGTTTGTTCCCCCCTCATATGTTATTATTTTCTCTCTGGGTATTTTAATAGAGAGCCATAAACACATCTCCAAAAAGGCTGCTTGCATCTTTTGTTGAACAGAGGGTATGACAAAAGAAGTGTTTCTATAGTAATATTACAGCACTAATTTTTTTTAGTTTCTCAGAAAATCCAAGTTATCAGGGTTCACATTTTTCCAGTCTTCTTTTTATTTGCCTATTCTGCTTGTCCAACAGAAGTGTTTGGATGTTATTCCTTAGGATACAAAAGATAAATTACAGCAAGAGGCCTAAACTTAAGATGGCGGGGGGCTTCCTACATCCTTCAGTCTAATTTAGTGGAGACAGTTCATCAAAGCGCACATCAGTTACCAGATAACCATTCAATTATTGATTGGGTGTTCTCCTGATACTCATTTCTTTTACCAGAAAAGGGATTCAGGTTTTTTTTTTCACTGCAGAGTAGTGATTCATTTGCCTTTCTGTAAAGTGCAATAGTTACCGTCACTAAATAATAATAAAGTGTTCAGAAAACTGCAAGAGACTACATCATTAGCCCAGCATGGACTGATATTCTCCAGTGGTCTCACTACAGAATGTTTCAAGGTGTCACTAAAGTGCTTCAGCAGCATGGAATCCTGCAGAGAACTGAGACTTGAATTTTAAATAATGCTGAATTGCTCATAAAGTTTTACTTTTACATGTAACTAAAAAAAAGCAAAGGTATATAATTATTCAGCTCTGTATGCTGCCATAATTTCCTTAAGGTGTTTGTAAATAATAACAGACAAAACTAAGGACTGTGGATATTTGCTTATCTACATTAATTTAGAAAAATCTGTTTCAATACTCAGTAATGTTTTTTCCAGTGATTTTTGTGGGAACAACATTTCACTTCAAAACTTGCCCTACAGATGCCTATTGTAGCACTGTCCTCCTGGAACTCAAAGGGAGTCTTCTTGAATATGGACCAAATAACTTAGCTGGCTGCTGGCCATGTGTTGTCGTTCAGAGCAATATGGTTATTCACTATGTAATAGTGTAGGAAGAAAGGAGACATATGGGAACAAATTTTAAAAGAAACAGTCACATTAGTCAACGCACTTTTAGCCACACAAGTTGCCAAGCGTTTAATGCAGTCGTGAAGTAAAGAAATAAATGATGCAGCCCACTAGGCAGGGACTTAGCATGGAAAGTGCTGTTCCTCCAGAAAAGGAGCAGGCAGCCTCAGCTGAAAGCTGAATCACACCAGCAGTTCTGGAAGGTTGATTTATTGATTTCTTTTGCTGCTGCTGTTATAAAGAGCACAATAATACACACAACCTGCATTAAAACTGTATTTAACAGCATTCTTGGAAATATATTTGTCCTTTTATTTGTCTCTGGCCCCTTTGCCTTATAATTTTGTTTTGAAATATGCAGTATAATCCTATCTGTTTTACTGTTAGGCATCTTAGTAATGTCGTTTCAAGTAGATGTCATGTTTCTCTAAATAAACAATATATTTGTAACAACACAAAAGTTAAAGTGGCAAAAATAGTGACTGTAAAAATTTGATGCCTTCAAGTGTAAATTGAAGATATGTAGGTATTTGTGTTAAAAACACAGATTAGTACAACAATTCTTTTTCCAGTTCAGAAATTGTATTTGGTAGAGCTTTGCAAAATATTATATATCCATTCTCTCTAGATGAGTCATGGTTTTGGAAGAAAGGGAGAGAATATTTTTTCAGCATCATGATCATTGTAATAATGAACTGCAGAAACTATAATAGATTTTGTTCCTGGCTTGGCAAGCTATCTAACAGATTTTGCAAGAGAGTTTACATAATTCTTTCCATTGAACTTTCTAGTATTGCATATGTTTTAATTGTTAACTCAAGCACACCGAACTTTTAGGTAGTTGTGGACTTATAAATGTGGCTTACTGTTTCAGAGGTATTTTATGAGCAAAGTTGGTGGTTCTACATTTTCATGCTTACAACCTTAGTTCACTTGTTAAAATAGGCTCTCTGTTTGCTAATAGTTCCCAGCTGTAACTAATACATTAGCAGATCTACAATGTAGTATTTAAAATGACGCATTTCAAAATCAATAACAAATGTCTTGCTGTACGATTAATTGGCAAACTGTTTTACACAATGGTCAGTACACAAGTATACAAAAGTCTTTTGAAATTACGATAAATCATGGAATAGGAGACAATGATGTGGAGATTTCTAAAAACTTAGAAATAGGAAAAGCCAAAATGTTACTTACTGTAGTTGTTGTTTGCTTCTCTTGTGCCTTTTACTTTGCCTCGCTTATCAATCCTCATATACCACTGAGTTCGACAGAAAAGTCTTCTCACTCTTACATCCCCCCCTTCCATATAATCATAGCTCCTGGTATGTCGCTCAGGGCTGGAACAGTTCACATTTGTAGCCATTTGCTCTGGAGTCATGTCATTGCAAGCTAAAGATATAGTGCCCATTAGAAAGATAATGTAAAAGTATGATCTGTAGAGCAAAATTGGCAGGATCCATGTCAGTATCCATTTGTGCATTATAGTGCAGTGTTCTGGGTGTTCATGAACAACATAATGAAAATTAAATCTCAAGTAGACTGTTGCTCTTAGGTCACCGACCTGCCTTCTGTCTTTATGAGTTACAGATTCATTTAAATGGGATTGCTCCCTCTTCTAGAATTCTGATTGTTATTCCTTTAGTTACTGGTGAAATAGAAGAGCTTCTTAAATATCTCTTCAGTCAGAGTATCCTTTAAAGGCACAAGTTATAAAAACCTTTGTTGTCGTGACCTTCTTTACTACTTGAATTTGCTGCTTGCACTGAAAATAAAAGATCTGTGAGAAAAGGTGCATGTGTAAGTCTTTATGCTCAATTGTTACAAACGTGCAAGGTACAATATGCTACTGAAAAGTACTACACATAAACATATGACATGCTGAGCTGATTTTTAAAAATATGAAAATGTATATATTACAGATCTCTCTTACTACTTTTTACACAAACAGACATTTCCACTGATTGTAAACAGAATTCTGTCTGCAGTTTTAAGTCCTTCCAAAAATCTCCTATTGATTCAATTCAAATATTTTCTCATGCATGATAAAATTCTCCTTATTACTTCATACCTATATAGTCACTATTAGCACAATCTATCATATAACTTTAGTTCAGGTTTCAAAACAGACCTCAAAGCTTTAGCCCTGTGTTTTCACTCCTACCCTTTTAGGATTATTACGAGAAATAATTTTAATTCTTTTTTTAACATCTAGCATATACAAATGAAGATAAAAGTTAATAGCTTTTAGAAACTGTTGAATGTTCTTGTAAAGGACAGATAACTTACTTGTTCCTGTTGATAAGATCTGGATGCCCAAGTACTCCATTTCTGTTGTCTGCTTTTTGCAACATGAGACACTCTACTGTAGCTACAAACTTTCTCAGCTCAGAAAGACTCCACCAGAATTATAATTGTTTCCATAAATCAACACGCAGGAGAGATGGTGTGTATGTGCTTATGCGTGCGCGTGCATGTGTGTGTTGAGCCTGTTGTTCAGTCCTTTTCGATAAATACCTTTGCTGACCTCACTTGGAAGCAATTAGAATTTAACCAGTCAGCTGTCAGTTGAGTGCATGAACAAAAGTAAAAGGAGACTTGCATTGTATCGTGTCCAATGGTCATCAGAGGGAGCTATGTACATAGTTTATGCTTTAAATCTCCAAGAATCCACTTTCTAAAAACATACATTTCGTGGTGCGTGGATAGAATTGCTTCGTGTGTAACTGGTGTTTCTGTGCTTTGGTTTAAGTTGGTGCTTTTCTGCCCTTAAAAAATTCCTCCTCCTCTCTTTTGTACTCATATGCTTATCTCAGTTTGCTTTCAAATCTCTTCTGCAGTTTGGTGGGTTCATAGTCTGCTTAGTATCTTTGTAAAGGGTATATGAAAGGTGGGTCTGTTATGTGCTGTGGAAGAGGGTGTGCTCTGACCATTATAGATCATACAGTGTATTTTCATATAATGACTCTGAAAAGAGGGATTACTGCAATGAGACTTCTATTTCATAGCCACTAGGTGAAAATCAGAATGTATATTTGGATGTTTTAAAGTCTGGCATTCAAACACAGCTTTTATCAGCATGAAGGAGAAATTGCTGGTAGGGAACAGCCTTCCTTAGCAAATGTACTTGGTTCTTGAAACTCACATCAAAGGAACGAAAAGTGGTAGCAAAGTAAAAAAGACTCTAATGCTGTGTACGAACCAACAGAGACCAACAGGCTTAAAAGCTAGAAAATCAAAATATTGGGTAGATGCACCTGGTTTTCTGCTCCTGTGTGCCTGTTTCCATCTCTGGCACCAGTCTGTCCATGTTCTGTTTCATCCATAAATTCTGTGGAGTTTCTGGTCAATGTATTTGTAAAACACACCAAAGTAAAGTTTTCAATAGCTCCTTATCCTGTTTAGTTGCCACACTGTTAATATGATTGCACCTCAGTCTCTCTAGTAAATAATAGTAACAAGGAAAATTTGGAATAAATCCACTTAGTAAGAATAGTTTAGTTGCATTCAGTTGTTTGCACTTGATAATATAATGCGGTTTATCATTCCCTGCTTTTCCCCCCACCCGCACTCCTTTCCTCTCTCTAGAACTGGATAGCAGGTACTTCGTGAAAACCGAGGGAACTGGAGAGGCAGTTAAAAATCCCAAGGAGTACATATGTGCCACCTTGTGGTGAGGGGGCGTACGTAAATCAGGGTGTTTCCCTGGAGGGATCCACAAGGACCATGAAAAGGTGTGTGGCACTGGGCAGCCCCGCAAGACTCGGCCTTTGCTGTGCACAAAGAGTGGGCCATTTCCTTCCTTGGCATTGGCAGCTTCCTTCTCAATGCTCACAAGGATTAATCCCATTTGTCACTTGCTTTGCATTCTTTTTTTAACCATTTTCACTTGAAGTCCAAAGTTGATAAATTTTTTTGTTATTGCCATTTCAGCATATTGGGCTGTTTCCCACATTCTGTAGCTCAGCCTAATTTTCCTAGTTCAGCAAAGGACTCAATAGATGCACTTTTCTGCTGTGAAAGGTTTGGTGCTGAGGGCTTTCAAAGGCTGGATGCCTGCAGCTGATACACAAAGATGTGGCTTTCATTAGGTTCACTCCTGTAAACTGTGATTACAGCTATTTCCAGTTTGACTTGTATCTTGCCAACCCATGACCACCATTCTGACAAGAAGTGGGGACTGAAGTGATTTATCCCAGTTGTGGTTTTTGCCAGTACGTTTGCTGGATTTATATCAGTCCGTTCTCTCATCCATTCCACAGTCTGAATTCAGAATGATAGCAATGAAAAAAATTTGTGGTCTTCAAAAGGCTTATCTGTTGTGTATTATAAAGAAAGCAGTCAAGGATAAAAGGTAATCTGTTTTACTCAGCAAAATAGCATACAAGTAGAAATGTTTTTGTAAATATTCTGGGTCTTTTATGTGCAACAACAACTTGCACTTTCAGATCTATAGTGGTTTTAATTTGTCCTTGCTAACTCATTTCTGACAGTAACAGGAGAAAAAGAACATACCTGGGGTTGCAGTTCCAGAAAGCTGGAACTATTCATGGTCCAGGCATAGACATGTATTTCTCTTGGCTCTGAAAAAATAAGTCACTTGCAGGAAGTGTGTTTTTTAAGTGGTGCCTCAGTTCAGATCTCTGTAAAGTTTTGTATTGAAGAATAAGTGCAAAACTAAGGCATGAGCTCTAAGCTTAGGTGGTGAACAATGCACCAACAAAGTTATTCCTTAATTATTGTTGGTTACATTCATATCCTTCTGTTTTATAAATACAGAATAATGTCTTTCCACCATGGTTTAACTGGAGTTTTCCTTAATAACACAGGTTTACATCTTGCTATACAACAAGTACAACTGCATATTTTCTAAGGAAGGATGCCAGCTTGGTTTGTGTGTGCACAAATCTCTGATCCTTTGACCCACCATGCACCTGTTTAAACCAAGCATAACTAATATCTCTCTCAAATTGAACTGGTTTAGGTTTATAGAAGATTTAGCTTGACTGGCACTTGGTCCTCTTCTTACATGTGTGACCAGGGCTTTGCAAATACTATCCCAATGAAATCCTTAATGATGTTTAGAAATCATCCACCTAAAATGCTTATGATTTTCTGTTTCTTTGGTGGTATCATATTTGAATAAATGTATTCAGGTATCAGAACCACAGGACATGTGGAAACATGCAAAATGCATATGCTAGAAGCCATCCTTTAACACTTAAACCTACCCCTTTACATGAGCTCATGCATTGGTTCCTGCTTCCTGGTTGATAAGACAGTTTTCCATAGTATTGCTGCAGTGCACATGAAAAGAAAAGTGAAAAGTTGCAAGCACTTTGCTTGCAATTATGAAGATTGTGCATGGGCCTCCCATTCAAATAGAAAGAGCTTAATAAAGTTTATTCCCTTTATCCTTACATAGGAAATTACTTTTTGTCCTTTTAGACGAAAACATGACTAAGGATCTACATGTTCCTCATCTCCCGGCTGGCCCACTGCAATGTGTACTGCCCAGGTTTGGCATTGGGCATGAGTATGGCTTAAAAAAACCTCCATTTGGTCCAGTGTGCCCTTGAGGCAACACATACCTGCTAAGAAACTATCACTCTGTTCCTCCTTTTTCACATTTACTTTAGAACATCTTCCAGAACTTCCAAAGTTTAAGACAGTAGGAAGATAAAAATCTCTGTATCAGAATTTAAACTCAACATTAAACTCTTAAACTCAACTTTAATGCCCTGCAGCAAGACCTAAAATGGGATTGGAAGGGCCTGCGGAAAAAATACTGTAGATGTGAAGGTGCTAAATCTTCTTGGGGTTAAATCCTTATCCATAGTTTCCAATCTCAGAAATCAGGATTAGTTCAAGGTTGCCTTTTGCTACCTGCAAAAGACAAAAGAGAAGTGCTACAGTTTGTGCAAACTTTTGTTCAGCATTGCATTGTCTGAAAAACCCTGTGACGTGTGGAGAGTAAATGTATAACAAGGCAGTCAAAACAAGAGAGAGGAGGAATATCTCACCTGAGTTTGGATTTATATTTTTGGGTTGTAAACCTTAGATTAAAAACCATAGTTATGAAACCTTTATCTCCCTGACTATAAGAATGTTGTTTTGGTAACTGGTATGGGTAATTAAATTCATATTGAAAAGACAACAGAATTTTTCCCTAGCAATTTTCAAACCAGATCTCTTCAACATCATTCATTTCTTTGTTTCCTCCTATTCATCCAGATCATATTGAGCTGATTTAGATCTACAGGAAAATTTGAATGGGATGCAGTAGATACTTTAAAAAAATGCCTAAAACTATTAAATAGTTGAGAACTGCATAACTACTTCCTTTTTTGTTAATTAACTACAGCAAGTGTGTTTTATAAAGCTTATTTTAGGGAAAACAAGGGCTGGGAATACCTTAGTTCAACGAGTAGTAAACTTAAAAGATAAATCCATCCAGGCTTTTTTCACTAGGACAATGGAGTATCATAATACTGACTTTTGAAGGAAATAGAATAAAAAAAGAACGCATTGGCCATCAGCTGAATCCTTTCTTTCTGAATGGAGTTTGCCCTGTATATGGTTATGGCAGATTTCCTTGTTATCAATAATATGTAGATTGATAACCCTCAGCTTCAGGGGACACTACTGTGATGCCATCAGGATGCTCAGGCTGTGTTTATCATAACCTAAGATGTTGCAGAACTGTGACAGTACATTTTTGGGGTAGAGATGTGAAAAATGGAGAACTGATTTGAAAAAACACTTGAGAGCCATTGGATTTATCTCATTGGGTACCAGCTATGATGTTCAGGGGTCTCTCTGAAGTGATCCATATGTTTGTAGCCAAATTTTTATTTTACTAAAATAGTTACCATGCAGTGATTTCTTCTGCCTGATTTTAAGTATGTTCTTTTTACAAAATAAAAAATGTGTAGCATCTTTTTATGTACACAGATGGCTGGATAAGAATCAGCTTTAAGACCTGGATTTGTGGAATGTGTGTGCTACATCCAATATTTACTGTCCCTATTGCATATTGTAGGTGTCAAAATGCTCCTGTGATTGAATTGTAAAACCCTAAGCTCACATATATACACACTACACATTGAAACATTATTAGTGCTGTAAAATAAAATACTCAAAAGGCACAAATTCTAGTTATCCATCTCGTGCATTCAGTCAGGGAGGGTCATTGTGGAAAAAAACAATGATAATAAAACTTACACTCTGTATCATAGTTCAGACTCACCCAACTCAACGTTTGCCAGGGTAAGCTCTGGGCATCTCTATATAATTCAGCGAGTCCAGGATTTCACCCCAGGTTTGATGTAGATTCCTGGTTCTCTGTTATTTACAATCATCTGAAGTCTTGGGATTTAACTAGACATTTTTCTCAGTGGCTTTCTCTTTTCTGTACAAAGCAGGCAATAAAGCAGGTTGGTATACTGAGTGCAAACAAATGCGAAATAACAAAATATGGGACTGTATCTGGCAGAAATGCTACTGGATTCCTACTGTGTATTTAATATTTGATTTTGGGAAACAGCTGGAGTAAGACCTTTCCTAACCTTCATCTAATTATATGGGCTATTGTTACATGTGTTCTGAAAGCAAAATAATGTAGGGGAAAATTGGCCTGTTCCCCTGTAAAGCTGTGCTCCTTGTAGAGTTCAGAACTTGCCAGTAGATTTAGAAAAGAGCAATTCTCTGTAATGATTGTGTTATTTATTACCCATCTGTCAGAGACAGGGACACCACTTAGTCACAAAAATGTAAGGTTTTCCAGCTGTTTGCCATTTGAATGGTAGATAAGCATTTGCTGAACTGAGGAAATCTAATAAAAGGTTGTTCTTTCTAGAGAATGTGTGTTAGCAACTGGCTTTCGCAGCGAGCTCCACATTTCCTCACTTTTTCCATTCCCTCACTTGCTGATAATGAAGTCCATTATATCCTACTAAATCATATGTAAATTCAGGTCAGAATAGTGATTTGATAATCTAGGAAGGGCGTGAAAGAAGGATGTAAAGTGCTAGGGATCAGAGTGCAGTTCACCATATCAAGTGCAAGGTTAGAATGAACATGTCAACATCATTCTTGAGGCATCTGATGTGGGCATGGACTGGTGAGCCAGTTTCTAATTATAAAAAGAAGGAAAGAAAGTGTCAAAATACCTTTGCATTCAAAGTAGCAGGGCAAATTGAGACTATGTCCGAACTCCAGTTTCTTTCAGAGCTCTTGCAAGAGTTAGGCAAGATGGGGCACTCTTAATTTCAAACTGGCTGCAATTTAAGGATGCCTAGACTGAGGATTACCAGACTGTGCTGTTTATTTGCAATATAAACTCTCTCCTGCTGCTCTGTACGTATAGTTCTGTAGATTGAAGCAGCGATCCTTTCTCTCTGTGAACAGCTGTGCTTCCAAGAGTTTAAATGTGTCTCTCTGCAGCTGTTGCTCTGTTGGATGGTTATTTGCCTGGCTTGTGGCATCACCAAGGACTGAATTTTGTCAGGCTTTGAAACAGATTCTTATCAGACTTGATATTGTTCTGATCTTACTTACTCCTGCCTTACTTTGCTTATCAGACCTATCACATTACTCAAATAATTTCACCCTTTTAACAGCAATTCCAGTTGCTAGTTTTTCACACCTTTGACAAACCCTGTCCATTGCAACTGAAGTATTCTCCACACAAACCTAAATACTATTCTGTGAAGCTGGAATGCAGAACATTTGGGAGGTGGTAGAGAGAAAGAGGAGGGGGGAAAGCTGGGTCTAAAGGATCTGTGTATTCCTTTCTCTCCCACAGAAGAGGAGGGAAAATTTGATTCCCTGATAGGAATTTGTCTCATGTAGTGGTAAATTCTCCTTATCAGCCTTTTATGATACTGAGCTGAGTGCATCAGTAGCATCTGTCCAGTTGGTGCACCTCTTGCATCACTGTTATCTCTGCAGTGCTTTACAGTGTGTTACTGCAACAGAGACCTTTTTCTGTTGGACAAAACTCTTCTTGATGTGACTTTGTGAAAACTGTTTTTCACACTGAGTATGTGTGTTGGCTCCCGTGCTGAAGTTCTTGTGCTAAACCATGTCTTGCTGAGGTAAGGAATGTGGCAGTCCCTTGACATGGCAGTCAACTGGGCAGCTTCTTGTGGGATTGTTTTATGCTGTTGACTGAACGCCCTGGAATAAGAAGATATAAATATTTAGGGGAAGTTACTAAAAAGCTATATTTTAAAGAATTTTGACAGGCATTTTTTGCTAGTTAACCACATTTCAGTAAAATCCCTCTCTGAAGATCATGCCTTTGTTTGTTTGTTTCATAGCATTGTTAGACAGGAACAATGCGTTGGCAGTGCCTGGTATGAATTCTTGGTCACAGAAAAGTCTCTGATGAATAGTTTATCAAACTGAACATGTATTCTATAATCTTAAATTACAGATTAGGGGCTTTTTTAATAAAATTATTCTGCTGTGCCCTTCCTGACTCTTTCTGGTGGTGAGTAAAAGTTTTTTTGTCTTTTCTTGATTGAGCAGCCTATGGAAGAAAAGACAGCTCACTGAAAGTATCCTGAAATGTGGGGGCTTGTTGAAATTCCAGGACTATTCTGTGAGATTTTTATCAGTAATCCCCAATACCAGTCATTACTTCAACAGCAATAAGAAAAAAATCTTTTACAGCAGTCTCAAATTGTACAGCTGTGCATAAAAAAAAAGTGATAATGCAAAGAAAGATGACCTGTGTACACACACAAACTGAAGTAATGTTTCACAAACAGCGTTAATTCTGGTGTGTCCAAAATTTAGAGTGCCTGACATCGTGGTCTTAATTTTCTGCTGATATTGGAGTAATTGATAGTTATAATTGTTGATTTATGCAGTTGGCCCCAGTATCTCAAATATAGCAGAGGACGTCTCAAAGAATGGGACTTTGCTCCAATACCAGTCTCAACGTCCACAAATGTGGTTCCCGAGCAGGTCATTGTCCCACTATGCTCAGTAACTTTTGCATGAAGGTAGTGATGTGTTTCCTGCAGTATCCTAAGGAGCCTGTTCATTTACAAGCAGGTGTTGGCAATGGAAGAGAATGGAGAACCAGCTATGGGAAGGGGAAAATTAGGAGCACTATAAACTGTGGGAGTGAAGAAATACTCGGAAAAAATTTGGCAAGCTCCCAGAAAGAGGGAGAAGGGATATGAGACAGAATAGAGGAAAGTAATGAGGTTCCCAATGTAAGTAGGATGTCAGAAGAAATAGGAGCTAGAAAATAGGGGGCCCCTGGAAGTAATTTTAAGAAGGTACAGGAAGAGATTGAGGAATTTTTCATATCAGTCCCCTCTTCTTCTGTCTGATGCATTTTTCAAAACATATCTAAGAGAAATAGCATCAGCTGCCAAATGAAATGTGTATTGAGCTGTGTTGCATGAAGTAGCTGATTTCTAAGTTTGCATTTTGGCTTTGGTAGTCTGCGGTGAGGGACTTCTAGGGATGGAATGATCACTGTACCACATGGTGACAAAGCTTTGTTCACCCAGAAAATAAGATGCTGATATCTGAAAGTGTGAGTTTGTGAAAACTGGAAATAACTTATTTCTTCTGCCTTTATATGGTGTGCTGTTTCAAATTTTGCAGGCCTGATTTTGTGGCTTGTGCTTTTCCTATTGTGACATGCAGCTGCAGCAAAATGACCTGGTGCAACTGAGACAGCAGCCACTGGAGTTGGTGCTGAGCAGGGCCAACCCTGTCTCTCTTCCAGCTCTTCTGAAATTAAGGGAGATGTGAGACTTTTTTTTTCCTGTTGTTAAAATTATTATTTTACCTATTTAATGAAGAAATCCATTCTTCTCCATGCCTGCCAAAGGAGACTGTCACCCTCTGCAGTGGTCTCTGGTTCCTGGCCTAGATGTAAAGGAGCAAGGGATAAAATATGACTTCAGTAGGGCCACACTGATATCTGCAATACAAACTGTGGTGTTAAGGACTGGTCCTGTAATTTCCTTTGTGATTTGTGACCCCTGTTCCTCTGAGACTAGAAATTTTGCTCTTTTCCATCCCATGAGAAGAAAGAGATTATCTCCTCTGCAAAACAGTGCTACTCAGCCATACTTGGTCTTCAAGATTGCAGATACTGGCCTGCATTTAGCACAAAAACAGCTCCCATCAGTATTGGCATAAAGATAAGACTTCCATTTAGTGGCTCTCTGGAGTTGAAAAGAGGTAATTTTTTTTGGAACTTTCATATCATACCTACAGGCCAGTAAACCGAAGTGATGTTCCTATAAAACACTGAGGTCTAAATGTAGGTTGGTCTTTTTCCGATGAGCTTTATTTCTTGTGGATTTATGAGCAAAACTGAAAATTCTGATTTTCTTCTTTGTTACAGTGTTGGCTGGTACACCCAATTTTAAGATAATGGTGCATTGGAATATAATCAAAGTAGGTGTCTGAAGAACTAGATTGTTTCGTGTTTCTTAGGGATTTTTTTTGTGAAAAAGGAGATTTCTGGTTTTGAGTGTTTTTCAGTTCCTACCCCACCCTTCTAAAAGATACATATGCTCTCCCTCTTCAACTTCGAGAAACACCCCCAGGGCATCCTTTTTATTTGAATTGATTTTCTGGTTGTTTATCTTTTTCAATCTGGTCATGAAAAGCACATCTGGTTCCTATTTTAATCAGTATTCCAGTGGGAGCAACATCATATTATAGAAGGCTAACAATGCTAAAATAATAATCCATAATGATGCAACTTCTGGTAATTTAAAACTGTTTTATCCACTGTTTGTAGGAGTGTGTTAATGATGTCGGCCAACTGATCTCTTTGTAGATTAAACTCACCCTGGGTCCCCATAGCAGAAATATCTGACATCCACGCAGGCGAGCCCTTCGAGCTGTCGGGAATTCCTGGTTTTTCTGAAGTGTCTGAGTGTTTCAGTGCTTGTACCAAGGGCAGCGCTGGCAGTTGTGCAAACTGAAGCAATCAGGAGACAGAGACGTGGGAAAACAATCCAGTGTGGGGTTTACATGTAAGCTTGCTGTGCCTTTTCCTTGGTGCAGTTCAGCGTGGGGAGGTGACAGGGCTAGAGGTCCTTCCCCTGCTTAGCTGCACCTCGGTGGTTCAGGACGTGGCCCGTGTGGGGAGAGCGCCAGAAAGCGACAGTGGTTGTTTTATTAGAGCTCTGTGCAAGCAGCTGAGCTGAGAGGCGTTGCCAGACAGCCTGCAAGTGGTAGGACTTGTTTTCTATATTCCTTGTCGTGGTTTGAGCCAGCAACAAAGGAGAGTCTGCTGTTGTTTCTGTAACTACTGCACATGGAGCGGTTCTGGAAAAGGGAATCTCAGCAGCTCCTGCAGGGGTTTGTAAAGGCCCAGCAAAGCAGCCTCCCATCCTTCCAGGAGGGCTTTGTTAGGTGAGGACCTGTCTCAGTCACATTCATGTTTGCATTGCCACTTACTTTAACACATATCATTCTGATTCCATCTCCAGACTAGGCTTCCACACTACTGCAGAATAAACTGAAGAAGCTGTCCTTCAGAAATTACTTTGAGAGGTGAGGAGAGCATGCTCCTATTTATCGAGGCAGCTCTGATAGCAGAATGCTCTATCTAAACTTTTTATTCAACCTTCTAAATATTTCTTGGCACAGTCTCTTTAATATATACCTGCTTTTCCCTTGACTCTGGTTCAGGAAAGGTTCTCACTGAAGTAGGTTGTAGCCAATTATAAATCGGAAGGGTCAAATTTAATACTGTTGTGGTCATCAGAAGTTGCATTCTTGGCAGGATGACAGTGTTAATTAAAATTTTGCAAAGTCAATTTTTAGACAGGAATGGATATGTTTTGGAGCACAGAAACTGCAGTCCCTGTTAGTGGAATTCTGAGGATCTGTGTTCTTGGAGGAGAGCATGGAGGAGGTGTACAAATTAACCTCAGCAGTAGGTTTCTCTAGTTGTCTAAGAAGCTCTGTCCTTAATTTGTTTTATCAGCTCACTTTCCTATCCTAAGACAACTGATTAATTTCTTAACACTGCCATGATTTCATCCATTGGGATAAAATAAGCTGTTTTTCTCACAGTTCTAAAAGAGTGGGTTATATCAAACATCAGAGCAAAGCGATGCAAATTTCAGAAGAGTTAAGCTTTTGAAATGCTGTGTCTGACTTCTCTAAATAGTCTGTGCTTAGGGTCAGAATATCAGGTCGGGGATATCCAATGACTACACATTAAAGCAGGGGAGCGCCAATATCTCTCATCACTAGAGTTTTTGGTTTGCATTTTTAAATAAACCAGGAACAAGTGCAGGGTATATATAGTATCACAGCCTTGTGCTGGCAGAGGGAATGTCTTGAAGAACTTTATTCCAGAATCTTGAAACATGGGGTTAGTTAGACTGGTGAAATGGTATATTTTCAGCTACCTGTTTATATGAGAGACTCTCCATAACATTGTCAGGTGCTTTTCCTTGCTCTCATTTGAACTGATGTCCCATTCCTGGTAGATGTGGACTCATTTCAGGGGTAGATAAATTGAAATATCACTATTCCCTAGGTGCAAAAGCAATTTGGAACCCTTGGCATATTATAGAGCTATCATAATTCTCTGCCAGGTGTTATAAAAACATTTAATGAGTATGTTGCTTATGGGTATATTATAGAATTGAAAATAATTGAAAAATGGAAGATTCTCTTAAATGTTGCTTTTGTGAACTGGATTTTATGATTGGTTTTGCCTTTTTTTCCTAATTTGACACTGTATAATTTCTGAATTTAATTTGTGTTTTAGAAACCATTCTTATCTTTAGAATGCTTCATTTTGAAAGAACTTTCATGAGTCAAAAAATGTTTTTGTTTCTACTGAAGAGGGGGGCGGAAAATCACTGTACTGTGCCTTTGGCACTTGTGGTGCCAAACCCTGGTAGCCAGTTTCAAGCTGTGGGTACTGAAAAAAGTTTCCAATCTGAATTGCTCTTCACGTTATAGATGGTGTGCCCTGGCTAATGTTCTACTCTTGAAATTACACCCTGAACACAAACCAAATCTGACTTTCCAGATCCTAGGTTCAGTTTCTGTATCCTTGTGGTCTAACTTCAAGTGCCTCCTCTAGTGTTTTTCTCTCATATGTATCACAATTTAACTTCTACATAAATGCTTTCATTTAGGGGTAACAGTGTAAATAATGAAACAGAAACAAAGCTTCGCACGTGTAGATGTATGCCTTCTGAAACAGGACAGAAAAGAAGTTTGCTGACTCCATACCAAGAGGCACATGCAGGCAGCAATCATTCTGAAGAATTAATACAGAAAGTCCTTGTAACTTGATACCATAGCTGGGAAAGTGAGGTACAAAGAAGAGAGGCACATTTTCCATGGCTCTGAAATGATGGAGCTGTAGATCTTGGACTTCAGTGCAGGTGGGGCCTCACTGCAGGAGCTTTCACAAGGAGAGCAACTGCTGAAGCTCTGTCTTGGAGTGTGCATTTCACTTCCTACTTTTTCCCCTCTTGTCATCATATTTTTCCCTTTTATTTTTTTGGTACTATTTACAAAAGAACATACCTGTCCAATTTTCTGTGTATACGTACTTAGCAACAGTATTTGTTGTTAAATAAAACACAATCCTAGAATTGGATAAAGGTTCAGTAAATTATGAAGTCGTGGAACTACTTTTATGTCCCTCCTAGCCCCTGGTATTTTTCCCAGCTACTTGCAGCTCAGGGATATATGTTTTCACAGATTTCTCCTTGACTTCAATATCAGAGCAGATGTTCTTTTTGCCAAATTTTATAAGAATACTTCCCCACTCTTTCTTCCCAATAGAACTCCTTTGCTCCATCTTCTACTTTGAAAGATGCTACTGTCTTGTTTATAGAAGCCAGTTCATTTTATAATTTGGTTCAAGAAATGTCTGGTTTCCTAAAGTTGTTCTTCCTGTGTGCATAATGCCAGTTTGTAATTTTGCTGAATAAATGAGTAAAGAAGTTGCACAGTAAGTAGGAGAGACGCTGAAAGAAATACTTGGTGTGAACTCACTTTCTCCAAGTAGTTAGATACAATGGAAAATCAATTTAGGTATCATTTATAAAGTAAAATGTCTCACTTTCTCAGTGGGCAAACTGTTAATAAACCAGTGGCACAAAGCAGCCTTTTCTGTTCCATTGGGCTTCTCTCACTTTCTCACTGCAAGTAAGGCAATAGTGGGTCACCTCATTCCTCTATTCTGGAACAGAAAACCCACCTGCCTTCAATGATTTTGCTTAAAAACTGATGCCATGATAAAGTCACTCTATTTAACATCTAGTATTATAAGATAAGAATATTAAGAGCAGCTTTATTGTGCAAAATGAAAGCAGATAAATTATATCTGCTTTATCAAAGCTTTACACGTTCTAGAAACAGATGCCTTTTCAAACCAATACAAAATTCCTAGATATTAACTTTTCAAACAATAACAGCTGTCAGAAATCAATCCCTTTTGATTAACCACTCTTGGAGTAGGCCAGAGTTATTTTAAAATTAAAAACTATCACAGAATGAGTTTGTAAAATCAATGTATTGTTTTCTTATGCGGTGCAAGGAAATTCAAGTTAATTCAGAATTCATTGTATATTTAGACCATATTTTATAACAAGGGAAATAATAAGTTAAAATGTTACTTTTGTCTTTGCTCACAATTTAAAGACTGTAATGCAGCTTCTCTATTTAAGTTTTTTTTTTTGTTTTTTTAATTGATTTACAAGAATGACAAAGAAATTAGGGCTAGTATGGACTCAGTCACTTGTATTCCTTGACAAATTAAATTTTTCTGCATCTTCTTGAAGAGGTGAGACAGTTTAGGAATTTGACTTAATCTTTTTTAATGATTACTTTTATTTGCAAGCAGATAAATTAACCATTTAGAGATAAAGTTTCAAACTGTAGGAGAGTGCCTGGTGCTGTAGACTGGACTGTGGCTGGGGCCTGTGCCACATGCCTGTGCTCCCCTGCAGTGCCCTGGTGACTGCACCTGTTCCAGCTCTTGGCTATTCTGAGAATACAGCTGGGTATGTAACCAGGCTGCTTCTTAATGGATATGTGTTTCTGTGGCCTCTGGGCAGCAGCAACCAGTGTGTTCAGAGGATGGGATGGCATGGTGCTTTCCCAACCAGGATTAAATTTAAAAAACAAAGGCGATCATTCTTTCCTTCTCTGCTGTTACTGCAATTTTAGACTGAAAGGTTTTGGGAATTTGGATGTTCTAATCTACCAATTGATGGTACAGTTTAGTGAGCGGTACCAGAGACGGGGAGTAAAGGTCAGACGGTACTCCATTCAAGACAGTCATTTCTATTAACCAAAAGCAGCTTTCTGTATTTCAGGTGATCAAAAGCAAGATGCAGCTTTACATTAAAAAAGGGATATGTAGTTTATTGTCGGTCTTTGGGACTATTACAGTTCTAGCTTTCCACTCCACACAGAGGCAGCAATAGCTGCATGACTGTGATGATAAAACTCCTCATTGTCACTGCCAGGGATACTGTCATTGCAGGAATGTGAATCTTTGTTGATTAACTTTATTGCAATACTTTCCCTTTATTTTGACACTGAAGACAAGTGTAATCTGTATTCTATTTGACGCCTAGTGCTGGATTCAAGCACGAGAGCCAGTGATATACATGCAGAGGTACGTGTTATCTCACATGCGGAGTCTGTTCGAAAAGTAATTATGTGTGAAACAGTGTCAGACCCTCAAAATAATGTAACTAGATCTGTGTTCAACTTGGATGCACCCTAAGAGTGCATATTTTTAATAAACTCTTCCTCTGATAGTGGTCTTCTAAAAGCACTCAGATTGCTGTATTAGTGGCAATCAATAATTAATGCAAGATTAGGAATTATAAACTATCTCCTGGCATTTAAGGCAGGCTTTCCATTACCATGAAAGAGGAAATTATGTAAAGTCTGGAAAATCTGAACTTAGGTATCAACATTTTCTGGAAAGAAACCGTTTTAAATAGTTTTAGGTATTTGCACTGACTAAGAAAAATACACCTTGGAAAGATTTGACTTCCAGCTACTGCACCAGTTCTTTTCTGCTTCTATCTTCAAAAATCAGGGAATGTATTAAAGTGCTACCAGGTTCTCATCACCTGATAGTTGTTCATTCAAAATTACTGTAATAATTAGAACCAGAACCTCAGCTCCTTCCTCTTTCTAAGCCTCAAATAGCCTCAGAGAATAGAAATGCCTTGGAGTGTTTCATCATTTATTGAAAAAATGGAAGCAGGCTGAATTCCTAAAGCCTCTTGGAAGTTGCTCTTTCACTCAAAAACCTCTTGAGACTTGAGTGGCAGTAATGGGGAACAGGATTTCTGTACCTGTATTTAGGGGGTGGGGGTTGCATGTATCCATATTGGAATGACCAAGGCATTGCTCACCTTTTTCCAAGACTCCCATATTAAAAAGTTTGTCACCATGTCAAAAATGCATCAGTATGTTCCTGCTGTTAGTCACAGGGTTACAGGCAGTATTTAATGAAGAATAAAGAATACACATAACTTCTCTTTTTATTCTTCCATCCTGCAAAACTATGTGAAGCACTTCCTGTAGATTATTTCAGAGCCAATTAAAAAAAGAGCTAATTTATTTTCCAAATTTATTTATTTAGACCCAGTCCATTTCTGTACCCTAAAATCTGCTGCTCTAGATTGCTGAAATGTTTTGTTAGTATCTGCCTAGCTGCAAATGAAGAGACTTTTTTTCCAGTGCTGCTCGGGGAGGCTCTGGAAGTGTTTCATGCACCGTGTGCTCTCTGACAGTGCACTCACTGCGACTGGAATTTTCTCAATGTGCCTCATCTCATCAAAGGGGTGGGGGGACTTGACCCGTCAAAATCATGTCATACTTTTTTGAGTAGGTAATTATAAATAAAGCCTCACTTTCAGTTGTTAGCAATTCTTCATTGCTTTCTTTCATTTGCGGTTATTTCATGGCATGCTACAATAACTAATGACAGCCTAGGTACTCAGGGTTTTAAATCAAAAACATTTTTAAGAGTTAAATGCTTTCACTTAAGCTGGAAAAACCCCAGCAGAGTAAAAGCTTATACAGTACAATTTGTGCATGATACCAGAGCAGACTCAGAGTTCATTCTAAGTTTCTGCACACTAAGCATCTACTGAAATCAATGACAGCTGCACATGAGGAGATATTTCAGAGCCCATCCACAGCTTAATGATTAATAAATAGTAAGTATGAGATAATCTCACTCTACTTCATTTTAATTAGAAAACTTGGTTTCAGAGTTTGGAGTGAAATTGTCCCTAGACTTCCATGTGAGTGTCTAAGGTGTGAATTTACTTCTGGGTATGTCTTGTATAATGTGGTCAGGTACTCATCTCAAGCAGTTTGCTCATGTGGCTTTCCCTCTACACACCTTCAATTTATAAGTCTCTTTTTGAAACCAGCTCTTTGTAGATATGAGATATTTTCAACAAATTCCTCTGAAAATTTATTGTAGTAAAAGTGATATTGTTTCCAGCTGTTTCTATCCAGAACTGATATTAAATACTGGAAGATAACACAACCAGATCACTTTCTCTATCAGACTTTGACACTAGGTCATGGGAATTAATAATGTTCAAAATGTATCTCAGATTGAAGCTGGAAGGGCCATCAGAGATCTCAACCAGCAGCAGATGTTAAAGTCAAACTCTGATCCAATTATTACCTTGCACCGCAAAAGAGGAAAACTATTCTGGAGGCCAGTCCTGATGTTTGGTCTGTCTGGGTGGCCTGCACGTCTTCTGTGCAATTGATCTAGTCCGAGTATCACTCACAACACCTTCAGGTCACTCGGCTGGCAACAGATTTCATTCCTTCCCACCGCACATTAAGATAGTGGTGAGAGAAGATGTGGGTAAGATATTGAGAAAGACACTGAGTTAATGTGATCAGATGAGCTTTAAGTTTTTACTCTCACTGTCATATTTTGTTAGTTGATAATAAAGCTGTTTGTCAGGTTTCCATACTCTTTCCTAATTGTGTGTGGGAGAGAACACCAAGGGTGATATAGAAGTATTACTGTTGAAAGCACATGAACTCCCAGCTGCTTTTTCACTGGAGGCAGCTGATTCGAAGTACTAGGTGCAACTACAAACTTTATATGCACCTCTAGTTATTGCTGGTACTTGTAATGTGATGAAAATACCAACAGCCACTAATATGTGGCTACTTAGACACGGTTTCATGGGGCAAGGAGTATGTATTGCTCATGTGCTACCTTTTGCTCGTATGCTGCATGTAATTCATGGTGGCCTCTGAAGAGCAGACTTAAAGAACCCTGTTCTTGGGCCCACCTGGGAATGGGGAGCAGGGCAGTAACTGTGCCACTGAGATGTGGCATGTCTAAAGTGATCTGGTGGGAAAAGTTTCCCACACTTCCTGGGAGGCAGGGAGTATTTTTTCAAGTATCAAGGCGATCACCAAAATTCCAGGTGTTTTTTTTTATTCATTTTGTGTTGTACTCTAAGAAACAAATCAATCAAGGGGGGAATAAATCCTTCTACTGCTAGCAGCACTGTTGGTTCTGTAGAAGCAGAAGTCTGGGCAGCAGTGATGGCAGCAGGAAGATACTGTATTGTAGTGGTGGGCTTGCACCAGAACCTTCTCATGGTATTTGATTGCCAGCTGATTGAACCTTCCTGCATGCCAGGTAACACATTGCCCTTGTCTGTGCTCCTCAGACAGCAGAACACTTTGTCACTCCATTAAATGACCTTTGTTTTCAGGAGGATTCATTTCAATGTAATTTGTTCTCTAGTTTTCCTAGACAGAATTGTGAGTGTCCAACTTTGTTTTGAGAGGACATAGGTGTAAATCTAACAATCTATGAAGAAACAAATCGTTCTGCTAGGAACAGGTCTAGGTTGCTCCTGAGAAATGGTTGTGGATCAGAACTGCCGTGCTCCTCTGATCCAGTTTGTTGGACCTTTCTGCCCGTGTTCCTCCCATGAAGGGTGACTGTGAAGACCTGAATTTAAATTGCTGTGTGCTGGCAGTGCCTCAGAGTAAACAGTTACTGAGGAAAGCAGTTTGCTTGAACCTCTGAGCTCCTTGTTTTGCCTAAGGACTGAGTTTAAGTGAGGTGTGGTTGAGTTGTTTAAGGACTGACGTAAGTGAGGTGCGCTTGAAATACTGTGCATCTCTGTATCTTGGTCTGCAAAGCTCGGTTTTATAGCGATTTATAAAATGGCAGGACAGGTGATTTTTGTCTGGCTAAATGGTGCTGTAAAATCATCTCTCAGCAAAGTATAATCTAACAGCAGAATGTTTGACAAATTGCTATTAAAAGTTTTGGTTATAGTATGAGAACTTGCAAATATTGAATCGAGAAAATGGAAATTCTTCTCCATTAATTTGGGAATATTAAATGAGCAGAATCAGGAAAAAGATCCTTTATTGAGAGAAGAGCTTTCTATTTGCAAGACATCTTAATATACAAAACTCTTCAGCTGTCTACAGCAAGATTGTATTTGTTACAGGAAGTTCTCTGATTATTCCCGGCTTATCAAGCAATCAAGACTAGCAGAATATCAGATTAAAATAAACTAAAATAAAAATGCTCTTCATGCGATGTTATTAAGCACTAAAGAACACTGTAGATACTAAATTTTTAAAAACTTTCTAAGATGACTGAAGTAGTTTGGAGAAACTCATACAGAGCTGTTAACAGAGTCACTACCTCTGGTTCCGGACCCACAGAATGTTTGTGGCCGAGAGGGGTTTCTGTGGCAGTATCGCTGTGTGCTTGCCATGGTCTTGGCCTTCCTCTGGCATCTGATGTTGGTCAGAGCTGGAAATTGGACCTTGTTCTCTGTGTACCTGTGGTTTGACCAAGCACAGCTATTCTTGTATTCGTCTCTTAGAACAGGAAACAACCCACTTATGTCTTTTTCTTTTCTTTTACTGAGAGAAGTCAGATTTTCAAGTATAGTAGAGCAGATGCAGCATTAAGCTGTCTGGTGACACTTAGTCATACAAACTTTCCAGTTGTTAATTTTCATTTTTAATGTTGTCTTATCCACTGATGAGCAGACTTACTAAGCTATAGATTCTATATTTGAATAAGAGGGAACTGTAACAAATTTTCTTGATTATTAAATTATCTAGTCCTACTCTTACTCAGAGCCTGCATGCCTTAGCTCCACAGGCTTGTTTTAAAAGCCATCTTTTTCTCTGGTTTTGGTTTGGTTTTTTACTTTTTTTTTTTTTTTTTTGTGGGGGCTTTTTTCTTTTTATTGTTGTTTGATTGAGGGTTTTTTGAGGTGTGGGGGTTTTTTTATTTGGTTGGTTAGTTTCCCTCTAAGATTTTGAGAAGATTCCAAGATACCAAGTGGTATCTGATGGTTGGCCAAGTTGGTCTTTTGCACTGGTGTTAGAACAATGTATTGGTCACATTTTGAAATATCCATGTCTTTTGGTCTCTTCTTGAACACAGGATTTTGAATGTCCAGCCTATGTCTGATGTTCTGGTGTTTACTTATCCTGTGCTTAGTCCAGTAGTGAACATTTTGCCTTTAATATTCCTGGGTCACTAATTCTTACTTCTTTTAACAAATCAATTTTTCTCCAAGACCCATAGGATCCGTAATGTAAATAACTTCAAAGAGGAGAAGCAGGTGACAGGATGTTTGCAGCATGTCTGATTTTTGTGTCCCTTACACAGGAAGAATGAAACTCTTCATCTTTCTTTGATGACAAAATAAAAGATTGTGGATGTTGAGGTGGTAAAACAGGTTCTCCTCTACAGAACCCTTAGCTCAGGTCTCTGGACCAGGATGGCAATAGCACTGCACCTAAAAAGATCTCTTCTTTATTTCTTTTAAAGTTGGGGTCATATTATAAAAAGCATTTTCATAATTCTTGTATATCTGGAAAAGAAAATGGCAACAGCTATAAGTTCCAGCACTTACAGCAATGCTGTTCTCTGATCAGATAGTCAGACAGTGTTTCTCATTTGAATGGCATAGGTTGTCAAGTTTTCCCCACGTTATCATGGCTGTAAAACACTTGCATAAATCTGAGGCACTGAATTAGATTTCTTACAACAGTTAACAGAATAGCTATTTGAAATTGTTTTTAATTTTATTTATACAAGCTATTAGCCCATCAATACTACTGCTCTCAAATCACTTAGCTTTATATTGGGAAAGCAAGGAGTTAAAGAAGGTGTATCTCCAAGCCCAGTCTGATAGCAGAGTGTGGCTAGTTGTGATGCAGAAGAACTGATTACAGCTCAGTTTCACAAGGCTGTCATGCAAAAGAGCCAGTTGGTTTTGAACACCAAAGGGCTACAGATATTTCATGTGACGAGTGATTTAAAATATCCAGAGCTACTTCTACAGATTTTTTTTTTTAAAGAAATGGTCTTGTGAGAAGTCGTGTCTGGTGCCTTTGCCTGTTGCTAAAGTCTGTTTGATAGGGGGAGAAATCCCTCAGGTGTCTGTGAGGCAGATTGAGCAGCACAGTCTAAGGTTGACCTGCTGGCATTTTTTGCTTTCTTTTCAGAATGGCTTTTGTCTTTCTAAAGAGAATTTTATAACCTTTTCACTAAGCAAATTAAATTTTTCTCCTTTCATTCCAGTTCTTTCTCCTTGTTAGGAAGTGAATTCTGTTGAAAAGAAGGCACTAATTCCTTAGCAGGAAGAGAGAAATCGGATAAAATGGAAGCCTATGAGGCTTTTCTCTGTAGGATGGCAAGTTGTAAAAATACAACTGTATGCTGAAAAGTGACTGTAGAGATGGCATCTTGGGAGAGAGTGGGGGAAGGTTATGTTTATTATCTGTTAATGACTTCCAGATCAAGTTTGCGCAGTTTGTGTGCAAAAAAAAAAAAAAAAGAAAACCCACCCTTTTTTAACTGCCTTCTCTGCAGTCTCAATTTGGGATTTACAAATCATGCTGTGCTAATTTTAATCCAAGTATTACTGTCAGCAATAAAAAGGTTCTTCAGGGTATATTGTGCCTTTAGTTAAACCGTCCATCACTGCTCTGAAAATGAATGTTAATGCTGTTGATGAGGAGCTTATCAAAATCAGAATTTGTCTAGTCCTGATTAGTCTTAAGTCTTCATTAATTCTTATTAACCCTTTTAAATGCTTATGTCTGTTGAAATGGTTTCTGGACTTACCTACTGTGGAGGAATATAACGTGCAGAGGAATAAAACTCAGAGCTATTATTTTCTCATTGTGCACAAGGAGTCGGGTGAGGTCATAGGAGTTATAAAAGAAGTCCTGTTGACATACTGACCATCTCATGGAGTTTAAATTTCCCAAGGATTTGAGTATCTAGTGTTCATATGTAACCCAAATGAGAAAAGTTTGTGGAAGAAGCAGTATTTTAATTAAATCAAATGATGTAATCTGAAAAACGTCAGCTTTCAGACATGCAGGTCCTTCTTTAGATCCAACTGGGATCAGAATGTTATTGCAGAAAGAGCCAGCAATTGGGGAAATGCTGGGGTGTGTTTCAGTGTGGCCTCTCAGGGTGCTTTGATGGCAGTGCCACTGGGCTGGTGGTTACAGGAAAGGACAAAGGGGTGGCAGTGGCAATCAGTGGTAATCTTGCACTCCTTCCTCTCTCTGTCAGATATTCAGTGATTCAAATTGTACTCAGATCTTGTCAACAAAGATCTTGTTACTGACTTGTCAGACTGCAGGGCTCAGGCATGTTCTGAGAGGTGACTTTTCTCCTGCTCTTGTCACTAGACTGGCAGGCTGGGCTGCAGGCTGCCTCTCCCTATCTCAGCCTGGGACGCTGGGATTCTTTGGGGATCAAGGGAGGAGGAGGAAGTGTTCATCTTTGTCATGCTTTTCTCGTGTTTTTGTTTCCTCTCAGATCATCTGGCACTGTCCTTGATGACAGCAGCTTTTCTTTAGCCTCATCTTGTTGGTTAACAGTCCTGTCCCACTCTGTCCACTTTCATCTTCCTAGGAAGAGCCCTGCTGCACAGCAGGAGAGCACTGCAAGGATTTGGGATGTCTCCTGGTTTTAACAGGCAATAAAACTGCCCTCAGTCCCCCATCAGAGGGGCTCTCCATCTTCTCCCTTTCTGGTGTGAGGGTGTTTCCTCCTCAGCAGGACCCTGCACCTCTGACACCTGAATTTATTAGTCTGTTGCTCAGCCTTTCAGGCCCTCGTGTGCCTGCTCCTGCTGCACCTCTCCAGGGAATTCCTGTGTGCCTGTCACATCTGCCTGCAGTGGGAGATTTCCATGCAGCACCCAGAGACCAGCATGTCTCTGGTCACCATCCTGTGAGAAAGGTTAGATTATAACTGCATTTGAGTCAGGACATTATCCATTTTCTTTCCCAAATTCACATCTTGGGGCTGAAGGGTTTCTATGGCTGTTGGTTTCAAAAAGTCCCAGACTCTATCTGAAAACCCAAGCCTTTTCTGTGGTGTCTTCATTTGGTTTTAGTGCTGAGACTTCTGTCTGCAGAGGGAATATTTGCCCATGAACCAGCATATCTCAGTATAAAGTAACCTTTGTTCCTATTTGTATTCAAAGATCTTTCTAAGAACTCACATTAACTGATTTGGAAGTGGTTGGTACCTCCTTCTCCCTCTTGGTAGTTTGCAGCAATGTGGAACATTGTTCTCACACGTATTCTTCTTGTGAGTATATAAATTGTTTTGAAACCCTATGGGATAATTGTCATTGCTGGAAAACTTTTATTGAATGGTGTTTGTCTGCCAGCATCAGAACTTGAGGAGGTTATTTCATCTTGGCTTTCATTTCAGTTCTATTTTAGCAGTTCTTTGTCTTCAACTCCATCATCTTCTCTGTACACTGAGCTGCTGTGTTCAAAGACATTTTTTGAAATAAAATTCTTCATTTTGTGGTTCTTATTCAATGATGTTATTTCTCATTTTAGGAGCTTTTGTATTTCTTTAAGGCAAATGAGACGTTAGTGGTTATTTGTAATTCTTTTTTGTTCAGTGGATTTCCTGTTATGCAAAAATGTAAAGCTTTTCTCACTGCTCTTCCAAACTTTTGTTTTCCTGTCTTGATAGTTTTGTACATCTGTGTCTGCTTTATAACCTGTGGCTAAGATGTACTTGCCTGGTTAAGATCTGGCTTTGTCTTGGTGGATGCCTGACAACTTACTGTAAAACTGCAAGTTAGAACTGCTGCTTGTTTGCTTCGAGACCTTCAGCAAGTGAACAACTTTCTTTTTCTTTTCTGAATGGACATGAGGGTACTAAAGATCCAACTAAAATTGTCAGCATGTTGTGCTCATGTATTCCATTTGTCCAGTAATGGTTTTACTAATTTGTTACTGTGACAAAAATCACAGGGGAAGTTTTGTGGAGCAGAAGACTCGTGTTTGGACAACGAGTGCACACATGGGGCTGCAGGAAGTGTCACATTCCAAATGGTGCTCGGGCAAAATCACAGAATCACAGGATGGTTTGGGTTAGAAAGGACCTTAAAGATCATCCAGTTCCAACCCCTGTCACAGGCAGGGATACTGCCCACTAGATCAGTTTGCTCCAAGCCCCATCCAGCCTGCCCTTGACACATCCACAATCCCTCTAAGGTAATCTGTCCCAGTGCCTCACCACCCACACAGGGAAGAATTTCTTCCTATTATCCAATCTAAACATGCCCTCTTTCAATTTAAAGCCACTATCCCTTGTTCCATCACTGCATGCCCTTCTGAAAGGTAGCTCTCTAGGAGCCCCTTGAGGTCCTGAAGGCTTTCCACACACCTTTACAGCTTGGTTTTCCCTTTGGTAGCAGGTGGGTGGGGACAGGCAGAAGGACAGGCTGGGGACACTGGGTACTTACTACTTTTTACCACCATAGAAATCTAGGATTATCAGTACCAGTCTTTTAAAAACATCTGAGACAGAACTAAGGATATGTCTTGCTATCGTTGGTAGTATTTTGTCTGGTTTCCAATCTTTTAAGATACAGAAAGTGGATTAAATAACCTTCTTAGTGCCATTTTTCATTAACTGATTCATTGTCTATAGAGAAATCTCTTTGTATAGTGTTTTGTCTGGGAAAAAACATGGAAAATACACCAAAAGGAGATTTGTTTTATTAACATTTCACTAGAAGTGTGAAGAATATCCTGAAGTACCAAGAAAATGCTAGATGATGAAAAGGATATCAGAAAAATAGGAAGACAGCAAAATGTATTGCCAGTAAGGGAAACTGTATGATTTTTATATTTTTGTTAAAGAGGATGCGATTTACAAAAATATGCCTGATGATAGGAAATACATGGCAGATGAAGTAGAAAGGGAAGATTGTGAACATATAAGTGATGTGTCAAAGAAATACAGAACCACAGCAGAGGTTTGTTTTACATCCTTGTGATATCAAAAGGGTCATGGCATGGGTAACTCCCTAACACGAGCTTGTGCTTCTGTCAATATTTATAAACTGTGCTGCTAAAATACTCCACAGAATACAGAGGATTATGGAGAGAAAACAACAATACATGTAACTGGAGAAAAACTGAAACACAAAGGGCTTTTTTTTCCCTACTCATCTGCAATTGCAATAATATTGTGTGATTTAAAAAGCTAGACAGAAAAGTCAGAGGTAAATGTAATCTTTCTTTAATAACTGGTTGTTACTCCATCAGTGGTTTTGAATAGTGCTGCATTTATGTTGGACTTTTCCTTTTATAACTTCTATTTGTACTGGGTTGGTTTTACATGTTTTACATTATTTTTTTCATTTCTCCTTCCTACCTTATTTTAATGCTTTCAATGTCCACAAAAGGAAAATGCTTTAGCCTTAGATGAGAATCAATTAGCCAGGTCAAGGTAAGAGCACAGTTGTAGTAACCTGCAGTTTAAAATGTGATACACTAGGCTAACTCTTGGTAAAACTTTCAGTTTTCACACACCTTGATTCTTTTTATATTGCTATACATAAAATACTACATTGATTTTGAAAATAACTCAAGCTTACTTGCAGGTGTTTGTATTCCATGCCAATGGTTTGGTCTCATGCCTATCGTAGTCTGCAGTCTTTCTACTTGAAATGGAGGATGGTCTCTCACAGCATTAGATCATTGCCATCAATCCTTGCCAGAAATCCTGGTCCCTCCTTATTCTGGTGTCACCATTATGGAGGGCAGTACTTTGTTTCAGGGAAAAAAAGCCCTCAACATAAATATTTTGCAGTATGTATGTAGAAGTTCTTAGCCTCTTCTGTTAACATTTTCAGAGAGCTAGTTTGGTAATATCCTTTATTGACATTTCTCCTGCTTTTACAGTCCTCTTGGATTGGTTCAGATCCAGAATGGAAGTGTTTGCTCCTTAGACTTTGGGGCCAAAGTCCTTTGCTCTCCTACTTTCCTAAGACACACAAGGTAATGCTGTATCGTGTTCCTTGACTTGAAGAGTAACTGGGCGGAAGTTTACAAACAATGATATCCTTTTTGACTCCCTGACCAACCTGTACTGTGTTTAAAAACCTTTCTTCAGAAGTTTCTGCCAGGATGGTTTAAACCAGCTGGGGCAGGGAAGAGAAGAATGCATTACTCAAGTCTCACCCGTTTATTTTGTTTCCTTTTTCTGCTATGATCCACAATAGCTGGGACGCTTTTCTCTTTTCTAGACTGAGACAGACCACAGTAATGCAGACAATCTCAGCAAGTGGTTTGCCTAAAAGACAGAAACTTGAAAATACAGAAAAAAAGGTTTGATTGGTTCTTCATCTTGTTATCCTTTACCCTAACGTATGATTTAGTCTGAAGTAAGACTGCACTTCAGCTTGGTTGCTTTATTTCTGTTAGATTTTGGGGGAATAAGGCTGAATGAGAAACGTAAATCAAACCCCACCAACCGTAATGAAACTCCTCTCATATATGGATTCTAACTTTATATATAGACTTGGTTTTATCGTGGCCCTGAACTATACTCTTTGGAACCAAATATCCATAAATCTTGAGGAAGTTGAGTATTTTCTGAATCTGGACACGTTTCTATCTGGCATGTATCTTTCTGTTGTGTAGTGCAGATATTCAGAGTCCTTTGTTGTTTGTATCTTAAACAAACAGGTTTCAGCAGCAAAGACTTGCTGATTAATTCTGTTCTTTTTCCTGACATATATAGAACTTCTTTAACTAGAATGTTTTTGGATTTAATGAAGCCTTACTTGAGTTCTCCTGAAACTTTTTCTCATGGGAGTCTTAGGATTTTGGTCTTCTGTATATGGAAGAGTTTGCACACAACACATTAAAGGGAAACTGCTTTTCAGCCTGTTCAGCACAGGGGCACCACAGCTTGTAAAGAACACTGTCAAATCTCAGCAGCTTTTGTTCCACCAGGGCAGCCCTTACTGAGTGAATTTAGGGGTCAGATTATGTGTTATGGTAGTTTAACTTCACTGACTTCAACAAGTTTCGCAACATCATATAGAGGAGTGGAAAACTTTTTTTTTCAGCTTTCAGTGTGGCATTTTTATATTTGCCATTGTTTTTATGAACTTTACAAGGACAAATTGTAAAACTTGTTATTAGCCTGACTAATGGGATAAAAAGAAAATTTTAGACTTCTTGTGAAACTGATTATGTTTTTCTCAGCAGATTTTAGGTGACTATTCACATTATGAGCACAGTTCTGTCTAAAAATAAGTCATGTCCACTTCTTTATGGGTTTATTGAGAACAGAAATTTCCACACCATTCTCCCTTTAATGTGACCACAATGGGCAGTCGTAATTTGTCCATTTATATAAAAAGAATAAAGTAGCAAATTGGCCACCATAAACTGTTAGTATATCCACTTTTGCTGACATGTTTATTGTAGTTTGCAATATGCATGATGTGGATTTTCAAAAATGTTCCATTTTCTTTTTTGAGAGTATGAATTATAAATGCATGAATCACAGAAATCAAGACTGTAATACAACTTAGAAGTTGGAAACACTACATAGCACTCATCTATGTCATCCTCAAAAAAGTGGGATGTTGAAATTTTTCGTAGTTTGATTAAAAGCCTAAAAACTTCTATTCATTGTACAGCTAAAACTGCACAAGTGGGATGGTGTTTCATGTGTTTATGTAATGAGCAAAAGGCAGCTAATGAATATGTCAGGAAATGTCTAGAGAAAACCTAAAAAGGGACAAACATGTAATTTCAGTGCTCCACTCAGAACTTCTACAGCATAGGATCTCATAAATTAAACACATAACTTTGCCTAAAGACTGAAAGTACTTTTAATGCTTTGTTCTCATGGTAAGTTTCAAGGGAAAGGGACTTGTCTCCAAAAAACACATCTAGGAATTAAAGATTGCCCCTAATGAACAGACAAAGGAATGAAAAAAGCAGAAGCCTTTGCAGCCTTAAAAGTAGAGTTCAAAATATCATCCCTCTTACAAAATATTTCCTGAAAATAGGCTTGTGGAGCACAAAAGTCAATTCTGGAAATGTGAGAACTATGAAAGCAAGTCCAGTAGTCGGCACTTTCAAAAGTAAATAAAACCATCAGGCAACAACTGTATGCTAATTGCATTTAAGAAATAAAAGACCACCTACATAGAAATAAAATAAATCTCATTAGAGGAGCTAAAGCAGATAGTTGAGATGCAGACTCTGCTAACTCAACCCCTTGGCCTGGCCCGAAAGAGCTCACAAAGTCACTGCTGTTTCCTTTGGGATGGAACAGAAGTGTAAAAGCCCCCCCTGTGCCCTCAGCCAGGTGACCTGTGGGGGGGCTGATGCATCTCCTGTCGGGGCTGGGCTGCACCTCCAGAGCATCCAACCAGCTGGTTCTGCTGCATGAGCACAGCTAAGGCAGGGACAGGAGCTCACCATGGTACAAGAGGCTGAGACATCAGCATGGCACAAGAAATCCCACAAATCACAACATTTTTGGGTTTTTCTGTTAAAAAAAAATTAATTCATTTAACCATTTAATTTGTTTAATGATAAATCAACACTGCAGTCTTATAATCAATAAAATTAAATATTTGATGAATTTTAGGCGGGATGATAAGTTTTGGAGGTTTTCAATAACAATAGGGAGAGGCCTGTAGGTCCATCTCCTGAAGCAGCTCGCAGGAACCATCCTGTTCCCTCTAGAGGAAGTATTGACAATGGTTTGCAGGCAGTGACCCCTCTCTCCCTGTTGGCCATCAGCGGGTTATAGATCTTCAGAAACAAAAGCTGCCCAGCCTTTCACTCACTCTCTCAAGTGGTCTTCTGAAAAGAAATTTAAAAAAAAAGAATAAATTAAAAAATCAAGGCTAACAAAAGCTCATCATCTGTTCTGCTGCTGGTATAGTTGGATTGGCTGTTGAAAGATTGCACGGGAGTTTAAGTGGATATATTTGTAGAGCCAAGGCCTGAGCATAACTAACTTGAAAAAAAGCCCAACAGGTATTTTTTCCTTGATCTTTAACCCTTTGTGCTCAAATCTTTCCATTCATAGTTAGTATTTGGCCCTGATTAAGTTTATGATTCAGCCATGGAGCTTTAACTTAATCTGACAGAAGGTCTGTAAATCCTTGCTATAGATGCTTTTGGTTGTGATTTTAACTCCTGTTTTCTGTTAGACTTCTTAATTCAGCTAGGAAAGTTAGAGCTTTATGCTCCTAAAGTAAAATTAGGTTCAGACCTTCATAAAAAACTTACTATTTGTGCAGATGCTATTGCTGCTTAAAAGTGCCTCACTGATTTTTTTTCCTCAAGTAGAGGTTCTTGTCTGAATTCTTTTCTAGACAGAAGCCTGGAATGGAAGGAGATAGCATGGAGAAAGGATGTTCACGGGGAGAAAGTAGAAAACTCCTCAGCATTGAAACAGAACCATTTAGTTCTGTTGATAATTGGTCAAGAGTAAAACAACTAAAAAATCCTGCTTTGATTCAGGACAGCTAAGCCAACAAAAATAAATACATGTATTTGTCACATGAGGGACAGATAAGAAATCAGAACGTGTAGAACAACACGATTAAAACCTTCCATTATATGAAATTTGGCAAAAAGTAAGGTCTTTAAATATATTCCTCAGGAATTGCCGTAACAGTTTCATACAAACCTGCTTCAGTGTCCTTTGAAAAATTAATTTGGATTTTTAAAAAAAAACCCCACACATCTGGCTTGATCATTGGCTGATAGAACATATTTCTATTCCCACCCCAAATCACACACAGCTTGGCTGGAAGGAAGACAGCTGCTTGGGCACCAGTGTGTTTCAGTTTGAAGTACATCTAATCTTTATTGAGTTATTTGAGCCTCGTGTGCCAAGTGCAGAAAGACATGCTTTTGTGGGGAGAGGACTTTTTTTCCCTTTTAATATTAATGTGTAATTTTGGCCAGCAAAATAAGGCTTAGGAGACAATAGCAATTCTCAAAATGCATTAGACTTAAAATCCAATAAATATACCAAGTGCTGTTGTATAAATCCTCATCCAGTTTGTTGCTTCTGCAGGAAGCACTGCTGCTGGAAATCAGTCTCAAACACTTTATGGATCAATTAATTCTGAAAGCTCTTTAGTGTTTTCCCATCTGATTTGCTTAAACATTTTTTTTACTCCTCTGTGCTTTTTCCATTACTAAGTGATGTGTAAGGTACAAGTGCCTTAAATTATATGTGAGATTTTGGGCATGTCAGTTTTATGTGCAAACCCTCCCTCTTTGTTATTGCACTGATTGAAATGTTTGCTGGGGAGCATGGGCTGGTTATGCTGAGACCAGTTACCAAACCTGCAGGGGCTCCAGGAAGTGTTCATCTACAGGTTTTACATGTGAAATAATTGCAGCTGAGCCGAGGGGTTAAATTCTGCCTGAGAAGCAGCAGTTCCCAGGGTAAGAGCTACAGCTCTTCCCTGCCCTCTGGCCCAGGGGTGCAGGAACAGCTACAGCTCTTCCCTGCCCTCTGGCCCAGGGGTGCAGGAACAGCTACAGCTCTGCCCTGCCCTCTGGCCCAGGGGTGCAGGAACAGCTACAGCTCTGCCCTGCCCTCTGGCCCAGGGGTGCAGGTGCTGCAGTCCCAGCGCAGTGGGAAGGACAGCAGAGGAGGTTGTTGGGGCTGCTTGTCGGCCCCAAACACTGCGGGCTGTGGGGTCTTGTGGAATCTCAGCTACTTGTGACACAAGCCCAAAAGCAGAGGGCAGAGTGTGAGAAGATCAATAACAGAGTTAATCTTTTGTCTCTGTTTCATGAGATGCTGGATCTCAGAGGAGCATTTGATGAGAGTGCTGCCCAGTGGCAGAGCCCAAGGAGGGCAGATGTGTCGGGGATATTGCTTGGCAGCACTTCCTCTGCCAGTCCTCTGTGAGCTGGGGAAATCTGTCAGACAGGGCTCCATCACAGGGATCAGTTCTCAGTTAATGTTCCCCATTTTTGTCCTTTCTGCCTTGTGAACTAGTCTCTCCTATCAATACCTAGCCTTCCATCTCAAAATTAGCATTTAAATTATAATTTAATAGGCTGCATGATTCACAGGTTTCAAGACATTGAGCCTTACCAGTCTGGTTTTCATGCTGTTGTCATTTGTAGTGCAAGTTCTTTCATAGAGTTCATTTTTTGTTGATGAACTGTACAATGCCAAGAATCCAGGAGCACTACTTCAGTCCTGCCCATAACAGCTATGATTTGCAAGGTATCTTTTTGAGAACAGGATAGTTCTTGTGAATATTGTTGTGGGTGTATCTTTAACTAGATCTGATGGAGATTTAGCACACAAATAAACTGGGTAGTTAGCTGAAAATACAAATCTTTCGCTCCACTGAAACTTTAGCACAGCAGTTGCTCCAACATATCAAGATGTTATTAAAGAGACACATGGACTCAGAGAGGAATTTCGGAAGGATTATACTGACTAAGTACACAGCAGTTACTAAAATAGGAGTTGGCATTCAGATCATATTAACTAGAAACCAATATTCCCGAAAATGTTATGTAAGTAATTACTGTATATTAGGTTGCCATATGTACATGTGTGTGTGTGCTGTGTCCAAGACAGCAAACATCAAATATGCTGCCATGATCCCCTCCTGGTGAGTGACTGGGGAAATTGCTCTCATTCTATTTCAGAAGATGAGTTTGTTCCTGTGCACAAGGCACACAGTCAGCAAGTACAGCGATGAAGACGTACATGTCAATGGGATTATGATAAGACAGAGTATTAAATATGGCACCAGGCAATGATGCTGCATTCAGATGTCTAACAGTGTCTCCATTCCAGATCCTTTTTGGAAAGGTTTAGAACCCATTTACTGCACGCTAAGATTAAACTCATGATTGAATGAATTACAATCGGGCATTAAAATAAGATAAAGTTACACTCCATGGATAACCATAGCTTGTGCTAACCTTTATTTGATGTGGGGGGAAACACAGTGACAAAGGACCAGGGAGCTGCTGAGGTACTTAGACTGAGCAAGGAAGGCATTAATAGTAAGGCCAGTTGTTCTCTGGGTACCCAGCACCCTGAGTGGAGGACAGGGAGCAGAATGGAACCCCCAAAATCCAAGGGAAATGGTCAGTGAGCTGCTACATGACCCAAACACACTCAAGTCTCGGGGTCTGGATGGATCCACCCAAGGATCCTGAGGGAGCTGGGGGAAATGTTCACCAAGCCACTTTCCATCATTTATCAGCAGTTGCACCAGGGGAACTTCAGACTGGATATTGGGGAAAATTTCTTCATGGAAAGGTTTGCCAAGCACTGGAACAGGCTGCCCAGGGAAGTGGTGGAGTCACTATCCCTGGAGGGGTTTCAAAGATGTGTAGATGTGACACTTGGGGACATGGTTTAGTGATGGGCTTGGCAGTGCTGGGTTAATGGTTGCACACAATGATCTGAAAGGTCTTCTCCAACCTAAACAAGCCTATGATTTGATATCCCAATTAATGTTAATTTTAGCTATAGATGAGATTTTTAAAAGGAAGTCAGGGAAAGCTACTAAAACTGCAGATGTAGCAAGACTTGTTTAGGAAATACGCTTAGGAGCTGCTGCTTTATACTCTGAAATTGCCATAAAAATCAGAATCTTCTTGCTTTATTGTTAGAGATAATACTAATATCCTTGCTGCTTATCATCCTCATGCTCTGATCATTGGTGTTAACGTTATGTAGCAACATGTCTTCAAAGGTTTAAAAAGCAAACAAAATCCACTCAGAAGAGGTTTGTTATTTTTGTTTAAAAAGGAACATTTTCTATATATAGTCAGTAAATAAAATCATCTGAGTGCCTTTCTTACATATATAGTTTGAATACTGTAGGTCTTTCAATGAAAGTTATGTCCAAATTTTATTGGGAAAGACATTGAAGCAATATAAAGAAATTTATCAGAAGTTTAGAACATTTGGTTTTATTCTTTTATACTGTGCCAGTTTTCTGTTTTCCTTTTCTTTGTTTATGAGAATATAATTTATCAGATTCATTGACAGAAAAATTTTGAAATGTACTGCATCCTGTGTGTTTTTGGGAAGATTCCATGACTCTGTGTGTCATGCTCAATTTAGGAGGAAAAAAACCCCAAATATATTTTTATTCTCCTCACACACTGATTAGTGCTTCCATGAATCCAGCTGAACTAAAGTTCAATGCAAATATCCTAATGAAAGGACTGGTATGTCCTGTGTTCTACTCCATTTTTATGACAGGATAATAAACAGGAACTTCCTGGATTAATCTGAGGATTATATTTCATAAGGCAGATGGTAACAAAGCAATGGCATTACTTTCTTGAAAATCTCTATGGTTATCTTAGGCAGTCTTGAAGACACTTACCTGCTGTTTACTTTCTGAGTCCTAGGTTTACTGGTTGATTTGAATGTGCAGTATATCCACTGTAGATTACAAATTGATTACATTTTCATGGGTTATAATAGAAGATGTTTTAAGATTAACCCATTCTATAATTGTCTGTTGTTCAGAACTGTCTCCATTATCCCTTGCTTTCCCCTTCTCAAATGCATCCTTTTAACTGTTCTCCCTCCAAATCCAGTCTTTCCGTCTCACTTATATTGTCCAGACTCTGTCCCTTTCCTCCACTGAGTGCTTGATTTACTTGACCTAAGCACTCTGTTCCATTTTTCCTGGTTGTCAGAAAACTGCAACCTTCTCTAGTGATAGTATTGCTGTGACATGTCCCCTCTGAGGTGCCTGAAAAGATCTGGTAGTTTGCATTGGCTGTTGTTCATCTGCTGTATTCAGATTTGGCAGAGTCCTCTCCGAGAATCAGGAGCCTCTGAGAATTTGGGTTTGGCCTGAATTAGCAGGGGTAACGTACAGATAATCTCTTCTGCGAGATCTCTAATTTGATGCAGACTTCTGGACATCAGTTTGTGCTTTGCATCACAAGAACGGGCACAGGGCCAGCTCTTGCTGTGTCTTTTATGGTGCAAGGGCTGTGATACGAGCAAACCTTCCCTTTGGTCTTCCTCATAGGGAGCAGAGAGGTGGAAGTTTGTGCAAGAGAGGGCACAGGATCCAAACTTCTTGGAAGCAGGGTCAGGACACCTTTGGGGGATCCTGATGTACAGGACCTGTCTGTAATCCCAGTCTTTTCTCCTGTGGGTTGTGAATCACGGGACTGTCCTGCCAGAGCAGCCACAGCCCTGACATGGTTGGGAGGGCAAAGTGGGAGTGAGGCTGGACTTTATCTGCAGTGTCCATGATGTTTTCCCTTGCTCCTACCTTTGTATTTTTGCTTAGCACAACTGAGTGAATTATCTCATTAATTATTTCTTATGAATTTTAATTGCTTTTTACATGGTCAGTGGATTCTATTAGTCCTCTTAATTAGTTTTGCATCAAATGCAAGTGTTCTGCCATGTAGAAGCACAGCTGGGATTCAGGCACTAGAGTATGATTCTTGGATACCTCAAAATCCAACTTTGCTTCATTGTTTCTTCATTCTCTTAGGGGAGCAGGTTGTCATATCATACAGCTCACAGATAACATTCCTTTTTGTTGAAACTTTCATATCAGGGCATCTTGCACAAATATACCTAAGAAATAGTGCTGGAAGAACTTTTCCTGCTTAACGTAATGTACTCCTAATGTTTTCTTTGGCCTGCAGGTGCTCTTCCAATATTAGCATTAATTACAACAGTAATTATCCTGTTTCTAGAGAGTATAAAACTTCCAATGCTTAGCAAGGTCCTTCCAATTTTTTGAATGCTTCAGTTTAATCTTCCTTTTTCACAGAACACTCTAAACAAACCAATGACCAACACCTGAAGAGAAAAATCACAGAGCAGCCCTGCACACACTGAGACAGCTCACTGCTCCACGGCCTCCCTTTGATGACAGCAAAGGGAAAGGAGGAGAGCGCGCTGTAGCAAAGTTTCATCTTTATTTCAATTTCAGTTTTCCCTGTCAATAGGTTTTAGTAAATCAATGTTTATACTCAAATAGATATTTAGTAAAGGAAAAAAAGAGTTTATAATCAGAGTTTTCTTTTAATTGCTTTTTGAGAAATACATTTTGATAATAGCAACTGCTCATTACAATACAAACCAGAAAAGGCATTCATTTACTGTGGCATGGGAAGTACTGCCAGTTCTAAATGCTCCACATAGTTTCTTTAAAATTTTTGCGTTCTTTAGGCCTCAACAAAAACCAAAGCTCCTCTTCCAGGTTTGGTAGCAAACAGGCTGTTATTCTCCACTGCTAACCTTTGGCCATCCGTTTGGTAATAAGCTTTTCTTACATTTTTGAGGAACGTGTTCAGCTTGTCAGTAGGCACCATTGACACAGTGCAGCCACCCCATCCAGCTCCAGTCAGACGTGACCCAATGGCCCCAAATTGCCTAAAACAAAAGAACAGAAATAAAATCATGTAAAGCAAACCAAAACCAGGTACTTTGTCATATATAAAATTTGTATAGAAAACTAAGATGTGTTTTGACTATTCCCATGTCATCTGATTTTTCCGAAGTTCACTTGGTTGTATGCAACACTACAGCAATCTGCAGTTACAATTTTGGACCCAAAAAAAGTGCTGACGCTTTAAACTGCAATATAGTAATTTCTGTCAGTTCCAAAGTCATCCTGTTTTGTAATGCTTCAGCATCAGCTGTTTTAAGGATCACAGCACAGCTGAGATGAAGAAAGCAAGAGAAGAAAGGAATTGTGTTAGCAACATTCATAAGACATCAGAAGTGAAAACAGAAATACATGACAAAAATAACAAAAGAGGGTTCATAAACTAATTGCACAGGATGTAGGCATGCAAGCCATTTTCTAATGTGGCAAAGACAAATAGCTCTATTCTTCCAGGACAGATCTAAAACATGCTGAAGATTCACAGGCTTCTGCAGGACTGCTGAGCGTGCCAGTCAAGAAAAGGAGAGTTCAGAAACACTGAGAAAGTCATGGAGTCACTGCACTCTGTGTAAATAAACTCACATAAACATCTGCTTCTGCTGAATGGCCAGAGTTGGGTATCTCTCTTTAGGGGGACCTCGGGAACTTAAGAGACTGACAGCAGCAGAGGTAAAGTTAGAATTTAGTCCCAAAAGAAAAAAATGCTCTTAATGAGGAGGGCGAATAGAAAGAACAATGACAAATAAATGACATCCCAAATATAAACCATTCCCAGCCTCAAGATACTGGTCTGCTAGAAATGTCCTACAGTAAAACCCATGCCATTACACTGCAAGTCTCAGATGCCATCTCATTAGAATTTAGTAGAATTATTGTCATTAGTTTGCTTACCTGTGTTTCCCGATATTTACTTAAATTCAGAAAAAGTAAGAAAATACCACATAATACATGTCTTCGGGGCTTTTCTAAAGTAGTCAGAACAGAACCAGCCAGATTTAGAAAATGTATCTGAAATCTTATTCTTGTGGGAGATCTGATTTGCAAACAAATACTTTTGATGTGTTCCCAGCAGCCATGCACAGAGAGATTCATCAGCCCCAGAGTATGTCAGAGGGAGAGGCAGCAGCACATGAGTAGTGTTGGAAAAGGACAGCTCATTCGGAGGGGCTGTTGTGATTTTTCATGTGTGCATTTTATGTTAAATGAATCTGGGGTAGTGCTGGGTTAGCAGAGGTTTAGGTCATATTTCAAGCAAGTACTTACATATGTGTTTGATTCTAAACACACATCTCTTCTTGAACAGAAACACTTTCTTCAGTGTGTCTGTGTGGTGCCACCCTTCATATTGACTCGATTTTATGTTCATTCTGCATTTCCTGTTGGTGTTCTATTTTACTTATTGTTATTCCTGTAAGCCACTCATTCTCTGATGCAATTCTGTAGTTTCTAGTCCATGGAGCAACCTCCTAAAATGGGCACGATCCAATCCAGTCTCAGTTACCATCTCAATTCCCATCGACTTCATAAGGCCCAATCCACTCTTCAGAGTCTGCTAAATCAACTGTCTGTATTCATTTGGTCTGTTACCTCAGTCAGAACTTCATATTTCAGATGGTGTCTGGCTTTTATTTTGGTAGGCAACTGAAATCCCTTGAGAATTGTTCTGAACCTTTTATTGATTTCGTAATTCTCTGTGGTCATGCTCATGCCTCATTTTTACTGAGTCATTTTAAAATACTTAGTTGAAATAAAGCATAATGTAGACAGAAAATATGCCTGTTGCAGAGCTGAAGTCACTGTGTTTCAAAATACTGTGGCTTAACAGTGTCAAATGTGGTGATATGATCAGACACTTGGGGTTTTCTGCTGAGGAACTTGATGGGCAGTGCTGTAACATCTGAGCACTGGGTACCTGGTATTCCATGAATTCAGAAGGGAGCACCCAATCCCGCTCTGCAGGAGATGTAGTGCCTGGTGGGTATTGAATCAAACATGGGAAAGTTGTCTTTGGGACAGCTCTGCAACCTTCTCATTTGAGGCCTGATCAGTTCAGTACTAAGCCAGACCCCTCTGGTACAGTGGGATTCCTGGCCAGACATTCTCTTTTGGTGCACTGAGATCCAAATCATGTGTTTTGGAAGGGGAGTCTGAGCAGACAGCCCTGTGGATGGGGGGCACAGTGGATTGCAAGGGTGGGAAATACGCTGCGTGCTGCCTGGGCTCTGCTGCAGCACCAGGACAGAGTAGCTGGAGTCCAGTGCTGGGGAAACTCAGCTCCCAGTCTCAGGTTCTGACCTTTGCTTCCTGAAGAGTTCATGTATCTTGTTCCAGTGTTCGCTGGATAAAAGAGAATTATCTTACAGGGGTGCAAGTGAGACTAAAAAAACGAGTACTGCAGCAAAGGAAAGAAGAATAAAAGAAAAAGAGTAAAAATGGAAGTCTGTAGTTTGGCATATGGAAATGATAGGTAAGACATTGCAGTAGCTCATTTAAAAATAATTCTGCTGTTAAGAGGTGAAAGAAAACAGAGTATTTAATATTTTGAGTATTTAATTTGAAATACTCAAAATTAGGAGTCTTTCAGAAAGCATGGAGTTAACATGATGAGATTGAAATACATACATGGGGAGGACTGCACTTATTCTGCTTTGTAGCTTAGGTTGCATTTGAATAGCATCTTTAAGCCTTTGTGGCTCTGTGAAAGGGTTTCAAACTTATTTTTGTACAGTGACTTTTTGGGTTTGTTGGATTTTCAAACTGTGCCATGACTGCAGGCTTTGCAGCTTTAAGAAAATCATCCTTGGTAATGGTAAGAGTCTTGATAAAATGCAGAATTGTCTTGGTCACCATAATGCACATGGTTGTAATGTACAAACTGTATCCTTCAAAGGTGATCAGAGATGATTCAGATGTCTGGCATGTAATGGGCATAGCTGGGAACACAAGAATTATCAGAATTTATAGCAACAAAAGATGGAGAATAAGAGAATGAAAGTAAGTTATGGACAACACTAAGGACTCTGAGAGGTTTTCAAGAGGACCTAACATATTCAGGAGCTCACATCCAATTTTTTGTCCCTTAATTGTTTGGTAAATCTGCTGGGTTACCTACTTTAACAGACTAACAGGTAAAGCAGCTATTAACAGCAGGAGGTAGGTTAGAGAAAAGCACAAGTCCTCTGTCTTTGCAAAAACAAAAAAAACCTGACCAACTGGTGGTTACAGTTTTCAGCACTACAAACCACAGCAAGTATGGATCCCTTTCTTTCTTGGCAGAGGTTGTACAGTAAAACATAAAGATCTAGGCAAAACAGAAAACATCTGGATATGCAGATTATTCTTCACAGTTTAAACCTTGTAAGGAGAGAGCAGCAGTAGACTCAGGCAATTCTGTGGAATGTATTTTTGGAAACACTTTTTAAAGCTACAGGGCAGCTGTATATCATCGTAAGTAAGGAATGTAATTTATGGAGTTCCTGGCCATTTCTATAATCACATCAGCCAAGTTTTCCTAGAGTGACTAGTGATTTTTATGTCCCTTAGCTTTTTTAATGTACAACTTGAGAAAAGTTAGACTTTTTTCCAAAACTTAGATGCTGACTTAAGTGGCATTCATCTGGAATAGTTATATACTTTAAAAAAATCTAATTACCAAATCAGAAAAAGATTTCATATTAAACTTCTAGAGAAGAAAGATACGTTTTTTTAGGAAATACTCTTGATGGGACAGGACTGTAAAGAATAATGAAAAATTTACTTGTTTCTGTGCAAAGAAAACCCCAGATTAAATAATTTTAATACACCAAGTAGAAATCATTTCACATGAGTGGCTCTCCACTGTGGTGCTCAGCTCTGCCCATCATACTACTGTGGGCTCTTCTGCTGGTAAGTAAGAGATCTGGTGTAACATCGGCACACACATCATTTTTTTCCTTTACTATTTTGCTCCCTGGAACTGAAATTTCAATTTAATTTAGAAAAATCCTAGCTGCTCCTTTCCTTTGGGTTCTGTGGCTGTGTTACTGCCTGCAAGCCAGTGTCCCCATGCCTAAACTGGCTGGAGCAGCAGCTGCCTTGCCATGAAAGCCCAGAGCTCAGCAGAAATGGGAAACCCAGTGTCTGTGCCCATGCTGAGCTGTGTGCTGACACAGGCTGCCCCTGCCAGCCCTGCTGCTGTACTGGAATGTAAATGCATGCTCTCCATGCAGGGCAGAGCTGCCAGTTTACACCTGCCTGTTTTCCCCTGCATGGGACAGGCCAGTTTTCTCCCAGCATTTCTGAGAACATCCCAGTTCAAAATGACTCAAAGTGGGCACCCAAGTGAGGACCCTTAAAACGGCTCATCAGGTCTGCAAAGTGCAGTCAGCAGATGCTGCTGACTGAGGCATCAGCACTGGGGAGTTCTGCACCTCAAAACACTGCAGAAGTTTCACAGCTCTTCCTCTGTCAGAGGTGTTTCAGAGCAGGCAGTGCTGATGCCTTGCACGGGATCAAGACTTTGTTGCCCAAGACTTTTGAACATAGTTTCTGTCTTCAGCTGGCTCTGGAGATGGCTCCCCCTTCTCACACGTGCGTCAGTGGTTCCTTTTGAGCCACCGGGATAACTCTGGTGGAACTGGCCCACTGACTGACTGTCACAGCTTGTTGCACCATGAGATCACTACGTGACACAGTAAACTGAACAGTCTGTGAGGGACACACTGACTTGGCTCCCAAGAGAAGGATCAGGAACTGTTCTGCTCAATCACTGTCAGTCTGTCCAGTGGCTATCAGGCTTCTCTGTGTTTTATCACAAAACAGCGCGTGCAAACCATATGCAAAATAATCTGTCAATGTCCAAAAGCCTTCTGTTCAGTTTTTAAGTTTGTAGCTTTCTGCCTCAGAGGCCGTTCTATCTTCTCTGCAAAAGAAATCAGACTAACCTAAGCAATCATCTGTATTGGACTCTATTGATTCACAAACCTGGTAAATGGGTATTGCAACTTAAAAAATCCACATGACAATTGAAAAAGCAGATGGCAAATTGCATGTTTGTAAAATCCATACTTTCATTCTAAGCCAGACTAATTTCTTAGTAATTTTTTAAAAAAGCTAGTTTCTGGTAAAGACACATTTTTGTAATTTTCATTTTTGGGTGGCAAATGTTTTTCAGCTTCAAATTAAAACAGTTTATTTTCTTTATGGCTGGAAGATAGAAAGAAAGGATAGGGTATTTGCTTCTAAAAGACAGTGACGTAACGTTTCTTGACGTGAGGCCTGCAAACACTTATGTCACCCTGTGTTTCCCTTCTGGCAGGGCAGCAATGCTCTGGCTTAGGCCAGAGTTTCCCAAACTAAGCACATCCTTCTCCAAGGAGAATTAGGAACAATAACAGAGGAGCAGAAGTATGAAGGTGGCATCACCAGAGCCATGATGGGAAGGGACAGGGTGGCTGGGCAGAGGCAGGGACGGAGTGGTGATGGGAGCACTCAGGGGGGCATCTGGTGATTCCCCCAAGTCACTGTTAAAATGATCACCAACTACTGAATTCCTTCTCTAGGCACTGAATTTAGATCAAAGTTAGTATAAGATGTCTGTCTCATGAATAATTGTACCAGAAAAATGGAACTTAGGAGGGACTGAAATGTTTATGTGCTGACCCTGTGGTATGGATGAAATACTGTGTAGAATGTGAGTACTAAGTGCTTGTTTTTCCTTTCTGTATTAAGACATGGTTATACTAGATCTGATCCTCCCCTGTAGCAGAGTCATGAAAACAATATGCAACCTATGTGTGGAAGAAGAGAAAGGACAAAATAACACTCAGGGAATGTGCTTTGGAGTTGAGAGGGCTTGTTTCACCATGGCCAGACTGAGTTCAGAAGCGATCTCAGCTAAAAGAATGATGCTGAGGCAGAGATGGAAGCTGAATAATACAGGGAAAGCTGCAGAGAGAAGCACTGTCAACTCTTGTAACACACTCATCTTTTAAACAGTGAAATGCTGTCCAACCTATCTGACACCCTGGACAATGTGGGTTTTAACTGAAAAAATACAAATAGCATTTCACTATATATTGTTATGATTTTAAGATAGTCTACTATTGTAGAAGAGCTTATGCCCTGGAACTGACCTGGTGGCAGTACTGAAATGGTTAAGAAACACAAAGAGGGCAGATGTAGATTAGATACTGGAAATAAATTCTCCCCTGTGAGGGTGGTGAGACACTGGCACAGGTTGCCCAGAGAAGTTGTGGCTGCCCCATCCCCAGAAGTGTTCAAGGCCAGGGTGGATGGATCTAGTGAAAGGTGTCCCTGCCCATGGCTTGAGTTGGAACTAGATGATCTGTAAGATCCCTTCTAACCTAAATCATTCTATGATGCTGTAATTCTAGGAAATACAGAAGAAGTAAAAGAGTTCAAATAGAACAAGTAAAATAATGCTTTAAGAGAACCAGTTATGACTTTTTCTACAACTTAAAAAGGAACAGCCAACAGTCTAACGTAACACTTGTGACGATGACTCAGTCCAAAAGCAAAATCTGTAATAAAGCCATAAACTGAAGCTTTCATCTGAAAGTATTACACAGATGTCAGCAGGGAAACAATTGACCATGTAATGTCCCTGCAGGAGATTAATTTTGTAATAAGAGACAAGAATACTTTCATTTTAAGATTGCAATAGCCAACAATGTCATATTTTCTCATCAATTCAGGCACTATTCTCAACAGACGATTACTCTTCCTTGTGGTCAGAACTTACAGGCAGATGTCGACCAGCCGATCCAGTTCGGGACAGCTGCATTCATACATCTCCCTGCAGCTGATATGGCTCTGGTTCATTAATTCTCCCAGCAGCTGGAGTGCATTGGCAGGTGCTTCACTGCATATCTTCTGAAATTCCAGCACTCTGGCAGCTTCACTGTACACATGCTTTGCACGCTGGTATAACTTAAAGGTGGAAACTGCACAAAAGGAAAAATTGCATTGTCACTAGAAAAGGAACATACAAAAACATGGAAGAATTATATTTTTTTGGTAATATTTTATATGAGAAGTGTCTAGGCTAAACGTCGTCTTCAGAAGCTCACCTACATCTTCTTTAAAAGCCCTAGTGTAAAATAATGTTTAGAGTTTATTGGAATGCAATGAACACAAACACATTTTTGCCATGTTGATAATGTCACGCACATGCTCTGGTTATTTGCTGTGTCACTGAACAGGCCCAGTCTCCCCTCTTACTCTGCAGAGGCAAGGCACAAGTTCAAGGGTTGGCAGCAACAGCATTAGGGCATTAATCTAAAGCTTTCAGGTTTCACATTGCAGCAGAACAGAGGCAGGAGAACACCTGGAGGGTCCCCTGTGCCCTGCAGGCAGCCATCAGCCAGCACCTGCTGGCCCAGGGCCTGGTGTGTGGCTCCCTGCTCCAGGCCACATCTGCAGCAGTTATGGGACTGTGCACACAGACCTCTACTGGAGAAAAAAACACAAAAACCACCACCTACTTTTTTTTTTTTTTTTACAGTAACAAAAATGCTCTTATCCCTATTTCGTGATGCTCAGGAAACAGAGCCCTCTCAAATATCTTCCCAATGATGCAGGCTCACCCTGACTGTAAATAATACTGGATTAAAGGTACAGTGAAGAGCACAGGTGCTTCCACTTTGGTTTTCAGGGTTTATTTTTGGGGTATTTTACTTGCCAGAGCATTAGTGCTGCCTGTGTGGATGTGAAGAGATGTCAAGCCCAGACAGGTACTGCTTAGTACTGACCTACTAAGCTCAAAGACTAGTGCAAGACTTTTGCCTGAAATTTTTCTATTGTGCCATGAAAAACCAATTCTTCTGGGAAGGGTTATGGGGGTGCCCAAACCTGTGTGGCCATCAGGGCAGAGACCTTCATAAAGCGTGAATAATAGGGCATAAAAAGGAAGGAGATGGCTGTGGCTAAGGGCTCTGCAAGCCACTCATGTTTACAGGAGGGTTTGGTTTGCAACTAATATGTGAGAATTGATCTGCCTTTTCCAAGCTCATGCCTGTAGTTCATTGTTTTCCTCTCCCAATATAGTTCTGTTTACTTTAATACCATGGCTACTATTAAGGAAGTATTGTTCACCAAAAGCATGCATGACATGATTTAATTTATTATTAAATTGGTTTGTTTGAACTGTTTGGGTGGTAAATATTAGAAAAGTGGACTTTACTCTCTATGTGGAATACCTACTGTACCATGTTTCCTTATTCATCAAAGCACACCCTTATTAGAGCATCTCAGAACATCCCTCATTTTCTTTCTCCATTTAAATTCTCCTTTAGAGCTAGGTTTCTCTCCTCATTTCAGCTCCTGGTCTCTCTTATTTTCAAAAATGGCTGATGAAACACTCAAATAGAGGTAAAAGCTGAAGAGAGATGGGGCCTGTATTTAAAATAGAACTTGCTGTCTGACCCAGACACATGGAGTTCCTACTTGGCTATTCTGTGAAGACAGACAGCTTCTGGAACCACTTCTGATACTTTCAGCAATCTACATTTGCAAGTATATGTAGAAATCTTCCTTGAAAGACTGGAAATAAAATTATGTCCAGTATGAAGTCTTTCATATGTACACTCCAGACTGCAACCCTTACAGACTAAAGCTTCATCAGCACCTCTATAATTCCCTTTTATTTCTCCAGAGGATTTCCCAACTATAAATGCTAAAAATACAGTGCTGAGAGAGACACAAGTAGTCTAAAACGAGAGAAACACTGAACGTAGCAGTATTCTGCTACTGCTGATATTGCTTCTGCTCCTATTTATTTTGTAATTCAATACAGCCTGCTACTAAGAAACCCTGTGCTGCTTGTCTTTTGAACAAGCCTTCTGAATGCAGAAAACTAGGACAGAAATGAGAACATTTTAGTACTCCCAGAAACATGGACTTGAGAGTATCACACAGGAAGAGCATACTTTGGGTTCCAATTTTATTGCTGCTGCAGTTAGTTTAGTTGCACTGTGTTTTGCAGAGTGGTGCCTCAGTATTTTTGAATGTTGAAGAAAGGCAGCTTGACCTATTTTTAAGGATGATTTCTCTTTAAATATTCTTTTCTTATAAGCCATTGTTTTAGAGCAAGGAGATTTCTAAATGTGCATTCGTTTAGGGAATATCTAAAGTTGCGTGAGAGATTGCCATAGCTCGCACTCTCTTGTAAATCACCATTGAACAGTAGTAACCCAAAGAATGAACTGAAAACATGTCTGGTTTCAATTGTCGGGCAACAGACTTGCCAAAGGCTGTGATTGATTCGGAGACCACCCTTTGGTAGAGCAACGCTCCACTGGCCAGATTACCTTAAAAACCTCGGGGGTTGCGTTGTGCCCGTCACGCCAGGGACTGGCACACGGGATGGGCACTGGGGCTCGGGCTGCCAGCCACGAGGGCTGAGCTGTGCCCGCATCCCACAGAGCCCCCCGGTGCAGGGCAGGATGGGCTACCTTGACACTGCCTTAGTTGGCTATGGGCAGCATTTTATTTCAAAATAGTGATGTTTGTGTTTTTAAAAAAAAACAACTTGTAGCTTGCTTTTCTTCTCTGGCAGCGCACTGTTCAGGCAAAATTATCTTCAGGGCAAACACCTCTGTGCTCTCTAAGTCTTATTCTAAAATAATGAAATGATTCATGTATTCACGTATTTTGAGCTTTCAACACCAAATGCCTCTGACAATTCAGAAACCCTCTTCTCTCTCTTCTGTTTGGATGGGTAGTCCAACTGTTTCTGTCTAATAGAGGATAGCAGAGCACACATGGTACTTCCAAAAATTGCATCTGTATTGGAATCTCTTTGCTACATCCCAGCCTGTATATTAGCTCCTCATAAAGTCTGGATTAACAGGACTTGTCAGAGCACTATGGAGGCTGTGATTTTAGAAGAAACTCATCAGAACCTGTGTGCTTCATGAGGTCACATTTTTTGACAATTAAAAAGGACTGATTCCTAAGCCATACTGTGTTACTGTTAAAAATAACAAAACCAGAGAGCCCACTCCTGATTAGTTTATATCGGAGCTTGGGCTGGTGTGCTCTGAAAGAGGAAAAGCTGAAGCCCTCAAAGAAACCCTTGCAGCGTTGCATAAAACTGGATTATGTGGTCTCACCCTCTGTGGTGCTCAAAGGAGAGCAAAAAGGCAGATTCTTAAAAGCATGTGGATCCTTAAATCTATGGTAATGTCTGGAAATTGGGTAATTAATTAAACTGAAAATGTAAATATGCTTTCCTAGTTCAGTGAACTGTAATAAATGCCTGGTTTCTCCCACTTCAACTTATTTCCAAGTTGTCTGAAACCCCAGCTTTGCTCCTCTGCAAAGGATTTCTGTCATGTCACCAGTAAACAGGTACATTCAATTCACTTTCAAACCACCAAATGCCCTTGAAAGAACAGTGCTGTTTTCCAGTGCACTAACAGCTCACACTGCAGCAAGAACCTGCCAAGTTGCTAAGACCCAGCAGAATAACATTAATGAAAGCTTGTCCAAAATTCATATAAAATTTCTAAATAAACAAAAATCTGGGCTATTAGTCCCAAATAACTGTGGGTTAACTAAATGTAACAGAAATGTTTACTGTGGATTTTCAACTGTATGGTCATATTTTTAATTTTAGCTTTACAAAAATTGTGCAAACCTGTCCACTCCATCTACAGGGAATTTTTTTCTTCATAAGTAAACCTTGTGGCTTCTCAGCAATTCATATTATTTGTTACAACTTCAACTTCAGCAGATTCCTTTCTTTAGAGGCTTCCTGTACAATTCTATCTGACCTTTCGCTAAAGACCAACCTCTTTAGGCTATATATTTTTTTCTAGTTGCTTTGGCAGCTTCCTAAGAGACGTTTCCCTGTAGATTAATGAGCTACACATGGCTGATGGCACTGTTAGAGATTTACAACCGGAAAAACTCACCGACCCGAAATCATGTGGGGACAGTTTCCACCACCATCCCTCACGTGGAATAGTACCCTTCTCTGTTAGGCATCCTGCTGATTGAACATGATGAGGGTGAAGGTTTCTGGCTCATAATATATATAAGAAAATGCTGCCAGATGGCTTTAATTTGAGCCAGATTGTGAACCCCCTACTTGAAGTGGGGAACAGTTCCTCTGCTGGGACTGCTCAAGTAACTGTTTGCAATCTGGCTTTCTGAAAATAACCGGGGGACGAGTCATCGCTGGATTCGGTGACCTATTTAGCAGACACCTGTTTCCAGATTATGACAACTATTGGTTTAAAGTGATTTTTCATCCAGAGGAATGCTGGCTTTAACAACGCTTTTGTAACTAACCTAGACTATTCAGTGCCTGTGCCTCACCTGTGGCACACCCCAAAGACATGCATCCTCCAGGTCTGGGATCTGCCTGGAGCAGCCACCTCTCTGCTTTTGTGGAAGAGAATGGTATGTTTCCAAATTTCTCCATGGCATGGGTCAGGCCAAGGCTGAAGTAGGCACCTGGGCCTTAAGCTGCAAAGTGGTCTTAGGTCTACCAGTTTGGAGCTAACTTCTGTTCACGTAGGACACGTACTGGGGCACAGACAGAGCTTTATGTGCCCCAGAGCCACCTGACAGGACACTGAGACCCCCATCACCTACACCTGTGTGTGCAGGGCACATGGAAACTGTTCTTGCACTGAGATCAACACCCATGAAAGGCTATTCAAGCACCACTCCTGGAAGCTGCAGCACAGATTTAGAATTCTCTTTCCAGGGGACAAATAGGAGTTAAACAGGCAAATCCACACTGCAAATGGATGCCTGCTCCTCCCACGGCAATTTCATTCCCAGGTTTAAATGTCAAAATTAGATTACAATTTTATACATGGAAAGGAAAAATGAGTTTGAAAATACCTCACTTAAGAAGAAAAAATATTTCATGGTTAAAGGAATACACTGTTTTACAAGAGAATATCCTTTTGTGGTGAAGCTTATAAGTACTTAATGTCCCACAATCACCACACTCTACATGTTCTGTGAAGCACTCAAGTCCAAGCCAAAATTATGGCACAGTGCACCTTAAAAAGTAATAAATATTATTTTTCTAGAGATGTTCAGAAGCCACAAGTACAATCCATGTGTAAACATTTGCAAGGGAGCTTTAAACTTGGGATTTTGAGTTCGCCAAGGAACAACTGCAAGAAGCTTAGAGAGGCTTTATACACCACGTGTACTTCTCCATACGTGGGGAAACAAGTCGGCTGTACTGTGGGGAACTGCAGAAATCCTGGAGTACTTGCCTGTAAAAGGGATGCAAAATTGCTGTGCTTCCAGACCTGGCCTGGGATTTGCCCAAAGCCTTCCATACCATTTCCCTTTGAGATACACTGGGCTTTGAATAATACAAAAAATTAAAACAACTGACAATGTATATATTCAGCCACAGGAAAAACTCAGGGTCTAGTAACTTATATAAATATAAATTTGCATGTAAATAATTTACCCTTAACATTGTCATATTTTATCCAAAAGGTTGATAAAATGTGTACAAAGGAAGAAAGATACCCTAAATGATAAGGGTTTTTCCTTCATGTTGAACAACGAAGTTCAACAACACTGAAATTCTCTGCAGAGGTTGCTTCTTTGATGGTGTTTTCTCTCACGAGAAGACAGGCCTTGTCATTAAAATAAGAGTAGGAAAGTAGAGGGGAAATAGGAGAAGTATTTCATTCAAAAAGCCTCTGCTTTTCCAAAGCCATTGTAACACATAATGCATGTAGTGTGTAAAAACCCCCAAATTCTGGATTTAGATTCTTTCTTTCTGTGTCTGTCTTGTTTCTTCTTTGCATATGTTTTACAGAAATCTGTTATTTAATTTTATATTGTACATGCAAAGAGACTTCCAGCATAACCCCTTTTTAATTGGTCTTATCAAATGAAATCATGGTCATGCAAGTTTAAGAGATTCTGTTCAGCAAACATCTGCAAATGGTATTCAGAGCTACAGTATAAAATTTCCTCTCAGTTTCTTCTAGAGCTTTTATGTCTGAATTTTCATCCAGACTTTGCTTTTTGGAAAAAAAAAAAATCAAGATAACCTGTATAAACAACTCAGTTCTACAGAACTGTAGAATTTTGTTTTATAAAGCAGGTATAAGGAGTATAAACATCTGTAAGTTAATAGTCTCGTGGTGCTTTGTGAAGGGGAGAGGACGGGGACGGGACTGCGTAAGAGATTTACAACATTGCAGTTGGCCATGAAAATGTTGCAGAGTGCAGGTACGTGGGTCAGTATATTCTTCATGTACAGACAGCACAGAGTTATCAAAACTCCTTCTATGGAGAGAAAGAGCTGGATTAAGATATCCTAGCCCATCCTGGTACCCTTTGGCAGTGGAATTAGACAGTAAGTTTCATACTGTCTGACACAACTGGAGTGCAAAACAGGTTACAGATTCAGATCCTTGGTCAATATATTAAATTTACAATCACTCCAGAGAGATGGATTATTTAAATATAAGCATCAGCATAGGCAGATCTATTACAGATTTATATGCATCAAATGTATACGTTCCTGAAAGCAGTCTTGGGAAGGACTGGCAAGGATGTAAGTCAGCTACAAGAGAACAGAGGTACTAAGGCTACAGAATTAGGTATCAAGGTTACAGAACAAGGAAGAAGGATTCTATGTAGTTCTCAAAGAAAGATTCTGAGCTCAATTGGAAACCTGTTATGAATGCAAATGAATTATGTCATAAATTCTCAATTATTCAGTATTATTAGCAACCCTATCATATGCATCCAGGATCCACTCCATGTGTGACAATGCTCATGATTGTATGGTACAATCATAAACAATAATACACGGGAAATACTTTAAACAGTAAGTTACTCACCTCCACCAACATTTTCCTAAAATAATGGCAACATAACCAAGGTTCTGGGTGAGTATTCTGGCAAGACTTCCACTTGCACTACTTATTAATGCATAAACTTTTTATATAATCCAAACATTGTACAGTAAGCCCCACCATTTCATAGACGCTTACCATCTTGCATGTTTTGAGTGAGGATCTGAGCACGGAGCTCCTCCAGGCTAATTCCCAGGCATTTACAAATTTCCTCTGTGCTGTAAGGCTCAGGATGTAATACCTCCTCGACAATGGTCAGCATTTCCTCTAGCCTAACTCCTAGCTTCGTCTGCACATCATTGAGTCGCACTGTTTTTTTCCAGTCCAAGCCTTTTGACTTTGAGAGAAGCTGAAATTAAAAAAGAAAAAAACAAAAAGAAAATACTGTACTTTCTTGTTTAGACCGTTAAGGCCCATTTTTTCTTAACTGGGAACCATCAGAAACTACTTTCTATCAGTATGCAGCAGACAACCATTTTATTTATTTATAAAAGGTCTCTGAATGACAGCTATTCTTCCCTCAAATCAGAGAGTGTCTGTAAAAATCCTACTGGCATTATCTGTGTGATATTAAATAAGTGATTTATCCTCTTCCATGGGCTTTGCTATTTCAAGCACTTACTAACCTTTTACAATCCCATCTGGCCAACTACTTATACAAATGATATGATATTGTAACGCTAACAGTCCTTAAAAAGTCTATTTCTGTACTATTAGTGTTTACTCTAATGTTTAAAACTCAGCTTGACCTTTGCAATACGCTCCTGGAATTTTCTGATGAACAACTGAGGTTGTCATTGAAACCCTTGCTCATAATAGCCTAATATGAAAGTGGTTCATAAGGTTTGTTTGGAGAATAACTGTAAATCTCTCTCAATCTCTAGAGTTTATAATAAATTTGAAGTACCTTCTTTTAATGTCCCATTGAATGGAACTTTTGAGCTCATACAGGAACATGATGATGTGTTGGTCAGAATCTGTTCCATTCCTATGTGCTTGCTGTGACGTTAATTAGTTATTGATGTATTTGTTTTCCCTCAGTGCTGGCAATGACATCACGCTTTATGTATCTTTATGATGTTTTGGCAATTGACACTAGTTACTTCAACATCAGAATCATGAAAGGCAGTATGTCAAACAGGCTTTTCCCTGGAAGGTTGCTGTGTGTGTTGAGGCTCCCACATGCCTAATAAAAATGCCTGAGTAAAGCAGCTTTCCTCACAAGGTGAAATATTTTTGATGTTATGTATTATGGAATAAGTAGTCACTGTGGGATCCTACTGACATATCACCTTTAAGTTCAACAGATTGCCACAAAGCAAGACACAAATTAGCAGGACCACACCAGCATAATTTTTAGCATGCTCCTAAGCACATGGCACATCTCCAGTTCTGCACCACGCAAACTGGGACTAAAATTTCCAAGTATGCCAGACCAGGCTATATGTTTGCAAAGAGTTTAAACCAGTGCTGCAAGATCAGGTAGTGAAATCCTTTTTATATACAAGTTGGGGTTCAAATCTCTCATCAATAAGGCCAAGATTTCACCCAGTGTGTTTTGCTACTCCGTTCAATAAGCGCTGGTTTTGAGTGAGATTGGTTTGAAATCATTTATGTCTCAGTTCAGCAAAGCCATTTAACTTCCTGGTTAAAAGTCATGGGATGTACTTAGATGTCTGGAAAGTACTTGTTTTGTTTTGTGTGAAGTTACAGCATGAAATTTAGGCAGAAGATCCACTGCCCACTGGGGTAGCTTCTCACTCTCCTCCAACTGTGCTTTTGCAGGGGCTCTTCCAGTTTTGCTTTATTACAGTATTTAAAAATTAACTACTTTTGGTGCCATCTAGTGACTTGCTGATATTTATGTGAGGATCAGCAGAGCAGAACAAACAAAATCCAATCAAAATCCTAATCAGATAACTCTGTCGCCATTTAAAACACAATTTTGCATGTTCAGGAGTAGGGGAAGAAGCAGCACTGTTTAGTACCTAATGCAGTAATCAGGGTGAGAAAATTTTCTTGTAAAAGACTGATTAAATCACTTCTGGTGTCCTTTGCAAAGGCTCTGAGTACCTAGAACTCCACAGCCTTTTTGCAATTGTAGTTTAGCTTACTTACTGCTAAGTTAGAATAGCAATTATTGCTTCATTTTACTTAAATATGTTGGTGCATGTTTGTGACGGTTTTAGATCTGCTTCAAGGTGCTAAATTAATGCAAATGTCTTTCCTTCTGCTTTAATCATAATATCCCCTAGAATTTATTACTAGAAGTTAAACAGAACTAAGAATTTATAAACAAAAACGTTCTATAATACAACAAAAATTCTTCTACTTCCTTTTTGAATAAATAATCTCCTGCAGAAATGTGCCACATGCATTGTCACATCTGTTCCCGTTTCTGTATTTCAGGTGACCTAATGAGGTGACCTAATGGGGGTTTACAGGTCAAATGTTCCAAATGGAAACTGACCCTGTTGGACCAGCAGGCACAGCTTTGCTGGAATGGTCTGTGCTGATTATAGCAAAGGTTGGGTTCTAACAGCCCTGGGAAAAACGTTATGGGCAGACAGAAAAGGTTTTTGAAAACAGCCTAGCTGCAGCAGCTCACACAGTAATGCATACAGAATAGAAATGAGGAAAAAAATCCCATCTTTTTAATGTACAAAAGTAATCCCAATACTGCTTCCACAGTTGGATATTTTCTTGATGATCTCTGACTAGCTGGATTAAAAATGTGGACATCATGCAGCTGGCTCTTAACTGCCAGGATACAGCATCTGTGGGTTTTATTGTCCTTTAATGTTCAACACAGGCACACTGGAGCACTGTAAGTAACTGCGAGGAAAACATACTTTGTAAATGATGGGACAAATATAAATAAAAGTCTGACTAGGCATAAGTCCAGGAATGCTTCTGTAGCAACATCATTTTCTTACACATTACATTTATGCAATGCCATATGAGCATCTTTCCACATTTAACAAAGATGAGCTGATGAACTCTCTGGCACTGCAGTTGCAGACATTGCTGGCAGGGGCTCAGCTGACAGGGGAGGGAGCCACACACGGCGAGGGGGCAGCACAGGGAGCTCCCCAGCGCTCCCGTCCTGCTGCAGCACCCTCGGGTGGCACCTCGCAGGGATCAGGTACAAGTTCATTTCCCTTGGAATTGCCAGTGCTCTGCAGGACAGAAGGGTCTTTACACACACTAACAGAGTGCAGCAAAGTACTCAGAGGCTGTCACAAGAATAGAGAAAGGGGGAGAAAAGAACTGAATTACTCTCCAGAAGGGAAGGGAAAGGAACAGAATCTAAGAAAGATCATTTTGTGAGGATGATCAAGAACTCACTTGCTGTAGGACAGACTGGTATCAAAATGTTCTATACCAATGCCAGCCGGGATATGTTGTGTTGGCAACTTTACTTACAGAGAGCTTTCTGCAAGCAGTATGAAATTCTAGAATTACCTAAAGCAGAAAGGGGAGGAAGCCTATCCTAAGGCACTTACAATGAGAATTTCTTTTAAAGCATTATTATAAGGCCCAGCATGTTATTTCATAGTTCCATTAGCTTAATGGTGCTTAAAAGACTTCCCTGTTTCCACTTACATACCTGCCCTCCTTCACCCCACCATGACCTCTTCCTAAAGACAGTCTTTTCCTGGCTCAATGTATTTTTATAGTGTGTGCAACTTTCCATCTGGGTAGCATATGCTTAAAAACAGACAGGTGTATGTTGTTAGTCTCCTTACAATCAAGCATCTGCTAAAAGTACCTTTTTAGAGATTGCATCATAGCTAAGAGAAATGTAAAAAATGATCTTTCCTTACTACCTTCTTAGTTTCCTGCACAGGACTAATAATTTAAAGCAATTTAGAGAGCTGTGAATCAATTCAAAAAATCTGGTATATGGAACAATACTTCAAAAGCTCTTACAGCCTAGTGCACTCACTGTTGTATGGTGGCTTTTAGAATAGATCATCTGTGAAGGTTCTCTATTTCTTATGCAAAAAAAGAGAATTTCCAAAAGAAGCTCTTCCTAAAAAATACATATTTAGTCAATTAACTTTCCTAAGTTAGAGGTTTATCAGTTGTATCAGAACTATCACACAGACAGGTCCTTACCTTCATTTACTCAGTGGCATAAGAATCCTTTTATTAACTTTAGTGACAACAGCTTTAACTATGGTCATTGGTGCTGTTAGTTTTACTGCATCTTATATACAATGAAAATGCAGCAATTTTATAGCCCATTTAAAAAGTCATCTGCAGTTTAGCTTCTCTCCTCAAAAAATATCTTAACACATTATTTTAGAACACATTTTGTCAGTACCTGATCATCTCTTGAGCTAGTTTTTTTAACACTAACTAAAACTAAAAAAAAAAGACTGTTACAAAATCATGATGCCAAAAGATGTTCAAAGTACCTCTGAATATTGATCCGATATTGGCCAAATGTTTTGTGGCAAGGATTTCCACACTGCTTTTCAAAACTTTCTTCTAGACTTTGTGACCCAAATTCTGTTCTTTCACACAGCACACTATGTTGGGAATAACTGCAGTCAATCTTTATGCTTACTCCTCATTTACTCTAATCAAACAAAAATGCAGTCTTCCCATGAAAAGCTCAAATCATACCCTACATCTACATATTCCTGAATGTCCAAAATCCAGAAGTAAAGCAAAATTTAGTTTTTTCCTTTTATTTTCCATATATTTTAGAGGTAATGTCAAGATGTAAACTGGCAATACAACGTAAATGTTGGGATTTGATTCAAGCCTGGATTTTAACTTTACACTGACATACATGCTGCTATTCAGCCTTTCCAATATTACTTCCAGGCCTCCAACTAGTAGCTTTGATGTTCTCTAAATCCTAGAAAATACACATCTATTGCCATACATACATATAAACATGTGACTATACTGGTTGCTTTCCATTATTTGCCATTATTCATGTTTAATTAGAAACAGTCTATCTTATTAACTGAGAATATTTTTTTTTTAAATAGACTTACTTCCTCCACTGAAATATAAAAATAAATTTAATAGAACTAAATCACATGATCTTTTATATAAGGGCACAATCCTTGCACTTCCATTAAGCTCAGCAGGAATTGTGCTGAGGTGTCTGATCAAGGTGTCTGGTTCTGGAAGGAAAAGTTATACTTAAAAAAGCACCTAGCCAGGTGTTAAAGACACAATTGGTGAGCAGTGGAAAAAAGCACATATTTAGCTGAAGGTTTCATGAGAGTTTGACATAAGCCATGCGTTACCTTTGTAGCCAGCCGACACTCCATTACCCTAATATTGTAATGAGAAGTTGCTGCTTTATTCATTTCAACACAACTGTTTGCAATAACAAACGTTGCTCCACTTGGAAGTCTAACATCAGTTGCCCTCAGTGGATTGAACTCTATCAGCTTGGCCTAGGGAAAGAAAAATGAATGGTTAGTTTTAATTTACTACTAGCTAACAGTGCACTTAGTTCTATAAATCAAATGCAAATTTGCATGTTTTTTCTCTTGAAAATCCAGGGACAGTTAAGGAAAGAAAGCTGACATGAAACAGTGAGAAAAGAGGTTTAACCTCATTGGTCAAGTTACACATACATTTCAGACCTTTCCCTGTAGCTGGATTTTAAAATGTTTCCATTAAGTCTTTGGGTTTTTTCAGCATTTCACAGAACACCACCCAACCTATTTTTCTTGCCTGTTTAAGACAACAGTTTTTCTTTGATCTACAGAGAAGTCCCAGGCCTGGCTGAAGCTAATGTGCATGCCACTAAAACAAGGGGCTTCACATTCCCTACCCCTTCATCAGTGTCCATCTCCCCCTCAGCCTTCTGATATTCCAATACATCAAGATTAGGTCACTGAGGTACAGGATAGCACCATATTTTAGGACTCAATGGAGACAACAATCATGGCACATATGGACAATCAGAGAAAGTAAATAAAAGTACATATAAAAATGTACATACTCTCCCCTTTCTGACATAAGAGACTGCCTTGCCTCACAGATGCTTACACAGGCTGCGTAAGATGTTCCCAACATTTGTGACCTTTTCATGGAATAAGCTAGGCATCCATTAATTAAATAATTCAGGATGTAATGTAATCAAGAGATTAAATTCACATCTGGTTTTTCATTGGGATAAATTGTAAATCATGGGCCCTGCTCTGGCTTCTTAGAATAGGCTGTAACTCTACAAGCAGGGACGCCTTACTGGGTTTGGCATTGCTCATCCCCAGAGAGTTCCTTGAGAAGCTCAAGTGCTAAATAAACAATGACAAATCTGCTTGTACATTATGTACAGCTTGTGTGCTACTCCCTGCCATTGAGATTCTGGACCACGTCACAGAATTACTATCAAGACAGACAGACTTGCTTACATTTAAATATACCCTTTAAGAACTGCTACATTAGATCAGAATGTACCACTAAGCTGGTCTAGTTTCCTGATTCCAACAGTAGCCATAAATGGCTATTTAGGGGGAATATAAAAATAGGACACACACAAAGTAATCTTTTTTTGGGTATAATTTTGTAGCTTTCCGTAAGCAAAGATTACGGTGGTTATACTTACACTGGAAGAAACATCCAACTATGAAGTTTAGTAGCTACAAATAGGCTAATACTCTAATAGTGTATCCAAGAAGGTCTTTTTTGAACCCTTTTAAAACTGACTTCCACAATGTATGGTATTTCTCAATTTAACAATGAATGTTTTGGAAAAAAAACCCAAACTTCCTTGTTTGTTTTTAATAAGCTGCTTGCTAATGTCATTGTGTTTCTATTAGTTCCTCAGTTATGAAAAACACTGAATTCTCCATTTACCTTCTCTTTACTCATTTAGGGGTTTTACAAAGCTTCAAAGTATCACCCTCAAAGCTTCTTGTTTTCCAAGCTGGAAAGTTTTAAATTATTCAGTCAATGCTCATATTAAAAAAAATAGCTTTGATCAACCTCAGTGCCCTTTACTGTACTTTTCTGATTCTAGTGTATTTTTTTTTTTTTGAGATGGGAGGCCAGAACTGCATTCATCTGCAAGTACACTGAAGCAAAGATATTTTCTGATTTGTTCACAATTTCTTTCCTAATATTTTCTAACATTTTCTTTGTCTTTTTGATCACCATCTCTATTACATGATCACGTGTGTGCGTGCCAGCAAAATATCATTATTCATGTAGCTGTGTTTTTACTGCTAACAGAATAAACATGAAGAGAAGGTGTAGAGTAGGTGCAGGTGATGTGAAACTGAAAATACATGTGTCTCATGATGGCATTAAATGCTTGGTGTAATTCCAGGAAATATTTTTTTTCTTTGTAAGCTCATCCAAGATATGGCATTCGGGAACAAAGGGTGTAGAGATATAATACCATAACCATATGGAAAGTAAAGTTTTTTGTGGAATGCTACATTAATTTCAGTAAAAGTATTTTGATAGGTTTGAGGTTTGAACAGTCACAGTCCTGTGCATTTTCTGGGACAGGGATGAACTCCTCCGTAAATTCCACTGTGAGCACTCATGCATAACTTGGCAGGTCCTGTTTATCATAGCTAGTCCACCTTCTGTCACCAAGTTTAAGACAGCTAAATGCCTTCTACATCAGAATCCAGCCACAGAATTGTCTGGAATTAGCAAAACTAGTGAAAAAAAATCTCCATTGTCTTCGTAACTGAACCTGGCAAAACTTCCTAGAACTGTTTGGTTATAAGAATTTTCAAGAAAGCATTTTTGTAATAATTATCCCATTTTCACTGAATGCAAGGCATGCCAACCATTCAGATTTCATTATATCGGAATTAGACAAATAGTGTGGAACCTGGTGCTCTTCTAGAGCACACCTTTTCCTTCCTCCTTCTTGCCATCTCTCATTTTCCTCATTCACTCAGACTTGTCATACTCGACTTTACACAACTTTAGACATTTAATTCAGGTTTCATTTGTATACCAGTGGTGCTTGTACGGCTTACTAAGGTATTCCAGTTTCTCATCTCGTTTTTCTACTAGATACCTATGAAGGTATTTTTTGTTTGCATAAATTAAGATTCCATTGTCAGTTTAGATTACAAAGATCCACATACGGTTCCTTCTTCTGCCAGAAAAGAGATTGACTGGTCCATTCCCCCACCTTCTGTGCCAATGTAACGTTCGCTCTTGGTGCAAATTTCTGCAAGTTCCACCTGAAAAAATACCAACATGAGAACCTTCAGCCAGGGTTAAGGATGATGCCTTTATTCTGTTTACATACGAACTAGTGAGAAAACAACAGAAATAAGAACAGAGTTCTGAAACCACTGTCTCACACATCAAGCAGTGTAAGCTGGTATCAATGCCACAGGGCCCCTTTTCCCTCTTGTTCTGTAGCAAAAAAGAATCAACTATTCAGTTTCCACAAGACCCACCATATCCAGATGTTTTTAAGAGTATCCTCGTTCAGATGCTCAGCTCTTGTAGCTGTCCTCCTCCCACCTTCCTTGTTCACTTCAAACCCTTCCGTCCCAACAGCCAATATTTTGTGGATGTAATTAGTTGAATCCACCTAGATATGCACCTCAGTATCTTAGAGAAAAGTGGGAAATTGTTACTTTGTACTGTTCATGCACTGACTCCATAATCAGAAGTATTCAGAAACCCTTTCTCCCTGTAAATATTCTAATCAGTGTTGCTTGTTATTTCTGCTTGAGATACTGTACTCTGCTTACATTGTTTATCTGAACTAATTCATAGCTATATGTAATGTGCATTCTTTTGTGACATTTTGGGCATATTTCTGTGCATTCTGATACTTGCTGGTCAGAGGATTCTTTGGGAGGGTGGAATATCACTGTCAGAACTGTCAAAAATAATAATTTACAGTAAAGCTTTCAGCCATCAGGCCAAGGCAAAACAACTCAAGGGAAGCCTTGGAGACTGGTCAAAGAACTAGTCAAAAAGAAGCGGGTCAAAAGGCAACTATTCCTGTCCACCTATTATGACCCTGACCAGTTTGTTTTTCTAAGCATAAGGTGACCACAGGGAAGATGGGAAAAGAACTTCAGAAAAACCTTGGGCCGTTTTCCAGCCTGGTGGCAAAGTCCGATTCAGATTCCACACTAAGGATGTAGCACTGCAGGAGTGAAACAAGTTACCCAGCCAGACAGGGACATTAGCCAGCACACAGCTGTAAAAGGCAGCAGATAGAGGCAGTAAATCACCATGCTGAGAGAGAGGTATGTGCAGGGTGTCTGCCTGCTCGCTCCCTCCAGGTCTGTAACAGCATCACAGACAAAGCTGTAAAGTTGGTGCTTAGATGAATGTAATCAAGCTGAACTGTTTGCAAATGTACTAACAACCAATTTATTCATGCAGTTATGGCCAATAAGCCGTAGGATGATAAGCAGAAGTTATCAAAAGAACATTAACAGTTCCTCTAAAACTATGCAGAGTGGATCTCTTTGAATCCAACATGGTAAATGGCCTCTTACTAAAAAGACCATTAATGAGAGAACATTGAAAGTGTAATCACTAAAAATACTCTCCTTTTCTGCACCGCCTTTCCTTTGTGTATTTTAAAGATGAGTTGAATTAGAGATCATGTTTTTCTTTCTAGAGATATTTTTTCTCTTGAGATAGTATAGAAGCATCACACATTTTGTTACTCTTTAACAAAAGCTATCTCCCAGGTTCATCAAAATTCATTTTTCCTCCTTTGTCCCACGTCCACTCCAAGAAGTCTCATTTCCAGTTTGAACCCCAGGCCTCTTCATCCCATTGACAAAATTTTAACATCCAGTCACCCTATGTCTCTGCTCCACTGTAAGTTGGAAATTATTCTGAACAAAATACTAATGAGTGCAATGATGCTTTTTTCAGAAAAGAAGAAACCTGCACACACGGCAGGCTCGAGGTGCTCATTCCTGTCTACATGCGAAGGCATGCCTATTTACAAACATGTTGCTGGGACGTGGCAATGGCTGCAGGTTTCAGCCAGTTCTGCTGAACCTGCCTTTCCTCCCTCTGAGAATTCAGCAGTACCACATCCCTAATTTTTGTTGTCACTGGCAGGAGATACCAGAATGCAGTTTAGTATTCCTCACCGGCCACAAAGACCATGCCAGCTGACAGGTCATGCACACTTTAATAGTGGTGTGGCTGTGCAAACCTGGCCTGAAGTACCACTCCTGGGGTACTCACAATGTATGTTCCACTCCTGGGCACAGCTGCCTGAGGTATTACTTCATCTGCAACTGCCAGATAAGGCTTTGCAAAGTCACAAATTACGCATTTCATCCTTCACTCAGTCTGGCTTCAACTCTTATCTCCACATACACATCAGCTACCACTTGATTGCTTAAATTGTTTGGACTTCATGAGCCTGGGCTTATTAAATAAATATCAGGAGAAGTCTTGCAGAGGCGGAATGTTACCAATTAGGACAGTGCCGCTGCTCTGTCCCTGTACCAGTGAGCTGTGCCTGGTTACGCTGGGCTTCGCTCCGGCCCGGCTCCCCAGCTGTCCAGCTGCCTATGCTGGGCTCACAGCACTGCTCCAGCTTGAGCAACTTCTGTTTTGAAACTTAGCAAGGATTGGCAGGACCACCAAGTAGTGACTGGCAAGGGTTGCGAAGAACCCTCTCCACAAGACAGCCCAAGGCATCCCTGAAATATTATTTGGTTTCTAATTTAAACAGGCCCTTGCTGACACAGGCTGGCCTTCTAATACTAGGATGAGAAGCATGTGAATGGAGAGGAAATCATCTGCATAGAGAGCAGTTTCTACTTACTATTGAGACAAATGGGCAAATGCTTGCCTTTTTGCTAAAATAAGTGAAAGGGCAAAGTTTCATTGGAAACTAATGTGAGGACTAAACTGGAGAGCCTTGTGTACATATTTGATACTTGGGAAAGGATGGTCATATGACTGAAGCAGTGAGCCACATGTTGGCAGATCTGGGCTCAATTTCTAGCTCCACATTCAGTTTCTTGTGATTCAGAGAAAGTCTCTTTAATTCATCATGGCTTCATTTCCTCAGTAAAAAGAAGAGTATCTTCCCCCTCTCTGTAATTAGTAATTGCTGTTTGGGATTCTTAGATGATAATGCTATAAATATGTGTGATTTCATTACCAGAAACTGGAAAAAGCCCACATATTACTATGCAAGTTCTTAGAGTTTAGGCTTCTCTAAGAAAATATCTCTAAGGAAAAAATCTGTGAGAATCACGTAATAAAAGGAAATAACTTTTGCCTATCTCAGAACAGTGCCTTGTTTCCATTCAACTTTAAACCCTCAGAAGCTCTTTAGGGCAAGGACTGTTTGAATCATCTGTTATTTATATCTCTGCAGTGTATGTCTGACCTGTCAAAACACAGGGCTTCTCAGATCCCAGATTTCACTGCACAATTTGGCAACATCTCAAATGTATGGAACAATACCTAGGCATGCAGTGCCTTCCTTCCGGATGCACTGCAGTTCCTACAGAGAAGTAGCTCAGAGCCCTCTCACAGCCACATTTTGGGGGACTGCACCCCTGGCTACACCACAGCATCACCTGACAGGCAGGCAGGTCAGAGAGGGCCAGGCACTCCTTGGGGGCTTCAAAGTGCAACTGTTATGGATATAAAATAAACAATGTTGTCCCTCCTGAGCTCTGCAGGAGTCCCAGGACAGGCTTTCTCACTGCACTAGTAAAAGCAGGTATTTGCTCCTCATGAAGCGTGGTGAGAAAGACACCAAAAGAAGCCCATCTGCACGTAGACTCTGCCTGCATCCCATGTCTTCTGATTCATGTGAGAGATCACTTGGAGCCAACCACAAAACATAACTAGTCCTACTCACCCAAGGCTCATTAGCATGCTTTTCCATCCCTAAAGCAGTATTTCAAAAACACTAGTAAATCATAATTTAAGTCTTCATAGAATTTCACATAGTTTACTTTAAAAGCATTCCTATCAGGGTGCTGTTATCTTCCATTCAGAGACAGCACAGATATTTACATGATTTGTTCAAAGTCATGTGAATCAGTCACAAAGCTGAAATGAGAATTCAAAAACCTCCCTATTTCCAGTATTGTGGCTTATATCTCTAAAGAATACAGTCTCAGGGAAACCATTGCAGGGTAGATTTACAATCTTATTAATAATATCATGGTAATGAAAAGTGGAACAAAAGGATCCTAAAATCAAAGTTAAAATGGGTCTGAATAGTAGTATTATTATGACCCTAGAAAAAAAAATTAGATGAATTAAAAATTTCCTTCCCTCAACTATTCTGAGATCCACCTATGCTGTTGCCCTCTGAATTTCTGTATTGCTGCTCTAGGAAGTTGTTCCAACAGGACTAACTAGACCAGGTCATCATTTGTGAACAATAACTATCATGCAGACAAGAAGTCCTAAGCTGTCATCTACACTATTAAACAAGCAAAGTGATATATTTAACACAGTATTTCAAAAAGCTCAAACATCAGGAGATGCTTCCTTTGAACTCACCCCCCTGTAAAAAAAACAACGCAGTAAGTTAGTGCATATAAGCACAGAATCACAGAATATCCTGAGCTGGAAGGGACCCCAAAGGGTCATCAAGTCTTGCTCCTGGCCCTGCAGAGGACAACCCCCAGAATCCCACCATGTGCTGGAGAGCACGCCCATGAGTAAGGGATTGTCAGCTAGATAATGTTCATTAAAAGCCTTGAGCCAGAACAAAAATATAGAATATATTAAGATAAAAGCAGCCTTTGTGGGTCAAACCAATGCTACATCTAGTCCTGTATCTTGTACCTGAAAATGGGCTCTTCGTATGGACAAGAGGCCAAGTATAGGTCATATTTCTCCAGGAATATTTATTTTTTGATAAAGCGTTTCCTAGGCTGAATGTGAATTCTGCACCCTTGGCTACCAACAATGGATTTCTTAAGTATGAATTTGTTCAGGCTCTCTTTTAACTCATTGATAATTTTAACATGTAGGTCATCCAGGACTTCTACAACTTGTCACATGCAGAACTGTCTCCTTTTGTTGACTATTAATGTGCTCCTGACAAGCTTCATTTCATACCTTCTGGCTCTTACCTTTTGAGGGCAATGAACAATTGATTCCTATCCACTCCATCCATTACCATCACCATTTTATGGATCTCTGTCACTTCCTCCTTCAAATGACTTTTTCCAGAGAATCATAACATACTTTTGTGGAGGTCATTCTATACCTTTAATCGTCCGTGTGGCTTTTTCCTGAATCTTTTCCAATTTAATTATCTGGGTTGGTAAGAAAGGAGAAAGGAAGACTTGCAGCTTTTCTTAGCCTACCTTAGAAAAAATGTCATTGTATTATTTGCTATTTAAATGTGACAAATAAGCCACATAAAATGCATGGTAATTACTATTGACATAAACATATGGTAATGCAACCTCAGCCAGTTCAGCACTACTACACCACCTCTGTCCCTGAGGTCACAGGAGACATTACACGACCACGTCTGCCCCTCCTGTGCCAAGTGCCTTTGTTTAACCCTGCTTTGGCAGTGGCACGGCTGAAGCAAACTGTCCCCTTGTGCTGACTGCAGGGAGGTCTGTGAAAGTGAGCAGCAGGGAGCAGGGTAGCTGCAGTGGGAAGTGAAAATACCTGCAGTAAGTGTAGCAATACCCTGAGCTGTTTTGTACACTCGGTCTGTTCACCCTGGGAGCACGGGAGAGCCATGAGCGTAACGTGACAGCAGGAGTAGCTGGTAGGTGAATTAAACCTTGGAGTCTCCCTGGTGATCTGTCAGGAAACACTAAATATTGCAGCTTTTGGATGCCAGACCCAGCATCATCCACGCAAATAGCACTTTTATAGCTGTTGGCAAGTACACACGCCAGGTTGGCTGTGCTTCCATGGGAGATGTTTAGTATCAATGAGTTTCATGATATATTAACAGGGGTTTTTTTGTTGTTTATCCAACAAAAAATGGTAAAACACATTAAATGAGAACATCCATAATTAAAACAATACAAAGCCACATCACTAGGAGTAGAATATCAGTGCATACAATTTACTAACAAACAGTTATGCTTTAAGAAATTTCTGTGAATTAATTACTTAAGGAAGCTGCTCTCAGGTTTTAGACAATTTTAGTTGGAGCATTTGAAAAAATCTAAAACTAATCATGTTCAAAATGTAATTTTTTTAGGCTGTTCCTTTTTGATATCTTAATTGTAAAGCCTGTTCAGAGTGTATCCTATGGCAGAAGGCAGTACTTACCAGTTTGTCAGGCAGGCAACTGGCCCCCACGTGCAGACCTAGGCTGGCTTTTGATCTAAGAGCTCTCCTAACTACCTCTGCTTTTTGTTGGAAACAATTTAAGGTTTTCCCTGATAAGGAGCAAGTCAATCTTGGGTTACAAAGAAAGAAATTACTACCACTTAAATCTGTTTTATCTCTGAGCCCCAAGATTTCCTATCCAGCATGCAGAAAGTCTAATCTGGGAAATCATATTAGTGGAGATACAATTTAGTCTCACAAAGAAGGATTGTGATTTTTAATCATTAGTTGCCTTACGCGTAGTTACTCTAGATGGAGAGATTTCTTGTAATAAGAACTCATCAGTAGCTCTGCATCATGTTACCTTGTTTTGGATTTTTAATGGAAAAAGTGGGTTTTCAGTAAAATGATACTTTTCATTAGTATGTATTTTTCTCTGCTTGTTTATGTTTCAATATGAAACACCTCAAATTCAGGTTTTGATTTACAACTGAGTATTTCTGGTCTTTCAAGACAAAGAACTGATAAACTATGAGCCACCCAATACAGTTCCTTCCATTCTCTGTTGCTTCATCATTTATTTACTTTCAGTTTTGTATTATTGATAATGAACATCAAGGCCTTAATGTACAAAGGTATTTAGGCATCTGAGGAATAATGAAAGTGAACAGATGATCACTTACAAAAAAGTCCTAAAAATAGAAACATAAGCATTTATCTGATTGAGAACAGATATGGAAGTTTCACTTTTAATAGTACCCTTGCTCACAAAGAGACCAAGGGCCAACTGCTCTGATTTTCACTCGTGCAATAATGGGTCTGGACAGTGTGTAAACTGTGACAGAATTTGTCCCTATATAACTGTCACTGTCAATATGTTCCAAACCAGGGATCAATCCCTTCCAATCTCACACCGCCCTTTAAAGAAGTAAACTTGTGTAAGATTAAACCCCTTAAAAGAGTAAGACAATTAGTGAGGAGGAGACAGGCAAATATTTGTTAGTAAAACAGAATTAGTGTTGCTTAGTATTTTTTTGGAACAGCTCACCCTACATTACACAGAAACTTGATATATACAAATCCAGAATGACAGCAGCCAAAATAAAGCAATCTTCTCCATAGACTGATAGTATTAAATTACATCTGCCTCAGTGGTTTAATGTAACTTCATTTTGGCCAAAGTTCAGGGTGCTAGATTTCCTACATATTACAATGCAGTAGTAATGATAACTAATCTTTAAATTTAAAAAAAAAAACAAACAATTTTCTTCCTGTTTTAAATGTTATTGTTCATGAAGAGAAGCTCCATGAAGAAAATGAATTTGTCAATATAAATTACTTTTAGCACTGTCATTTCCAGGGCTCCAAAAGTCTCTCTGGCAGGCAAAATTAAGTAACTGGAGTATTTAAACACCTATTCAGTCAAAAGTCCTGTGCATACATTTACTCTCTCTCTATGGAAATACAGTAATGGTTTCCTGAGGAACATTCCTTAACATTTTAGTCAGTTTAATCTAAAAAGTCAGACTCAGTCTACTGCTTTCCTTTACAACAAATAATGTTGGTAATTTAATGGCAAATGCAGTGTAGATTTTCTACGAAATTCTACACAGTTTGGTTCACAATACTGAAAATGAAGGAGAAACATAGATAAAGACGAGTGTTTTACAGTAAGAAGAAAACATTCTCTATCACAAAGGGTATAGTTAAACTCTAATTACATGGTGATTTTTTCCCAAATTGTGCGCATTTTATATACATGTATATATGTATGAAAATAACTTCTGAAATATAAGGCACTATGTTTCATTTATTAAGGTATAAAGTGATGCCCAAAATTTGAGGTTATTTTTATCACAAGCAATGTCTTTATTTTTAATCTCTGGTCTGGACTAGGAATAGATTGCTGAAAGTTACCATCTGCTTCCAGTTTGCACATAAAATCCCAATTAGCTAAACCTCATATATGTTTTGCAAGGTAATTATGGTTCCTTTTTTCCAAAATGGGAAAATATTTGTCAGATAGTATCTGGATGTCCTCATAAGCACAGCAATCTTAGCTTGACTTCGTCTGCCCTCTAACATGCTCAAATAAAAGGTTATCAATTTGGTTGATGAGAGATTATGGCCTTTGATTTCCAATCTTCCAAAGTACTCCCTTTCCCCTTGATTACAAACACACACAGTCAAACTTAACAAGTTAAAGAGCCCCGTTTTTCCAGTTTCACAGGGAGAAAGGAACTTTAGCATTTTTCAGTGTTAACAATAATTTAAATTACAATATCTATGTGCCATTTTGTGTGTAAACAATCTGAGTTTCTCATAGAAATAACCTGAGGATGCATCTATTAAACATTTTGATGCATCAGTAAAATAAATAATAAAAATAAACTTTAAAAAATTAGAATAAATTATAAAGCAATCCTAAGCACTACTATCAGCACAAGTTATTAATTTCGAAGTCACACTATCAATATGTATACTCACAGGTTTTCTTGCCAGGTAGGCAAGGGTAGGTATTAGATAGGTATTAAAGCCTTATTGCACATCAGAAAAAATATTAGGAAATGGGAAAAGGGTCAACTTAAGCCCTTCCATTATTATATAAATGAATACAAGACTTCAGAAACAAGGCAGAAAGGATTCCAGCTGGCATATCTATTCTCCCACTGAAATCAGTGACACAGCAGGTATAGTAACTGTTGAAATACCATTTAAAAATGTTTAAAACCCATACTCAAATTCATCTGAGCCATAGCTAGGGAAAATTGAAGCCAATGGACACTGTGCCATTACAGATTACATTTAGGTCCTTTATTTATCGTTCTGTTTGACTTAGATTTTTCTCAGTCTAGATAAAGTCAAATATAATTGAACTTCCTATGCTCAGTGTTTCACATTCAATTAAATAACCCCCATTCACTTTTGATCTACTCCTTCCAGTAAGTGTGTGCACAGCTGCCCAGCAGGGAGTTACAGAAAAAATGTTAAGGTGGCTGAACAGACCTTAGTTTCACAAGATCTTACATTTGGACAGCAACATTATCATCACATCTTTCAAGTAAATCCAGTTACTCAAAGTACTAAGTGATTTTTTGTACTCATTAATTCCTACCACGAAACACAAAGCTGGGACAATTTAGAGCATTATTATATTTCCTTTACAAAAAGTATCTTCTCCTGATGAAAAGTTATACAAAAGATTGATTTTGTAACAGTGAAAGAAAAACCACTCTCAAATCAAAAGCTACTAATACTGAGCATTGCTGCTGTTTGAGTGATGCCAACAAGCCTCAGACTGGTATCCTGTTTGGAGGAGGAAAATGGATTCTTTTTAAAGATCACATTCTACATTTTCCATCTTGTTATTTGAATGCTATTGCACTGCTGCAACTGGTTAGCACTGCACATCTGGCTGAATTGTCTTGAACTGGTATTTTCCCTAAACTATTGTGTATGTGTGTGATGGGTTTTTTAAAAAAAATAAATTTGTATGCACACTGAAACAATGCCCCATTGCAGACTGCTACACACAATTAGTGAGAGCTTTTTTTTTTTCTGATTTTGTTTCCAATGTCAAAAAAGTGCTATTTTTAAAGTAAGCCACCATGAAATTCTAGCCACGCTTTTACAATGTTTTTTAATTCTGGGGGGTTTTGGCTCTTAATCTCATAGGCCAAAACTTCACACTGGAAGTGTTATCTCATAAAAGCTCTAAATTTCAATGGCTTTTACTCTACAGTTACTATTTTAAACTTACATTTATCAGGAAAAAGAGCGTATAACTAAAATATTCTCATAAAAATAGTTTCACAGAAGCAAAACAGATAAATGTTCCATTCAGGATAAGGTCAGTTTTTCATAACTTTGGCTACAGAAGCCCTATGATTCAGCCAAATTTGATTCCAAAGCCAAAAGTTTCTGTACTGCTGCTACAAACCATCATACTAAGATTTTGCAAAGTCCATCAGACTAATGAGGGGCAAAAAGTCAATCTTTTCTCATAAAATTACTGCCATGACCAAATATTGTTACTTATAAATACTACAATTTACAACTTTCGCAACTCTAAAGCATTTGGAAAAAAAAATATGGATGGGAGGGGTAGAGTGATATTTCTTCTTTAAAATAAACAAACACATAAATATCCAGAGCCTTAAAAACTCAAGGTCCTGCTTTGCTTTCTAGTAGAAAGGATCTGGAAAGCCCCTAGTTCTGCTCAGCTAAGAATTGCCCTGCCATGGGGGAGCTCCCTGCTGATGCACAGCCAGCACTGCTGGATCCTGCACAGATACCGTTTGACACCAGCATAGGATGCATTAGGAGCTGGCAAGAAGTGACCAGAGCACTTTTGGTACTTCTGAGGGCTCACATGCCTACATTGCTCTAATTTATACCCAGAGCAGCTCCGCCTTAGACAAGGCAGCTCTGCGAGGCAAAGCATAAATTCAGTGCAACAGAGAATCTGGATTTCACCAGATACAAGAGGTCTGCAATGCTAAATCATAAATTTGCCCAGAACACAGGACTTGTTTTTACTGTCCAGTAAGATTTGCGGAAACTTAAAGGCTGGACAAAAGTAATCAGTGTTCAGAGCTGTCATCCTCTTTCTTAACCACCACAACCAGGTGTCTTGGTCTATGCAAGCACACAAAACCTTGGATGTGTTCTTAACTGAGCCTATGTTGGCTATTGAGAATTCTCATCTGTACATTAATTGCTCATTTTTCTTCACAAGTGCAAAATATCTGGCTGCAGACAGCAGGATTTCCTGACAAAAATGTGCAATTGTGTCTCTTGTGTTTGTCCAACTGTATTTCAGACACAAGCTTAACTTTCAGCACATTTTTCAACCAGCAAGAAAAGACTTTGGGTTGATTGAACAGGACACATGAGGAGAAGGAAAGCCATTCAGTGGAGTCTCTGTCTTCCTTCTGTTCCTCTGTTATTTTCTATGAAAATGCCAGAAGGAGTTCTGCACCTTTCTTTACAACAAGTCTGGCATAATGCCGGCCAGTACTCCCCAGCCACGTGTAAATTCAGCTCAAGATACACACTGTATCGTTTATTCCCTGATGAAGGCTGTGCAGTATTTCAGGGAATAATGAAAACCTGGCTTCTGGTTTTCCAGATACAGATTTCTCCTACCTAGTAAAATTTGGGCTTTCTGACCTCTGTCAGTTTTATGGATTTTACAGATACCCAGTTTCTGAACACATGCACTCCAGTGATTCTGATCAGTAGTTCCCAAGCTTAGCTCCTTTGGTGACCACCATCAGAGATGGTGCTGACCTGTGGTAAGGCCATCTGTGCAAAACCAGACACTTCTCGCCAGGCCAGGTACATGTCACGTCACCTCCAACACTTGACCTGCAAAGTCCCATCCCCCTGAGTGGGATCCTCGACTGCACATGTTCATCCACCACTGCTCTGCATCTCACCTCACAAACAGAGCCCCCGTCAACGTGTCCAGTCCCTTCCTTCCCTTTTGACCACACCTTGCACCAACACCAATAAGGGTGACAGTGCCTGTAGCCATGTCCTCCTACATATAAAGCTGCCCTTGCCTCACCACCCTGGTTCCTTCTGCCTTAGCCCTGCCTGACACTCTGCTGAGCCCCCTGAGCTCTACAGTGTGGATGGTGCACTCACTGCTGAGCAACCACTGCAACTGCAGCTACAGAGAGAATTAAATCCCAACACATCAGCAAAAGCCTTCTGTGTGAATGTGTTTACCTCATGGCTCAGAGAAGTGCTTGTTACCAGCAGAGTTAACAGCTGCCATCATCATGTACCACTTTCAGCTGGCTTTGTACCACAATTTGGGAATGTCTGCCTTAGACAATAGGCACAAATACGCATAACAGTCACATTTAGATCTGTTCTTCTCTCTTCCTGACAATGTTCTAATTTAAGATCCTAGTTTCACTTAACCAGACATTTTTACTGGAGAGAAGTTCATTCCCATATGGCACCTTCAAGGACTGTGACTCCTCCAGAAATTTGTATTACATGAGCCAAATTCTAGTAACAGTTGTATTGCTAACAGGTCACATACTTGGGGTTTGTTTTTAGACTAATGTTTGTTTAAAAGTAAGGAATACATTTTGGATTGTAAATATGTTCATTCTGAAAAAACTATGAAGAGAATAAGGAGAGTCAGATGGAAGAATTTTACCTCTACTTTGTGCTGATTATATAATTTATCAAGAAATTGTTCCACAGGCCTCCAACAGATGCTCTGCTGTTAAAGCCATGAAAAGTCATTCAGGGAGAGGGTAAAGGCCTCGGGGGTGTGGTCCACATGCTTCAGCACATATATCCTCAGTCCTGGCCTGCAGATAGCACATCTGGTCCAGGCATGGACCTGATGGTTGGCCAAAATACAGGCTTACAATAATGCTCCTTTTTTCAGCTTTAATGTAAGCCTGTTTTCTTGCCAAATCCAAATCCTGCCAAAATTTGGCCAAAGATGTTTGCTCAATTGTGCAATATCTTAAGTTTATATCCAACAACTCTTTGCAAAAACAATTGTATCGTGTTTTTAATGTTTACAGGCATTAACAATATTTAATTTTAAGTAGAATTTTACTGCTGACACTCCCGTGTTTTACAGTAAATTACCTTAGAGAGGGTTTTTCCGTTAGCTCTGAGTGTCACGAGTCCTGCACAGCACACCAAAGCACTGGAGCTAGAGAGACCAGAACTTGGAGGGATGGTTCCATCTAGCAGACAATTCATTCCAGTTGGGTTATTAAGACCAAAATGTTCCTAACAATGAAAAATAAACAATCTCAATTTCAAGTACAGACAGGCTCAGGCTTGCAATTATCTGATACTTAGAAAGAGAATCCTTCTGCTGAGTTGCTGGAACCAAGGACCTGCTTCTGGTATCTCCAAAATAAAGCAAAAGCAAAATTTTCCTTCTCTTCCTTAAGAACAAAGCCAATAGTAGAGCTTCAGCCAAAGGTATGTCTGCAATTCCTGTACACAAACATATAACTGTACCCCAAGCAGAACTCAGCATGGGCTGAATGCCCAAGAATTTACCAAGCTTCGTGGGTGGGTTTTGCAGCAAGAGGCTCCGCTCTGAGCTGCCGTGGTGACAGTTACCCATCACTTCATACCCTACTTTGGTCCTGTTCTCGACAGCTCTTCACTTAAGGCATCCTGAGGAACTTAATGTCCACTTTATGCTTCACTTCTAATGCTGGCACGTGGTCTTAGGGAGCCACGTGATGCTGATGGGGAACTAGTGGCCATGCAGCTGTATTTAAAGGCAGATATTCATCTCCTGAAGCACCCACAGGGCTGACCCTGGGAAAAGCAAATGGTACTTGAGGGACTCTGTGCTTTAGGAGGCACAGACACACCTACCAGCAGGGAAGGTCTCTGTCATGCTATTTTTAAAATAAAGTTTAAATACCTTTACATACATGAGAGATATCACAGATAATACGTTTAATCCAAAAGTCATAAATCCTCATGAACATACTCTTTTAATTATTTTTTAGTTGCTTTGTCTTTTTATTTATAACTGCTTTAATATACATTTCTCGCTGCTGTCAGTTTGAAACAAACATGCAGTACTTATTAAAAAATCATTGAATGTATATGGGAGGTATATGAATAGCTGCATTGTGATGCAATTTATACATCAGTAAACTATGTTCTAGTGTCAATAATCAGAAAAAAACCAGCAGTATTTTCATAAAGAAATGTCCACCTTCAAAAGATTTCTGTTACTTTTCCTGAATCAACCTCAACCATAAGCAGCAATGTTAGAGATCAGCAAACACAAAGAGCCTCCTTTAAAGTCTTCTGCCATCAGTTCAAATTATTTTGAATTTCCCTTTCTAAAAATATAGGAAATTCCTACCTAAAATACTGTTGCTGCCCTTGCCCCTTCATGAAGAACACTAGACAGGCTTGTTCAAAAACAGAAAATGCTTGAGTAACCAGAAAGTGATCCCCAGTTTCTGGATTGTCTTGAATGTGAATCAGGCTTGCAGACTTATCACGCGATGTTTAAATAGAAAACGTACTTCAGTTTCAAAAATGAAAATGGACTTTGCCAAGTTCTGCAATAGTTCTGTCCCAAAAGGATAGCATGTTAAACTCAATATAAACAGATTATCCTGCTGGACCCTCTGAATACTTGTATTTCAGTGTTTTTTAAGTCTGTAACATTTATGCTTATTTTCTGCCAGTACTAGAGTCTACAAACCTGCTTTGCAAATTAACCTTCAAGTATGAAAGCTTGTCCTTAGGAAACAAATCTCAGTAGCAGACTGCAAAATAAATAAAGTCAATTGGTCATGCTAGCCTTAATATAAGAAAGGATATATTGTAAAGAAACCTAATCTATATCTCTACAGCCAATGCAATTTAAACGCCTGTGTTACAGAGCAATACAAAATTGAAAATACTCGTGTTACTGCACACATAAGTAATTTATTGGGGTCTGTACATAGAGACAGGGGTCTGTTTAGGAACTGTGGATTGTAAGAAAGTGATTTGTGGCACTGATTGTTCCAAGTACTGTATTTTGAAGCCTCCAGTGGCAGGTTTGAGGCAGCCTTTGTTGGCTGTCTGCAGTGCTTGCTTACCTATTGGACCGTCCCGTGGGGATGGCCTATCCTGAGGCAAACTTCATGTGCTTCAGAAAGTGTATGTGCCCATAATTTGGGCTGGCTGTGGCAGCCCATTCCTGACCCAGCCATCACCACTGGTCCCATATGCCCTTCCAGAAATGTCACTGCATTGACATCGAGCAGAAAAGTCACTTTTTTTTGGACTCGAAGGGCCATGAATCACCTACAAACAGCAGGTGAGCCTTACAGGAGCCCCTCTGGTGAGTTCAGGCTGCCTCCCAGCACAGCACTGACCAGCAGCTCTTGGTTTCACAAGCAGCTTGGCCGTGCCGTCAGCCTGGAGACAGGCGAGCTCCTGGCACAGAAGATGAAGCTCAGAGGAGCGCCCAGGGAATGGCTGGCTGGCTGTCTGCTCAGTGTTCCTCCCTTCCCATAAGGGTGCTGTTTCCTGCAGGGCTGCACTTTTAACTCAGGAAATTTTGAAAATCCCATTCCAACACTGAAAACCAGGATAAGGAATGGTTCTTAATGGATTATTTCTTCTGTATGCTGTTTACTGAGTTTCTACATTTTCTTTTGCCTAGTGCATGACTCAGCTCCACTCAGTTGTTGTGCACAAATTATAGGGTTCCAATACTAGTGGAAGTTCACGGGTTTTAGAGTGTTCCCATGGGAAGAATAGGACTAAAGTATAATGTTTGTGTCCTGAAAGACAAGCCTCCAAACCTGTTTTAAAGCAAATTTTAATTAGATTATTCCACTGGAAAGCATTCTTTTTTACTTCAAATACAGAAATGTCATCACCATAATGAGTTTGATCATGACTTTACTAAAAAATTATTTGCTGTTGTAATTTGTTTAATAAAAATAGTGCTCTGCAAATATTTTAAAGCAAACCCATTCATATCTCTTCTTCAAATTTTAACATAAAAATGTCAAAAAAGTGCTATAGAATGGAGGGAAGTCTTTTGAGGGTGAATAGTTGTGGTTGCTGTATTTTATTTCATTACTTTTGTAAGTTAAATGGATTTGGCTTACCTGAATGCCCTTCAGTCCACACAGGAAGTAGTTATGCCACTGGGGTTTGGTTTTGTTAATCTGAATGTTATTAACACTAGTACTGAAATCCCTGCAAAAACAGAAAAACCTTGAGGCTTTCATTTGTATTGAATTTAGTTTGAAAAAACATGGCTTGTTACTGCCACCTGCTGCTGGATAGAAACAGTTTGGTCTTTTTCAGTGCAATGTTTTTTGGTTTGTTTTGGAGTTTTTTAACAGATATTCTTTATTAATCAATTCTATAATGTTATTTTAGATGAAAGCGTAACAGTTCTTGCTTAAAAACATAGAATTTACTAGATAAATCCTGAAATTAAGCTGCTTTTAACATGCTTAATTAAGGCAGCATGCCTTCCACCATGTGTGTGTATGCTATCTTGATCTCTTAGAGACGTAAGAATCTAAATAATCATACCTGTCAAATCTTAGATAGACCAAGATAAACTTCAGGTCTCTGGTAATTTCTCAGGAATTCTTCATTACCTTGCTAGGAGTGGCACTTCACTAAAACAGACCTAATGCTGCAGAATTATATTATGTATGTTATAAGATATAATTAAAATTACTTTGTTTAAATAGTTCATCTGTTTCCTCCCAGATAATTCCTACTCCATCTTCCTTTCAAAATAATAAAAATAGTAAGCTTGAATGTTCTTAAAGAAACTAATGCTACAGAGAGGTGCTGTCAAAGGGGCATGGGGTGGCACACAGAGCCTCAGAGGAGTGGGCAGGTTGTTCAGAAGTCTGTGCTGTGAACACCCAACAACTGTATCTACCTGATGCCATCACAGCAGGGCCCAGCGCTGACACGGGAAAGGCCCTGAGAATGTCAAGAAATCTAACAAAAAATATTCAAAAGTTGCAGGCTAAGCTGTGCTTTACAAGGCAAGGCCTGCCAAACGATGTGAACAGAGATAGATGAATTTCCTGGAAATGTTGGGTTTAATGGGAATAAAACCAGTTTCAAGCAATTATACTGCAGGGGATGGTCTGCAACTCCTAAGAAGATGGAATTTTTCATACACTAGTCCCAGTCTGTATCTGTAAACTACACAGGTTAGTGACCTGCTAGGTTTATGTTTGTCCAAAATGACATCACTAATTAATACCTGTGATGGATACCAGTGCCAAGATGTTTTTATTGGTTAATTTTTCTGTTACCTATGGAGAAAAGGTTATACTTATATAAAGCATCTTTACTATGATGCAATTGTATTCAAATGCTGTCTGAAAAGCTCACTTCATTCTGGTGCACTTAAAGGCTGCAATTTTTGTGTTATGCAACCCCCAGAACTAACAACCAGTGTTAAAATGGACCCACAATTCATGTGTGTATTGCCTGCCATGTTCAGGTGAGCTACTCCACTTGTACAACCTACTCCCAGCCCAGGGTACGAGACAGATTTTGTATCTGGAGTACCAACTTAGAATTACCATTTTGGCAGTTATACATTCAATTTCAACAGGAACTGTGCAGGAACACCAGACTGGTGCACAGTTTACCATGTAAGCTGCCATCCTTCAATCTGAACTGTTCAAATTAGTGAACATACAGGATTTTATCAACAATGCAGTACCAAAGAACTGTTAGTTCAGAAATTACTGGGTTGTGTAGAGTAACACAAAAGATATGAAAGGGAGGTTGGAGATTACAATACCAGGAAAATTTGAGAACATCTGTGAAATTCTTTGAGATTTATGTGTATTTAGAATGATCTCCCAGAGAATAAAAGAATATATAATGGAATATAATTAAAAAACCTTAAGTATTTGTAAAATAGAAAATAGTTGTCAAAAGTAATGAAGATTAACAAAATTCTGTGCTTGCTTGTGGTTGTCTTCAACAATAATTCTAAATTATTGTTGTAAAAAAACAAGGTTGCTGGAATTCAATTTGTAATAGTGATCAGCAAAAAGCAAATCTGAAGTCCTCTTTGACTTAAAAAAGAGTTCTAAAATATTTCATCTTCATAATTCTTTTTATACTCTCAAAGTAAAACTTCAATGAATAAGAAGACATATACAGTGATTATATTTGCTGGTTCTCAGGATAAATGAAAATAATGCGTTTTAAAAAAATGCATTTTGCTCATTTTTGCATCTTCTCATATGGAAAATGAAAGAAAAAAATTACTTTGTTTTTGGCAGGTTTCATATGGACATAATTCTCACAAGCACCGAATGTGGGACTGTCAAGATCCCCAGAATCATTAAGTATATTTTTTTATCACATTCATTTTTTATAAAAACCAGTTCCTAAATATCTTAGCTTTATCTTAAACCAGTAAATGTTCAGGCTTGCCTTTAAACTCCTCCTGGAAAGCAGGCAGTTCAATGTAAGAACTTTATAATAAAATAAAGTAAAAAAATTGGGACAAACATACCCATGAAATATTCTGATATTGTCTGTTCCAGCCTTTCTATTTTAAAGAATGCTTGGGAAAGAATGCCACTAGACATAAGCATTCCAATTTTTCTGTATAACTAGAAGAAGTGAGATTTTTTTGAGTAGTATGGCTGAGTTTTTTTTTTACTGCTTGAACAGTAAATAATCCCTATCTTTGGGAGACCAATTTGACTCTTTCTCACAGAACCTCATTGTCTTGTCAGTCTGTTCATTCGTCTGTTTGAGTCCTCTGTACAAATACTCTGACTTAAATTTAAAAAAACAACAACAACAACAACAACAAAACAAAGCAGCAAAACTTTCAGACCATGAGATGGAAACTGATTGGTAATTACTATCCTCTGGTACTTCTAAAAGCATTTTCAGAAGTGTAATGCCAGATATTCTCTGTACAGATACTTCTCAATTACAAAGATGTGAAGGGAAGATATCAGGAACTTCAAAAGAGTGTAAGTTTTGAATACCGTTTTATCCCCAAATAACATAAAAGGCATCAGATTAGTTGAAATCATTTATGATGAAAAACAAAGAGGTGGTTTTTCTAGCAAGCTGTTCTCTGTTCTGTTTTCCTAAAAGTGAACATGAACCATCAGGGTGGGAGCTACAGAACTGTTACACGTTTTACCAGTTCACAAAACTAGAATTAAATAAGAAATTGTGATTCTACAGAGGCTTATGGTTAGTCGTTGTTCACCAAGGCCTATATATGTGCATTCACCACAGGCATAAATCTACAGTGTAACAGGCTGGGAAAAAAAGACATACTGTCATCAGTTTTGTTTGTGGTGTAACATTCAAAGTGTTGAAAAATATTTCTTTGTTATGAAATTATGGGCATGTTTCAGCTTTGTTTTTAAGCAACAGTGCCTCAACAAAACCAAGATGTTAATGCTGCATTCTGAGGCCTCTTCTTGGTTTATGGTTTACAGCATATGATTTGAAACTGAAACCCAGGCAGAAGTAAAAGTATAGTGATGGTATGGGCAATCTGAATTCAAAGGCTCTAATTCTAGATTTGGTAGGAACTCTATAGACCTTAGGAGAAGGCCATTTCAATTGCAATACAATATGGCAAAGCTTAAAGACCAACTAAAAATGTTTACCTTTTGATTACTGCTTTATTTGTTGTCCATTGTAACAACTTTTCCTAATCAAAGCTACTATAATTCTGAAGCTATTGCCTCTTGCAGAATGGTTTTGCAATACAGCTTAAGCCCTGTTGGGTGGTTGCTGCTGAGGAAAGGGAGAAGTCCCATGCACATCTTCACTTCTTTCCCCCCTGCTCAGTGCTGCTTGTTCCCACTGTGTACCCCAAGTCAGCTTTAGTGCTGAGTGCATGGCAATTCACTGGAGTGACAGAAAATTATCCAAGCAAAAAATGGGGAACAGTGTACTTTACCTTAAGAACAGACAAGTACCACACCGGTAAAAGGCAGAGGATGGGTCGATGTTAGCAGCAGGGACAGGGAGACTTGGACTAAAAGAATCAACTGCCTTTTGGCAGTGGCAAACTCTTAATTCAGCCCAGCTATAATGTGAAAACATATGCCAGAGTGAGTGAAAAATCTGTGAGTATTTATATTTACCATGGAAGTACAAATTCCTTTCAACTGTCTCGGTCACAGGCAGCAGCTCAGAACATGTTTTTGTAACAAACTGAGCTTTAAGCAGGAATATGTGCTCAAATAGTTCTCACTTTTGGCAGTATGTTCCTGACCCTGTGCTGCCACACACTGTGCTTTCAGGGAGTAATTTACCATTGGCTTAAATAATAAAAATGGCTTAAACTAAGCTTGTGCTGATTCTGGTTTTTGCAAAATGTTTACAAAAGCTCATGTGGATGAGTGACCTGATTTGAACTGCCACACAACTACACAAATATCAGTCTATTACAAGGAGGCAGAACAACGTGGCTGAAGTTGAAAAGAATGACAGGATTATTTCCCTATGTTCAGCACTTGTGAGACCAGAGCTGGAATAATGCACCCAGTTTGGGGGTTTCCCAATACATGAAAGACAGTGGCAAACTTCAGGGAGTCCAGCAGGCCATCAGGATGTTTACAAGGATTTCCAAAGGTCCTTTCCAACCTAAACTGGTCTAGAATTCTGCGAACAAGCAGCTGTGGAGGAAGTAGAAGAGAAAGAATACAGATTTTTTGAGCCAATATTGTTGCTAAAGCTGTTGTGTTGTGAAAACACAGCCCCAGGTTCTCCAGAGCAGGGGAGTGTTACCTTACCTATGCAGTAATCAACTCCAAAACATTTCACTCCCTTCTCCAGGAGAAACTGAACTGGTGCCAGTTACGGGGATTATATCAAGAAAGATGAGCTAAAGAAGGGAAGGCAGAATTGCCCTTCCAGAAGGACTGAAAAATCAGAGGCCTTCCAAGAGTGCTATGAACCAACAGGTGGGAGACAGCAGCTGCAAAGCCATTGCTGTAAACTCATACGCAGCACGGAGTCAGTGGGTGGGATTCCATCTGCCGATGGCATTTGGTTTACACAATCCAACTCTGTATTGCAGTGGAAGTCTGTCAGATCTCTGGAAAGGTAACCTGTATTGCAATTGCATGAAGAGCTTCATAAAAATTAGTGAATAAACAAAGTAATTACTTACAAGTATGAAGAATTGGTATTTGCCAGTTGCACAACTTGAGTTTGTACAGGTTCTACTGCAATCAGGATATCTTGTTCTATAGCCATGGGGAGCACAGCATAACCACAGTAGTCTATATGTTCTCCTATCAAAGAAACAGACAAAGGAAATATTTGGGAATAATTCTTTCTACAATAGCATTAACAGGGCTTCTCCAGGGGTTCTGTGTTGTTTACTGTATGACACAATTTCGTAGTGCAGTTTCAACTCTTATTACTAAAACTTTGGGGTGCATTTACTCCCTTTCATATACTTCACAAAAAATTTCATCTTTAGTGATTTTTATCTATTACACCTGTTTATACATATTCATGTATTAATACTGGCTTAAAAAATTAAAAAAACCCACCACATAGATTATTGTCCAGCAATGAGAACAGCCACATTATTTGCACTCTGTCATGTACATAGAATTTCTGGACCTTTTTCCAAGAAGATAGTAATTATATTTAAATAATCATTAATATAGTTGCATACAACACATAAGGTGTACACATCCTCTCTCTTGGGAATAATTCCCAGTTACCATATGCTGTCTATTTAATCTATGTCATATGTTCTCACATCATCGAGATAAAAATTAATATTAATTGCACAATAGACTGATTTTTAAAGCTCTGTTTTGCAGGATTCTTTTAATTAAAATGTCTTCAAATGTGTAGTTACTTCATAAGTATACATGAAACTGAGCTCCAGGGAGAGCACAATGCTAACATACATAGAGAGATTTCAAAAATAACACTGCTACAGAAATACAAGTAAGGCCTAAATACAAAGTAATTGTGTCTCTCCAGTCTGCCAGTGAATCACACCAACTATTCTAAGTTCTGTGGACACATCTCTGTGGAAGAGGAAACAAGAGGAGGTGATGGTAGAATCATTTTGCTTTATCATATGGATTGCTGTGTGGCTGGTTATGTTTGGTGACTTAAATTATAATGGAAGAGAAGATACTTACTAATTTAATTTGTGGCTGCACTGTCCATAAACTACTTCAGATTTCCAAAGCCTTTCAAAACACGGTATTCAACCATAAGCTGGAAAGTTACTCCCATTTTCAAAGCCATCACCACTGTCTATAAATGTTTTTTCCAAAACTGATATGCATGTACAAGTTGTTTATAATAAGGTGTAGTAAAAGCTGCTAAAGTATATATGATTTTCCTTTTATCACAAGAAACTTCTCTGAAAAAGAATTAATTTAAGACCAACATTATTTTCATTCTATATTTTAAACTCCTAGACTTCCATGATGGCAGATAAAGTAAAACAACAGAAGATTAATTTTTCTCTTTTACCTATTAAATTCACTCGTCCTGGTGCACGAGCATAAAACTTGGGAGCCGATCCAAATTTTGATATAAACATTTCCTTCAGCTTCTGCAATCTGAAAGGCAGGTTAGAAATACTACAGTTAGAAAGGTTAGAAAGACTGTATTTGCATAAAATGCAGAAAGCTTCAATGTTTCTTGAAGTAAATTCAATTCAACTTTCTGAAGTATGTGGAGTTTTCTCCCGATACATCAGGAGCCACATTAAACTGCTATTTCTGCTCTTCACATAACATTCTGACAAAAACTACAGCAACAGTTCCCAGGAAGTTCAAGTTTTCAACTTGTTAGATGTGCCACTGAAAGTTCAGTGCAAAGGGACTTTAGCATACTGCTTTATTTCCTAAGGCTGTAAGGGTACTGAGCTTCTGCTCAGTGTTTGCAAAGTCGGGGAAACAAAGGCTGAGAACAGATGAAGCCATTATCTTAGTGAAGCACAGGAAATTTGATAGTAATTCACTTCAAAACTACCTTAAAGGAAAATTTTAGTCTACTAACAAAACTCCAGTAACAGGAACCCAGATATGGTATCTAAATTTAGTCTAAAACTAGAACTGGAAGCCTCGTTAATGCAAAGTGGACGTAAGAAGACAGCAATGAGAAACAGATGTTACAAAATGTCACAATTATTTAGTTTGTACTTCTTTAAATGGCAAGCTACAAAATATTATTTGTTGTGATTTTCTTTAACAGATCATTTAGTACTTTTCCATCGTGGTACCTAGTAACAAACCTGTATTAGGTCCCTCTACCATTTCTCCTTCTTACAATCTCCCGTAGTATTGACTGGTATATCACTCTTCCAATTAGCAGAAGCAATTTCTGCCATTTCGTTGTACAATCCCTTCTCTAGATCGCATTAATAAATATTATAGTCCACGGGGGAATCTGTTGGCAGAATTCTAGGTGCTAACTTTATTCCTTTTTGTGTGTTTAGAATGCTGCTTTGTTTCACAGATATTTTTATAGTAGTGTTGGTACCAAGAGACTAACAACAAACAAAGCAGTCATGGGGGCATGTTAATCTAAGTGCTGATTGATCTCTTTTTTTAATGTGGGTTTTACAAGCAGGCCTGATGAAAGGCTATTTACAGGCTCTGGCCTTGATGTTGCAACATGCACACTGCATTTTAAGCACCTACATCAAAAAGAAGATTGTCAGAAGCGCTGAGCAAAGGCATCCCTCACAACTTCACACCTCCGAGTCTGGGAACGCTGGACTTGTCCCCTCCATGTGACTTGCAGTGCAAATACATGCAAGTGACTGAAGTTTTAAAAAGTGCCCCTTCTGCGAATGCTAACGCAGGTGAGGAGGTTGGTCGGTGCATGTTCTACTGCCACACACCGAGCGCGGCTCCACGGGGACAGCACAGCACTGCCAGGCCTGCTGTGCCACGGACTTTACAGCAACACAGGGCGAGAGGATAATCAGCAGCCCCACAATTCGGGTGGGGTGGGGGGGAGAGATAAATGTACGAGGGAAGACGAATGAATGAGTGATTCCCACTGCCTGCGCAGCAGCACCGCGCTCCCGGGGCACCACGGGGGCCAAAACACCACGACCCAAACCCCCCGGACCGACCCAAACCCCCCGGACCGACCCAGACCGACCCAAACCCCCCGGACCGACCCAAACCCCCCGGACCGACCCAGACCCCCCGGCCCTCAGACCGACCGAAACCTCCCGGCCCTCAGACCGACCCAACCCCCCCGGCCCTCAGACCGAGCCAACCCCTCAGACCGAGCCAACCCCTCAGACCGAGCCAACCCGCCCCAGCACCCTAGGCCGGGGCTGAGGGCGGCTCGGCCCTCCCGTCCTCCCCCCGTGGCCGGCGGGACCTGGGCTGCTCCACCAGCTGCACCGGGACGGCTGCGGGGCCCTGCCCGGCCATGGCGGCTCTGCCGGCACCGCCGTCACGGGGCCCGGCCCGCCGTGTCCTTCCGGGCGGCAGCGCCGCCGGCCCTGCCCGGCCCTGCCCGGTCCCGGCTACCCCTGCCCTGCCCCGGGCACCCCGGCCCTGCCCGGCCCCACTCAGCCCCGGCTACCCCGGCCCTGCTCCGGCCCCTCGCCCACCGCGGGGCCGGCGGGGCGGAGAAGCCGCTGCCGTGAGCCAAGGAAGTGTTGGGTTTTTGGGTTTTTTTCCCCTCTGCATTCCAGCAGGTTCTCCGGCGAAATGCGCCTTGCACTGCAGGCAGTGAACTGGCAGTGCCACCCCTGGGGGTGTCGTGCTTTGCCCGTGTTCTCTCCGGTGGGCGCCGTGCCAGCTCCCCCCAACAAGACACCGCACGGATTAATGGCTGCAGGCACTCTCAGCGTCCCGGACGCGTTTGCAGGCTCGCTCGCTCAGCTCTGGTGTAATCTCTGACCACTTTGGTGTATATGTCTGTCCATTTTGATGTATATCTCTGTCCACTTTGGTGTGTGTCTTCTGGCCCCTCAAATCCCCCTCACGGAGCTTCTGGGGCCCGAAGAACGCACGGTGAGACTTCACTGTGGGTTTCCACAGGTAAAACTTCCTTCTCCCTGTTAGTATGGTTGCAGAATACAAAACATAGTTTTTAAAAGACTTAGCAATAGCTGTAGGGAAAATAACCTAACTGTCAGAAACCATAATTATATAAAATGACCAACAACGGGAAAACCTGGAGACCCAGTAAACACTGGAGGTGCACGTGAGAAGGCCGGGCCGAGGAGAGGGTGGGGAGGCAGAGCTGGTCTGTCGGGGTTTGTCCTCGCTCAGTCGAAAGCAGAAATTAACACGTGAAAATCTTTCTAAAGCCATTGCCTTGGCGGGCCTGTGTATTTTGACAGTTCAGGCCTTCGGAACTGCAGTGGCAGTGTTTGCTTCTGGCAGACTCAGCCCACGTAAACCCTTCAGCAGCCGCTCCGCGGGTCCCACAGGGCCACAGGACGGGACCGCGGTGGAAGGGACTGCAGCGGGTTCTCTGCTCCAGCCTGCCCGCTCGGGCACGGTCACCCCACAGCACGGGCACAGGGCTGCGTTCAGGGGGTCCCTGGGGGTCACCAGCGAGGGCGGCTCCACAGCCTCTCTGGGAGCCTGTTCCAGTGCTCGGCCACCTGCACAGTAAGGAGGGTCTTCCTCGTGGGCAGGTGGAACTCCCTGTGCACCAGTTTCTGCCTGTTGCCTCCTATCCTATCGCTTGGCACCGAGAACCACCTGGCTCCATCCTCTGGACACCCTCCCTTTAGATAATTACACACATTAATGAGGGCCCCCTCAGCTGTCTCTTCTCGACGCTGAAGAGGCCTAACTCCCTCAGCCTTTCCTCCTAAGACCCTCCGGCCCCTTGGCCACCTCCGTGTGTCTCTGCCGGCCCTGCTGCGGGGGCCGTGTGTGTCTCACACCGCGGAGCCCCCGGCCGCACACAGCGCTGCCCCGAGCGCGGCCCCGGCCCGGCCCGAGCGGCAGCGCCGCCACCCCCAGCACAGCTCGGGCAGCGGGCACAGCCCCGCGGCTGCCGGGGCCGGGGGCACCGGGGCGGGGCAGGGCAGGGCAGGGCAGGGCAGGCGGATCGGATCGGATCGGATCGCACCCATCCCCGCGGGCCGGGCCGCGCCGTGCCGGGCGGAGCGGAGCCGCATTGGGCAGCGCCGCGCGGGGTTGTGGGAGAAGGGGCCGTCCCCGCCGCGCCCCCCGCGCGTCCTGCGGCCAAGATGTCTGACATGGAGGATGATTTCATGTGCGATGATGAGGAGGACTACGACCTGGTAGGGGCGCGGGGCGCTCCGCGGCGCGGCCGGGGGGGCGGCCTGGGCGGCGCCGCTCGGGCCGGGACTGGGACTGGGGCCGGGGCCGGGACTGGGACTGGGACTGAGGCCGGGACCGGGACCGGGGCTGGGGCTGCAGCCGCCCCGGCGGGGGCTGCCCCGGCCGGCAGCGCCGACCCCCGGCTGGAGTTTCCCCGGCGGGGAGGAGGGCGAGGCGGCGGGCAGGGCTGCGGGCGGCGGGCGCTGCTGCCCGAGCAGCCCCGGCCGCCTCTGCCGGGCCGGGCCGGGGACAGGCCCAGCTGGCCCCGCTGTGCCCCGCGGGGCTCGGGGTGAGCGGGGGCACCGCGCCCTCCCTCCAGCCCCCCGCACTGCCCGAGCACGAGTGTCGGGCACCAGGCGGGGCGGTAAAGTCTCTCGCCCCGTGGCCAGGCGCGGCCCGTGGGGCGGGTGCGGGTCCGTGCGGGGCAGGGCAGGGGCCGGGGCAGGGCCCGGCTGTGCCCCGGAACACCGAGCCGTGCGCGCCCCCTGAGCCCTCTGCCTTTACAGCCTCAGTCAGCCTCTTGCCACCCCCGTTTTGGGGTTTAATTCCCAGGTTTGGGCTTTTTCCTGTTACATTTAGTTCGATGTTGACATCAGGTTTTGTCCTAAGCTTTTACAGTTTAAAAAAAAAAGCTGCTTCTCTCAATTATATTGCCCTTGTTTAGTTTTTTGCTTTTATGAACTTTGTCTGGCTTTTTAGAACTACAGACGTTTTAAAAAAATAACCTGTGTATGGTTGAAGCTTGAGTACTGCAGTTGCACTGGAAAACTCATGACACTTGTTTTTGGAAGACTTGCTTTCTAACAAATTATTCGGTAATCATCACTACTTATGAATTCACTTAAAATACTTACCTGATTTTATTTGAAATAGTTTCTGGGCAGCTTTTGAGCTGCTCAGAGTGACTGGATGACATTAGACACAGAATAAAAGCACCTGGCTTTAGGGGATTTTTTTCATTCATGTAAGAGTGCTTGTTTGACAAGCTTGTTTGTCATCATAACCCTGAGCTGCTTGTGTCAGTATTCCAAGAACTGTTAATATGCCCCTTAAGTCCATGAAGAAATTCACACACTTTCAGAGGCAAGGTTACAGAAGGAAATACAGACTATTAAAAAAACACTCTGTTCCAAAACCAATTTCCATTCATCTTCACTACCAGTGAAATTGGTGTCCTGATTTAAAATACTGTTTTATTTCCACGTGATATGATCAAAGGAGAATTCATGTTGAATATCCATCCATTATATGAGAACTGGATATGTAGAGGAACCACTGGAATAGCATTTTTCAGTCTTTAAAGATACAGGTTTGAGTCAGAATGCAGCTCAAATTTATGCTGCATTCTGTCAGTTTTCACCAAGAGTAATTGCTGGTTTAATGCATTTTCCTGTGCCTCTTTCTTCTGAAGTACTTTCTTTCTCATTTGAAAAACCTTGAAACGTCTTGCTTGTGGCAGGTTTCGGCCTCTGACTATAGTTACTTTTACTGGAATATTTTTATAGTTATTAATTATCCCTAGCCCAGACCTTTCCAAAATTTAAAAATACTGCTTGTAATAATTAGGAGCATGTTATTTTTTTTTTCTTTTCAGTATGTTACTCCCGTGTAAAACATCAACTAAAGCTACAGATTTTGAAAATTTAATTTCAATTCATAATTGATGGGGGGGAATAGAATTGAAGAGTAAAAATATTCCAGCTAGACTACTTTGCACGACTAACAAAGCATGATTGGCTGTTGCTTTCAAATGTGCTTGAGGCTGTAATTGTAGTGTTCCACAGAATTGCTTCAGAAAAAAAGTTGAGGGCCCTGAAGATAGGGCTTGATTTCTTCTTTTGATGTTGATATAAATCTAGTTAAGAGAAGACTATAAGAAGATGCATGATTCTCAAGTTCAGTGTAAGGGCTGCTGCAGAAGACTTTGGAATGAAAGAATGAGTACAAGACAAAATACTCAGATCAGTGCAGAGTTGAAAATAAGAGCACATGTGAGTGCTGGTGAATGCTTTTTATTTAAGGAATAGGTGGAGAGGCAGTAATTAGGGAAACAGCTAATGAAAGAAGAAATGGCTATTTTGTCAAAATACAGTATGGTGAAAGTAGGTTTGGGTCTCCCAAGGTAGCTACTAGCATAACAATAGTCCTGAAGACTCCCCAAAAAATTCATTTTGTCAGCTTTTATTAGAAGTGATTATGGCTGTTCCTCTTTAAATGTGCACTTGACCTGCTGATTATGTGGAACCAGTCAGTTAAATTTCCTTAAGTATGCACATATTTCACACTTGAACTGATATGTGAACACATATACTGAAGGCCTAGCTCTTTCCCAGTTTCATCATGGAATTTTGTGTAATTAGAGTAATTATTACACCATTAAACAATTGAAGACTACCCACTTTACAGTCTGTACTTGATTGTTTCTATTTAGTTTTTCATTGGGTAAAAAGTCAAGGTTTTGCATGTAAATGACCTCAGCCACTCCTATGGAAGTTAACTTTATTTACGGAAGGTCTTTATATCAGGAAGAAATTCCATTTATATTTGTGTGTGGATGGACCTAGATTCACAGTTTGCTGCTAATGTGCAGTGACAGCCTTGATTTTAACATGGATTATTCCACTTTATGCTTCACTGAACAGAACAATGTTTACTGGTCATTATGAAAACCACTCAATTTTCTAGTTTAATTTCTAAATTCTAGTTTCTAGCTATTAGGTGCCTTACATGATTTCAGTCCAAGTTCTTTTTACCAGATCCAGCTTGAGGGTGGAGAAGAATAAAGAGGGAAGGACCATTGTAAATTCAATTTTTGTTTTCAGTCTGGGACAAAAGACTGTTTAGAATTGACTTTGAGGCTAAACTCAGCCTTCATCCAGAAATTGATTCTTCCAGGCACAATGACAAACACATTGACAGTTGTGGTGCATCTACTGTTTTTTTTTTGTTTTAAATAAATAACGAATTGGACTGTGGTGTTCTTAACTATTATGTTCTGAAATTCAACTTTAATCTGGGGGAGGGTTGGACAAATCCATTTGCTGAGCAACTGGTGTTTTTTATGTTACAGAGTTGTGTTATTTCAGTGACTTGAGTGGAAGAGCTGTGCACAGTTCCCACGAACAGCCATCAGTGTTCTCTCTGCTGAGAGGGCTCCGGGTTCATGAGGATTGGCATGGCTCAAATACAGGGAGCATCCCTTCAGATTGCTGAGGATTTCCCATTTCAGGCTGTCATGATATTAGGAAATAGGCAAGCTTACTATTTATTTCAAGCTACGTGAATCAGTTGATTCTTTCTTTCCAACAGAGAGCTTTATACTCCATTTCAAAAGGAATTTCTAAATGTTACCAAACATCATAAAAACATCATAAGCAATCTCATCAGCAGACAGAGACATTATTCTATCTTATATTGATGCATTTTAATAGATACAGTTGAAATTTCTTGCAGATATTGTCACTTCTTCCCACTGTTCATGTTTCACTATTACCATCATTTTAAGAAATACATAAGAATGTTGCGAAGAAGAAAGTGATCTGCATAATGCTGCAAAAACAAGCTTTCGGAAGTAGGGAAACATGAAATCCAGCAGATCTACTTTACCCTCTTCTGTTTCTTTGCTATGTTTAATTACATTAGTATGTGATTTAAAAAAGAAGTGAGTTTCACAGAGGGCATAGGATATACTGTTCTCTGACTTAATTACTGTTCTGTGTTTTATATGGATTCATCGTATGTCCTGATATTTTATATGTTCTCTTCAGACTCGTCTTTAGACACAGAATTAATATATTTGGGGCTTACTTTGCTCATTAGGATGTCTCAGAAGGAAGTATTGAGGCAAAAAGCCTGAGAATAATTAGTCGGTAAATTCTTTCTGTCTGACCATTGACAAGTGTCAGTAAGTTCTGGGTTTTGTTGGCTTTTTCTGGCAGTTACCCAGCACTGTGTTCAGATCAGAGCTCTCCAGGATCTGATACACAGTTGGGTGCCTAACAGAAGTGAATTAGATCTGAGTTATGCCAAAAACTGGACTTTCAGAACAGGATGCACATGACTGTTGCAGAGCTGTGCGACAGAGGTAGAAAGGAAAGGCACTTTTTTTCCATACTCTTTACATGTCATAATACCAGGTTTTTCTTTCTGCAGTCTCCTGTCTCATTTCCAACTGGAAAATAAGATAAAAGCAAAGGCAGAGCATTGTGTTTCATGGAACTCCTCTGACACCACTGCAAGTCGCTGGTTTCACAGACCTCTGTTGGTGGTGTGAGCCAGCAGGCACGGGATGACTTGCAGAGTTAGTGAGCAGGAGCAGAAGAGCAGAAACCTGGGATGTGGAAAAGAAACCAGGCCTCCAGTGCATGGCTGAGTGGTTCCAGGCTTCTCACACAAATCACACTCTTGTTTTTACTCTCAGGGTTTGCCTCTGTTCTTTTCCTCCTTGCTCTTTTGCATTCCAGTCTGATTGCTTTCTTTATATTCATGTGCCTGGATACCAGCAGCAAGTGCACAGAGGAACTGGTACTGGCTTTTTGTCCCAGTGCCTGTGGGACAGTGGTCCAGGAAGAGCAAATGCAAAGGTGGTGCTTAGCAGGCTTCCTAATAGTTATGAAACAAAGTCAGCTGAAGCAAAGTCAAATTTGTACCAGAGTTATTCTCAGAAACAATTGCACTTCATTAAAAAAAATTGGTTTGACTCAGCCAAATGGTTGAAATTTGGTAAAATTGCCAGCAATTGAAAATTGACAGTAATACATATTTCAACAATGTCCTTGAAGGATTCATTTTTTACAGAAATAGAACTCCTTATAGTGTGGGTTGTTTGGGGTTTTTTTGAAAGTTACCTTCTGTACAGCTTCCCCCACCCCTTTTTTCTTAAAAAAAAAAAAGGCTTACAAAGTTTGGTTCCTGTAGAGCTGGTGAACAATAAGCAGTGAGCACTGGGGGCTGCTCTCCCAACGCAGGAGGATCAGCCATCAGCAAGGAAGAACCTACAGCATCAAACACTGAAGTGCTGCAGGGAAGGGCAGAGGGATGCTGGGAGCACAGATGGACAGGCAGGATCCAGGAGCACTGGCTGCTCCCAACCTGCCTTTGCTGCTGGAGAAGCTGCAAATGGCTCCATGCACTGAAAAGGGTGATTAAAGCTGACTCGGATGAATTGACTTCTGCATGTACCCATTTTAGAAGCTGAGGCTTCATCTTTTATAGTTGTTTACTAGATCAAATGAATTTTATGAAAACTCAATATGTAATGTAATAAAGACTCGTTAATTAACTTGGTTCCTTGGTACTAAATTAACTTTTAATAAAACTATTTGAAAGAACTGTGAAGGCAGGGTAAGCTACGTCAGAGGTTTTATCTCTGTTACAGTCGAGCTAGTCTGGTAATTTCTATTCCCCCAAAAAGTGATGTGATGGGATCACATTGTTTATAACTGACTACATTTAGAACATGCAGGTTTTCAATGGAGCAATTCTTAAATAATGTCTTAACTTCAACACCATTTTTTCCAAACTCCATCAGGGCTTTCTAATTTCTTGAGTAATAATAAAAAACCCCACTTGTTTGGTTTGATCCTCTGAGGAAGGAAAAGCTCTAGGGATTTCAAAGATCAGTTCTGCATACTCCGACTATTCTTTTTTTCATTTGAATTTATAATGTTGATGTCCATTTGAAAAACACCATTGGGATCTTAAATTTAAAAATTCTTAGGCCTCTGACTTTTTTTACATCAGCCAGAGATTAAGCTGGTGCTTTTGTATCTCTCAGTTATAATTAAGGGTGTTGGTTGGATTTTTGGAGTTACATAGAGATCATTTTTGTAAACTATGTATTTCTACCTAATTTGCAACAAACTTCCTACCTGAAAGGGTTGATCTGGGAAAGTTGTCCAGGCAGGAAGCAAGGGCATTAAAATGAGGGTGAGGAAGGGTTAGGCTTTTGCTATCTGAATTTATTCTTTAAAGAACTTTTCTGGTTTTAGAACTGAGAAGGAAATGCATCTTTTTCTTTGGGCTTCAAGGATACAGCTTCATACTTTCCTCCTTTGCTTTTGGCAGAAGCTGAATGTTCTTATATTTGTATCCTACTGCACTAAGCCATCTCTGCATCAAAAGAAGGCAGAAATTCCTTCTGAATTTATCAGCACTGGTATAATTAGCATCAATGCTGGAATTAAGATGCAGTATCTACATGGCTGATTTTTTTTTAATATTGTCTACAGATTAATGGCATCATCTCATACTTAGTTTGAGGTCTGAAAGTTTTCTTCACAGCCATTAAATCTAAATATGTCTTTTAAAATAACCACCTTACATTTTCCTGGAGTACAAAAGCCTTTTCTACCTTACAGCTTTGAGTCCATATCAACATCCTGAATGTGATGTGAGGCAAACAGGCATCAAGTGAAGAAAAAATACAGCTGTGAGAACCTAAACCATTACCTTTGATGCACTGCAAAGCATTTCCATTGAGAAAAAAATTATCTCTAGACTTAACACTTCTTTATTATGTATTAATATTATGAAAATAGCTTTATGGGATATTTAAGTAGCATTGAGAAAAATAATCTTGAAAAAAGACTTCCTGCGTGAATTCACATCCAAAATCCCTGCCAGAACTAAGACAAAAATTCTGATGTTCCTGGCTTTAGGCTAACAAAGCATACTGCCTCCTAAAAGGAATTAATTTAGTTTGCTTTCCTTTCATCTTTACAAATAGAACACTTTTGCCAAAAATATTCCCTGTTGTTCAAGTTAAGCCTAAACAAGACATCAGCTGATTATACATATCTTAAATGGCCTGTTGTTTAATTTTTGGCAGCCTGTATTTCCATAAGGTGCCCGATGTTGACATCGTGTTCACGTACTCGTAGCTGCTCCACCAGAGCCGGATCAATAGAGTAAGGAGTTCAGGAAAACAAGCTCACCAAAATGAAAGCCTGCCCAATGAAATAAGACACTTCCTGTTTTCTTTGCTGTTTTCAGTATTAAGTTTTTAGAGCTCTGGGGGAATTCAAGAAAACAGGTTTGTGGAATTCATGAGGCTATTAAGTCCATTCATTCTCATGAATGTTAATACTTTGTGGAGTGAAAATAAATACATAGGTGGGCAACTTGCCCACAAGTTACAAATAGAAACATGTACCGTGTGTAATAAAATTTAGGTCGACTGTGAGCTCCCATAATTAATTTTTCCATTAGAACTTTAGAAAACTGAAACTTTGAAAGATTTGCCTTCGGTGCAGGGAGGAGAGAGCTAATTTCAAACTTCTCTTTTGTCTCATCTTTTTTTTCATTCCTACCCATGGTTTTGAAGGAGTCCATTAATAGTAGGAATACATGAATGAACAAAAGAGTAAATGTGCCTGATGAAGTACAGTAAAGGAATAAAATCCAACTTAAAGAAGGGCACCTGACTCTGCATTGTTTATGTTTTTACAAGGAAGAGTTACTCTGAGAACAGTAATTCTGAGATTTAGCAGATTCTGTTAAACAGTTCATCTCCCAATAGCTAGGACCCTGTTCTGGGGGGTTACCTTGAAAATGCAGAGAAGTGGTTTTGAATCATGTAAACCTCAAATGAAAGTCTTATTTGAGCTCTGTTAGTGTTTTGTAATTCAGACACAAAATTGTCCATCAGTAAAAGAAGATAAAAATATGTAGGGGATTTTTAATCAGAAAAAGTCTCAGAGCACTTTTAAAAAAAAATTAGTAATAATTGGTAGAAGTAAATACTTCAATTTGTTTAGCAATCGTGTACATGATGGATAATTATTTGATTAAATTATTGTGCCTATGCCCCACCCCACTGTCTTTGGCAGCATCTTTAGCATTTTCTCAATCATCTCCTGCTTCTCAGCACAGAAGCAGCTGGTGTTCTCATCATTATTCTTTTTTTTAATTTCCTTAGACAAGTATGAATCGTTATGGCATAAAAAGACAGATAAGAGTGAGATTCATGGAAGCATTTGCTGTCCTCCATAGCTGAATCATTCCTGGTGCAACGGCTCAGCCAGTCTTTTCTGGGAATAGCAAAGGTTGTATAACGGGGGGCCTTTGGGAAGAGCAGTGGCCAGCACATTCCGTGCCCCACACAGCAGTGACAGAGCTGTGGGCATCTCTCCCTGAACGCTGGCAGAATTCCAGTAATCCAGCCTGTACTTGTCATAAAGGTGAAGCTGGTGGAGCTGAGAGTTCATCAGTCCAGAAAGAAACCTGCGGACAGGCAAATGCTGGGGGACGGTGAGACTGAGCTGGGAGTGGGAGGGAGCTCAGATCCTCACCAGGCTCCATACCTGCTGCGTGCTCGAACGCTGAACGTGTCTTCTTAATTCCCAAGAATTCCCTGTCAGCTGGAGCAATATGTCTCACTGTACTTTATCAATTTTCAGCAGATTGTTAGATGTTCTGAACCTTTCTTTTTTTCTCTTCCTCCCCCCTTTAAAATGTAGGAATACTCTGAGGACAGCAATTCTGAACCAAATGTGGATCTGGAAAATCAATACTACAATTCCAAAGCTTTGAAGGAAGATGATCCCAAAGCAGCATTAAGCAGTTTTCAGAAGGTTTTCTGTCTTTATATTCTATCTCTTCTTTTTATATTAATTCACATTTTAAAATATTTGCTTATCATTTGAGTTATTTTCTGGAATTTTAAGGTTAACATTTACCTTTTAAATTACTAATGTGCTAAATTTGTCATTGGACAACTTCAGACTCCTGGCTGACTGCCTTTCAGGATCATAAATAGGACATGAAATAGTAAATCCTGAAGATTAAAAACTCAGATCTGTGGTAAAATAAGACTAAGTTAATTAAACAATTCTAAATGTGTTTTCATGTGTCAACAGTAGAAGCGAGATCCATTTGTTTTTTTTTATGAAATGGTGTTTTCCCCAGTGGTTTATCTAATATTATATTTGGTTTGCTATCTGATTCCAAAGCTTTAAATGTATAAATACAAAGTGGCACAGAGTTTCTTTTCTTCGTCTCAGTTTTAAATTTTGTATGTTTGCACACTGCTACCAGAAAGCAGTATGTTAGCTGTAACTTTCTGAAGAAAATATAGATATTGCACCTCTGCTTATTTATAGTATATAACAGAATTATATACGTGACTTAAAAAAACCTTTCTAAAAGTTCTACTTACAAAACATTGCCTTAACTATGTTACATTAAAGACTAGAAGCTTTTATGCTGTGTGAAAAAACCTATAGTAATTCAGAAGAGTACTTTTTTATCTAATTTAGTCAAAATTTAGTTGAGTCAGTTTTGCAGGGGGTGCTACAACTTTTTTGTGCATGTGTATGATGGAGCAGTGGTGAAGTTTAGTGTTTGCTGTTAGATAACAACAAAAATCACATTCACCCACCCTACGTCAGTTAAGTTGTGAAAACTAGTAAGTTAAAAACCTCTCCTAACTTTTTCAATAATACCAGGAAAGAGTAAAATTGAAAACCAGGGCAGAGTTATTTACTTTGTAAGGAACAAAGTGTGGGGGGAAAGGCATGTATGGGTTATGTACATTGTAAACAATTTAAGTTTGAATAAAGCTTTTCTAAATATTGTGTAAAAAAATTTTCTATTTCAGGTTTTGGAGCTCGAAGGCGAAAAAGGAGAATGGGGATTCAAAGCTCTGAAACAGATGATTAAAATAAACTTTAAATTGGTAGGAATTACAGCTGTCACTTGGGAGTAAATGGCATAAATATGTATTTGATCCAGGCATCTTAAGTTATTATTCTAATTTAGGGCTATAACAACTAAACCTACCAGAACTTGTCTTTTGAAGCCTTTAGTGGCTACTACAGACATGGCAGGAAAATGAGGTGGTGTTTGCAAGTCAAAGGCAATGCAAATGCTGCAGTCAGCTGCTGCACCCTGGGAGCCTGAGCCATCCTCATGTTCTGTGGCACCGGGGCAAATCAGGGGAACATTTATATGCTGCCTGTGCAACCCTTCCAAATAGTTGTGTGGCCACCTCTGTTTTCTATGTCTGTTCCATGCAGTCCTGATGAAGTTACTTCTGATTCTGTTGCTTAGGAATAGAGTGGTGATGTAAAAGTTGTAATAGCAGCCACTACTGCATAGTCTTTCTCTTATGCTTTTTTTTTTGTATGTACACTTGGAAGATACAACTCAGTTTTTAATCATTGAAACAAAAACTACAATGTAATTTGTTTTTCTTTTAGACTAACTTCCCTGAAATGATGAATAGGTATAAACAGCTATTGACCTACATACGGAGTGCAGTTACAAGGAATTACTCTGAAAAATCCATCAATTCTATTCTTGATTATATCTCTACTTCCAAGCAGGTTGGATCATCAATTCTTTCATCTTCATGGTTTTCTGTTTTGCATTTTTAACTATGGACTCTTTTGTGTTTGGTTTGGGCTTTTTTGATCTTAATAGAGAGAATTTTCAGTACTCATTTGCTGTGATATGTAAAAATGTGTTTCCCATGTTTAGTAGATTGTTAAAACAGATAACTTCTCATAAATTTGTCCTTTTGGCAATATTTACCTAGGATATCTATGCTAATAAATAAATACTTTTTTTTTTTTTTTTTTTAGCATAGTAACTACACAGTATTGAGTGCCCTCTCAAAGTTAAACAATACTTTTTTACTTTGGGGGGACAGGTGAACTTTTGTAGTCAGGTATTGGTGGGAAATACTGCATGCCTGTGAGTATGCTGTGCATGTGAGGTACGTGTTACCTATTGAGCCCAGCTCCTTTACTCTGGTGCTGTTGTAGAAGCTTTACAGAGAGCAGAAAGCTCCCCTGACTGAGTGCCTGGAAGGATCACTGGTCTTTAGGGATGACATCTCTGTTATTATCACAATCCTTCCTGTCCTGCCACTCTTAGGAAGTGAAAGTTTAATAGCTGAGTGAGGGGTTACCCTTAAGGTCTAAAGGATTGTCTTAGACCATCCCTTCTCGGCAGACATCAGTGTCTTTGGTCTAAATGCAGTTGAGCCAGACTTGGAGGGACAATCTGGAAATCTTAATTTGATGGTAGTCACAGATCTGTTATCCCCGAAAGAACAATGGCCATAAACAATACTAGTGCATTCTCTGCAGAGCCCTTGTGAAAGGTAACACTCAGCACTTTGATTTCCATTTTAGATGTTGTATTTTTGGGGTTTGAGCAGAGACAGTTTGATTCACGCAAGAGGTTTCTTTCACTCAGCATTGGTAGCACAGAAAGGAGAAGGGATCTTTTCCTTTGACCATTTTCTTCTCTTTGTAAAGTATATTTTCTTTTTGATATGTAAATAATTTTTGGTATTCTTCTTTTAAGTAGGAGCAATGTTGCCCGTGTTTGTTACACAACATCAGAATTCTATTTGGTGGTTATATAAGATGGGCTTTTATAAGATAGCTTTCATTTTTCACAGATGGGTGGAAATCTTAAAATGTGAATGCTTTTTAATTGTATGTTTCATATAAGAAAAGCAAGTGTGGTTTTGTTACTTCAGAAGCTCTTTATAGTTTAAATGCAGACATTCAGTAAGATACAAATACCTTTCTTATTTTGAAGTTCAAGCATGCACTTTTAGTTTGTTCAGATTGACTTTATTAACAGGTACAAATTTGCTGTTTACAATTATAGAATTCTGATTTTTTATGTCAGATGGATTTGCTTCAGGAATTCTATGAAACAACACTTGAAGCTCTGAAAGATGCTAAGAACGATAGATTGTGGTTTAAGACAAACACAAAGGTAAAATATTTAACTTGCTGGTTTTTGCTTTTGTTTGACACCTTCAGCTAACTCTTGTAATTGTGAAATCTTAATAGACCTCAGTGGTTCAATTCTTTTTTCATTACAGCTTGGCAAATTATATTTAGAAAGAGAAGAATATGGAAAGTTACAAAAGATCTTGCGTCAGCTGCATCAGTCATGCCAGGTACCTTTATATTCTACATCACTGTGGCTTAGTAAACAGCATTGATTTTTGGGGTTTTTGTTACATCTGTTGTTGGCCTTTGGGGCATGTTCTGAGCTTTAGTATAGAGGGAAGAAATACTGTGCCAGCTTTAATTCATTATCTGTTTGATAACATGAACAAAAACTGATAAGGGTTTTATTCCTTGGTTACAGATGATTTTTTAAGAAAATTTATTCACAAGTGCTGATTAGGTTTCTCTTTAATCAGGTGCATGGATGAGAAGCACATACCAATAATCTGTAACGCACAGACATTTATTTTAAAATAAAAATTCCATGTGAGCTTCATTCAAAACTGAAAGTACAGTTGTTACTTTCCCATCTGGAAGGGGAAAAAATACATAAGCCATGCCCCCTGCTGTGTGTGTTTGTGAGACTTCTCTTCTTTCAGTATGGAAAAGAGGTTGCAAATGTCTGGGAAATGGTTCTGTTACAGGCAGCACAAGAGTCATATGTGTTATCTGTATATTTGTGTCAGTCATTGTATTTATATACTGAGAGTGTGGTTTAAGGAAAGAGGAAAAGTAAAAAGGGCAAATTTTTGAGGAAAACATTCAATTACACAAAAATACTGATGTTTTAAATAAAGGGCTTCAAAACTTGAGCTGTGAAAAGTTCTTTGAGTATTATATTTTCTGTTAAGAGTTGTATCAGAATCGCAGAGTTTAAAGAGTATTCCTGTTGCTGACAGGAAATTAGAGTATTTGGTAATCAGTTTTTTACTAGTATAAAACTGAAATTGCTGTTCTCTTAAAATTTCACAGTATTTATTACTTAATCTGTCCTAGACTGATGATGGGGAAGACGATCTAAAAAAAGGTACTCAACTATTGGAAATCTATGCTTTGGAAATCCAAATGTATACAGCACAGAAAAATAACAAAAAACTTAAAGCACTATATGAACAGTCATTGCACATCAAGTCAGCCATTCCTCATCCGCTGATCATGGGAGTTATCAGAGGCAAGTTCATCTTCAATGTTGCATTTAACTGCTGTTGCATAGATTAGCTTTATGAAAATATGAGAACTAATGTTTGCTTCCAGTTCCAGCTATAAAGACAGAGGATGCTGTAGATTCAGAGGCTCCAGTCTCATCATGTAGGACTCAGCTCTGCTGTTGTGGTGTCCAGGTACCAGGGGCACTGGCCACAAGGGCAGGACAGGTGGCTGTCTAAATGTTAGGAGAGAAGCAGTAGAAAGAAAACAGGAAGACTTGAGCTGTTGGACATCATGGCAGGCAACAAAAGAGAAATGCAAAGGCATTTGCAGGGAATAAAAACAAAGGCTTGGCAAGGCTGCTGACAGAAGGAACTTCTCTTTCTGCAGCTCCTTTTGTGAATTTGTGCTCCACGTCTCACCTCCCTGAAACGCAGCAGGAACTGAAGGGCTTTAAGATGTACTTGAAAATATTACTTATTATCTGCACTGGTGAATTGTAGTGGAAACACACTGTGTGTCTTGGAAAAAAAACCCTTCTCTAGAATACTGTTGTGCCTTCCTCCTTCCCCTGGTGTAGGCACTTGCACAGACAATCAGGAAGCAGTGGGTACTTCAGACATAAAAGGAGATAGAGAGTATTTCTCATTTTTTCTGTGCAGTTTTGCTCAATGGATAGGGAAAATTCCATAAATATAGGAAGTCTGTTGCCATTGAAATGGAGATAAATTCCATTTCAGTTTTTACAGTATTTTAACATAAGGGTGAAGTATTTATTGGCTATGAGGATTAGTGTTTCTTTAGTTTTACGGTGTGGGTTGGGTTTTGTTTTTTCTTCTTTGGAACGGGTTTATCCAAATGGCAGTACTGTATGTAAGGCCCTGATGCTTTTTTTCTGGTGATTTCAGAGAATTAAATGACTTCTGAAAATATTTCAGTAGTCTGTTTAGAAATAGTGTGGAACTTGGGTGCAATTACCGTAGTCAGGAACAAGCACACAGTGTTCCTTTTCCTCTTCATCTGTGTTTTCTTTTCAGAATGTGGAGGCAAAATGCACTTAAGAGAAGGGGAGTTTGAAAAGGCACATACTGATTTTTTTGAAGCATTCAAGAATTATGATGAATCAGGGAGCCCCAGAAGAACCACTTGCTTAAAATACTTGGTCTTAGCAAACATGCTCATGAAGTCTGGAATAAATCCATTTGACTCTCAGGAGGTATTTTTTCTATTTTCTTCACACACGCATACACTCCACCCTTCCCTTCCCTTTTCTGAGTTTATAGGGAAATTACCCAGAAGATGAAAATGGAAAAAAGATATTTCAAATCTAAGGTTGCATATTGTGCTTTCTGTTCTGTGTAGGCTAAACCATACAAAAATGATCCAGAGATCCTAGCAATGACGAATTTAGTAAGGTAAGATTTTACTTTTTCTGGAAAAGAGTACAAAAAAATAAAAAGATAGTGTCCAAAGCAGAAATGGAATGCTTTTAGAGATGGCTTTTCTCTGCACAGCTAAGACAGTTATTTCATCAATATGGAGCAAATACTTGTACTGTTTTCTTAAGAAACTTACTATGAGATACCAAAGTATCTATTCTGTACCAGGTAGGAGTACAGAAATATGCTGTTTTCTTCTGCTATTCTGAATTTTTGATGCAGTGGCAAAAGCCTAATTTCTTTCCTTAAATAAAGCTGTCCCACCTTGTACTACAACTGGTCTTTAGGGTTTGGCTGATGACAGACGAGAAACTGAATTGACTGACATCTCATACCAAAGCCAACAGAGTAATTTGATGCCTGGATATGTCATGATTACTAAAGGAGCTTCATAACTTAGGAACAGAAAACTGAACTCTCAGTGGTCTCCTCTGTCCTTCAAACATACATGGAAATCAAAAGGCGGCCAAATTAGCCCTTAACTGGCAACTGTTACATGAGAACTTCCAGTGTATTAAGGTTGTTAAGCAAAATAAGTGAGCTGAGGCAGTTTTGTATACTGTGCTTTCAAGCTGACCCATTCCATCCACTCTATCCTGCCTTTGCTTTATAAAGTTTGAAAAAAAAAAAATACATAGGAAAACCTTTTCTCCCCTTCCGTTATGTAAGGAGTAGTGTCTGTTCACATTTTGAAATGCACAGCTGATCTGTTGGAACAGACCTTGCTCTGATACCATTGGTGCTGTACCATTGTATGTGCCCAAATTGTTTCTGAAAATGAGGATCTTCATCTGTGTGACACAGGGATTGACTCAGTTGTTTGGCACTTCATTAAGGGACTAGTCCCAGTAATTCGTTCCACTTCAGATGTGTTTTTTCTACTTTGCTGTCACAGTTCCTTGTGAATTTGAGGCAGAAGGAACTCCAGATGGCCTTAGCCAATCTGATTTTATTCATATTTCTAATTTATATCTTTTATCTTGACATTTGAGTATAACTGCTTCTTTAAAATTAATAATGCAATTAAAGCAGTGTAGATAAGAAATACGCAGAAGATAAAATTAATTTCAAAGATTGCAATTATGGTTTTCATTCTTTCTATACAATGGAAACTTAAATATTTTACATATGATAAAAAGACTTCTGAAATAAACAATAAAATGTACTGAACTGACATTCTTTTTAACTATGAAGTAAAATTTACTGGTTTCATGTGGTAAGTCCATGCCACTCACATAACTCCATTTATAAACTACTCAAGTCCTGCCTAAAATTTAATAGGTCTTCTTGCCCATTTTAGCAAAGGATGAATCTTTTTTTGACCAGTTTCAAAACAATTTTAAAAAGTGCAGACTGTGAAGGAAAAATAAGCACTGTTTTTAAAATGTTTGATGTCAGTATTAAACAGAAGTTGAAAGCATATATTTCAGGAAAAAGGTTTTGTTTCAGTGGTTACAGATCTTGATCTTTAAATGCTGTGGGGTCACTACTGAACCCACCTTTTTGGAGTCCTTTCTCAGATAGCAAGATTGACTAGTTAAAGGATATATATACAAATAATGTATAAATAAAAGTCTTAGAAGTAATATTATGTCAGAATTACTGATGGTTAATCCTGGAAGTCAGGATTTATTCCCTCTTCCAATATTTTTAGAATTCAGCTTAAGATGTCCTTTGCAGAGACAGCAACAGCCTTCTAGACTCCTTTTAGCTCTTATTTATTCCATGAATTATGAGGTTTTGAAGCCAAAATACATGTAATGGTACTTTTCAAACTGGCTATTTTTAGGGTCTAGGCTTTTTTAAAGTAGTAAGTACAAAAAGTACAAAAGTTTTGAAATTAGTGTGCCCTTGTGGAACAACTAAATGTTCATACTAAACTTTAGTAAATGCTCCTAAAATTGAAATGAGAGAAAGGTCATTTCTGTTGCATTTCATCTTGAAAGGTTTTTTTTTTTCGCTTGTAAAGGTTCTGAATATAATTATTTGCCACCTACACTTCATACGTGTTTGTTTAGAAGATTCTTATGAGTCTATTTAGCTTTTAAAAATAATAATTCAGGCTCTCGTTTTTTTCTGAAGTGCCTATCAGAATAATGACATCACTGAATTTGAGAAGATTCTGAAAACAAATCACAGCAACATCATGGACGATCCCTTCATAAGGGAGCACATTGAAGGTATTTCTGAAGGCTATTTTAATCCTTTTTGTTTTCACTACTTGGTAAACTGCCTTTTTTTTTCTTCCCTGTGGTTTACTTTTCTTCAGGCAGACTGAGAGCTCTTTGTAGTTACTTGTTGACGATTCCTTCACTGTTTACAAGTTCCTTAGGAGTTTGTCAAGGCCAGTGTGCATCCAGGCATGTGGCATGACCGTGAAGAATTGCAGGAATCATGGAGAAAGTTCTGGCAAGGGGGATATTCTAAGATACTATCTGTGGCGGTGATAAGACACTGAGTATTTTGAGTGGTTTGTTTCTTTTTTTCCCCCTGTTGAAATGGTGAAATGAGAGCAACCCTTAAACTGTAAAGGTGGTTTGTATCAGTCTCAGCAGTTAGATGTTTGCTAGTTTATAAAGTTAATTTTCTGCTTCAGATTAAAGACAAAACACACAGACAATGTAATGAAGGTTACACTAATAAATACATGACAATACATGCACACATTTATATTTTTTGGATTTATAGTACCTATACTTACAAAAAGAGGAGAACACATTAACACATGCCATTCTGCTCCACAACATGATAAAATAAAGTTACCTCCTGCATTTTTTTTCATGTATCTGAGAATTGAAAAGTTTCTTCACTTGAATCTAGTGCCCGGTTCTTCAGGTAACTGCTGTTTCCAACAGTAGGTCTTACTGTGGTGCTGCAAGATCATTTAGTTGGAATAGCTACATCAAAAGAGTTAAATCCAGAGACCTGGTTTCCTTACATTTCTTGTTTGTAAAAGAGAGCATGGCAAACAGCAGGGGAAACTAAATATAACCTGCTACTGCTGTTCCATGTCAGCTACTGGGGAGCTCCAGAGTCTCAGAGGAGGCTCTGTATGATGAGAGACAGGGATGCTGATGGAAGAAGGCACAACAGACCTGCAAAGCAAGGGAAGGGCAGTTGAATGAAAGGATTGAAGAGAATTATGTGCCAGTGATGGCTCATCTTCTTCACTCTAGTGATGCACAACATGGTCATGGCTCTAATGTTAACATGCCTTGCCTCATTGTTTTAATTGCCATAGTTTTAGTGAGATACATAAACTGGTCTTCAGTAGGTTTTTATTATATAAAAAGTCCTTGTGTAACTAGTCAAGTAAAAATGGATCTAGGGGTTTTTTTCCCCCCTGTTAATTTATAATTGTAATTTATGCTTTTATTTTACCCCAACTTTCTTTAAATAATGTAAAAAAATTCTAGAACAACGACTGCACTATTTTACCTAAGTTAAATCAGCCACTTCATGCAGGCTTTTATACTACTTCAGCTCCTCATTACAATTACACCATTAGGCCCTGATCTTTTAACTTCAAAAGTGAATATTCCCCACAAAGTTAAATGCACACAAACTTTTTAAGCTGCATATCCTTAAGAATACCTCTTTTCACTTTGTACAACACAAGCATTCTAGCCATAAATTAGAGGGGCAGACATACTATCCGGTAATCTCTAGGATTTATCCAATTAGTTTGAATAAATTAAATTTTTCCAGAGAATATGTTGCTCCATATTTAAACAGTTTTCATCTCTGTGTGCCCGCCTTCGGAGCTGCACATTGTTTGGATGCCCTGTCTTCTGCTGTACTTCCCTACCCACTGAATTCCTACCTTAAAAGATCTGGTGTTTAGGATATCTTTCTGTATGGAGTGCTATTGCATCCTTATTTCAGTACTGTTGTTTTTACAGTGTTTGTTTTTCCTTCTCTACAGAGCTTTTGCGAAACATCAGAACACAAGTGCTTATAAAATTAATTAAGCCTTACACAAGAATACATATTCCTTTTATTTCTAAGGTATGTGTCGGCGGAGCCTTGCATTTGCTAAAGTAAAGGCTTAATAGGGAATAAAAGCTCTTAAATAAATACAGTGCTTCCAGAAATAGACCATCTAAAATATACTCTACACCATAAAGTAGTACTGATGCACTGCTCACAGCTTTGCAGTGCAAAAATGTAAATTGCAAGCATCATCCAAGTGCTTTTTATATGTACTATGATATCCTTCTAAAGTACTCAATTCCCATATTCTACTTGGTGTGGAAAATCACATTTTTGAAGAGAAGTATAAAAGGGAAATTTGTATAATTAAAAATATGAGTGTAAACTTTATTAACATAAAAATCAAAATTTTAATTCCTTTTGTTCAGAAGGTATCTTAAAATGTCTGTGTTGTGTGAGTTACAGAATTGTGGTAGTAGAACAACCCAACCATTATCACAGAATCACTGAATTCATTGCCTAATCTGTAAAGAACAAAATCAGATCCCAGTGATAAGAGATGACTATGTCCACCTCCTGTGGGTCTGTGATTTTGCCTGCAAAAATTCACAGCATTACGAAATATGTCATGAAATATTAGAGGTGCCTAATTTTTATCCTTAAATTCTATTTAGAACTCTATGCTTTTTTTTTTTCAAGTTAGACTTAGCATGTGTAAACTTGCTTGAGCCAGAAGATGCAATTACGTCTCTAAATGGTTCTGAGTGTAGATCCATTCTTTTGTGATAATTACTGTCTTATTTTACTTCCTGAGGTTTTGTGGTTGTGGTTTATTCTGTTGTTGTTGTTTGGTTGGGGATATTCTTTATCTGTTTGTTTTTTTCAGTAAGTCAGTAAAGGAGCTCATTTCTGTAGCTTCCAAAATTTTGCTCCAGCCTTCTGTGAGAGGTTGCTGATCTCTTGGTTCTTGGGCATGTGTACTTTGGTGGAGCTCTTTTGCTTTGTAGATTGTTACTGAATTGATACTTTTGAACAGTAAGAAACAAATGAAACCAAATTCTGTGTAAGAAAATAAAGATTGGAGGGCTTTAATGTTGCAAAATATGGTGGCAGCGTAATGAGTTTTCTTTTTCTTTTAGGAGTTAAACATAGATGTAGCTGATGTGGAAAGCTTGCTTGTGCAGTGCATATTGGATAAGTATGTACTTTATTCTTGATTACTGATCTTTGATTACTATAAAATAAACTATACCAGAAGCAACAAAAACATTGTTTTGGTGCATTGTAAGCATACTGGTTGATTCTAGAAGTGAAAGGTAACAATGCTGACTTTGGATTTGCTTGACTTGCGAGCAGTAAAGTACATTTGAAAGATGGGAGCCAAGAAAATGACACAGAGATTGAGTGGCATGTTTTTATTTTAATTTTAATTACATAATGTTGAGTTATTATGAAATCATGAAAGTTACTATTCTAAGTAATTGCTGCTTATACCCATGTATATTTTTGAGTGCATTTTCAAGTTGACAAATTAGTAGTCTGCTCTCCTTAACTGGAAAAACTTGACTACAATTTGTAAAACCTATTTTTCTGGAGGGTAACTTGTTACTACATCTACTGCAAAAATATAATCCATACATGGGTTTATATTTTTTAATTTCTTTTGACATAAGTCTCCATTTTTCATGATTCCTTGACTTTCAAGAATTTATTACCTCATATTACTTCAAACTTTGTGTGGGTCATAGCTAAGCAGGTAAAATACACGTTGCCCAGTGAATTAGTTCATTTGATTTACAGTCACGATGACAGCTAAATAGGCAGCTCTACCCAGGACAAAATCTGTAGAAGTGCTGAATTCTGAAATGAACTATGTGTCTCTCTTGCATAAGACCTCTTATTTTCCCTTTGATTTATTGTTAGTTCCTATTTCCATGTCCTTTAGCCATTGACAGTTGTTATTTACTTGCTTCTAGCACTATACATGGCCGAATTGATCAAGTCAACCAGCTCCTCGAACTGGACCACCAGAAGCGAGGCGGTGCCCGGTATACTGCGCTAGATAAATGGACCAACCAGCTAAACTCTCTGAACCAGGCTGTAGTCAGCAAGCTGGCCTAACAGAAAACAAGCTTTTACAACGTCCTTAAGGCAACAGTGCAGTGATGTAAACCTTAAAAGAACTGGGAATGGCAAAACTACTGTCGGTTGGTGTGCCCTGAAATTATTGGAGTTATGGCAGAAGTGCTTTTTTGATCAGCTGGTTTGTGTTTTGCTGCTGCATTTATCCCAAGAAAAAAACAGCTTTAATCTCCAGAAGAAAACCAAAATGCCACGGGATTTATGCTGTATTGACATCTTGCCCTAAACATACAACATCCTAGTAATTTGTCAAGGGGCAGTTAATGACCAGAGAGAAGATTTTTGTCATGATTTTAAATACACTGACACGTTACTGTTGGTTAAATTTAAACATGTTTTACCTGCAGAAATTCTCTCACAGAAATAACCTGCAATAACTTGAAATGCATACCCTTTTGAACACTTCCTTTTCTCATGTATAAATTGAAATGTTTGCTGCATTTTGCAAAATGTCAATTCTCCAAAAATGTGTCCGTATATTTCTGTACCTGCAGTGTAGTAAAGGTTTAGAAGAAACCCCATAATTATAGTGGCATACTGTCACTTAGGTTTCAAGCAGCAAAATAAACAGTGCAGTTCAGAAATTGTACAGTTTGTTTCTTGATGTGCTTTCATTATACTTGAATTTTACTGGTGTTATTTTTAAAAGAAAATAGATACTACTTAAAAAATAGATATTACTTGATCCTCACCTCATTTGTGAAGGACATTATGGAGATTTTAAGTCTGAACCCCTTGATATACGTGCTGTTAATTTTTCTTTTTTCCCCTCTTGAAATAGTGAAGCATAAATACTAAAGAGCTGACATTTAGCAGTCTTGCTAACTGACTCCTAGCTTGCAAGATGCCAAACCATTATTAGTCGTGGCTGGTTATGTTGGTGGGTATTTGGCATCTCTCAGGGATATGCTTGGTTTTTATTTTGCTACTTCAGGAATACAGGTTTGCCAAGCAGTACCCTGGGGAGAGAAGGGCGGGCCCTGATTGTTACCTCTCTGTCTGATCTATGCTCTTCTTGACTGGATTCAGTGTACATAAAATGGTGCTGTGTATGGAGTGGGGCCCAAGGACAGTGACGTTGCTCATAATGGAACCTGTTCTGTCTGAATGTGTCGGAGCTCCTTCAGAGCTGCTATTCCAGTCCACGTAGTAGGCACATGCCTTTTGTGTCCTAAGATTTTGGGATCATCAGATCCATTTAGAATACAGAGCTGCAGTGTTGAGCACAGCAATTTTTATTCCTGTAGCAGATTGTCTGGAGCTGACAGAAAAACTCTCTTGCAGGTCACAGAAATGTAAAGGAATTTTGTAGGGTCACTTCTGTAACTGCAAGTATTCCATTTTAAAGCTGAGAGTAATGTGTGATGATACACAAAACAGTGCCACACACAGACATTGTAATAGTAGAAGGAAAAAGACATTTGTAGAGCAATTAACAACACCCCCAAAATAGTGAAAAAGCCTAATAAATTACACATGCTCATCACATACATGCAAGGCACCATGGTAGCCTCAATGTTCTAGGGCAGGATTTAAATTGGTAACAGGGTATAATTAAATAGGATAAAATTAACTTGGATCTGAAGAATAGTTATGTCCCTTAGAAAATTATTTTGCTCTGTAGTTGTCAAAGCAAGTGAATTTTTTTTCCCTGGAGTTTATACAATAAAACTTAATGTGTACCATGAGTAGCATGATGCTGAATCTTGGGTGAGCATTTCTTCTTCACTGATAGATTTTTTTTTTACCCATAGGTGGTTTTAATTTATCCACTTCCTTAAAACAGTGGTAAAATATGACTATAAATTGCACTTAGTTTTTAAGCAAAGTTTTTTCCTTTGTAAAATCTGTAGATAACTGAGTAAAGCACATTGTATTTTGTTTCCTTACAATGCTGTGATGTGTATCATAGTTTTCACTTTGAAAATTCCAATAATGCCTGGTGATGTGAAGTTGAACTTAACAATACTGCACAGTAATTGAGACTACCACGCAGTAATTAGCTACAGATCCAGAGACACTCATTTGGATAGCCCATCTTGCCAGGTTTTCCCTCCCTGGGGGACAAGGGACTGTCTCAGCTATTTCAAGGTACTCTTTCCCATGGAGACAGGGTCAGTGACAGCTATTTGTTTCCTTTTTCTGTTCCTCTGCCATTTCCCACCACCCTTGCTGTGTGAAGGAACAACTCCTGTTCTAAAAGAGGGGAAAAAAGAGAACTGTGTATAAACTTACAATCTCTGAAAATAAAGTCATCTTGACTTTGTCTCTTGTACCTGATGTAACCTTCCCCATCCCAGCCGTGTCTGTTGGGGAGATACGTTTGGAATGTTTTTCAAGAAGGGAATACTGCAGGAAATCTTGTCCTACCATCTAGTTCCCTTGTTTTATCTTTTTGTTCTGAAGGTCTGATTGTCCCACTAGTGAAGGATGCTCAGTTTGAACAGTGAGGGCTAGTGATGTTTCTAGGCAGAAAAAGTGTCTGTCTACGTCTAATCAGTTGCTGTGTGTTTTGGCATGCTTCAGTTCTTACTCCTGTATGGTGCCTTAGCACCTGTGCTCTAGGCACATCATGAAGGTTTATATGATCCCTGAGGGATTCTACCCTTTTCTGAGTTCTCATAATTCTTAACAATAACAGTCGTACAACTGCAGCAGAAATTGCTAAGAGTTGCTATAGCCCTAGATCTGGCTCTGGTGTCATTTCTGCCTCCTCAGGAAAAGTGAACGAGCAGTTGAAATGAAGGAAGAGGGTGAGGGAATTTTTTTTCAAGAAACACACTTGCACTGTGGGTTGTTCAAGATGTGCTACGCAGCCTCAGTGTGCTCCCCAGGCTTGCTTCTGATCATGACATTTCTGCAATTGTCATTAATTGTCAGAGCCATGCTTTTCACAGCTCCTGGGGTCTTTTTATACACCTTTTATTGCTGTTGGTACAAGACAAACTGGCATCTTAGCTAGTACCAGCAACACTGTTTGCAAAAGAACATTTTAATGGCTGTTGTAATCTTGTGTAAGATTACAACAATGATTAAGCTTTATATATATAAACCCTTTTGAGTTGCTGGCAGCTTATGCATTAAAACTGAACAACATGCAAATGAAATCTTAGGAGGATGTGAGTGCTATGTCTGCATTTTAGATATTTTTAACTTACCAAACATACTTTGGAGGAATGTATTCTTTTTGCATCTCAGAGTCCTACTCTAATGGATTGGATCTGAAACCCTGATGTAGTGAGGATTTCATTTTGCTTTTAAATAGGCTTAAAAATGTATTGAACAAGAAAAAAAAACAAAAAACCAAAAAAGCCCAACCAAACCAAACCAAAAAAAACCCAGAAAAGTGGCAAGTCAGCTGAAATGCACCTGGCAGAATAATATAATGAAGGTATTTGAATTGTAGTCTGTAAATAAACACTGATTTTTGTAATTACTCAGAATTGTTAGCTGTAAAACATTATGTCTGTATTTGACGATTGTATTTTTTTCTCTTTTTTTGAGAGGTAGTAAATTCTTTGAGCAGGAACTGTGTATGTATGGAGTAAAGAGTAAAATTACATCACTCTGGACAGTATCCCTTGCTTTCTCAGAAATACAGCAGTTATTTGAACTAAATTCCATATATAGATGCTAATGTTGACTAGGTAAAATACATTGCAAGCTAGTCAACTAGTGAAGTGTTAATTTAAGATACTGACAGAAAGGATTATCACGATCTTAAATGCCTCTAAATCTGTGGGAAGGTAGATTGCAAACTGCATGTGTGTTATAATAATTGCATATGTAGTACTAAATCTTGGAGGTAATAACTAAGCATTACAGCAAGAGTAAAGGCTAATCCCTTCCTGGCTGTGGTACAGAGGGTTGCACGGCAGGATCTGTCCCGGTTGGCTCTGCTGCCTCTCTGCTCTCGCTGGGAGGGCTGGGTTTGCCCTGGCTGCTGCCAGGCAGTAATTGCTTGTTGCCATCAGAATCGTGATTCTCACACTCAGGGACCAGTTCCCAGCTCACCTTCCCACTTCAGTTCCAGTTATGTTTCCTGGCATGGCTCCCTTTAGCTGCCTGTGCAGGACCCCCAATGTATCACCAGATACCAGTGTTTATTTGCCAAGATACACTTTGCTCTCTGTACTTGTGTTTTTCTCTAATTATGCTGAAGATTTTAGGCCCAGGCCAGTAAAACTGTCATTTTGGAGCCTGCTTTGTTCCTGCTGCCTCTTCCACTTGCTTACCATGGCAGCCTCCAAGCCTGCTGCAGTCCATGCTCAGGTGGTGCTGCTGCCTTGAAGCTCAGTCTCAACCTGCTTAGACCTCGGGGCTGGAGGGGGATGTTACTGAGCAACCCTTATTTCATGTTTCCATGCCACTGCAGTTAAGCCTATACATATGTTCAGCTTGCAATGTAGGAAGCTGCCTTGATTTCAGTGGGACGTGCGTAATCACATCCTTATGTGTTCTGTAGGACCTTGTCCCCACTGGATGTAAATAGATCCCATGGCAATAGAGAGCGTGAGTAGCCACACTTGTGCTGTTAGATTTGCTTGTAATCCTGTGATCTGAATTCTGAATACAGTCACTACCAAGTGCCTTTCCATATTGTTGAGATATTTTGGTTTAGACTCCATTTTTTATTTTTGTGTCGACCTACATTTTCTTCTTCATTTGATCTGTGACCTCCATTGTGTTCAGGAAGGGTATTTCCACTACCCAGCAGATGCAGCAATAAACTCCCAAAAAATTAGCAAAATTGCAGTCAGCACCTGCTAGGTTTGGTCATCATTTTTGCTTTCTCCATGTTGCAATAAAAAAGTAGCAATAATTGTTTATAAACCACCAGATTTGGACCCTTGGGATTGAGAATTCAATAACAGCTACTGGAGTTACCAGTGTGTTTAAATTAAACATGCTTCTTAGAATGTTTTTATGGCTTTCTTAAGGACTGTAACACTGTTGGGTTCTCTTACACAACACTTGATCAAGATGAGGGTGATGTAACCAGATACCCTGGCATATTTGTGATAGCTGTGGATAGAGGATCTAACATAACTGGTTCTGAGTGCTTTGGTATGTTTTCATTTTTTGTGATAACACAGTTAAATTTTATGGAAGACTTGAAAATTTTTTTCACAGAGTGGCCACTCAGGTCACCCAACATGACTTTCTGTATTATATATATTGTACAAATTTATGTAGCTCTGGTGTCTGTTTAATCACTGCCCAGTTTAGATCTTAGACATTCTTGTTTATGCATAACAGCCCTTTCAAGTGTGACCTTTCTGTTGGTATGTATGTTGGGAACAAAAGAAGAATTTCATAATGGACAGTCTTGCCATAATGAGTCATTTTTTAAAAACACAGCAAGTATCTTAAGCAAATGTCATAATATATATTCCATGGTCAGCACCAATTTGAACAAATTAAGCTGCATTCCACACTAAAGCACTGGTGTGCTAATACAAGAAAACGATTGTTGTAGTCGTTTCAGTGGGATTTTTTTCACTGTTTTCTGTCCAGTCAGGCAAGTTCTCCCACATTACATGGGAGATGGAAAGTGTCTGTGTTTGAAATAAATCAACCTAATTTTACACAAATAAGCAAAACACATGCAACTACTGGGAATAAAATCCATTTTGCCCAGTAGAGATTTGTTGTTTTAATGAGATTAAGTTTAGGTGGCTTATGTTTCATAATTATTTATCTGTATATTTCCATCTCATATTTAAGTTCATCAATGACTGATGAAATGCTGTTCCATTGCATCAGCTGAAAGCTCTTTGTACAACCAGCTTAATCCCCAGTTTTACTTCTCGTGACTTCTTGTGTTGAAATAACCAATCTCATTGTGTAAAAGCCCCTGGGAACATAACCTCAAATTAATCTTTGTTACCACCTTGATATGGCTTCCTAGAGTTATGAACACTTGTGGGAGTTCTGCTGACCATTTAATCTCCTCAAGAAAAGTGCTGGGATACAGAAGTGCATATAAACTGTACAACTGCTGCAGCTCCACCAGTTAAGATGAGGTTTCTGTATCAATTAGAGGGCTGCACGTTCTCTTCATTTGTAGTGAAACACTGTCCTCACTGAAGTTAATAGAAACCCCATGGTTAAATTTAATTGGGATTACAACTTCACCCACTCCCTTTCCCATATGATCCATGATTTTGTGTAATGCAAGCTTGTGAAAACTTAAACCACAGAATACAAGTAATGTTGCAGACCTGTAGGCAAAACTTACATTCTGCTGGCGTGGATGGAGGAGCTCAGAAGGTGGTGATGGTCTGCACGAGTTCTCTGTTCGTGTCACTTGCTGGCGAGATGAGATCTTGCTGTGCAATGCAACAGCCATCTTCATAATCCCATATGTTATGGATGAAGTTTTAATGGTGAAGAGCAACAAGTCTTAAGAAAACAGAAAGAGATTACATGGATGTATTCAAGAAATAAATTTTTTATAAAGCAGAACAAATTGTTCCATAGTATAATGAACATAAATCTGGAAAGATTAAATAATTATAAAGGCTCAATCTAGGAAGCTCTAGCAAGATAGCTCCGTAGAGACATTTTTAGTAGTTTTTATGTCTGTCAAATTCAGATGAAGCCTTGCTTACTTTTTCCTTTAAAAAGCAAACCATTTATTCCCCACAAAGACCTTCCCAAAGCAGAACCCTGATTCTTGTATTAATACATAATACATTTATATTGTATTTTACCTGAAGTGCTCACGACTCTGCTCTAGGACATCCTCTGTATATTTCTTTCACAGAGACACTTAGTTCTGCCTTTTTTTTTTCCCCTCCTTGCCACGAATCGCCGAATTTGTCACTAACTCCTGCTCCTTTTCCTCGACACCCGAGGCCGCGGAGACATGAAGGCTCCGTGGGCTGCGGGGCCGTGCCCTGCCCGGGCCGTGTGTTGTGGGGCAGGGTTAGGGCCTTCCTCACGGTCACCCACGGGAAAACCAGGCCACCAAAACAAAGGGCCGGCACACAAAGCTGTGCCCAGCCCCACGGCCCGATCTCCCCACACAAAGCTGTGTCAAACCCCACACAAAGCTGTGTCAAACCCCACACAAAGCCGTGTCAGACCCCACAGCCCAATCTCCCCACACAAAGCCCTGTCAAACTCTACACAAAGCTGTGTCAAACCCCACACAAAGCTGTGCTGACCCCCACGGCTCGAACTCCCCACACAAATTGTGTCAAACCCCATACCTCAATCTCCCCACACAAAGCTGTGCCGAGCCCCACAGCCCGATCTCCCCACACAAGGCCGTGTCAGACCCCACAGCCCGATCTCCCCACACAAGGCCGTGTCAGACCCCACAGCCCGATCTCCCCGCTCCGCTCCCTGCGCTGCACGCGCCGCTGCGACATTTTTGGATTCCTGCCTCTAAATAAATCTCAGAATTTGTTTCTATTTTTTTTTCCTCTTCGCCGTTCCGGTTAATTTCAAGGACACCGCCGGCCAAGACCGGCCGGGCCCGGGGCAGGTTAACAGGGCAGGTTAACGGGGCCGGGGGGTCCCGGGCAGGTTAACGGGGTGGGTTAACAGGGCAGGTTAACGGGGCCGGGGGGTCCAGGGCAGGTTAACGGGGTGGGTTAACAGGGCAGGTTAACGGGGTGGGA
>JAWWEE010000016.1:10888548-10994835 GCA_035221455.1 Xenops minutus
CGGGGCGGGGTCGCGGGCCGCTCCCGCCGGGCTCGCGCGGAGCTGCAGCCGCGGCCCCGCTCGTTGCGGTGCGGGCGGGCCGCGGGGGCGGAGCCGCAGCCGGCTGGGCCCGCCCGGCTTCCGTCCCAGCCGGGTCCGCCCCGGCCCGCCCCGCCCCGGCCGTGGCGCAGCCGGTCCCGGTGCCCGTGATAACCGCGAGCGGGGCCGGCGCCGCTCGGGGCTGTGCGCGGCGGGAGCAGCGCCATGGCGGGGGCGGCCCGCGCCCTCCGCCGCCCTCACTAGAGCCGCCGCCCGGCAACGCTGGAGCCATGGACAAAGCGGACAAGGTGTGCGGGGCACCGCGGCGCGGGCAGGGCAGGGCGGGGAGCCGAGCCGAGCGGGCCGTGCCGTGCCCGCCCGGCCGGGCCGAGCTGCGGCGGGCGGGGAGCGGCGGGGCCTGCGGGGAGGGGAGGGGAGGCCGGGAGCGGCCTCGGGGGGGGGGCTCAGGGGAGCGGCCTCGGGGGGGCTCAGGGGGGGCTCGGGGAGCTCAGGGGGGCTCGGGGAGCGGCTTCGGAGAGGGCTCCGGGGTCTCGGGGTGCTGGGCAGGCCGGGCAGCGCGTTCCCCAGTGCAGCCGCAGCCCCGCGGGTGCCCCGGCCGTCCCCGGGCCCGGCAGGCCGCGCCCCGCTGTCTGTCCCTCTGTCTGTCCCTCTGTCCGTCCGTCCGTCCTTCCGCGGGAGCGGCAGCGCCGGGAATGCCGAGCGAAGGGAGCGCTCCGCTCTGCCCTGCTCCCGCCGGCCTTCGGGCTTTGTTCCACGCTCGGAGCACAGCTGCAGTTAGCGACGTTCGGCTCGGACCTGCGGGGTCGCGGGAGGCAGGCAGGGAGGGAGGGAAGGGACGTGGTTTCTTGGGGAGGAAACAGGTTTCTGGGGAAGTTTGCAGCGCGGGTGAGGCGTCACCCTTGTTGCAGTGCTGTGAGTGTCAGGTTGGGGTTGAAGTTTCCAGCCATAGGACACAGCTGGTGGTCTCCCGGCAGCCGAGGGGGGTGTAGCTCACCAGTTCTACAGGTCGCTGGTTTTTTTTGTGTTCGGTATTAAACTGGTTTTGCCGAGGTAATCAGTTTGAGTTATTCTTAAGACCCTATGGGGTATGAAGAAGGCACGAAGAGACTTTAAGCTGGGACTTAAGGGTCAGTATGGTTTGTTATGTATGTGCAGTAAAGCAGTTCATCATCAGGAGGTAGCTCTGAAAGATGTATCTGAAGTGAATGATGTCATCCCTAGCAGCCTGATACTGCTTTTAAGCTTCTGTTTCAGCAGAATGTGCTAAAAATTCATGAATTACAGCTCTTTGTTTCCTAGTTTTCAGCTCTGCCTTCTCCAGGGGTTCTAATAGTAGGGTTAAGGAATAAAATAACACGGGCTCCTGTAGCCAAGTAGGTAATGACTAATAATGCACTCTGTGAAGATAGTCTGCTTTTCATTTTGTACCTATGTCTAAGGAAGTTAGTTAGCAGTGTATCTGATTACACTGTGGCTCTCACTGAGGCTTTCTTACTGGGCTTTCTGGTGTGGTAATGATCTTGAATTCATTTATGCTTTTTATCTGCCTTGATGTAGAAGAATTTATCTTACTCTGTAAAAATTACGTTAGTCCAATCTGTAGTGCTTTCTGCTTTAGAGTCTTAGATTTTTGCTGTGTTTTGTTTGGTTGGAGTTTTTGCCCCTTTGTTTCATCTGTAATTACTACTGCAGTACACTTGTGAAATATTTATTCCTTGTTGTTTGAGCTCTTCTTTACTGGAGGTTCACACACGTGCCCTTATCAAACCATTCTCCTTTGTTTGAGATAGTTCACGAAAACAGAGTTGTGTTATTTACAGTGTAAAGTGTTGACTCTGTGATTGTCTTAACTAAGTGCACTGTTTTGACTTGGATGTTCAGTTCAGCTCTCTGAAGCAGGAACCATCTTCTTGTTTATTCTGTTTGTAGCATATCTGGTCCTGTTGGTTCCTTAGCCACTAGTAAGGCTTCTAGGCAGACAAATAATTAATACCTGATGAGTGTCTAATATGATTCAACTATCTTGTTGCTTTTGTCTTCTCATTATACAGTAGCATCTTGATTAGGAGATCCCTAAATGCTTTGGGTTTGAACCCTTTGTGCTGTGAGAATTGAATGTAATCTCCAGTGTAAGTGTTTGGTGAGGTTGCATCATTTTGGGGAGCTGTTTCATTTTTTCTTTTTCTGGGCTCCTTTCTGTACCTGTATTGCATGACATCTGATAAAAGAATGTTAAAGCATGCAGATGTGTTAGCAGTTACTTACTCTCTGCTCCCTTTCCCTCAGAATTCTCTCCCAGGCACAGTATGGTAACTATACATGCTGATAGTAATAACTACTGTGGAATCAGAGTATGAGCTACCAGGACTATTGTACTGTGTTAGCATGGTGTTTCAAGAGTAAAGGAAGGTCACAAATGCTTTTGATGGTGAAACAGTTCTGTGGTGTTGCCTCAGTAAATCAGTGTGAGATTTCATGTAACAAGACCATTTGGACACCTAAAGGACAAAAAGATCACTTGTAGAGTGCCCTTCAGGTTTCTGCTTCCTAAATTTTCATATGGCTTCAATTGTTATAATATGCTCAGTGATATTTTGGCAGCTGACATAGACAAAACCAGAAGAAAGCTGTTTAAAACCAATTTATTTTATGATAGGAGTTGTTGGGATTTTTCTAGTGGGTGTGGAAGTTTACTTCTGTCTACACCAGAATGAAACTGTTCCCATTGAAAAGCATATGGGTTTCAGCAGTGAAGTGTAGGTTACTTTCCTACAAGAGAAAAAACTCAGCATGTGACCTATGACACTTTCTGTTTAAGCAGAATATGGTAGAAAACTAAAGAGAAACAACTTCTCTCAAAGGTACTGCTGTGCTTTGATTTTTGTGTTACACTTTTGTCTTGCCCTGCGATTAAGATGTCCGATTCCTTTAGTACAGTTGAGAAATCAAGTGAAGTTGCAAGATCAGGGATGTGTGTTTTGCTTTAGTATTGCTTAAAGGCAGCCTGTTGTGCTTGCCTCTGCTATTCCTGACCCTTCAACAGGTGGCTTGATAATATGGTTGCCATAGAAGTAGATCTAGATCAGTGTTTTGTGCTCTTTATCCTGTCCAGTTTCCTTCAGCGTTTCTTACCCATGGCAGATTTTTCAACTGAGACAGACTGGAAAATGTCAGTTTTCTTGTACTGTACGTTTTGCCTGCTGCTTTCTCTTGAACCTCCAAAGTGCAGAACAGTTTGGGTTGTGAGTTTTGTGTTGTCTTATTTTAGAATGTTCTCTGGTGACTTTAAACATTATTGCTATGATTCCATGGACATCTTAACTTTTTGATTACAAATTTATTTATTGACTAGCTTGTGGAAATCAGGAAACTGATTTACATAAGTACTTTGGGTTAATCCTTTTAGCACATTGCCTGCAAAGCATTCAAATATTACTGCTTCCTATGGATAATGTGAGTTTAGAAGTTTGTATGTACTGTTAAGTGCTGTAAAGTAGGTAAGTGAAGAAGATCCTGTTGGTAGCTTTTTTTATCTTTGGACAAGGTTTGTAACTGTAAATATAAAATTTTATTTTCTTCCTTTTTTCCCTAGAATATTCTGGCTTTGAGTTTAAATATGCCAACTTGTCATGTTTTGCCACTTGCTTGTTTTCTATATATAGGTAAAAATGTTAAATATTTATCTTATGTTCTGCTCATGATACTTTCTTCTGTGAAAGGGAAGAGAATTATGCATGATTCCCTTATTATGAACTGAGGGAAAAGGGAAAGACTCACTTCATGATGTATTTGCTGTAAGTTCTGTGTTGAAATTACTATGTTAAATGTAAATAGGGAGGATTAAATTTTGTGCTTTGTTAAATGGCCTGCTGCTGGTGTTTCCAGTTGGACTGCATATTTACCATTCCCAAAGTATCTGCCACCTAGAAGCAACTAATTATAGAAACAATGACTTCCATATTTGTAAAGTTTATCTTAAAATAGGTGAACTGTGACTTGCCTTACTACTAACATGGCTTTTAAATTATGAAATCCAAAAGTCAAAAGCAGGATTGTTTTTCTAAAGTAAAGAAAGGTTGAACTATGTTTTTATTTTACATTTGTGATGAGAGTTCTTGTTTTCAGACTTTGAAACAGTAAACCAGCTGATTTTATTATAGCCTTCTGAAATGTGGCATCTGTGTCTCTTTTCTCACCCTGTAAATGGCAAGATTGATATCTAAGTGTTCTCCTCCAAGATAGCAGGATGACAGAGATCCTATTTAATGGAAAATGCTGAATGGCATTAAACTACAATGAACAAAAACTTTTCTAAGATTAAATGTACAGTGCTATAACTATAGGACAAAGTTTACCAGTCTGTTCCTGCTTGTGTCATCTTCTGTCTTTGCAGCTGTTGATGACTACAGTAGCTTTTATATAGGAAACAAAGGAGCTCTTCAGTATATATGCTGTCTTGAAAGACTTGTAATTGTTGGACTGAAATATGTAATGAGCTGCTGCAAAACGTTTTGTAAATTGAAACTAGGGATATCTACAAAAGAGACTTCTGTCTAAGTCTTGGTTTCTTTTGAAGGGGCGTGCTTCCATTAATAGGCAGCTGATTGAAAATCTGGTGTTTCAGCATGACTTAAATTTATATTTAGAATTGTTTGATTATCAAAGGTCGATTTCAATAAAGCTTAGTTTAGCTTTGTGATATGAAAGGTTGAATAAATATGAAGAAGTTGCACTCCAAAATAAAATTGAGTTTAGTCTTGCAGTATTTTGAGGTTTGCTTTTAGATTGCCTGATCAAAACCATGTATTACTTTATATTGAGGTCTGACCATGCATTTGCTAAAGCCAGTGGCAAAGTGCTAATTTTTTGAGAGGATGCAGACCAGAATAAACCTCAGTACTGTGAGAGCAATTAGAATATAAGCTTGTATCACAGGTGCTCTGTTGTAAGGACCAGGGAAAGTGAGGAGCCTTCCCCCAAATCCTTGAGTCTATGACAAATCTGTGCTATCTGTGTGGTTACAAACCAGAGGCATGATCAGTCAGTCCTTCTGGTGCTGTTTGTGTGCACTTGTCACTCCCTTTGACCTGTGTGGGTGAAATCTTTGAGGATGTGTGTTCATACATATTTACAAGCATTTTGTGTTCTGAACTGTTTCCTTCTGAAACAGAAAGCATCTCATCTCTTACTCTGGAGTTTGTGTCATTTGTCATTGGTTGCATCTTCCACTGAGTCTTAAGCATGTCAGCAAGATATTTAAAAAACAAACCCACCACCAACAGACTGGTCATTTGACTGGTTATTGTTGCTGTATCTCACCAAAGGAGCACAGAGGCAACCTATTTAAATTGGAAGTTTCAGTAGGAGATACCTTTTGCTTGTCCAGTGCCATGAGAAATTAGCAGCACCTTTATGTACTACTAAATTGATTTCTTTATTTTTTTGTTCTACTTCTTCTTCTTACACAGTGAAGGGATTGTTATTTCTGTTGTTCTGATAACGTATTAGGTGCTAGGAGGCCCCCACAATGCCATCTTATCAAAAAGAGGAATTCCTTTGCTATCTGTCTTCACCAATCCTTCCTCCTCCTAGCTGAGAAATCCGTAGTCCTAAAAAAATCTGCTTGAATAACTTTGGGCAAATTACTTAACATTGCTCTTGTTTCCCTCCCTTTTCCAGTGAAAGCACTGGCCATCTGTGAAATGTGCTGAAATGGCTGGAGAATCACTCTGCAGAGTTCATTTTGTTTGTGTCCTGACTTAGAGCAAAAAGGGGAGACAAGTGTACTAAGTTTCCTGAAGTTTACTGCCCTCATCTGAAGACACATCGTGTGTAGAACAGAACTTTGGAGTATTTTTGAAAGATGGGTAAAATACTGTAAGGAAGCAATATGGTGAAGTTAATTTGGGTTAGTTGGTGATACACTTGAGCTGTCTTGTTTTCTAACCCAGAGTGGAAATGGGGCCTGGTTGTCTAATGAAATGTATGAGTTCTGCTGAGGATTGCATGTATTATGCTTGCAGAATGGTTTTGAAACATATATTCTAAGGTTTTTAAGTTTTCAGTTGCTGTTTTGATGAGTTGGCATATACATGTGCAGGCTACAGAACAAAATGCAAGATTTAAAACAGAGGTTTACCCTAAATTCTTTGCTGTGTAGAAACAAGTTTCTTGAAAGGATTAAAAAAAAAAATCAGCCTTCATAAACCAAACAAACCTGTAGGTGCAGACTAAATTGCGCAAGAAAAGTGTTTAAAGTATGATGCGTGTAAAACATTGTGAAATGCAGTTTTCATTCCTTTAAATAACAGACCCTCTCCAAGTTCTGTAAGTGAAAAAAGAAATCAACTTTCAAATGCACCCATATGTGTTTATGATTACAGGATATGCTGTACCTTTATTTTGCCATTACAGGTAAGCTAAACTTGTTAAGAGCTGTACAGAAAACGATAATTAAATACGTCACCCAGTTGCTCTGTCATAGCAGTAGTAATCACTGCCTGTGTAAGAGACTGGGCAACAGGAAAGGAAGCATTAAAGTTGTCTTTCTAGTTTGGGCATCTGTGAGCTGTTTGAACCTAACAATATCAAGCAGAATAATTTCAATTATTTTCCTAAACTTGTCAAATTACATGATAAGTGTGCTGTGGGTTTTTTAATAAATTTAGAAAACAAAAAAATGAAAAATGCCCACCCTGACAACCCCTATTTTTGCTGGTAGTATTTAAATAAATTAAATTTTCTCTTATCTGCCTTGGATATAAAAATAAGGTAGGAATTATCCTTGGGAATTGACAAGAAATACTTTGCTATGGCAGCCTTGCAGATGGGATTCATCTCCTGCTTTGATCAGTTATATCTTGTGGGGTTTTTTAATACTTGATGTGAAAAACAAGTAAAAGACTCTGATAATTCTAATAATGAGTGATGATGGAATACAGTATCACAAAAATCATTGTAATGAGACCATTCTACAAGAGACCTGTCAATAAAGAATGATTTTAGTATTTCCACATGAATCTCCTAAAATAATATAGGGAGAGATCAGAGTGCCAGACAGGAAACATCTTTAAAACAGGGAATCTTGTCCCCAGGTGAGTGACAAATAGAATGTTTTAACTGTTTTCGGAGCCAGTGCTAGAGTTTATTATTAGTATCTTGGCTAAAGTTCACTTGCTGTGTTGCGGGCAGATAGCGACCAGCAGATGAGGAATGGTGGTTGGGAAGTTTTCAGTGTTTATACAGCACTCATCCTAGTTTTTACTTGTGGATGTTCCATGGATGAGACAGCCTTGATGTGTTTCTGTAATGTTTATGCCATCTAGTTTTGTAGGCCAGCCCAGGACTGAATTTATTCTCAAGCAAATATTTTTGCCTGACAGTCTTGAAATAGCACAGAAAAAGCCCTGTTAGATTTCAGGGAGGGGTGTCAGTGTTGGTATTTCTGTTACTTATTCTGTGATCACTGTACATAAGCATTTGGCTTTTTTATTTTCTGTAATGAAAAGGCTTTATCCTCGTGTTGTTGAGGAGAATGCCGTGATGTTTTGCAGAGGGGCAGGCGAGTCCCAGGGTCTGTGCCTGAGGTCAGGGAGGAAGCTCTGGGAAAAGCTGTGGTTTGATTTGGGTTGCACAGGTTGGGTGCTGCTGCTGCCCTGCAGCTTTTCCTCTGAATGGAACCTCAGGGCTTGGACAAGAGTTACTGCAGAGGAAAGGAATGTTCACCTACTACCTAATGATAAAGAAATGTATTAAATTAATATTAAGGTGATTTTTCCACTCCAACGCAGACCTTGTTGCAGAGCAGGTAGTGATGCCTCTGTGCTTGTGCTTACAGAGTCCTGGAAGGGTTTGACTTGGAAGGGACCTTAAAGACCACCTAGTTTTAAACCCCTGCCATGGGCAGGGACACCTTCCACTACACCAGGCTGCTCAAAGCCCAGTCCAGCCTGGGGTTGAACACTTCCAGGGATGGAGCATCCTTCCATATATTATATTCCATATATATGTCTCCATTTTATAGCCATAAGCATTTTCAGAAGAGTCATTAATAAATACTTTTCTGACAAGAACAGTGTATCTTGTCACTTTCAAAGATATTTTCCCCCTAGCACTCTAGTTCCACTTTATCTTTTTATTTATTTTTTTAGGTGTTTTGGTTTCCTCTGTTGATTGCTACTGGAACTTCACATCTCTTAACCTACAGTTTTATCTTTAAACGACTGATGTTGTTACTAAATAAACATATCAAAGCAGAGGCTCATTTTGTTGGAAGGGGTGTTTCTGCCTTCCCAGCACACTTCAGAAAGTCCAAAGATACATAAGCTTCTCAAGAAAGTGTTTCAAATAATCATGGACCCTATACTTCCTAATTTTTGTGGGTTTTCCCCATTTTGTATAATTTTTTTTCGATTCTCAGATCAATTATAAACAAGCCTTGACCTTGGTCACTGTGGCTTGCAGAATGTCTTACCATCAAAGTTGTTAAGGATGTGACTTTGATCTCAAGTTAATACTTGGAGACATCCTGCAGACAAGAGTCTCCTATCCTAAACAGTGTTTCACAGAGAAAGTGTTTTCTCATGTTTATACAGGTCATCTTAGCGAGGTGCACAGTATTTGGAAGAAGTGAGTGATGTTTGAATAGAAATTATTTGGTGAACTCATGTTTACAAGAAATGGCTAATGGTGAAAATTGAGCTAACACTACATAAAATCTCATGAAAGAAGTATGAATTAGCAAACTTGTTAATGGAAGAGTAAAAATGAGACAGACACTGTCTATAATATCACTTTTTGCAGGAAGAGTTTGGTTTCACTTGTACAGGTCATCTAAAGAGCTATTATAAAATGACTGTTTCATAGACTATTTCGTTTGAATGTCATATTTGGAGTTAAAAGAATGGATTGAGCAAAGTTTTTGGTTTGGCATTTGAAATTGTCAGGCAATTCTAATATTACTATCATAAGTAATATGTACTGAAAATAGTTCCCTAATATGAAAATAGAATGCATCAATCGCTGGCAGTTATGATGATTTAATAGTGGATATAATACTTATATGAAAATTAGGAAGCTTTTACTGCCTCAACTATGTTTTTTCCTCTCCCCTTTGTAGGAGATGACAACAAAGTACTTAAATACCAGTTGATTTTCATCTCATTTTTTCAATTACAGTGTAACTCATGGTGTTAGTAATTTACTTGATGATGATTCTACCTCTTGCTCAGTAATTAGATTTTCTTGTATGTAAGTGTGTCAGGCTAACTAAACAGAAATCCAGTGCTTTGCATGAGCGGGTCTTGACCTCACTTGTTCTAGTTCAGTCTGATCACTGAAGTGCTTACTCATTGAGTAAAAGTAGATTTTCTTACTCACTGGGGCAACTGTGTTTTCAAAACATTTTTGGACTTGCCCCTCCCATCTCCTCCACCCCCATGCTGCTAAATCAATATGGGGTCTTATTTAAGAATGAGTTTTAGAGACTTGGAGATTCTGATACTGGATCTAAGGTTGTCTCTGGATTGTGGATGTGGCACAGCAAAGACACGGGCTGAGGAATTTGTGGTAGGTGTGGGACTACTTGCCATGATACTTTCAGAGCTCCCATTTAACTGTTTCTGCTCACGTGGCTGTTCTGTAGGTAGATGTGACTGTCCTCAGCACATTAGTAAAGTTAAGACCATGTACTCATACAGGTTGTGCATTAGCTTTAGATTTCTTTCTTAGGCAAATGGAGGGAAAACTCCATTTGGAGTCCGTGTCTGCTTTTAAAAGATCATCTTTGCATTTGGTACTCCATGAGGCAGTAATGTCAGACAGCCACAATTAAGCTGAAGTCTTTGTATAAAAAAAAGGTTATTTTCACCAGAGTGTAACTTATAATGGAATATAGAATTTAAAGGTACTTTGGATCTGCAGTTGTCTTATTGAGTGGAGCATTTTTCATTGTTTAAGATGCAGCTATGCTGTTCAAAACCATCTTAAACTGAGGATACCTTCAGGATTGGGGGAGATGCTCTTCTTGGAAAGCACGGTTTAAAACTTATTTCTAAGCAGTCTTTAATGTCTAAGCAGCAAACTTTAATCATAATCTTAAAACTTCAAAGTATGCTAAAATTATGCAGATGGAATGGAGGGGGGAGGGGTTTCTTCTGTGATACACCATCTATTTTAGCAGCAAACTTAAGGTTTAGTGCTGAGAAGTTTTTTTTTATAATTGCCTAGGAACACAGTCAATTTTGTAGAGCAGGCCAGGCATTACTACATCTTCCATATGTTGGTTTCACTTCTGAAAGCCTACACAACTGCACTCCACATACAATGCTAATTTCATTTCTTTCTGTGCTCAGACTAGTATATCTCCACAAGATCTGAACTTCAGTCTCTTTTAAATTAATTAGTGTTTGTATTGCACTTGTAAAGGTTAGCACAAATGCTAAATGTTGGTGATCTGTAATACACCCTGCATTGATTGGAAGGGTGCAATAAGCACTTACCAACTGTTTTCCACCTCCTGTAGCCTTGTCATCCATTTGTCTGCTGGTCATCATACTGAGTGTACAACTTCATGAATCTGCATTTTCATTAGAAATTTATGATTGCATTTAATGAAGACATTGTTTCTTTTCTCTTAAGAACGTCAAGCTGTCAGCTGAAGTAGAACCATTTATTCCTCAGAAGAAGGGTCCAGAAACACTAATGATCCCGATGGCGCTTCCTAACGACAGTGGAGGAATTAATGGCATGGAACCAACTCCAATCCCCAGCTACCTGATCACTTGCTATCCATTTGTACAGGAAAATCAATCAAACAGGTAATGAGTGATTGTGATCTTTATGGAAGATCTATTTTTAAATGAGTTTAAGGTTCAGGTAGGCTTGAGAGGAGTCAATGACTGTGGACCGTATATTTTCTTTTTTTTGTTTGTAGTATTTAATCTTCTGACCCTTTATGAGTGAGGATGAAATTTCTCTATCTCCAGTCCTTTGCTTATTTTCTTCCCTCTGCTTTTCTCTATTCGTATTTTTTGCTGCCTTTTTTTTTTTTTTCCCTGGCTACAGAGGTCTGGTGTAAATCCCTCCCAAAGTCACTGCTGTGCTCTTGCATCTTGCAGGGCAGTCAGGAGGTGTGTCTGCACCTCTGATGCTGAATGAAGCAAGGCTTTGGGTGTCCAGCGTGGGTCATGCCATGGTGAAACAGTCTGTAGCTGACTCACTGCTGAGTGTAGCTGTGTCCAGTTTTCTTCATGTGACTAGTTAAAATATGTTGAGTTTAGGAACTTGCTATAATAAAACTTGTTTTTCAAGAAGTGGTAAAGATCTGAGTTCTCTTTTAGAGGAGAAAAACTTACTGAGCAGTTGTTTTTCCTTATTTTTTTTTACAGACAGTTTCCCTTGTATAACAATGACATCAGATGGCAGCAGCCCAGCCCAAATCCTGCAGGACCATACCTTGCTTATCCTATAATATCTGCACAGCCACCTGTTTCTACAGAGTATACTTATTATCAGCTGATGCCAGCACCATGTGCTCAGGTCATGGGTTTCTACCATCCTTTCCCTACCCCCTACCCTGCACCCTTTCAAGCAGCGAGTGCTGTAAGTGCAGTGACTGCAGAATGCACAGAGCGTCCCAGCCCATCGGGCCAGGTCTTTCCATTGGCTGGTCAGCGGAGCAGAAGCAGCAACAGGGGGTCAGTCATACAAAAAGTGAGTCTGCTTTTTCACAGGATAAATGCAACTGTATAAAGAACATGTCTTTGCTTGTATCTCATTTGAGCTAGAGCAGGTGTGTCTTTAGTATCGATGGAAGGAAAGGTGTTATTCAGGGAGTAGAAAAACTGCAGAGATATTTTGTGATAAAATACTTTGTGAGTTTATAAAGTGTGCAAGTATGTTGTGGGAAATTCCCACTGCCTCTTTGCTAGTGCTTTCTGAGCTTAGAATAACTCCATTAGAAAACAAAGAAAGTATACCTATACTTTCTTTACCCTTTTTTGGTACCTTCACATTGTCTTGAACAGTTCATGTGGAAAATAATGCAAAGAGGTTAATAAACTAAGTACTTTTATGAATATTTCCCTTGTGTTCAAACATGGCTTCGTTAGAGAGCACTAGGGCTTCTAATTGCTTTGATTACAACTGTGAAGGCAAATCATGACCTTTTTTTTTTGTGTGTGGCTAATATTTTAAAACAGCAACAGCAGTTACAGATGCACATAAAAAATAAACGTCCTCCAGTGAAAAATGTTGCCACTCAAAAGGAGACTAGTTCATCAGGTCCTGAGAACAGGTCAAAGATTGTTTTGTTGGTTGATGCATCACAGCAAACAGGTAATTTGTTTCTTAAGTTCTGGGTGTATGAAATAACTAGAACTACATGTCAGTTGCCATCTTTTCTAAAAGAGGGTGGACCTGGTTTAGACGTGGCTTTTAAGAGAAGTCTTTGCAGATCAAAAGGATGATGAAGAAAAAGTGCTGATGCTTGCAGATACTTACTCAATATGTCACCTTACAGTGTTGCAATAATATGGTACTCCTGCAGAGACTTTGCCACTGTCAGAAACACTCTCCTTGGAGTTGGTTATTATTAGCAGTTGGGCCTAGATGCAACTTAAATTCAATGCCAGTTTAATTTTATTAAAATACTTTGGCCTTTTCAATTTGTCTTTATGATGTGTAGGTTTTTCATGTCTTTTAACAATTCCTGCACAAGTAATTTTATTTTTATTGTTTCTTGAAGACTTTCCTTCAGATATAGCTAATAAGTCACTTTCTGAGAGTGCCTCTACAATGCTCTGGAAATCAAAAGGCAGGCGCAGAAGAACTTCCCACCCTGCTGCAGAGTCCTCTAGTGAACAGGGCGCAAGCGAAGCAGACATTGACAGTGACAGTGGCTATTGTAGTCCTAAGCATGGCAATAACCAGGCTGCAGCCATGGCTTCAAGAAATACAGATTCCTGTGCAATGAATGTATGTAAACAAACTGAGTAACTTAACTATATTTGTATCCAACAGACTAGTAAAAGTTACTAACATAATTGTTGTTTTCCTTTTCAGGCTGTGGAACCATCAATAAATACAAGTAAGCATTGCCTTAACTGATGAGCTGTTTAAAATTTGGCTGGGTCACATTTGTATTTTGGCTATGTTTTGCTGGGAACCACCCCTTAGGGTACTTGAGCATGCTGCTCTAACTGATCAGATACTTCTGAAGATGTCTGTCCTGGGATTTCCAGCCATTTCCAACAAGGCACCTCTTAGCTGTTGGATGAACAAGCAATAGCTCTCAGGAATGGTGATAGAGCTGTCACTAATGGCTTATCAACACTGCCTTTCTTTAATGGGTTAAAGCTGAAGACTCCAGGGGAAGCATTCAGGCTAAAGCTGTGCTTGTGTTGTAGTTGATCCTCAACCTTCCTTACCCTCTTGGGCTGCAGTTCATACTTGGGTAGTCATAGAGCCAAGGAGTTCTCCTTCCCTATTGGAGAAGTACTGATACTTTTTGAGAAGTTTTAAAGAAGCAGTGTGCCATGAACAAATACTTTGATTGGTCTGGTAGTAGCAGGTAATGGTAGTGGCTGCTGTTTGTGACTGAACTGAAACTGGAATGGATGTGCCCCTGAGGTTTCCCTTGTCTGACTGCTTCCTGAAGATCAATTGTTGGCAGTTCGAATGTTCCATGAAGGGAATTCTGCCAATGCCTTAAAACAGCTGGAGAAGTGAACGTTGTCCCAGGATAATTAGTCTTTCTCAGGGAACTCTGAGAAATTGTACCAAAATTGTGTTCCTGGCTCTGCTGGCATATATGTCATTGTTACACTCAGGCTTTCATAGATGACACTTCTCTTTCAGCTGGTATAAGTTGGACTAATGTAAATTCCCAGGCAACTCAAAAAAAACCTTGGATTGAAAAGCCTCAGACCTTTTCTAGAGGTGGAAGACAAGCTGAGCAAAGAAATACCCCACAGGTATGTTGTCTGTGGTTTTAAACTGAAGTCTCTTGGGGTGTTTTGTAATATATGAAAATACAGAATTTGAAAATAATTATAAAATTAACATGCAAATAGCATAGAATGAAAAGGGTAGAAACTTGACCTAAAAGTGCAGTTGAACATTTCTAAATTGTCTGTTTCTTGAGTTAGCTCTGCATCTCATATATAAGAAATTAAATGTACTTGGCAGTCTTCTGGCTATAGCCTGTTCTTTATGTGTAGCTACCAAGGGGAAAATTGCATATATAAAGTAACTTGTGAAATCAAGACAGTGTGGGTGTAGAAAAGTTAGTTCAGTTTTTGACCCATTCACGCTTCAGAAGGAGAAAAAAAAAAACCTCTCCAACTTTCTAAAGAAAGATTCTGATGTGGTGGTGAACTAGAATCCTGTGTTCTCATTCCTGTTGTCTTTGAAACTTTCTTTTTCAAATTTGCGTGAGCATACATATTTTTAGCATTTTTATTATTTCTTAATGATTTGAAATTTTTTTTATGCTAAAACTTGAATGTGTCTGTGAAGCTTCTTTCAAGTGGGACAGGATTTCTGTAATTAGTATGTGAAGAGAAAGGAGAGGGTGGCCTTTTTAATTGTGATAGATTTTATTGGGGCAGGTGGTCCAGAGGGGGACAGAGAAGGCTGAAACACTTGGCCTTTGTTTAAACATAATTTTTGCTCGAATTTAGTTATTGCAGACAAGAATTGTTGAGCTTGAAGTAGGAGCTTCATCACAGAGGTGCCTGTTTGTGCAGACATATGTGAGCTGGCTTGTCCTGTTGAGGTTTTTAGATGGAGCTGTTAAATTGTCTTGAATTTTCCCATTTGGTATCCACAGATTTATTACATCAAGAAGCTTGTGGATATTCTTATCTGGCAGTGTAGCAGTTCTGAATCTTTTTATAACCTGTAGTCAAATCAGAGGCTTTAGAAGCCACTATGGTTAGTTTATGGCATTGGGAGAATAGGAAGAACCAGAGTTGTTTTCATCCAGTCACTGTTTAGACTCTAAATCTGGCAGTTATTTTAGATACTTAAAAACAAAGCTGGCACAAAGAGTTTTCAATGAGGTTGCTTCAGCCAAATTCCCTGTACTTCAAGGCAGAATTGTCCTAGGAACTATTTTCCTTTGAAACTAAATTGGTACCAGGTCTGTAGGAAATGTTCTTGAAATATACAAATATGAATGTAAAATTCAAGTCATGCATTGGTTTTAGCCAACCAGTCCTGCCACGTGGATTTCCACCAACCTGTCACATGATCAACAGAATAGTCTGTATACAACCATACTGGTATCTCTGGTCCTTAGAGAACTGTGTGCCATTGTAATGAAACACATGTTGAAAAACCAGTAACTGCATGCAGAATAATTATGTAGTGGGAGAAAGTTCTTTGGAGTGATCATGGTTGCAGTCAGTTCCTCAGGATTCATGTCTGTTAGACAGAGTCACCAGCAACTCATGGGTTTCTTTGTGTCGAGCCAAAAGGAACCTTCTTTTTTAAGTTAGAAATTCAGAGATGGAAATAGAGATACTGGGTTTGGCTTGAGGGGGAGGAATAGCCTGATACTATCTGTAGAATGTTTGTGCAGGTTAAAAAACAAAAAAGGCCAAATAAAAAAAAAAACACACCAGAAAACTCCTGCAAAAAAACCCACCAAAGCACAGCTTATCACATGTAATTCTGTAAAAGCAGTACCTAGTTGCTGACTAGCAGACATGAGAGAGCTTTCCTGAGAGTTTTGTGTGCGCACACATATCTTGAAACATTGAAATTGCAAAATGCTGATGATGTTTGGTGTTTCCAGTCCGGTTTCAGGTGCAGAGACCACAGCACATCTTCGGAGAGAAGGCAGAGTTTGCAGAAACGGCACGAGAAGCACCTGACTGCAGGCCAGGCAGGCAGAGCAGAGCAGAGCCCTGAACCTCTGTACTTTGAGGTACTGTTGCATGAGAGCTTTTCCATGTTGTGTGCACAGTAAGTGGTGTTCTCCAGGGGAAGTTGCAAGACATCTGGCTCCAAGAGGTGCACAATGTAGTGCATTAATTCATTAGGTGATCCCTTCATCATGTACGGACTTGTATTTGGCTGTTGTGGGAAGTGTAAGAACTGAGAACTATCTGTGATTGACAGATAAGCAGATTTCAGGTAACTTTCTCAGTTCACTCATGAATAAAAATTACAGCGTTCTTTGGCTTATCCCCTCCTAATTGTAATTGGATTTTTTGGTATTAAAAACTTGCTAGTTTTGGTTTTGTTTTTTTTAGTGTTATTTGGATACAGAAATGCATTGTCAAGTTTTCATCATTTTCTACTTGTGTCGCTTTTAAGCCCTTCTAGCTTATGTGGCACTTCAGGATTCAATTAGTTTTTCTACCTTAAATAGTTTCAGCTGATGCTTCTCTGGTGACTTTTGGTTCCATTCTTTTTATTTTTAATTTTTATAATGTTTAGGATGAAGATGAATTTCCAGAGCTAAATAGTGACAATGGCAGCAGCAAAAGCAGTAACATCCAGCAAAAGATTTCACCCAAAGTAGTAAGTAATTACTTTGTTTTGAATTTTATTTTGAGACTACTCAATTTGCATAATTTTTTATAAATCTGCTGCAGTATTTACAATACAGTAATTGTGATGGTCTTGGGGTATTTGCATTACCAGCCTCGGATGCTAAAGAAATGCCAATTAAAATAAGTGATGCAGGGAACATGTCCTAAAAAAAGAGCTGGATTTTTGTCTGAGATTGTAAGATGCATATCATAGACTTAGTATCATGGGATATCCCAGGTTGGAGGGGACTGCTACCTCCTGATGTAGACTTCTCTTAAATTGTTAAATCTGCAAATGTGCAGTAATGGTGTCTGGTTTTCAAAATAACTACAGATCGTGTAGTTTATTTCAGAATAAGCTACACATGCTTTAAGGCTGTGAAAGCAGTTGTTGGGAAGATACTCTTTTAGTATGTGGTCTACCTGAATATTTAGTTTTAGAACTATACATATAGATTGCTTAATCTAATTGGCTGCTTTCCAGGAAAGTCAAGTCCTACATGAAATCTTTGTGGTGGGGGGGGAATTCTTTATTTAGCAATCACACTGGAAAACCTTCTCAAGCTGTAATTGGAGCTAAATATAATAGTTTTGCAAGGCCTTTAACTGTGGCTTGTGTGCATTTTGTTTAAAATTCTAGTTGGATGACTTACCAGAGAATTCTCCAATCAATATAGTCCAAACTCCAATTCCCATTACAACCTCTGTACCAAAGCGTGCGAAAAGCCAGAAGAAAAAGGCGTTGGCAGCAGCACTTGCAACAGCTCAAGAGTATTCAGAGATAAGCATGGAACAGAAAAAACTTCAAGTGTGTAGCACCCTGCCCCTCCCAGGAGGTGGTGAAGAGGAGTAGCAGTTACCTGTTGCTCCTCTTACTCCCCAGTGGCAATAATCATTTTGTAAAGAATCTTGCAGGCACTATTTCTTTGTATTTATTGGCACGATGTTCCTGTTGTAGGAAGCTTTATCAAAAGCAGCTGGAAAGAAGAGCAAGACCCCTGTTCAGCTGGATTTGGGTGACATGTTGGCAGCTCTTGAAAAGCAGCAGCAAGCAATGAAAGCTCGTCAGATCACCAACACCAGGCCTCTCTCATACACAGGTATTTCTAACCTGCTTGGCAATTAGATTTGATTGATCTTAAATATTTGGGGTTTTCTCTCAAGTTTTGGGTTTTCAATAAAAGCATAATAAAAGCCTAGTAAGATGAGAGGTTTATAATGCATTTCTCAATAAATTCACCTGTGCTATCTTTCTCTGAGCTGCAATATTCAATGGATGAAAGTTCAGCCAGGACTTAGGCAAATGTGTTTTCAAAGATCTGCTATTCAAAATTCAGGATTTATGTCTTGAGAGTAATTCATTGCTGAAGTGCATATGTGAAAAGAACTGGTTTGGGTCAAACTAGACATCTACTAAAGATAAGATGCTACAAAATACTCTTTGAAAGCAGGTTAGAGAGGATACCTGTGACTGAGATACAGAGGGACCTCTCTCTAGGATATTCTTCCCATCTTTGCTGATTACAGTTCAGGGCCTCCTGACCCAAGGCTTTCTCAAGGCAGTTTGGTTTCTGAAACTGTCCATTGTTTCTATCACATGCTTCTACCCTCCATAATATCCAGTGGCAGTGGATTCTAACCTTGCTACATCCTGTGTGGAGGAACTCTTCTTTCTGCTGTGTTTTTTGTGGGGTGGGGCTCAGTGTTGGGGCTTTTTGTACCACAGCTTGTAATTTTGTTGGCTTTCATAGCCTTTGTTTTAGAAAGATTGAGCAATTGTTCTCTGCTTTCTTCCTCTGTGATTCTTAGATGTTTGTCTACTCAGCTCTAGTCAGAAGAGCCCTGGTCTATTTAATTAATTTAACTCTGGAAGCATCTTTTATGAGAACCCACATCGCTTTCTCTGTGCCTTTGTGTAGTTCTACTTTATGCTGTTAAAAATAAGGAAGATCGGAAATACACAGATGATTAAGTTACAGTTCCATCATGAATGTATGCAATGGCTTAATTATGCTTTTTTGTTTGCTATTTCTTCATCAATACAACATGAAATGAGCTTTTTAAATGCTTTCTATCAACTGTGGCATTGACATTTTTGTAGTTATCTGTTGTAACCTCCCAGTCTCATCCTGAGCACTTGTATGTAGCCTGGAGGCCATGGTTATGCACATAGTTACCATTTGCCTTCTGGTGTGTTACTTCATTTACCTGCCTGAGTTTCAGCAGTGTTCAAACATTAATTCAAGTTGGCAAGGTTATATCAAACAAAACTAAGCAAAGAACTGTTGGTATTTCCTTTGGAGACAGCATTTGTTTGATTCTCTTTCTGGCAGAAGATACACTTCACTACACGCTACACTCTCATGTTTTGTCCTGTCAACTATTCAGGTCTTTGACAAGTAAAAGTCAATGTTTGGATAAATACTTGCAATTTATCTTACTACAATCATCTAACTAATAAAGCTGCATGTAGTCATTTGAGAGAGATCCCTTACCATTTATTAAAATAATTCCTGAAATCTGTAGCTTCCTAAAACATGACGCTAAGTTGAAGAAATCTTAAAACCATCTGGAAGCAACAATATCTGATGAGGTAATTTTCCTGTCATTATGAAGTGCTTTTTTTCCAAGGAAGGAAAATGTACTTAGAGAATTCATCAGTGGAAATTCTGAAAACAGTGTTGAAATAAAGCTGACATGTCTTTTGGTGAAACTAATATCTCTCTTGTGTTTAGTTGGCAGTGCTGCTCCCTTCCATACCAAAGAATCTGCCAACAGAAAGTCCTTAACCAAGGGACAGCTGTCTATGGGTTGCCTTAATCCTTTGGATTCGACTGCCCCAAAAGTGAAAAGAGGGAAAGAGAGAGAGATTGCAAAGCTGAAACGCCCTACAGCACTTAAAAAGGTAAATGTGTCCACCTTGGAGTGTTTTAACCCACATTCACACTTCAAAAATAAAACTATTTTCTTAGTTGGGGACTAGTTCCTGTGAGTGTAGGGCAAGGGAGCTGTGAGCTTCTGCCTCTAATTCCTGCTAAACTGCTGTCCTGTCCTTTGGATCTAGATATGTAACATAGCTTTTGTACCCCCATAATTAGCTGAAGGTGATACAAATCTATCTCAGCACTCATTGCAAGGGGTTTTTTTTTAACTATGAGCATTGTGACACATGGGAAAACTTCCATAGTTTTTTCATGTTGCTGATCCCTAGTCTGTAGTGCAAGGTAGTAGCTAACCTTTATTATCCTACTCCTTCTTATAGAGATGGGTATGGAACTTAAACCCACAGTTTTTGAGTAAATTCAGAAATAATTGCTTGCATGTATCTATATGCATGCACTGATAAAGTAGCTATGTACACAAGGAATATAGTATGTATGAAGAGTAGAAGGTGAAATACAAAAAAGCGAGCTCTAAAAACACAATTGTGAAAGCCTTTTCTGACTTGCCTGTGATCTGAGTTAGAGGAATTCACAGCTTCCTGTTCAGAAAAGTTTTCTAAACTGTTATCAATGCCTTTGTTGCTGTTAAACATCATAGTAATTACCAGTATATCCATAGCTACTTACCTTTGCACTTTCATTTATAGAAAGGGTTCTCAACAAAGTTGAGAATCTTCACAAAGATGGCTAGTATGGTTGCATAAGGTGTTATTTTTTTCACAGGCCTGGGGATGAGGAATTGTTAATAAATCAGTTTTATGTATCAGAAAGAAGCTTTCAACAGTTTAAGGACCATTTATGTAGAAGTGTGTGAGAAGTAAAATGCTGGAATGGAATACTCTCTGTAATCAAAGAGGAAACTGAAATGATTTCAGGAGTTTCTATCCTGGCATCAGTAGGAAGGTTCAAAAGAACTCGCTTAACTTTGTGTTATGTTCAGTCAAATGGAATTGATCTTTACAGGAATCTATAATTTTCAGATGCTGATAGCTGTTGGTTTTGTTCCTAGATTATTTTGAAAGAGAGGGAAGAGAAGAAGGGCCGTTTATCAGCTGACCACAGCCTTTTGGGGTCTGATGAACAGAAAGAGGCTCACATAAACTTGACTGCTGATCAGTCTCAGGAGCTGGCCTCTCAAGAAGGTTGGTCTCTGTCTCTAGACTCTCATCACTCCCCTCCAGTTGTACTAATCTTATTTTCCTATTGTCTTTCTCTTTTTATGCCACACAGTTTATTGATGTTGCCTTTTAACTCTTTTAACTTCATGAAATACTAACAATTGAAACTCTCTTCTAAATGGCCTTGTGTGTCCCTCAGTTGTGGAAGACTTGGCACAGTCTGGGTTTTTGGTACATAATCTCCATACAGCCTTTTAATTAACTTGTCAAGTGGAGGTTCCCAGCACATGTCAGTTTTTAGAGCATTTTTGATAAGTGAGCAAAATGTGACCTGTTGTTGGCCATGCCATGTTATCACAATGCTTTTTAGTGATGAGCACATGGAAAGTTTTCCAGATCTAGAAGTTGCCAACTGCAAATACAGTTTTCCAGTTTGTTGAACAAGGTTGTCAATCAGCTGTGATCTCTGGACTGTTGATTTGCAGCAGCAGCTCTGAGCAACTGAGAAACTCCAAAGGATTTTCCATGTCTTTAAACATGTTTGGAGCAGCAGGGTGGGAGAAGGCGGTGTCTGTCAGGATTCCACATGTACTGACTGCATTGTCACTTTTCTTCTGACTTCACCTGACTGAAGTAGGAAAATTCTAAATATTCTAGGAATAAGTTAGTTGAATATTAGATAGACAAAGAGTAGAAGGAGTGCTGTAGCATTGAGACAGGTTTTTCCTTGTTTTACTCATTTCTCAAACTAAGCTTGAGGGTTTTTTTATGAATATTCAAATATTGCTTATTTACCCGATCCATACTGAATGGTAGGTTGGTGCTTGTTTTGTTTTGCCCCCTCTGAGCTGCCCCTCCAAGGAAGAAAGTTCAGTGTTTTCAAAATGTAATTTGGAAAAAGTAAGGGAGTGGTACACAAGAAGTGTGTGTTTTATGAAAACAGCATTTGTACTCTAATGTTTCAAAATTGCCTTTCAGAAACTGGGCTGAGTATGCCCAGTGATACTTCCCTGTCTCCAGCAAGTCAGAATTCTCCATACTGCATGACCCCAGTGTCACAGGGGTCACCTGCCAGCTCTGGAATAGGCAGCCCAATGGCATCTTCTGCAATAACCAAGATTCACAGCAAGAGATTCAGAGAGTAAGAGTTTTGTATTATTAATTTAAATTTGGGGCTTGCACTTGAGTCACCCTTGTTTAAGAGTGGATAGATTTAGTAGACTTAAAAGCTTAATGAACATAAGCTTCCCTTTCAGAAATAGAAGGTTCTGCAAGTATTCTTGGGGTTTTTTCCCCTAGATAGAGAGCTCTGTGTGTTTGTACACAAATGTGTATATATATGTACACACACTCACTTTAGACCTCCTTTGATTGCTGCAGCAAATAAGCAAAGTGGGACTGTGTATGCTTTGAATGGGAAAGGAAGGAATACTTAGGAATGCTGAAAATACTGTAATAGTCCCTCAATGTATGATGGCTTTTTTATTAACATATCTTTATAAAGTATTAAGGAAAATAATAGCAGTTTGTGGCACTTATTGGAGTGTATATTTGTATTTTTAATATTAGATTGGCTTGTTGAGGTAAGGGCTGTTACTACCAATACAAATGCTTTCAGGATGTATTTTTAAGTTAGTTTGCAGTCTGATTTCTAAATAATTTTAATGATTTTAAGAAAAAAATTAATAACTGTTCTGAGGAAGTAAAATTACTTGTATTTGGGAAAAGGTTTGGTGAAATAGTGTTGGTTCTGTGCTGTGCTAATATTTCTGAATTAGCTATGCTGACATTTATGTCTTTTTTTTTTCTTTTAATTGACAGATACTGCAACCAAGTTCTAAGTAAAGAAATAGATGAGTGTGTGACTCTCTTATTGCAAGAGCTTGTCAGCTTCCAGGAGCGGATTTATCAGAAAGATCCCATGAGAGCTAAAGCAAGGCGAAGGCTTGTTATGGGGTTGCGGGAGGTTACTAAGCATATGAAACTGAACAAGATCAAGTGTGTAATCATATCTCCCAACTGCGAAAAAATTCAGTCCAAAGGTATAAATGACAAAAACAAGTGGTGCACTTGAGCTGTTCTCAGTTTTCATGTGCTGATTAGAAGTGCTAATTAGTAATTTGTTACTATGTGTGATGTAACACTTCCGGACTCAGTTGTGTCATTGCCATTCCACATTTGCTCTTCTCTACTCTTGTGCTGGAAGAAACTTGTTCATGAGGGGTGAAAGGCTTAAAGAAAAATAGATACTATAGAATAGAATAGGAGTCTGCTGTGCATGTCTTTTCATTCAGTCTTGGATACACTGAGGGGGCTGAGCTCTGCATGCTTAGGAAGGTGAATTGGTTAGCCAACCAACATGTCTTACCACAACCAGAAATGTAAGCAGAAGCTTCCTGACATCAGAGAATAGCAGTGCTCTGCTCAAGGCAAGACTTGTGAGATTCTGGTTTAATTTGTGTGCAAGACTAAGTCAGAATATCACCTTGTCTTCGCTGTACTTGAGGTGTATCATGTGTTACCCTCTGGGACACTGGAGCTGCTGATGTGTGCAGTGAAGTTTCACTAATTACAGTTAAAGTGGGTTAGAGAGTTGTCACACCATGTGATGACTTGAACTGACTGGGTGTCTATTTCCACTTGCTTTCTTCAAGGTGGACTAGATGAGGCTTTATATAACGTTATTGCCATGGCTCGGGAACAAGAGATCCCATTTGTCTTTGCCCTGGGCCGCAAAGCTCTGGGCCGCTGTGTCAACAAGCTGGTCCCTGTCAGTGTTGTGGGCATCTTCAACTACTCAGGGGCTGAGGTGAGTCCTTCCAGTCACATAATGGCTGGCATAAGTTGTTATGTTCCTTGTAGTAAACAACTGGAGCACACTAAGTAACATGCCATTGGCAATATTTGGTAATAGCCTTGACCTCATCTGTATTTGAGGGGGGGTGGGGGTGTTTTTCCTTGAAATTCAGTTTTTATAGTGCTGAAACACTTTGGTCACAACATCTCTGTAGCTTTTAAGTAGACTTAAATATCATCTGAAAGTCTTTGGAAGGCTTAAGATATTGGTTTTTCACTGTCTTAAAGTACATCCATCTCCTCAAAGTTGTGTAAACAGTGGTGTTTTTATTAATACAGAAGAAAACTAATGTTTAGTTGAAGTTTAGGTTTTTGGTGTTAATAATGTTCAGGCTCACTATGTGGTATAGCTTTGACTAAAAGAAGTAATTTAAATTGAGAATTATCAGTAAGATCTACCAATGCTAAAAACTGCCCTCATTCTTAGGACCTGTTTAATAAGCTGGTATCCCTGACTGAAGAGGCCCGAAAAGCTTACAGAGACATGGTGGCTGCAATGGAACAGGAACAGGCAGAAGAAGCCTTGAAGAATGTCAAGAAGGCACCACATCACATGGGCCATTCTCGTAACCCCTCTGCAGCAAGTGCTATCTCCTTCTGCAGTGTTATTTCTGAACCCATATCAGAGGTGAACGAGAAAGAATATGGTAAGTATGTAACTAGAAACTGGAGCTTTCCAAATGCTGTTTATTGTGAAATGTAGCTAGAAAAGCAGTGTTTCTTACTAATTTACAGTATTTACAGTTTTTAGGGATAAGACAAAGTTAGTTTCATAAGTAATTTTTTTTCTCTGAACTATATAGAAAATTTCCTTTCTAAGCCTTAGTGGATGTGGCTTCTCCAGTTTTATTGAACTGTTATAAAACTGGTACCAAACACAGAATATGATTGAGGAAGAACTCATGACAGAGTGGATGACTTCATATGGTGGCAGTTTTTTGCTTTCCATTTATGCTTGAGAGTGAGCTCTCGGACTACACTCACTGTTACATTTGGAGCTTCCACAGTTTACACAGGAAACTGAGTGGCACAAATTTTCAACTTCATCATGTCTTGTTTAGGGCACTGTAGAAACTCAGAGTTATTCATAGCTCTTTCTGTTGTCTCTCCTCTTTCTTCTTTCTCTTTTTTTCTGATAGATTTTTTCCTAGCAAGCCTAGAATAATACTGAAATTATTAGCTCCTACTGCTATTTAAACACCTATGGCATGCTCAGGAGAAATATTTTTATATACAAGAAATTAATGTTTCCTACTTAAACTTCTTTCAAAACTTGTAGAAACAAACTGGAGAAATATGGTGGAAACATCTGATGGGTTAGAGACCTCTGAAAATGAGAGAGAATCCTCGTGCAAGACTGTGGTACCGGAGAAACCTGGTAACGGTCAGATGGAAAAAGCCACTCCTAATAAACAACCACCCCTGGCTGCAACTGGCACTACCTCAGCAACAAATCACGGAAAATGCACACCTGGTGACAAAGATGAGGTGAAACCAGATGACAATCTGGAATGGGCCTCCCAGCAGAGCACAGAAACAGGATCACTGGATGGCAGCTGCCGGGATCTTTTGAATTCCTCCATGACTAGTACCACCAGTACTCTTGTACCAGGAATGCTGGAAGAGGAAGAGGAGGAGGAAGATGAGGATGATGAAGATTATGCCCATGAACCCATTTCTGTAGAGGTTCAGCTCAATAGCAGAATTGAATCTTGGGTTTCAGAGACCCAGAGAACTATGGAGACACTTCAGCTCGGGAAGACGCTTAGTGGTGCAGAAGAAGACAATGGAGAGCAAAGTGAGGAGGAGGAAATAGAGACTTCTGAGCAGGCTGATCCCATCGCTGATGGGGAGGAATGGACAAATGATAAGCACGCAAGTAACACTCAACATAAACCCACCATCTGCAGCTCTTTGAACAAAGAACACACAGATTCCATCTATATGCCGTAAAAATAAGCAGGAACTCAGGAACTTTTTAGAAGTTACATTAAAACTAACTGTTCTAAAGGTTGCAGCCATTATTTCATATGCTTCATCTCAACATTTTGCACTGTTAAAACATTTAATACGTGTATTTAATTCACAACAATATTTTTGTAGCTGTCTGTTACTTGTTTGATTTAAAAGCTAGCTTAGTTCTTAGTATTGATTTCCCAGATTAGATACTGTGTGGAAAATTTGTAAGTATTCATTTGATCTTTTTTAAAAGCAAACATCTTGTACCTGACCAGTTTTAAGCAAAATTCTTTTGAGTTGTGACTGCTTTGCTTGTTTTCAAACAGATAACGTACATTAAGACTGACAAATTACCAACAGGTCGCATTGGTGGTGTGATGTTATGCCAGGCCTGTCAGTGTATTTGGCCACGGCTTTCTAGTCCTGTCTAGAAGTAAAAGCAAAATTTCGATTCTCTTTCCAGAAAAGCTAGGAGAAGCCATTTGCGGTCTTAATGAGAATTAAATAGAGAAATTGTGTGTGATTCTTTTGCTAAGATAGATGCAGCTTTTTAGTTGAGCTCGGTGAATGCATCGTTAAAAACATGCTGATGGCTGAGATGGCTACAATAAGCTATAATAATTTTGATTCCAGAGAAACTTTAAACCAAAGGGATATAATTAACGTTTTGCAGTTTTTTTACAAGGTGGAAATACTGCATTAAAAAAAACAGGAAAGAAAACAAAAATTCCCCATTCTCTCCACAGTTGCTGTCTGCCAAACCACACTAAGTGACTCATTAACCATAATCCCTATCCAGGGCTTTTAGTAAACTGATGACTTCCTCTCTCTCTCCTGTCACTTACCTCAGGAATGCTGTTTTGCATATTATATTCTGTGTAACATTGCAAGAAGGGTCCTTTAACTGCAAGTGTGGAGGATGTGGTGGCTTGGGGTATCTATGCATTCACCTGCATGCTGTGATCCTGGCCAGGACGTATCCTAATAATTCTTAATGAAAATGTGACCTCTTTGTCTGTTCTTGCAGTTGTAGCAGCTTTAGGAGTTGATCTCTAGAGCAGAAAAGGAAGTAGTTACTCCAGGAAGGGAGGAACTGCCCTGTAGGATGGGGACGTATTTCAGTGGTTTAGAGGGAAAAGAGACAAAAATATGCCCTCCCCAATACATACCTGTTGCTAGAGAATTGTTCCATGTTTTGTTCCAAATACTGAACGGAAAGGCATTAACTGATGATAAATTCATTTCAGATTGAGGATGGATTGTGTCTGAACCTTGCACCAGGAGTCTGTTTTCCATCTTTGTCTGATACTGGCGAGGGATGTACTGAGACTGCCAGCAGCAGGAGCTTCCCTCCGAGAGTAGCCAAAGAGTAACTCACATCAATAACACTTCCATAGCAAACATATCTTCCTTTTAATTCCACTTCATTTTTCTTGATCACTTGTACCGAAATGCATGGAAAGCCTCTGGGTAGGCTGAAAACCACAGGAAATGGGTATCTGAGTTAGGTGTTTAGTCCTCACTTAGGAACATGGGACCAACATTTATAGCACTAGTGATGCTGGCATTTTAAGTTGCACTGGGAAAATAAGACTCCAGGTTTAGAAGTCATCTAGCCCTGGGTTTTTGGATACTAATGAGAATAATAGAAACTGTGTATTATGTAAATAACGCTTTGATAGCTCTAGGCATAGCAAATGCTATGTAGATATGCAGTGTAGAGAACTGCTAGGACAACTGGCTGTTCTGTCACGTTCTTAGTTCCTCAATGTAATCTTCCTAGATGTTAAACAGGTGTTCCATAGGAAAACCAAGACTAAGGAATGATGCCTCCTGAATGTTAAACCTTCTACTGTCTGTATGACAGACTTCTGCTGTCTGTAAGTTTTAAGAGTTTCTGCTTTAGGACATGACAGGTGTTTGAACTGCTGACAAGCAAAACTCGCCCTTGGATGTGTAAGCACAGCTCGGCACAGGGGAGATCAGTGCCTACACTGAGGGCAAAACTTTGCCACAACATCAGAAAACAAAGGTGTTTGTAGCTTCTCCTTTTGCTTTTTCAGTGCCAGTGATTCAAATAACTTTTGATCTTGAAGTATTAACATCAAAAGCGCATCTTTTTATATGTCTTTTCTGAACTTGGACTGTCATTTTAAAATTTTCTGGCATTTATATCAAAGAAAGTCTTGTAATTTTCAGCCCGCTGTTTAACTGCAATTTTGCTACAGGTTTAATAGAGTTCTTGAAGGTGATACAGCACTTATAATATCTCTCAATTTGCCAGCAAATAAGGAACTAGTCTCTTTTTAAAATGTGGCAGATCACCCCTAGGGGAGCAAACTAAAACTGAGTAAAGGAAACTGGATTTAGTGCTTCCTTTTTGATAAGCTGGGAATGAGCAATAACTGAGAATGAAATTGCAATTCCTTTGGGAGTGATCCATTTGCATCTGAAATTAGGGAAGTTCCTTGCCACTTGAAGCACTTGAGGAGAGTATCTCACTGTGGTAATTTTGATTCTATTATCAACAGAATTTAAAAACAAAGCATACAAATGTTTTACAATACCATGATTTTTTTAAAAAAGTAGCTGAATTTCTATTTCAGTATAAAAGTGTGCAGTTTATACAGGTTGTTACTGTCCCCATGAAAAGATGTTTCTGTAGTTATAGGTGTATAGATATTTTTGTTGTGAAAATGATTATTCGGGAAACAAATCTACTTTTCTTAAAACATTGTTTATTGAAATGATTTCACCACTTTATCTGGTAAAATCAAAAAAAATATGTATCTGTGGTAGGGGTAGGGATCTTTAAAACTGATAGAGGTGGCTATGTATACAACTTATTTATATAAATACTCTTAAGTATCTCTGTCAATAATAAAAGATGGATTTCAAACATGTAAAAGGGAAAAATTCTAAAGAACTTCTGTCCTTAGACTGAGTAGCAGTGTCTGAGTAAGGTTAAGGCCCTGAACCTTCTAACAATGCTTCAGAGTGTTAGTGCCACTGGCTTACGTTGGTGGCCTCTTTATCTGCTTAAGTTGTGTGCAGGTTGTTGTAGGGTTGGAACTAAACAGTGACAGAGGGTATTGACCTGTGTTTTAAAAACTCATTATAGAAAATGTTCAGTAATGCACTTGTTGGTGTTCTGGTAAAGATAGGAGGTGTCTTTATGCTCATTTGGGTGGGTGGGAGCTTACACAATGTGGTTCTGTCGAGTTCTTTAACACAAACTTAAATTTTAATAATGTTACTTTAAATACGTATGTAAAAAAGTATTATTGTTTGAAAAGCTGCTGTTTGCTGAAACTGTCATTAAGTATTTCCTGTGAAGTTGTGCCAACGAATGAAATTATTGAGTTGATTTCAATGTCAGCCATTTAAAAATTAGACATGGCAATTTGCTAAGAGAACAAAACCCAACAGAAACAAGCCATAGAAACCAGGAGGGGGAGGTTTCCACTCCCCCTGCCACATACAGAATGTCTGACCCAAAACTTCCTCACCAGTGAATGGTAATGCTGAAAGTAGAAACCCAGTTGGCACAGCCCACCTTCTAAATGTTCATAAATAGTTCATATAATTTACTTTTTAAATAGATTCTAATAAGGAAAGCTGTTTAATCTTTAATGTCTTAAAACTTATAGTAATATCTAGGTTAAAGCAGTAGAAAAATCATTATAAAATACAATATGAAGGGTTTTGTTCCATTTCTCTTTTGCTGTATGAAGGATAACTGTTTCTGTCTACCGTACTTTTTGGAGTAATAACAGCTTTTTTGCACTATGTAAATACTAGTGGGGGATCCTTCCATAACTAATAAAAATGATTGTAGAAATTTATGGCTTTGTTACAGTGATGTGTTTGTTCACAACTGCTCGATCCTGAGTTCATTCAGAAGTGCTGCCCTGGCACTCTAGGTGCTGAGGAGGGTCTGTGTCACACTGTCTGTGGCCACAGTGTGGAGGGACCTGTGGTGGTGACACCCCTGGCTGGTAGCACCTCCAGTCCACTGGGGATGGGCACTGAGAGGGGGGTGAAGCAAAAAGTGGGATTAGCAGAGGATTTTTCACATGAATCCCAGGTCCCTGTTGTCACACACTAGCTCCATGATGACCAGAAAATTGTTATATAGAAAAACTCACCCTTCTTCAGAGCCCATGGCACTGAACCATGTCCAGAATATTGAATTGGAAATAACATTTTACTTAGGAGAAAATGAGCAAGAATAAACACAGGTACCTGCTACTGGATGAGAATGTCAGTGGACCTGGCTCTGTTGTTGGAGTGATGCATGAAGTCACCACTGGCAAATAACCCCAAGTTCTCAGCATGTTGTCCCCCCTTCTCTAGTAACTGCTCATGCTTCCCTGGCTCTTGTAACAGTGTCATTAAATGGTTTTGCAACTCCCACGTATGAAAGTATTTGTAGCAATTCAAAAAGGATACAGCTTCCTCCTGTAATTCTGAATTAGCTATTTATGTGCCTAACTTCATGTTTCAGTTCTGCTATTGCAGTTATCTTCTGGTGAAAGTGCTGCTGTTACAAACCTCGCTTGGCAGGTTCTGTGCTTTGCTGTCAGAATTGCTCCTCACATCTGGGCCCTGCCTGTGTCTTCTCAACGTGAGGCAAGTTTTGGAAAGTACAAAAAGGTGGGTAGCACAGCATGACTTTTGCTATGGAAATGATAAAAGAATGTGCAGTTCTTGGCACCGGCTCCAGCCCCAGTGCTCTTAGAGCTGTTAAATTCCAGTTTTCCCCTGGCGCCTGGGTTGCTCCTACACGGGAGTGTGGGTGGGTGTCTGTCTGGGCACTGCTGCCAATGCCCAGCCAGCTCTTGTGGTGTTTTCCAGGGCCAGGGCTTTAATGAGGCAAGAGGAATTCACTAATCCTGTAACACTGATAACAGACTTGTTCTTCTATGAAGGGAGATGACAGAAGGGCACAGAGTGAACTGCATGTCTCACGGTGACCTGTGTGGGGCTGGGTTTGTGCTTGTTGGACCTGCAGAGGTTGGTTGGCAGCACCCCCCTCACACACGGGACAGCTTGGCCAGGGGAGCCCCACACTCTGCTCTCCTCCAGCGTTCAGCTCTCACTGGTTTCTCTTTGGCTGCTTTCCCTCAGAGGAGCAAGGACTGGCTTTGTGCTGGCTCTTGAGCAACCTTCAGGTTCTGAATTTTGGGTTCTTGCACAGGACTCTCCAGCTCGTTTCTCTTCCCCTGTGCTACGGGACTGTCCTGGTGGAAAAGGCAAAGCCCAGCAGTGTTTGCAAGAGGAGGTGGTGGTTACCAGGCAAAGAGGCTCTGCAAAGGGAGGGCAGGGAGCACACCAGGCTGGGTCCCTCTGCTCCTGCTCAGCCGCAAGGATGTGCTCTTTGCCCAGGTGGAGCAGCCCTGCCTCCTGCCGCCTTGTCCCGGTGCTGCTCTGCCGTCAGGGAGCTGCGGCTTCGTACAGAGCAATGTTGCTGTGAGTGGTTAAACTGGGCTGAGCTAAATAAACACAGCGCGGTGACCAAGAAGGGAAATTGCAACTTGACTTTGTCACCCTAGGACATGTTTTCCGAGATTAGCACTTCAGAGCTAGAGTAGGAGAACAGCAGTGATAGTCTAATCTGACTGTTTTGGTAGCCAGGGGCCTGCCTTTGTCCTCCTCAAACCCCTTAGCTCTGACCTCTGTGTTTTCAGCCCAAGCAAACCCCTCTGACTCTCCTGAAAAGTAGGAGTGGCTGCAGTTGTCCAATACAGCTGTTTTTACCTTATTCAGAATAAAAGATAAGAGACGGTAAGAAAGATGCAATATGTAGGAAAATAAATTTCTTCCTATTGAAATTAAAGAGTTTCTGTGCATGACTTTGGTGTAAATACGCAGTTCCAGGGCTTCCCAGAGGTTGCCACCATGTTGCTGGTTAGGGGATTTTCCCTGCCTTTCTCTGATACTTTGCTGACTTCTGCCAGGATCAGCCAGGCATGTCAATGAGGAAGGCAGGCAGATCAGCTCGATGCACCTCAGCATGAGTTAACTCTGCTGTTGCTATTTATACAGGGGGGGGAAATCCTCTGTTCACTCCATATTCTAACAGAAAGGTCAAGTTGCAAACAGCATATAGGGGCTTTCTCCGGGCTCCTGTGAGCCTGCCCCTGGGGTGTGCTCTGCAGGTGGGTGGCAGCTCCTGTCCCTGTGCTGCTCCTGCTGTGAGGCTGCTGAGCTGCTGCTCCCTTCTAAATTGGTCCCCAACTCACCTTGAGCTCCCGTCACCAGCAAGTGCCACATGCCCCGGTCCTGCCCTCGCCCTGCAAACAGAGCGTGGTGTGGTGGCATTAAGTGCCTGCTGGAGCTGTGATCCCACAGCCCCAAATCTGCAATGGTATTGCTCTGCTGCTTCCTGCCACCAGGGCTACCTGTGGTGATGCTGGAGATGTGGCTGCTGCTCTCTCCCCCTTTCCTGCAGTTCTTTTAGAGGGATGTTAGAGGGGGCTGTAGCTGGTTAACTGCTCCAGCTCCTATCTAATGGTGCTGCCCCGTCAATGTGGTTGCACCTGTCAAAGCTCCTGTCCCCTGTGAAAATAAGTGATTGGGGACTGCTCACATCGTTTTTTATGCAACGTATTTGGGGTTGAAAGGCTGTTTGGGGCTGTAAACAGGGTGTGATGGGGCTGGTAATAGCAACTGAGAGAGGTTTCAGCTCATAACTGTGCACCAGCAGGGCATTCCCATGCAGCCTGAGAAAACATGCACCATCACGTGCCAGCAGCTACGTGAGGGGCAAAATGACTTCTCCCTGTGTCCTGCTGGGGCAGAGGCAGGTGGGTGGGCAGTGAGCTGGGGCAGCTCCCTGGGCACTGAGTACTGTGGGCAACCAGGAACTTGAGCTGTGAGCAAGAAACACAGGCTCCTTTTAGGCAGCATTACAAGGCTGTGGGCTCAGTTTCACCAGTGCTTAAAGGAGCTTTGTTCTCTGTGCTGGTTAGAGGCTGATTTCCCAGTATCTTAAACAGAAATCTTGTTTTTTAGCCTTGAGAAAAAAAAGCTTTTTAATTTACAAAGGCATGGCATTTTTCTTTTCCCTCCTCTCCCTCTCCACAATAGCTACTATTCCTTGGACAATGCTGCTCTTTGCAGCATTGTCCAAGGGGGTTCTGCTCTTGAGCTTGTGTTTCTTGATTGCTGCTGAAACAGAGCTTGTCACAATTGCATTTTTCTCTGGAACTCGCAGTAAAACACCAGCTATTCCTCACCTCCCACACTGTAATCACACTTGCTGGTGCCTGTGAGCAGAGATGTGCCGACTGAAGCACCGGCCTTGCTCACCTCTCTGGGGAAGCCCCAACTCCTGGGGAAGGCAACACCCTTTGGCCATGGGCAGCAGGTGCTGGTGCCACACAGGGCTTCAGACACAGCTTGTGGGTGATGAGTGAAGGACAGGCTGTTGCATTATTATTATTATTTTCTTGAAAATGACCCCTTTCACCACACAAGTTTAAAGCCTGTCCCATTAACCCTTTTCACTTGCCAGCCCTATTAGCTTCAGTAGGACACAGAGGGGATTGCAGCTCCTCAGGGCCAGCAGGGCCCCCATTTGCCTATTTTCTTACACAGATAAGGAAGGCTCAAATTGCCTCCTGAGGAAGAAGCAGCTGGCAGATGGGCTAAGAAGATGAAGACTACCATGGGCCAGAGGCAGCCCATGGCTGTGAACTAGTCTTACCTGAGCTAAGGAAGAGGGAGCATCCTGGTCATCAAGTCACCCTTTCCTGGTGCCATTGTCTGTGCCAAGGGACTGCTGTAAGGCAGGAAGACCCTTGCTGTGTGCTCAGAGAAAAGGTAAGGAAGGATGGTAAGGCTGATCTTGCAGGAAGAGGAGATTTGGTTTGTCTGTTTGCATGTTTTTCATGGCAGTGAAAAGGGAAAACTGCGTGAGATCCCCCAAGATTAGGGCATCAGCACCTCCCTGTACATTGGTCCTCATTGTCCCCTTCATGGGAAGCACAGCTTGCACTCCCCTCCAGGCCCTCCTCCTCACCACTGTGGGCTCCATGGCCTCTCCATCCCAGGGATTTCTTCCAGCCCTGTTGGTCATGTTCCACAGTGGTGTTGAAATGGAAGAGTTAAGAAAGAAAACTGTTCATGCTAAGAGAGTTTCCGTGCTTTATGTACAATCAATAGTGCTGCTACTCACTTTGAACATTTTCTATCCTTTTGTGCTCAAAGCCATCATTAAAGCTTCATGAGAAATTAGTCACTCTTTGTAACCTGGGGCTGGTTCAGGTTTTGCCTTTGGGTTTGATTTTGTGAGCAGTCTGAGGCATCCTCCTCAAAAAGGGTTGATTCAAAAGCAGCCACTTCCTCTTCGAGCCACATTTCATTAACAGTCAGGACTGGATTTTTTCCCTACTTTATTATAGTCATTATTGCGTCTTTTGGATTAATACCACCTTTTCTACAAGAGGGGAAGAAATGGTGTGGCTGTGTTGAGCTCTCTGGCTGTGATTTCCTCCTCCTGTCACAGGCAGGGCACTGGGCAGCACGGCCCCTCCTCATCCACCAGCAGCTGATTCACAGCTCTGAACGCAAGGAGAGAATGAGGCCGGTACCACACTGAGCATGAAAATCACCACTGAAAATGTGGCGAGAGAGGAAGCCTCAGCTCATGCGGGGAAGCACGGCCGTCCTGCTGGTTTTCCCCTCCTGGCCCGACCCCCGCCGTGCTGCATTTCTCTTCCCACGGCGCTGCCGCAGGTGTCGAAGCGCCACACGGAGCCGAGGGAACGTGCTGAGGGCCCTGACGTTTGCCCCGAGTAAAACAAACCCGGCTCGCTCGTCCCGCCGCCCGAGGCACACGCGGTGCCCGAGCGGGGCTCCCCCGGGGCTGCAGCTGCGCTGCCGGGCAGGGAGCGCTGGGACCGGCCTGCCCTTTCCTCGGGGGCAGCGCGGGGGTGACCGCAGCCCTTGGCCCCGGCGGTGCGGCCGGCGGAGGAGGAGCGGCCGCAGAACGGGGGATTTTGAGGGGATTTCGGGGGGATTTGGGGCGCCCCCCCTGGAGGGTCCCTCGCGCCCCCCCGCCCCGCCCCGCTCCCCGCGCGCCCAGGGCGCGTGAGCCGGCGGCGGGCGCTGATTGGCTGCGGGGCGCCCCCCGGGGGCCGCCGGGCCGCGGCCGCGCGCCGAGCGCCATTCACGGCGCTGCCCGCCCGCACGCGCCCGGCCCATTCACAAAAACTTCATTCATAAAAGCGGCGGCCGCGGCGGGAGCGGCCCCGCACCGCGGGAGCGCCCGCTGTCCTTGGATCGTCGCGGGGCTGAAGGACTTCCCGGCAGGAATTAGCGAGACCGACGCTGCTCAGTGCTTTCCGTGGGTCTGTGCCTGACGGCGGGGCAGGAGGTGCAGCGCAGGGTTGCTCTTCGCCTCTGGGGCAAGCGACGGTGGGAGTCCAGAGGGCCGGGCACCTCTCGGGGTTCGTGCCGGTCTGAAAATACGTTTGAGCTTGTAGCTCTCTTGCTGTGCTTTGTGTGGAATATGCTTGAGCTTTCGCTGCAGCCAGGACTCCGTAATTAATGATGCTACAGCTGTGAGTCTTCAGAGCTAGGTGGGATTTAGTGCCTGGCTTGAGGCAGGAACGCAGGCAGGTTTGGATAGCGCTCATCAGCCTAAGCTGTTGTACCACTGATGCGTTTTCCTGTATGCTGCTTTTATTGCTGCTTACAAAATGCCAGATGTCCATGCAGTTTTAAGCGTTGTCCATTGAGGAAAATAAAGCACTCAAGAGGGAGTCAGCAAAAATACCTGATAGGTTTCTGTTTTGAAAATTGTTTGACTTGCTTGATTTCCATATAATTTATCTACAACAGCCAATTTATGCAAGGCTATCCAGTTACAGACCTGCCAAGGCTATGAGAGAACGCAGCCAGCAGAGCCTCGGTGGACACGTCCTGTATGTAGGGTTATTCAGACATCCAGGAATGCTGCACAGGGCTAAGTACAGCCGATTCAGGAATGATTCCATAACATCCCTAGATGAAGGTACAAAAAATACGTCTTTAAATATCAAAGGTTCTTCCTCTTCTTCCCATTCTTCAACACCTAATTTACTGACAGAAGATGTCTCCTTGGGGCCACAGGACACCTGCACCACCCTGTGCACGCTGATCCCCCGGATGGCGAACATTAAACTGGCCAACCCATCAAACCTGCCGGGGCTGAAAAGCTTCTGTCTGGGAACAAAAGAGGTGCCACGAATTAAACTCGCGGAGTGCGTTACCATCCCGAGCAGCCCAACCTCGCCTGAGATCAGCTGCCTGTCGGCCTCTTACCCACAGCCTGACCTGGATAAGCTGGTCCTAACCCCAAAGCCCGCAGGTGACTGCACTGTGCGGGGGGCTGAGGAGGCCGCTGCTGTGGGCAGGCAGGACAGGAGCCTCACACAGAGTGATGAAAGCACGAACACCCAGGAGCCAGGAGCAACCTACAGCGTGCGGGTGAGTACTTCTCACAGGGTCTCCATGCTCTCAGCTGCTCAGGGGGCTGCTGGGTGACCTCCATTTTCCCTCCCCAAACCTCTGAATTCTCCCATGTATTTCCTGTCTCCTGATGTACATAGGGCTGTGATGTTGAATTGAAGGAGCTAAAAGCACCCCAGCTGCTCCCAGAGGTAACACAACCTTCATTTCCAAAGGACTATCTTTAGACTCTCTGAGGAGTGCTGCTGAGCTGCAATTAATACAGGGGCTACTCTGGCCTGAAATGCATGTTGAAGGGATAAGGAGGCCCATAAAAGGGCTTTCCATTCCTCACAGAGTAATTCTAGGCAAGAGGTGCATGCTGGCCCATGCTGCTGATGTATTTTTCAGGGAGGGTGTGGGGCAGGTGCTTCCCAGGTTGTATTTTCAGTATGGTTTTCTTCTGGTCTTTCTGGAAGTCACCTCCTTTCATTGGGAATACCTCTGAAGGGGTGGGGTCAATGGTGGGAGCCTCACAACACAACAGGAAAATGTTTCCCTCCATCTTCCTGCTCCTGATGCTCTCGTGGCTGTGGGCCTGCAGGAGCTTGCACAAGGAGAGCTGTAAGAGTTTCATTGATGTGTCCTGACCAAACTCTTGGTGTTTCTTCAACCAGCCCTTTTAATAATAACAAGCAGGTCGGTAAATAAGCAGCCTGGGGGATTGGGGGCTTCAGCATCAGAGGGTGGACAAGGCGTTCATTTCTCCAGGGACCACAAAGCTTCCTTGGGAGCTGGTTATGAAGCCTCAGATGGGCTGGAAAGTGTCCAGGGGCACAGGGCTGCAGCACTGCAGGAGCATGGTGTGGAGGGGTGGTCTCACCTGGAGGCAAAGCGGGGCTGAGAGGCTAAGGGCTGGGCATTGGAGCTGCTCCCAATCCTTACCCTCTCACCCTGGCCCTTGCCCTCCCTCCTGCGGTGTTTGGAGATACTCACTGTCCCCATGCAGCTTCTTGTGCCCTGTTGGGGTATGGCATTGTTGGGATCTCCAGAGACACTTTTAGGAGGAAGATCAGGTCTGCATTACTGCTGCTGCCAAAGGTCTTTGGCCTTAACAGCCTACACAGAATCTGAAGAGGATTTGGAAATTACATGGAGAGGATTCACAGTTATTTTAGAAGCGCAATAACGTGGTGAATTAAAGAAATGCCATAGGGAAGAAGCTGTCCCCTGCAGACTGAAGTGAGGCAGAAATTGCCTTTCTGGGGTTGTTTTAAGAAGAGGCAATTTGGGCTCATTGTATCCCCCAGGAGGTGACTGTGGCTGTGCGTGACTGGTGGTGACAGGGCACCTGTGTCATTGCCACGTGTCACCCGGGCCTTGGGGAGGAAGCTGAGACCCATAACAGCACCTGTTCCCCCAAGATGCTTCTGCAAATAACAAAGAGCTCAAATATTAATATTTTAATAGGAGCCTGGACAGCTCTGATTCTCACAGTTATCTTTCAAAACATACTTTGTATGCAGATTGCTGCAGGCTTTACAAGATGGATATTTACCCTGCCCTTGTTCACATTCTACCCGTTATGCACCGTTCCCACAGTGCTGCCCATCTGGAGCTGAGGTTCTCTCTAAAAAGATGCCCAAAGTGGCTATGGCATTTGTGTCTCCTGCTGGTGTTTGTTATGGCTGTGATGAGCCTGAAGAATATTCCAAGATGCACTTGTCCATCCTCACTCTTCCTTGTTTTGGAGTGCCAGGGAGGTGGTTGCTCCTGAGCAGGAGGATAAGACTCAGCTTTGTTTTAAAAATGTGCTATTTAACTAATATAAGGAAAGAAAATGCTATTGCCAGGTATTTCAATACCATTATACTTTAAAATAATAAGTTAAAGGTTGTGTGCAGCATCCTTTGTCTTAAAAGAGTTTTACCAATGTACAGGTTGATCCTCTGCTAGTGGTTTGATGGCATATGCATATAGATTTGTGCTCTCACATACATCCATAATCAGTTGCATCTCTCTAGAGTAAAAGGAGCCTGACTATTTCTAACACAGGAGTTTAGAATGACATGAAGTGTGCCCTGAACAAGTGCACGTGGGCACCTGTCCCCTGCACAGTTCATGGAGGATGTGACAGGTCCCTGCCTCTGTGTGGGGAGGGGGATTCAGGGCAGCCCTTTCCCAGTCCCAAGTTGCCACCAGCACCCCTCCCATGCTCAGGGAAGGGAAATACTGTGGTACACCAGCTGCAGCCACTTCCCTGGAGCGCGGAACCCTGACACTGCCCCCGGAGAGCTGCTCTGCATCACCCGTCGTAAATAAATAACTACCCGCGTGTGCACAGCCGGGCTGTGGCAGGAAGGAGATGGGCTCTGGTGATTCACGGCATCAGAGCCGCAGCTGTGAATCATGAGCTGGGGACTCGGGCCTGGCGGGTGCTGGGGCGGAGCTTGCTATGCCGGCTGAGGGGGTGGATGGAGGGATGGATGGGGTGTGTGCAGCCCTGCAGCACCAGCCAGTGCAAACCTCTGCACCCCAGCATCGCCCCCGAGGCTCAGCACCTCTCTGGGCAATTGTTTCTAACAGAAACCTGCATGTTTTCAGGCCATTTGCTTTGTCACAGCTGGAGAACAGGCACAGGGTGGCTTGGAACAAATTCTGTTGGAGCCCCAGCCCAAGGGCAGTGCTGCAGAAAGTGTTTTTTCAGCACAAAACTAAGAAGCAAAGGAAAATACATGTATGTGTCTGTATTCATGAATTTTCCCTATTTTTTTTTCCTCAAAATGTATTTAAAATTGAAAGCTTGTGAATGAAAGGCTCAAACTTTCCCAAGAAAATGGCTATCTATCAAAGCCATTCTTTATCATAAAAAGCCCTGGCTCAGTGTCCTCAGTCAGGGGCTGTGCTGTGTGGGCACCAGGAGTAGGACAGACCAAGGGCCTGTCTGTCTGTCAGGGTGAGCTGACTGGCATGGTGCAGCATGTGCCCTGGCAGGAACACTGTGCCACTTCCAGGGTAACTGTGGTGGTCTCTGCTTTCCAGTGGCCCCAGTGGCTTTCCAACCCCAAATCTGCCACAGGCAGCAGGAAGGGCTTAGAAAACTTACTTGTCCATCAAAGCTACAATGATCTGTGCATTGCTCCTTCTCCACATCCCTGGCTGGCTCCCAGCATTGTCCATGGAGGGAAGACAGTACTTCACCTTCCTGCCAGGGTGAAAGCAGGGAAATCTCAAATCAGGTTCCCAAGCCCAGCAGCCACCTACAGGGAGGGCAGCACCATGTCTGGAACCAGTAAAACTCATTTTGCCTTTTACCCAGAGGCCTGTCTCCTTACAACTCCAGTGCTGTTGCCCTGCCACATGCTAGTGGCTGCTGCTCGTTTCTGTCCGGTCTCCTTTCCAGATGGACCCATTGCAAACTAGAGGTGAGTTATTCAGACAAATCAAAGCAAACCTCTCTCCCTGCTCTGCAGCCACCTGCCCTGCTTGGCAGAAATTCATGGCCCCCCCATGGGCAGTACCTACCCCAGGGAGACTTGCCCTGCAGGGAAAGAGTGATGTGAAGCTCAGAAGTGTTTTTTGACCCTTCTCTTCAAAAGCACCTTGTTAAAGCAGTAACACCATTTAGTTGCACACAAACCTATGGGGCTGGATGGATCTGCCCAAGACGACCAAGGAAGCTGGTGGAAGTGCTTGCTGAGCCACTTTCCATCATTTATCAGCAGTGCTGGGCTAATGGTTGGACTCAATCACTTAGAGGTCCTTTCCAAACTAAAGGATTCTATGATTCTGTGTTTCCTGTGGGTGAATCACTGTCTGTCATTCAAGCTGGAGCTGGAGTCACTGACTGCGTTATGGCAGGGAATGAAATGAGACGTGGGTCTGGATTAGAAAGTGCCTGAAAAGCTTATTCACACGGGCCTTGCCTAGTGCCTTCACATCTCCTCCCACACAGTCCCTCATCCTGTTTGTAGTCACTTTCTGTCATCTCTTGTAAATAGATGTGAAAAGATGTGTTCGTCTCCAATAACCACTGTTCTCCCCCACCACCTCCCTGCCATCCTGGTGGTGTGGGGAAACAGCAGCTAGCCCCACATCACCCTCTGGATTCAAACACCAAGGGACAGAGGAGCTCCCACTGCTGATGTCTCTCTTTGCAGGGAGACGGGACAGCTGTGCACGTGTTGCCATTAGAGGAGCCATTCCCTTTGCAGCTCTCCATCCTGCTGCCGATAGAACAGTGGGTTCAGCATCCGCTTTCATTAGCGATGTCAAGTCTTTAGCACTTGGCTTGTTTCAGTGTTGGTGTTTTGTTTTTCTATAGGTAGCTGAATTCTGTAGTTGTATCTGTGCTTATTGCCCCAGACGGGTTACTGCACTCTTGTGCCTGTGTCCAGCCTCCACCCGCTTGCTCTAGCAGCCCAGTGAAGGTGAGCCATGCCTCTCCTTGTGGGGCTTCAGAAGGTGAACCCCCCTCCTTGGACATTATCTTTTGACCCTGGTTATCCCAAAAGCACCAGGTGAATAGCTTGGGCTGGGGCAGGAGCTGTGTCGTTTGGCTCCATCTCCTGGACACCTGTGGCTGCTGCCCTCCCTGTGTTTTAGTTTAACCTTCCCTGCAGCAGGAGGGCTGGAGCTGGCCTCGATCCTGCATTGCCAGAGGAGGTCGCTTTTTGTGGGAGCTGTTTGGGGTGTACAAGATGAGGAGTACAGGCACCACCTAAACTGGTCTGGGTGCTGAAGTGTCTGAGGCAAATACTGTCCTCTCCTTCGTTCCCCTTTATCTCACTCACTGGTTGTGCTGCTTGTCAGACTTTGCTATGAAGGGGTTAATATTTTCCTTGTTTAATTTTTAATTTTTTTTTCTTCCTTGGAGAATGTCTTTTGTTTTCTTAAATAGGCTTCTGGCATCTCATTGTCCTTTTATGTGCTCCATAGGCTTCTCCCAGGCTCTGTGACCTCAACTTCCTCTGCCCCAATCCCATATCATCCCTCTGCCCTAGGTTCTGCTGCTTTTTTGTGCCTTCCTACTGCGATGTGAAGGTTCAGCCATTACTGACTGTGCTGGTTTAGATAACCAATGACAGCTAAAATAAATGAGAGATGCAGTGAGGTGCCATGTTAATGCACTTCCCTACTCAGGCTTTTAAAGAAAAAAAAAAGGTCTTTTGTGAATCATTGATAAGTTCAGCTTCACTCAGGGTCACTTATGCAAAAACCTAATATTGATTTTTCATCTTTGCTTAGAGTAGCTTCCCACGCATCTGTTCAGGATGCAATGGGGACTCACTTATCAGCACATGACTCACCTACTCCTCTAAAATTTTTCTTTTTCCAAGGGTAGAGGAGCAGCCAACCAGCTCACAGGATGCTTGACCTTATACCGTAGGATCAGAGGTCGTCGCTGTGCTACAGGCTGAGGCTCTAGACATATTTTCCACATTTGCTTTGTTCCCGTTAAGCAGGAATATCTTTAACAAGGCAGATAGCTCTCAAAGTCATTAAATGTTCATTAGGGAAGTAGTTCTGCTAACCCTTCAGATTCTTATTGATGTCCTTCCAGGTCCCTGACCTAATTCTGGAGTTCTCCCAAGGGTTACATTGCTATCTGGAAAGAAACCAAAATAGGGATAATACAATTGTGGAATCCCTGCTTGACTGCACACATAAGATTCTCTTTTTCACACGCACATTCATTTCTGAAAGTCTCCAAAGCTGAAACAGACACCTAAATCCAATCCCCTCTGAATGGTCCAGCAGAAAAATCAATTCACAGGCAAAGTGAGGCAGAGGAAGTAAATACAGTACCTTCCTCTGACAGACAATGCTTTCTCCATCTATTCAGACAAGGGGGCAGAGTATGCATGTCCCTGTCTGGCATTCCTAGGTTGTCTCTGTACCCCAGAGGCTTTGACTTTCTGCAGGAATGGTCTGCACAGGAAGGCTGTTGCTGCAGCTCTCGGGCACTGTGAGCACTGCAGGATGCTCCCAAACAGCAAACTGAGAGACCCAGACCAACACCAGCTTTGTGAAATGAAGAGATCAGAGTGCTTCAACAGCACAAAGGTGGACATCAACAGAAAGGCTGAAGGGATTAGTAAAATATGCTTGGGGAGAGGTAAACTTAGTGGGCAGGCTTAGCCTGGCATACTTCAGTGAGATAAAAATGTGCCACAGGTCAAAGAAGTCTATGGGCTGACATGCCGTCACATCCTTGATACTTCTGAAAATTGGTCTTATGTAAATCCAAGATGAAAAAGCCTCCAGCTCTATCCCATACAACAGAAGTGTAGTAGTCACCCTCTCATTTAAAGCAGGTCAGTTGATAGTGCAGACTCTTAAGAGCTGTTGCTATAAGCTGGAATTAATTGCAACTTTACCTCCTTCATCTTCTGCAGAGGTTATTTGTCATCAGATGTGCAGCAGCGTGGAGCCAGTGGTTTTCCTCATGCCCTGTAATGCCTCCTACTGCTCTGAAGGGACACTCAGCTCTTTTGCATGGGGGCTCTGAGTGAATTGGTCTCGTGGGGCTTCCAGAGCCTCTCTGTTCCTGTAGGCTCTGTTCTCTCCAGTATTTCCTCATGTATTTCTTCCAGCTAGCTCAGTGTCACAGGCCAATAACTGAGAGGAAGCAGAATTGGAAAAAAAGGAATAATTGGATTTTGTTTCCCCAGAGTGCTTTACCTTTTTTTTTTCTTTTTTTTTGGTGCTATGGTGTTTAAGCCACTGGTATCTTTATTGCTCTTCTCTACACTTTTTAGTAAAAGAAGATCTATTTAGAAAACAGCTTTAGGATGGCTGTTTTGATTTTCCATTTAGATTGTGGTTCTGCATAAACTTAGTGGACAGTAATCACATTTGCTTCCTCCTGTGATCCTCCTCTTACTTGTGTACCAGATATTAACAGAGTCCTCCCTTTTCTCTGTCTCTCTGTCTTCCATAGTATATGGGCTGTATTGAAGTGCTGCAGTCAATGAGATCCCTGGACTTTGGCACACGAACACAAGTCACCAGGTAGGTGGTATAAAACTGAGATTCAGACCAAGAATGAAAAGCCCAAGTGCTAATTTCTGTATAAAGCTGAGGGTGCTTGCCAAGCTCTGAGACAATTTTGAATAGGAGTTTGCATGTTTTGCTTTGTTTTTTTTTCCCTGAGTGATGATTTGAATTATTTGATCATTACAATAGGCTATTTGCATTGGAAAATGAATTGTTTCAGGCACAGACCTAATTTCTCTCCCAGTTCTTATTCAGAGAGCCTCCCCCTGCAGTCGCAGCACAGTGCAGACATCCCCAGCTAGTCGGGTACCGGCGGCAGCCAGACTGTGCACTTGGGATCAGTGCTGCCTGCATGGCTCTCCCAGGGCGCAGGGGAATCCACTGGTGCTGCCATGGCCCTGGGTGCCCTGGCCAGGGTGTTGAGCCAGGATGGTCACAGGTCTCTCTGCCATACTGCTTCACACCTGACACAGCGTCATCTAATGAACTTTTGTCAGATGAATGACATTGCTTGACCCATCTGCACCATGACCAGGCTCAGCTGGAAGTGGACTCACAAGGAAGACATATTGAAATACAGCTGTTTCCATCTGTACTGCAAGCCTGTTTCCAGGCTGCAAATCAGGAAAAGATTCACTCTCAGATACAACTGAATGTGGTTTAAATATGAAATATTTTGTGATCTTTCAGAAAGTTTTCAACTTCTGTTGCAGATTGCTGCCATTTGTTTGGTTTAGATTATTAATATATATATATATGCACCTGTGGGGTGGCTGAAATGTCCTGTCAGGAACAGAAAAGCCTAGTTTTATTTTTACATTTATTCTTGTAAGTCTGGTAGTGCAGGAGTGTTTGAGTTTTCAAAACAATCATCCTTTCCAGCTCTGAGTGCTGTGTGCTGCTAGGATGTACTCATGGTCCAGCAGCTCAGCACTTCCAAAGGCTTTTTGGAGAGGTAGGTGGGTGCAGGGTATTTTGGCTTGGCCTTAGACATGTTCCTTCATCCCCTCAGCTACTTTTCTGGCACAGTTCATGCTGAGGATGCCAGGAGTGTGGTTGAGGCATCCTGTGCCTGCCCAACTCTTCCTTCCTGCAGGTGGATGATTTTCAAATGCTCTTTTGCTTCCTCAAGTGTTTGTATCAAAGAAGTAATGGAGAAAGGAAAGGAACATGAAGAGATAATTGTTCTGTTTCTACCTCTTGGCTCCCAAACTTATCAGTTGAAAAACTCAAGTCCTGCAATGCTTATAAACCATACTTGAAAGCTGCCCCATTTGTTTTATATGCGAAATCAGCAGCTGTTGACATTTACAATCAGCATAAGCACACACTCACTCCGTTCCTGCATGTGTGTACCAAGAAGTGCCTGAGATACAAATATACCTCCCTCAGCCTAGTCATTCACTGATCAAAAAGAGCCCTGTGATACCCTGAGCCCAAAACAATCAGCCCAGGCCACAGTGTTCTTTCCAGCTCAGCCAAAGAGAGAGGTTATCGCCCGCTTGCAAGACACAGAGTGTGTGTGCTGCTACACTGACGGAGCAGAGCTTTGAATGGTTTGTCTGGAAAATAATGAATATGAAACTGCATGACAAGAGCTTGCCAACTTAAATTTGGGCCTGATAGTAAGGTTTTGTTAAGCAGAACTATGTCAAAACTTAACAATGGAAATATTTCCATCACCTAAAAAAAATGCCACTGCTGACCTTAATGGGCTCTTTTATGCATGAGAAACTCAAAACTTAAACTGTTTGCAAACCAAATACTGAAGTGCTGAGCTTATGCATGCAAACTTTAAACTTCTATCGATTACAAGCTGACTGGAGCAAAGATAACATTGATTATTCCCCTATTGTTCTCCCAGGGGATTAAGTTTATAGACACATGCATAGTGCACCAACTGAGGAGCTGTTGGAAGTGATCCCATTTTAATCATCTCTGTTATGTGTACTGGGGTAAAAAATATTTTTACTTTGATGACATTTCACTAAACAAAACGGCTCTTTCTGTTTTAAAGTGATGTAGAAAGGGTCTTTAATTACATCTGCACCCTGCCTTGCTTTGTGTGTGTGTTCATGCTTAGTTAGCCTTGTGGTCTCTAAAACTGAAGTTATTTACCTGCCTCATGTGAATGTTGGAAAGATCAATGAACTCCAAAGTTCTGCAAGATGTTCAGAGAGATGAGCACAAAGGATTTATTTTCTAGTTTCTTGCTGGACTTGCATTTTCAGTTGCTTACCAGGCACGTGGCTAGGGAAGGCAGAAAGTGGCCTCTCCAGTGCTGTGAATGACCATGGGGTGCAGAGTGCCAAGTGGCCAAATGACCTGAGGGTAGCAAGGGAAGGGCCAGGCACTAAGGTGCTTTTTACCCTCAGTGGCCATGTGGTGAGGGGGTTGGCAGAGCAGATTTCACAGCAGCAGTTTTCCAGCACTGCTGTTGCCTGCCAGTGACCCGACTTACACGGTCTTAGGACATCCCTCCAATTTTGCAAAAATTTGTGATCCCAAACTCCACGGAGGTGACAGAAATAACAGCAAGAAATAACAATAAGGGTAAGAGATTCTTTGGCTTGAGGTTTGGGTTTTTTTTTAATAGATACCCATAGATGCGCTGTGTTTGCTGTTCTGGGTACGAGATGTGTTTGGGTTGTCACCCTTATGCTGTGGCTTTTGCTGGACCCTGACATGTGCTTCCCTTGTCCAGCCCTTCAGATCTTTTCCTCTTACACATTGCCCACTTCTGTTAAATCAAGCTGATTATTAGCCTTTGTATTTGGGCATTTATGGGAAAAGGGATTCTGTATCTTGGATTGGGGCAAACTCAAAAATAGTCAGGCAGCAAGGGGTGAAGGGCCTCTGAAACGTCCTGCTGGGGAGGCCTGCTGGAAGAAGGCTGACTTTGTTTGGAGGATTAATTTCAACTTTGTTGAGCCACACAATCCCTTTCTGTTACATGGTGTAGGCAGAGCCCTAGATGCTTAAAAGCAAATCCTCAGCAGCATGCTTGCTTGCTTACATCAGCCCATCTCTCATCTTTTACTCTCGTTTCGGGGAAACAATTAACAAAGTGTCTCAGTGTTAATGCCCACAGGCCTCTCCTGCATGGGCATGCTCTGGGAGGAGCAGAGGGGCATCTGCCACAGGTTTCACTCCAGGAGTGCAGACCCAGAGAATAACCTGTAGAATGTACAGCTGAGCTGGTCTAAATGCTTGTGGAGGCCAGAAATGGGGCCACCCAACCATGCCCTCCTGCCCCAGTGCTTCCTGAGCCCTTGCCAAGTGGCTGCTGCTAACTCAGCAGGCAGAGGGAGCAGTGCCCTAGGGGTGGGAGGCTGTACCAGATTGTTTTTGGAGAAAGCAAAAATTCCCTGTGCCTGTCCCTGTGCCACTGTCCTGGCTCGGTATATCTAAGCCCAGAGTGGGGAGCTGCCTACAGCTACATGCTCAGAAGTCTCAGTGTCCCAACCAGAGAGGACTGATCCTCCCTCCCCATCCCACCTCCTGGATCCCTGCCCCCAGAGAGCTGTGCCAGCCTTGATCCTCACTGAACTGGTGCCCAGCAGAATTACCCCCTTGCAACAGAGGAGCATCTGCTGGGGCCAGGAGCAGGAGTGCTGCCTCTATGGTAGGTTTGCTGCTGGTGACAGCCCAGGGGACCAAAGTGCTTCAGAGTAATATTTCTCAGGATGGTGAAAAGGACTGACTCAGATCTCTTCCATTCACTATGGAAAGGGAAAAACTCTGTCAATGAAACAATGACCAGTTTATGTAATTGTATGGGCACTGCAGGACCAGCAGACAGTGAATCTACTTAAAATGGCAGAAGATGCCTGAAGAATTGAGGAGTGACGTTTTCTTTGCCATAAACTACAAGAACAATTTAAAATCCTCACAGCTCTCCTGATTCTGTTCTATGTCTCCCGGGGTTGAGAAGAGCTGCCTCAGAGTATGGAATTGGAGTTACTCATTTGGGGTGATTTAAAAGAAAAACAAAAAAAACAACTCAAAGTGTTTTGTGTTGGGATGAATGACAAGAAGGAGAAAAAGAAACAGCATAAATATGACTGAAATAACATGGCCCATTTTTACTGGTACTGCCACAGATTTGGAAGATCCCAAACAGAAAGCAAACGGCAGCATCCCAAAGTTTCACGTATGCCCAGGAAGATCAGCTTTGTGAGCTGTGCACGGGGTATCCATCCAGCAGATCTAAAAGCAGACACTTGCCCAAGCAACTGCTTGAAAATGAATGCCTGTAGGAATTAATTAATAGCAGATTTCCAGGAAGAAAGCACAGATACAGTAAATCCCATTTCAGTTTATCATGGACACATCCAGAGTTTGTTTTCTTCCTAATGTACAGTGCAGTTTCTAGTTCATGGAAATGACTGCAGGTAGGAAGTGTTCAGTCATAACAGCAGGTGTTACCAAACTGCTGATTTTCACACCTTTAAAATAATATTTGTGAAGTTCTGTTAGATCACTTGGAAAATCACCCAGAGGTATGCAGCAAGAAATGTCTGTGAGAAGATAATTTCCCCTACCAAAGAAAGGTAATAGGTAGAGAGGTAATTAAGTAGAAATGGCTTGCCAACTTTTTGGTTCCTTCTTGCTGGGCAGGTGCTTCAGAGAGTGGTGAAGTGGGCAGCCACCACACTCTGTGGCTGGTAACTTTGCATACAACTTCTTAATCCACATGGACTTCCTGACACGTGCAAGAACTCATTTGTCACCAAAAGAGACGACCTCCCTGTTTTTCCAATTTGTTCTGTATCTGGTTTTCTTTCTAGGTAGGGCTAGACTTGAAGGCTCCAAGTAGCCTTAATGTCTTGGCTCTGATTTTAATTTCCTTTAATATTGAATGAGAAGATGAGTTCTCATTTTCCAAGCTGATTATTGGAATCTGCAAGATCATTCTGCAGGATGCCATTCCCTTTTTTTTATTTTTATTTTTGGCCTTTCTGTGGTTAACATCTATATAAAACAGGAGTTAAACAGGAAGGATATCAGGAATTTGCTTCAAAACCATATTTGCAACTGTGTAGGGGGAAGTACTTTTCTTTAAAATGCTAAAAATAGGCAATGTTTAAAAGGCTGAGTTTCTGACCCACCTTGTGTAGCCCTTAATGAGGCCCCTCTTCTTCCCTGCTGTTTTTGCTCAGAACATATTAATTATATTGTTATTATTTTGCCGTGGGTGAGGTCTCTTTTCATTTGACAGTGTGCAGGCTGGATTCCTCAGGAGGCAGACTCAAGGTGTGTCACTGATCCTCAGTGCTTTAAGCCCACTGGTGTAGCAGCCCGTGGGGCACTGAGCAGGAGCAGCAGCAGTGCCGTGCTGGCTTTACTTCTCTCTGATTTGCTCCCCTGGCACAACGCAGGGTCCTGGGGGCACCACACTGCTCCTTGGGGCACCTCTGCTTCATGGGATGTGTCTGGCTGGAGCCTCTCACCATTATGTGCTCTCCTGATATTTTTTAGCCCTTCTGAAGCAAAACTTTCTCAGTAAATCAAGCCCAGTGGTGCCTTTCTCCCACACACATGCCAGGATCTGGAAACAGACAAACTTTCCTGACTAGCTCCTTTCCTAATTAGCTCTTTGGATAATAATTCAATAATATAAACAAATAATTAAACAAAAACCCTCCCCTTTAAGAATGAAACAAAATCCCAGCCCTTGGAAGCCCATTTCTGAATTCAGCCAAGAGAGAAAGGCTGAGGCTACAGCCTCAAAACAGGGGATGAGGTGGGACCCGAGAGGGTGACAGGACCTGTGGCTCAGGGCCAGGGCAGCTGGACAGGTTGGGGGCTATGGCTCAGACTGGGATGTCCAGGCAAGGTTAAGGAAACTTGCTAAGCATACTCCACCTCAGGAAGGGGGCACCATTTTTCTGTTGACTCCAGAGCAATAAGTACCAGTCAGGAAAAGCCTGTGACTGCCAGCAAAAAGTTTGTTTCAGCTGCCGTGCTGACCTTGCTCAGGGCAGTCAGTGCTCCACTGTATGTCCAAACCCATCACCTGCCTGAGCACAGACCAGAATTTGCTTTGTTCAAGTGTGGAAAAGAGACACAGCACGCCACTCTGTTATACTGTGTGTGATTTAGCTGTCTTTGACATAGACTAATGAATGCTATGAGTGAATTATGCCTTACCTTTCTGCTGCCCTAACTGAGAGGCACCTGTATAGGATAATAGGTGACTAAAAAGAATGTCTAGTTTGGGAAATTCCTGCCAGAAATGGAAAGATATGAACTGAGACGTCAGCTCTGACAAAGAACTGGAAGAATTGATTACATCTCTCCATACACCCCTCCACATTTTATTTTTTTTTTTAAAGAAACCTCCAAGTCCCAGAAAGACAATCAGGGCATCCAGCTGGGCTCACTCAGCATGCACCTGCTGCACTAAAGAAGGATTAGGCAGGGAGGAACCCCTCCTGGCAAGCAAGAGACCCATCAACCATACTGAGAAAGGATTTGAAAGCATTAGATTGTTTGAGCATCTTGTGGTTAATTATGTTTGGGGGGTTTTTAAACAAATTTTCCTTAGGTGAGCCTGATGTATTTGATGAAGAAAAAGAATCAGCCTAACCCAGGCTGTTGAATCATTTTATTTTGTTAAATAGTTGGAGGGGTTTTTTAAACAGTGGGAGGAAAGAAGAAAGAAAAACAACTGTGAAAGACCTTCCAGAAGATTGAAGTGTTTATAAGTGGGCTGATAACAATTAATTGCAGAGCTGCTGGCTCTGTTATAGATGGTGCATGTGAAATGATCCAACAGTTTGTGCTGTACTCTTTTATTTGCAGGGAAGCAATAAGCCGACTGTGCGAAGCTGTATCAGGTACAAATGGAGCTATAAAAAAGCGGAAGGTAAATACTATTTTAGCTGAACAATTAATTTTCTCTATCTGTTTTTGATAAGCTGGATACATCATTCCCTAACAGGCTTCAGTCCATGCTGGATTTAGTGCATAATAATCCATCTGAACTCATGATGTATAACATGAAAGCCCTGGTAGCAGGGGGTTTAGCCTGCTTGGTTTGAGGCTGAGGCCATACCCTACTTTATTTCCTTCAGGACTGATGCTTTGCTTAGAGTTCCTGCTTCTTCCAGCCCTTGCAGTGCTTGGAGCTTTACAAGTTTCAGATTTTGGCTGGTAAATTACTGAAATTAGGTGGTTTTTTTGATTGCAAAAGGGAGCTGATTCACTGGAGGATCACCTGCTGCTTATTTATAGATATAAAAAATTAAACACAGCTAAAGTGGCAGTGTTTAATGGGTTTTATTAAGTAACTGGGATGCAGTGAGGGGCAACATCAGTAGTTACTGCTGGGTTGTGTCCAGAGGAACTTATTGATTTTCTTTTGTAACTGTAGTGCTTGGGAGGAATGAATTTGCTGATTTCATTCTGTCACTGTGGAGCTTGGGAGGAATGAACTTACTCCTGAAAAATGAATTCAGGAGGAGAATTTCTTGTTTACTCAGAAGCACTTCATCCTCAGGAAACAAAGAAGAGTTCGGAAGGAAAATTACACATTCTGAATTACCAAGCCAGCTATAACATTTAGCTCACTGGGATTTTGCTTTAAAACTTTTTTCACCATTATTTACATAAAACTCATGCCTACCAGTACTGTATTCAGAGCTGATGTTTGTTAGAAGATCTATTTGCATTTGATCAAGCCATTATCCTTGCTCCATTGAAAGTCTCAATAATATATTGTAAAAGCTACTTGACTTTGATACGTTTCTGCCCCTGACAGACTCAGCTGACAGCCTCTTTCTTTTGTTTCTTTGTTCAAAGCCTCCAGTAAAGTTTCTGTCTTCTGTACTTGGCAAAAGTAACCTTCAGTTTTCTGGCATGAATATAAAGCTGACCATTTCAACAAGCAGCCTCACTTTGATTAATGTTGACACTCAGCAGGTAGGATACATGTAATCAGTGTCCTTTTACCCATGCCACTGTTTTCTCCTCCTTGGTGGCTTCTGAAGGAAAGGCTGGCCCTTCAAAGGGAGAGCAGCACCCTTTGGCAGACTTGGGCATGCCTGATGAAGCTGAATACATGATGCCTCTGAATTTAAAAATGAGGGTACTTTGGAGGAACTGGACATGCAGTACATGCCCTTTTTTTTTATGATGGTGTGTTCCATGGGGAGGGATCCTGAAGCACCTGATGATTGTTTCTCTGTGTGTGCCTGCCTGTCTGCCTGACAAACAAGGCACTGGTCCTGACTGGAGTTTCTGACGAGTCTTACAGGAAAAAAAAGATAATAAAAATATTAAGTCAGAGCTTGACTTTGGTGTCATTCAAAGCTATTTTACAGCTGGGTAATAGATGTGTGCAATCAATTATACTTCATAAAGTCTCTAGGCTTCATCGAGATGTGTTCCCAAGAGGCTGGATCTGCCCTGGAACTGGGGTGTGCTCCCTTCCTTCTTGGCAAATGTGATGAGGAGCTTTGTCTTGCCCACCTAATTCCTCCATCACTTCTTGGCTTCAGCTCCCAGAATGATCTCGCCCTGGGCCAGCACCAGGTTTTGCTCCAAGCTGGAGCCAGACAACATCAGGGAGGTAGTTTTGGCTCGCTGGCTCTGAGGAATCCCCACACTGAGCTGATGCCATGCAGAGCATCAGGCAGCTCTTCAGGATTTCCCTGTAGCACAGAGGTCTCCTGTCCACTGGACATCCATGGTAGGAGGGATTAGGGCTTATGGCAGCAGGTTTCCTTTTGGGTACAGCAGGAAAGGGCTTCCCTACAGCAGGTGAAGTTGTCAGGGTTGGCCCTTTTGACCTGTTTCTGTTTGTAACAGGACTAAAAGCCAGGTGGACAGATCTTCCAGATGCATTGGTTTGCTGGGCATTGCATACACAGACATGCAGGACATGCCTTGAAATTTGTTACTAGACATTTCCAAATGGAAAATATTGCTTATTCTTATTTTAATCTTGTGCTGCCATATTTCATTTTGTTCACACCTGCATAATTTACTGCACTTGATTTTATAATAAAGAACAGTTTGTCTCCAGAGATGAGGTAGTGCTTGAAACCAAGAAGAGTTGATGCTTGATATGGCTAATGAAATTTCTGCCAGGTAATGGTTTGATGCTAATGGTGAGGGAGAATATGGTCAGACTATCCATGGGGCCTCTTTGTAAAAACACCACATTTAAATAAGTGTTGGTAATTTTGAAATTAATTAGTATCTCAAGACCTTGCAAATGTACTCAGTGTCTGCAGTTATTCCCCCTTCAAAATTTCATTTAGCTTCATCCTGACTAGGTTAGAAGTTGGTGATTAAATTAATTCTGAAAACTCTTTAAGGAAGCTTACTCAGGGATCTAGACATTACTAAATATGAATGGGCAGTCCCAAAAATATTCCTATTTTTATCTCTCTCCTTCCTTCCCAAATGATACATGCATGCATTAATGGACTGGGTTGTCATGAACTTAATTGCTTGCTCTATGAAGATAAATGCTCTCCTGTTTTCTAAGGTGTGGCCCATTAGCATGTTTAACTAGTTTGTTATGCTTTTCAGATTATTGCCAACCATCATATGCAGTCCATCTCATTTGCTTCTGGAGGTGACCCAGTAAGTATTGATTTATAGGTTACACTTCTGCAGATATAATGAAATTATTATGAGAATAAAAGTACCTGCTAATACTTTTCTTCATCTCTTCCTGCCACAAACACTAACACACTTCTGGATCATGACCAGTAATACAAGAAAACTGAGGGACTGAGTCTGAAAAGGGTCTCTGACTTGGGGATCCAAAATACGGATATGAACATAGGAATTATCAGTTCTGTACTGTCCCTGTAATCCAATACCTGTGGTGAGCACTGGCACCTCTACATTTTTAAATGAATTTTGAGTCAAACAGCTCCTATGAAACATGTGGCATAACCACCTTCTTCCTTCAGATAGGGCTGTTCCTTCTGGTGTCATAGTTATGTAGTCATTGATGTTTTCAAGTAAGAAGAGGTTTTGTATCCTCTTCCAAACTCTTTACTGCAGTGATTGTAAGCAGGAAATGCCATCTATAAACAAGCCCAGCCCTGCCAGTGTTCTGAATTTTACAATACATGTGGTATGAAAATAGTATTTATTAAATCAGTTTGGAATTTTCTGCCCTTCAATTTTGTTAAATGTCTTCCTGTCCTTGTCTTATGAAACAGGGAAAAGAGAAGGCTCTTTGGGTCATGCCCTTGGTAACACTGGGGTGGAAGCCAGGTCCAACTTTGACTGGAAAATAACAGATCTGCCTCTTTGAATTTAGGATCAGTCAGGGGAAAAGAGCTGGGAACTGGTCCGGTGTGGCTGACAGCCCTTCTTTGGAAGAGCATGTTGGTGATGTAACTGGAGCTTTGTGGAGCTGGGCTGGGAAGTGGGGAGGAAAAACGTCTGCAGGCCCTGTGCTGTCAGTCCTGCACCCAGAAGGGAGGTGCAGCACTGGCCTAATGCCAAACTACTACATCCTTAAATATCCCATTTAAGGCATTTTGAGAGTCTAAGAAGTTCAAATTTCACCTTGAGATGCCTATGCTATCCTAATACACCACACTCCATTATACAGTCCTTGGACTTTGCAGACCATTCCTGGTACGGAGTTCCAAGTAGCTCCAAGTGCTGGCATGCTGTTGTACTGAGCATCACAGTATTTCCAAATTCCAGTTTCTTGATAGTTAAACAATTTAAATATGTCCTTAAGCTGACTTGCTTTTGAAGTATGTACCATGTCCCATATGCTGGTTGTCTAGGTTGTCTTTATGTAACATTTCCAGTTTGGAAAATTCAGGGATGTGTTTTCAGACCTCAGTTAAGCAGGTTGGATGAGTAATTCTTCAGGGATTGTTTCCCTTTTTTTAGTCTTTTTATATTATTATCCTGCATTAGTCTTGTACAGTGACCCCGTTAAATTTCACAGGCTATGCAGGGCTGGGTTTGGCCAGTACTTAATGGCAGGGCCACCAAGAGATGTGCTTGCACATGGATGGCTGCAGCAAATGGGCTTGGTGGTACAGCTGGTGACACTTCTAACTGGGAGGATATTCTAAAAAAGAGGTCTTGCTCAGCACTGGTAACTATAAATCTAGTGGTCCTTCACATAAGGGGCAATTTTGGCATCCTGTTTGGGTAATTTTTTCAAAATTCCCTTTATATTTGAACTGGGAGGCAGTTTCTATGGGGCATGTCTCTCCACCTGCCCCCACACTCAGGGTCTAAGCACAGTTCAGTGTTGCTCTGTGCTGTTAAGGAGTAACACTATTCTACCTGACAATTAAACCTATTCTGGCTTTATATTAAAGCAAAGTCATCCAGCCATGTACATAAACATTACAGACATAAAAATAGCAGGTAATGCTCCAGTTACTGTAGTTTTTATTTGCTCTCTAGATCTAATTTATTTTAAAATATTTATGAACTTTAAGAAAAACTTGAAAGGAAAAGGAAGGAAATTGAGTTCACTAGATGCACAAGAAATATTTAGCTTGCTTTGTTTTAATGATATTAACTTTGGAGATTTAAAAAAAAAAATAATCTAGGACAAGTTCTGCTGGCCCTAAGACCTGCCTCTCGTGTCATTCATTGTGAATTATTAAATGATTGTTCTTGTGCATATTGCAAATGGGGCCTTGTTTCCTGCCAGCTGATTGCATTTTCCCTCAAGAGAGCCATGCCTTTAAGCTGTGAATTGCATTTTCCCCATCCCGCCTTAAAGATCCAAAATAACAAAATGCATCTTTAATAATTAAAAGAATGTTATTCATTTTTACTATAACACTGAATTATCAAGCCACTCTTTGCTTCTGCGGTATGACTAGAAATGTTAATTTTTCTATTCCAGTTCCCTTTCAGTTTGACTAGAAAAAGAGGATTATTTCAGTGCTGGCTGGAAAAAGACTCAGAAACAGGCAACTGATTATACTGAGGTTGTCTGATTTCAGCAGCAGCTTTGAGATCCAGAGTAATTTAACCTGATCGTAGCCAGACTAAAATGAGGAAAGAGCAATTGAGATCAGATACCTATTTTATTGGGCATCACTTTAACTTTTCTCTGAGATGCCTTCAAAACTCAGTCTTCATGCTACAAACTGGAAACGTTACAGCTTGTCATTTGCAGTATATTAGCACTACTTTATCTTTCACTGATATTGATAAGGACTGTCCCAGGCAAAAGCTGTGGCTGGCAGCTCTGATGTTACATGGGAGAGGCTTTGAGCTCTGGGAGCAGTGGAAGAGAGCAGCATTGCCTGCTGATGAGGCACCGGTAGTGTCTCTACTCTGGCTGCAGAGCTAGAACTGAATACACAGTTTATTGAAGACCCAAAGAATGCCAAATGGTCTAGTGTGTTTTTTAAAAGGGAAAGATTATGGGAGAATTGTGTCCATAGCCACCAGTGTGGCACTGATATTTCCCTTAGATTGCTTTGCTAGTACCTCTGATTTTTTTTTTCCCCTGAAAGAGTCACACATTTTAAAGCTAAAAATATATCTGTATTGCTTTGCTATGGTGCTAGTGTGGTTCATAATGATAATTTTCAACACATTTGTTGTCTTCTTTCCTATAGGACACAACAGACTATGTTGCATATGTAGCAAAAGATCCTGTTAATCAGAGAGGTATTGAAACAATTATCAAATTATTATATGTGTTTTTATAATTGCTTTATCTGTATGTAACAAGAAATTGTTTGGCTTTTAAAACAAGAAAGCTACTGACCAGCTCAATATTCTGTACAATTTCTGCCTTCCCTGTATGGGAAGGGCTAACAGTATGCAGGCTGTGGCTTTAAATGGCATGTTCTTTGTGCAACAAAGTGAGAACCTGCAGGTCAGACTAAAGCTGTACCAGCTGGTGGCTCCATGCAGGGGTAGGAGCCTTTCCAAGTTGGCCTTGCTTGGAAAGCAGCTGCCCTGCTCTGGGACAACCTCCAGGTGCAGGTGAGGGAAGGGTAGTGAATGAGCCTCCTCATCTAACTCACACTTCTGGGTATGTTGCTGGAAGGCAGAGTGGGGTGTGTATGTGTGTATATATATATATATATATATATTCAGGTGTATGAGACCTTGTCCCTTGTGGAGGCCAACCTAGGGAAAAAAATCCCTTTGTATCACTCATTATTTGTGGGCAGTACAAGAAAGACTGGAATTTGGTTGCTTCTTTCATGCCAGACAGTTCTCAGAGCAACACTGCTGATGGCTCTAAGTTAGTAGTGGTGGCTCATGGAAAGCTCACTCTGAAGTGCTGTGGATGGCTCACAAGATCAGGATGTTTTCTGGAGAAGCTGGGCTGGAGCCTTATGGTCTGGCCTGTCACCCCTCAGCCCCAGGCTGCCACAGCTGCCCATACTTGTGTTTTCATGCTGTTTCACATGAAAACTGCACATTGATAGGGCTGGTTCTCTCCCCTGCTTCTGCTTAGTGCGAGGGATAAAAGCTGATGCAAGAAGCATAAATGGAGAGTTTCTTTTTATTGAGGTATAAGATAATACTATGATTAAAAAATACCCAGGACAATTTCCTTAACATGTGAACAATCTCAGTCTGTATCATGTCCCAAAGCTATCTACATGCATATTACCATGTCCAGCTTTTCTGGTATAAACAGCATTTACCTAAATTAAAGTAAGGTGTCTCTTTGCAGCATGCCACATTCTGGAATGCCCCAATGGGATGGCGCAGGAGGTGATAAACACCATAGGGCAGGCTTTTGAGCTTCGCTTCAGACAGTACCTGAAGAACCCATCTAGCCTGGTTACATCTAATGAAAGGTCAGCACGTTCTCAGTCACTTAACTGGTGTTTTCCTTCTCTTCAATACTTTTCAGGAAAACAACACATTACAAAGAGTGGTCCATAAGCAAGATGCTTTGGATATGCTTTTTGGATTTACGCTAATTGTAATACATGCCTGTATGTGCAGAGTGTGATGGACTAAAATTAGCTTATTCCATTAACTCTTTTGATTTCTGTGACATTTGTATAGGTGCAGAACACAGAATTTAGCTGCATTGTTCCTTAGACAAAACAGCCTAATCTTAAAACAAATGTTCAAAAATTACTCTGCCCAAGTAAGTTCAGCTCTATAAATAGCACACACACAGACTGAGCTCAGTCCTGACCCGTGCCAAGTTTAAGCTTGCTGCAGCTGTGGAACGCATGGTGTTGGGGGAAAAGCCATTTTAATTCACCTTTCTGCTGTTCTGCTCATGTCCTGGCAGCAGCCTTGGATTTCACCTGGCGTGACTTACATCAGCCTCATGTACTGAAATAAACACAGCCACCGCTCGGCATTTGAATGTGTGAGGCCCTGTCCTCTGCACACTGCCCAAAATACAGGGCCTAGATTAATTTCTGGATCACAATTCCCCATTTCAATTACCCTTTTTCCATTGCACTAGGGACACAATTCTTGCTCTAATTTATGGCTCTCCTCACAGGTTAGCCACGCCTATTTTTCTCAGGCTTCTTTTTACTGTAACACCAAAATTTGATTGCTTGCTACCTCCCATGAGTAGGTAAAGCTGTAGCACCACTTAACTGCATGCTGAGCACTGGAGCCCTGTGCAGGCAGTATTCCTGGTACAGTGCCTAATGCAGCACAGCAGAGCTGGGTTTATTGTATAAGAGCAATTCCAGCTTATTTTTATTTCAGGGTATATAGTGGTTCTTGCCATTCCACTGCTAATACTTGGCACAGTATTAGCAGTTTTCCCTGGGCACAATAATCAGAGGAAAAGCCTTTCCTATGAAACTCTGTTAGGTTATGCCACAAGTAGCATAGGAGCAGGGAGAAATGGAAGAGGCTAATTAGATTTCCGCCTTGAGCATAACCCGCAGCCAGCCTTGGAGAACAGTCCTCGGGCAGCGAAGTCGGATATTGCTGCGTGAATGAGTCACTCCCTTCCAAACTGCTATGAATCACATAATCAAATACTTGCACTGCATGTCACATAATCAACTACTTGAACTTTATCTCTTTCCTGCTCGAGGCCTTTTATCCAATTATACTCTTGTTAATCAGAGAAGTAAGATTTGAGAGGAGTTTTTTTATTTTGGGACCGGAGACAGTACAGGAAGCACCTAGTTGCTTTGCAGTGTATCAGCTGTACATTTAAACTACCATCATTCTGGTTTAGCTCAAGAAAAATATTGGGCACTCTCTTTCATGTCATTCAATGTTTTCTTCAAGCTGAAACAAAACACTTCTATTGATTATGGTTGTTAAATTCAGAGGGCATTCCACTCAGAAGAACAACTATTTTTTTTTATTTTCTAAAACAGTTGTACGCTTGTCTCATTAAATGCCACTAGGTTTTAATTTTCTCTTGTAAGTCTGTCTGCCCCCCAGAAATCTCTAGATTTATACAGTTGAGCCAGTAAACCAGAGGAATTAGTTTTATGGTCAACATTTTGGATACCTTAACGAACAATGCATAGGCACTCTTCTCTAAAAGTTTTCAGTAGGTACTTCTTTTATATTCTCAAGTCAAAGGAAAGGTATCTGGGCTGTGTGGTGCTAAGGAAATTACCGTACCTTCCTTTACTCCAAACTGAGATGACTCAATTATTAATTCAGGAAGAAGTAACTGGAAAAACAAACAGCTCTGAAGGTTCAGGCCCAAAGCCCTTTACAGCCTCCGTATGGCTGATCTGTGTATTGTGCAATGTGCAGACACTGGGGACGTTTGCCTATACTAGAAAGCAATTGATTACATCAGTAACTTTCTTTTTTATCCCCCATATTTTTTTCAGTGAGGCACCAAATACTAATGGATCAGCTGGGAATTCACAGGAGAGGGAGGATCATGAATATTACAATGAAATTCCAGGGAAGGAGCCTCCCACCGGTGGAGTGTTGGACATGAGAATGAAAGTGCAAACAGACCAAAGGGCAAAGTGTCCTATCCAGTACAAAAAGCAGTATTGCTCAGTAAGTACATCATCTGCTGGGATAAATATTGGCTGCCTATTATGGAAATGAATAATAAAATGTTACTCTGGTGTTCAAGCATGGCATTAACATCAGAACCAGGTCCTGATTATCCTGGGAAAAGGTTTTTTTAGGCTAGATTTAATGATGCTTAGTACATAATTGAATCCCTAAGCACTTTCTGAATATTAACTGGTTTGTCCTTAGAGTACTTTTAGGAGACCAAGTAATATTCCCTTGTTTACTCGTTAGCTCTGAGAAGAAAATAGATACTGATTTAAATGGCTTGTCTGAGAGAACGTCTGCAAAATCTGGAACCTCCTGGCTCCTGATTCTGTGATCTGATAAATATTTCATCCTATCCATTATGCTCTACAACTTACACGTACAACATTGACTGATTGCAATACATATACAAAATTCATTACTCTTGGAATGTTTCAAGAGGCTCTGTTAAATCAGCCACAGCAGCAAAAGATGCATGTATCTGTGGCTCTTGTCTGGGATAGTGGGGAATAAAAACCAATCAGGGAGTAAAAAGAGGCAAGTTCAGACTGGCAGCACAAACTTCAAAGCCTGCTGTGTGCGTCCCTGGGAACACCATCTTTTCCCCACTCAGGAGAGCAGGCACCGCTGCTTTGCTCAGAGGGAGCACACTCAAGTGCTTGCTGGCATTCAGTTGATTGTCTAAAGGGTTGCTGCTCCCAAGTCTTGTTTGTGTTCAGTGGCCACTGCTCCCAGGCTGCTGTGTGTTCCTGTGCTACTGCTCTCTCCATTTTTTTTGTTAACATCAACCATACTCTACATCTCAGCTGTGGGCCTGGTAATTTCCACCTCCCCAGTTCTCTAATTCTAAACATGTTTTACTGTATTCTGAGTTTGCACCTGAAGCTTGCCAGAGTTGTTGCAAGGAGTTGCCCTGCAGGAAAGGCCTTTTTACCATGGGGTGTTACCTTTTGTTTTTCCCTTCAGTTCCAGTGCTGCTCAGACAACTTTGTGACCATTTCATTTTCAAACCATGATATCTGTAGTTATTTCTCCTTGGTTTTATCACAAGGGACATTTATAAGGAAATCTGAACTTTCTTACCTAGGAGTTGCACTGTATATGTTAGCCCTTCGACACATAACCGGGCAGTTAATGGTCTCTGTGAGGCTGGAGTCCAGACATGACACCCTGCAGGAAGAAGAGTATCAGCATGAAGTATTATTTGAGGAGATGGGAATTTTTTTGGTGAAGAAGATATGTTTAATTACCAGCAGGTCAATTAACTGGTGCACGAATGTTTTAAAGTTGGCTGAGTTTTCTAAGGGACTGCTTTATGTGACACTTTTTACAATTTTTCTACAGACAGGCAGCCCAACATTCATCAATATATATGAAAATTGTCCAGAAGAAAACAAAACTGTGGGTATGTATTCTCTCTTCCTTCTCATGCATAAGCAGAATTAGCCAAGTCAGGCTGCCTGAAAGAGCTGCCCCTTGGCTTTCGATACAATGGTGAAAAGTGTTCTATTTAGTGGGTCATTTTTAGTTCCCTAGATGAAGGGCAGACAAAAAAGCTTTACAGCTTTTCTAAAGGCCACTAATCTATCTTCATGTCTGCTGGCAGACTTATTTTACTTCTCATGATACTGTACAGTAGCTCTTTGTTAACTCTCTTTCATACTCTTTGTTGTTTTATTCCCTTTTTTCATATCCTTTGAAAAAGGAAGATACTTCATTACTTCTCAGTCTCTGAATATACCCCTTCCCCCTACAAATGCTCAATGAAACCCAAATTACCAGCATTGAGTTGTTGTTCCAACAGAACCTGGTCCCTTGGCTTCAGCATCACTGACTTCTCTGTGTGACTGTGCCCTTTTCCTGCCTTAGGCAGCTTTGTCCCCAGGATCAATTTGCCTTTAGCAAAACCTGCTCTCAGAGACCCCAGGAGATCATCAGCCTCCATCTCTTTCTGGTCTTCCCTGGCCACAGCTGATGCCCTTAGCATATTTCCTTAGCTCATCTCTTTCCCTGCACAATGATGTCTTTTTTGAATTCCCACCTGCACTGCTCTGAAGTGATCCATTACTCTGGTCTGCAGGGGATGCTGCACTTTCTTGTGTTATTTCCGATGCAAGGGAAGGAGAATCAAAGGGTTTCTGCAAAGAGTGGATGAACAAATAAAAGACTGAATGAATAGATCTATGAATAAAATGTTTGCTGAAGAGCAAAAATATGCCTGCTATTGGGCGAGCTGGTGTGCTATTATTTTCATACCCTGCAGGGGATATTCTGTTAGCCTGTTCCTAGGCTTGAATCCTGACCTGACAAATGTGGCTTTGGCTCTCCAGGCAGGGCCACAAAGTGCCAACCTCCTCTATCTTCCCTGCTCCACCAGAATAGCAAGTAAGAAAATTGTTCAGCTTCCCATAAGCTCTTTTTGTGGTGCAGAGAGGAAGGAAAGGGTTTTGCAACAAACAATGTATATGGTTTGTGTCTCTGTAGAGTCATATGTATTGATTTCTTTCCAGTCAGTGGGGGGTTCACTGCTGACATTGACTGAAGCAGAACTGAACATTTTTGAAAAGTTTATTCTAATTAATTTTGGATAGTGTGCCTTGTGCCTTCTAGCCATAAGGAGAAACAAGTTTATTTGCCCATTTTTCTTTTCCTTCTGAATTACTTTAGTGGGCTATAAAGAAGTACATCATTCCTATTTCAGCTTTCACAGTTACTTAAACTTGAGATGATTTAAAAAAAAAAAAAAAAAAGAAAATCTGTGCATACTTTATACTAATTGCAGGTAATTGTGATGAAAGATCACAGAAGACAAAAAAAGAGGCAATGTTATTGAAACCTACCTACAAACCAGATCTCTTTGATGATCCGTGTTATATCAACACGCAGTCCCTGCAGCCTGCAGTGAGCACAGCCCGTGGCACAGCACCGGCACAGAGCCAGGGGAGCCCCCTGCGTCAGCCCAGTAGGTCCCACTGCAACACCATGTCTATCTGAGCACTGCAGAGAGGGCACCTTGTCATCTCTGTGTGAGGAGGAAGGCTGGGCTTTCTCTTAAGAAATACAGAACAGGCTGGGGAAAGAAATCTATCCAGGTTGTTCTTTTTGCTTGTTAAATTCAAGAGAAAGGGGATTAAAGAGTAAAAGTAGTGATGGTAAACAAGCAGAGCAACCTTTCATCTTCAGTAGCTGATGACAATACATAGAGTTCCACAGGTAATGATAAGCAAGTCTTTAGGACAAAGCAAAACCTTGGGACTGTGTCATGTCTCAAGGAAGAGGGTTCTCCTCTATGCTGAAGAACTTAACCACTCTGAGGTGGAAGTGATCTCAGATGCCTTTGCTTCACAGGCAGTATCATGCCAGATTAAAGGGGGATCATTGTGACTGTCTTTTCTCAGTTCTTCCACAAGTGACCATTGAATCTCATCCAGTAATTTCTAAATCAAAGTGTTTCATCAGTAGTATCAAATGTACGTCAAATTAAAACTTGATTTATGGACTCAAAGTGGTGGATATCCATTAAACAACTGTATAGTTGCTACTGATTGTCCTCATTATTGAAAAGACTATTAGCTTTGCCTTTTATGGTTTCCCACTGAGTGTTTTCTCTGTCAGAGTTGGCTCCACACAAAAAAGTGGACAAAGGACTGGACAGAACTACAACAAAGGAAATCTATGATCATTGAGACATTTCCAACCCGGGGCTGTATCATGCTCTAAAAGGAACTGCCTATATCCTGAGGAGCCTTAGGTTGCACAATTCCATTGAAGAAATGGTATCCTCTTATTTTCCTTAGAAGAATCCTGCCTGTGAATCATTTGCAGTCTGACTGGCTACATCCCAAACCACCCAGTTTTTTTAGTACATTCAGTAATTGTTCATTTTTTTCACAGCAAATGCATCATGTTGTAATCCTTCCCTTCTGGCTCTGTTGGCTGTGTTGTCTTACATTCCTGCACATAGCTGGAGCCACTCAACATGACTCTCCCAATGATCTGTGACAATCACTTCAGAGCTTGTTAAGGAACAAGGAAAAACAAGATCTTAAAAAAAAAAAGCTAAAAAGCCAACAAAAATCTTGTTTTTACAGGGAAGATTTGACTTTTTAATACAATCAAAGAACCATAAACCCAAAACAGTACAGCATCAGAAAAATTCCTGTTTCTATTCCCTGTTGCCTAGCAACCCAAGGTTTTCCCATCTAAGGTAGGAAAGGAGATGGTGTGATAATTTTACCTAATGTACTGGAGGGTTGTGAGCATTCATGTGTGCATATTCTTAGAGTCTGTAAGGTTGACTTGATCACAGTTTCATGACTGAATCATTTGAGTTTTAAAAAAGCTATGAAAATATTGTCTTGCATCCTTTTAGGATGAAGTTGCAGGTGAAGTGTCCAATACATTCCCTTTCCATTTGTTTTAGAGTTACCGGAAGCTGTTCAGCAGAGTGCCACAAGCAGCACAGCTGGTCTCTGTGTTCTGCCACAAATAAAGCAACAGCTAAAGAATGAAGATTGTTACCATGGCAAATTAAACAGGAAGGCAGCAGAGAGCCTCTTAGTCAACGACGGGGATTTTCTGGTACGAGAGAGCACAACGTCACCTGGTCAGTATGTCCTCAGTGGACTTCAGGGAGGGCAAGCAAAGCATCTGCTCTTGGTGGATCCTGAAGGCAAGGTATGAATATTTCATATACTCATATAAATCTCAGGTATTTCAATCAAAATGCCTGAGTGCATTCCAGGAAGTGGAACTGATTTGATTCCATCCAGGTTAATTTAAACATAGCCAGTGGCTTCAGTAGTTTTGAATGTTCAGTTTAAGAGCCTACAAGCACTGAAGTACCATGGAAGTAGAACCAAGGTACTTACTGTTAGTCCAGATGCTGATAATTAGTGTATACACTTAACTCATCCTTTCAGTTGTTAATATATGGCTAGAAAAATAACCCTAACCTTAAATAATGAATTTCTGGATGCAGAAAAGGTAGAGCTGGTTTGTTGTCCCTTGAATTGTACTTGCATCTGTTCAGGGCTAGAGGAGCACTCTTGAGTGACATCTCTGAGGAGAGAGTAAATCACAAAAGTAATCCTCAATGGCATTTAGGAAGAAATATCTCTCTTTTGTGGAGAAACAAAAAAGTTATTTCATCCCCCTTTGTAGAATTTGCCCAGTTCTACACACAGTCTCTTTAACTTGGTCCTCTGCTTTTCATGTCAGCTGATGGTGGGTTGAAGGATAGCTCTGAATTGCTGTCTGCAGCCAAATAATCCTGCTCCAGTGAGTTCAGTGGTTCAAATGCCTTTTGACTTTAATGTGTTAGGCTCATGTCCAACCAGTTTTAAGCACAATCTAATCATAAATGTATTCTTCTGCTTCTTTCATTAGGTGAGAACCAAAGACCATATATTTGATAGTGTGGGTCATCTTATTCAGTATCACATGGAAAATAATTTGCCAATCATCTCCTCTGGAAGCGAAGTGAGCTTGAAGCAGCCTGTAAGAAAAGAGAGTAATATGGGACACATGCAATATCACAAATAACCCCTTGGATCTCAAAAATCCCAAAACAATTCATATCTGAAAACTGTACAGAGAACTTTCTATTATGAAGACAATTCAAAAAAGTATAGACTGCACTTTCTGCTGCTGTTACAGAAGAAACCCTTTTGTGTGTGTACGTACGAATATATGTATATGTGTATATCTATGTAGATCTATAGAGATCAACAACATAGTTATATAGATACATATAATCCTAATCTTAACAGAATTACACCTTCAGAGTGTGAGATTCATTTGTGAGAAGGTATTTTAGACATGCACAAATGTCACTTTCAAGGTCATACTGAATCAGTAACTATTTAAAAGCACAATTAAAACTCTACATACAAAAGCTCACTTGAATGAACTGCTGGAACATTAGTATGTGCCTTTTAGCATAGAATTACTGGAAACCAATATTATTTATACTGAATTAGTTTTGGGTGGTTAAATAAACACATCTAAGCTTTTAACTATTTGCCAAAAACAAATACAATTTGAATATTACTGAAATGTCATCTTCTTTCAATAGACACTAACTTAAATTTCATTTTGCTTGTTACAGCACTTTACTAGCAAGTAACATTTGAAATGGGTAGCATTCACAATACAGAAAGGTTGTCCAGTTTCTTAATTGTTTTTTGTCACTGTCTGACTACTCAAAGATTTGAGATTATGAACACTTACAAAGTTGAAATTAATATATGTAACATAATTTTGGAATAGAACTTGTTAAAGGACAAGCATGCTAGATTAATATTTTTGTCTTGCATATGATTTTACTATTATTATCCATTAATACTGGAGACATCTTTTTAAAGGTAGACTTAATATATTTTCATTGATTACATAGTTGTTTACAAACTAGAAAAGCTGAACAAAACTAATGATACATTTTGAGAGAAAACTATTTAAAAGATGTTTGAACTTTGCATGTGTCCTTATTCAGTGTTCTTTTCCAAAACAAGATACAGTTTTCCCCTCTCTTCACGTAGAGTCCATTTGTTCCTAAACATGGAAAAAGGTCTTTTAAAGGAAATCTATTAATTGTTTTGGCACAATAAATACTCTAAATATGAACAATCCTATATTCAGAGTGAACAGTGATTTATTTGACTTCCTGTTAAAGAAACAGGAATAATAAGTAACTGAAGAAAGCCAAGGAAGATTTGGGGAATAACCTGGTAGGCCAGGTGATGGCCTGAGAAAGTTGTGCCTTTAAGATAAGCAATGTCCCCTGGCATGAGCAGAGATAATTCTGTCTCCCAGCCCAACGACTCAGTTCCTAAGGCAGACCGTTGTTGTGGACTTCAGCAATTGCTGGAAGATTTGACTATTAAAAAGTACATTCTGTTCCTTACCTTGTGTTCGTGTTAAGTGGGACACTGTAGTATGAGCTCGTTCCTCCGGAAAACAAGAGGAAAGGTCATATACAGATAAAATTATTGAAGACAATCTTCCTTGATTTGGGAATAATGTAAAAAGCCACGCTTAGAGCTGACGAGCTTATTCTTATCCTCAGCTCATAGACATAAAATACATTTAATTCCTCGATAATGGCATGATTAAAATACTCAGTTACATATACTGAAGGAAGTGAGAGGTTTTAAAACATTAGTAGCTGATTTCCCTGCTGATAGTCTGGCATTTTTGATGCCTTCAGACTAGAAACCCAAGCTTATGCCTGTGCAAGGTGCTCACCCCTGAAGGCCTCCAGCAAGAGTTCGTGCTCGAGCTTCGTGCCTTGGCAAGAAACTGGGACTGGAATATTAAATCCCTGTGTAACATCCTTTCAATTCTCATATCTCACCAAACTTCATAGTGTGCTTGACTTTACTGAGCAAACAGTGAAGCAAAAATAGCTACTTTTGTGGCATGTCAAGGGGAGAGAAAGGCCTGTACAGGGCTGGTTTGATTTTTGCATCAAAGCTGAATTCTTTGACAGGTCACAGAAGGAAGATGTGCAGAACTCTGTCTCTATTTTTAGTATAAATCCAAGTTCCTCAGGACCAGAAAAACAGCATTTGGAGTTGTGATAGTATGAGATCAAAGTTGTTCAACTTTGCCAGTCAAGATGCTGACTCAGGGACCTATTTCACTTCATCAGTTTTCACTTTACCAATGCATAAGAACATCCAGAGACAGTGTGTGATGTTTGGATCACAGTGTGATGCAGTCTGTGGCTCCCTCTTTGAATATCACTAGCTTAAAAAGTTTAAAAGACCCAAATCTTTATTTTTGTGCTCCTGCATCTCTTTTAAGTTTCTGAAGCAAAACTGTGAAGGAAAAGAAACACAAGGGAGGTAATTGGGTGCTAGTGGAATAAACAAGCATCTCAAAGTGTCTTGATGTGACAGAAAGCAAAGGATCCAACTAATTACAGATACAAATCAAACACAACACATCCATGCATTACAATCGTTTCCTAGAATAACTACATCCATTCTGAGTTTTTGGTTTCTAACACTTACGTGCCTTGACTTAGTTATTAATAATGTTTTTTTCATTAAAGCTGCTCCGTGGAGCAGCCACCTCACGTAAAGAACACTGTGGAGGTCTTAGAAGTAATTATGCTGAAAAGAAAAAAAAAGTTACCTGAATTTTGGAAAGTTTTCCAAAATTAAGTTCTTGAGGAACTAAATATAAATTGTCAGACACATTTAGACGCTTTTTTGTTGTTTTCTGAATCATTCAATGCCTGTGAAAATGCTGAGAACTGGTTAATCTCTGTTTTGCTGGTTACTGGAATCCCCAGGGGAGAACAGCTGATTTGGCCCGTAATGTCACATTTCCAAGGCGTTTCACGTTCCTTCTCTTCCAAAGGCCCTACCAATGTCACTGGAACCACTGACTGGTCAATCCCATCGATGAAATCGTGACAAGCCCCGCAGCTCCAACTCCCCATCGGGGCTGAGGGCGAGTCACTGCACGGGGCTCTTACCAGCTGCGGCAAACGCTCCTTGCTCACTAAACCTTTGGGATTTGGGCTTTTTTTCCCCTTTTTTCTCACTTTTTTTTTTTTTTTTAATGTGGAATGCTTCCTACGAGTAATTCTGCTGAAGAAATCTGCTCATGTTTTGGAGGCCGAAAGGGTTCCCTGGGCCCCTGCTGGGCCAGGGCACGTGCCCGCGACCCCTCGGCACTATCGTGACACAGTCGCGAGGACGCGCTCGCCGCCGCGTGACGTCACCGCGCGGCCGCGCGTTGCCAGGCAACCGCCACCTCCCGCCGCAAGATGGCGCCGAGGGCAGACCCCGCCCTTCCGCAGAGCGACCGCTGCCATTGGCTGCCCGCTTGGCCAATGAGCTCGCCGGGCGCGTTCCCGCGCCCACGCGCGCCTGCTTTCAAACAATCAGCGGGAGGCGGGCCCTCGGCAAGCCATGCCCGTCGCCCTCCCGCCCCGTCGCGCGGTTGGCACTCGCGGCTGTCAGTCAGCGCGGCAGGGCGCAGCTCTGGCCGCCAGTTGGTCCCCGCGGCTGTCAATCACCGCGGCGGGCGCGGGCCGGGCGTGATGCGGAAGAGAACCGCCGGTGGTGGCGGTGGCCTCGGCGGCGCAGGTGAGTCCGGGCCGCGCTCCGCTGCCTTCTCCTCCTCCTCCTGCTCCTCCTCCGGGCCCGCGGGAGCTGCAGCGAGGAACGGCAGCGCTAGCCCCGCGCCGCCGCCGTGAGGGGGTTGAGGCGGCCGCGGTCGAGCTCACCCCGCGCCCCGCGGGGCTGCCCCGGCTCGGCTCGGCTCGGCTCTCCCCTCCCGTCCGGCCGCCCCCGCTACCGCGCTGGGAAGGGCTCTGAGGGCAGCGGAGAGGGCGGCGGGGTCGGTGCGGTCTCGGGGCCGCCGTGAGGGTCCCTTGTGTCAGACACGGCCCGGCGCGGGGGCTCCTGCCGGCTGTGTGGGGAGCGCCCTCGGCAGCAGCGGGCGGGCGCGCCGGAGGTGAGGGGGCGGCACCTTGTGCCTTTTAACCTGCAAATAATGCTGTGGCAAAGCTCGCTTTGCAGCAGGCGGAGGCTGCAGGGGTGCCGCAGCGGTGTGCCCGGGGGAGCATCCCCGCCACGGGCCAGCACTCGCCCCCTGCAGCTGGCTGGGAGCTCCCCTTGAGGGTCTCCTCACGAAGCAGCGAAATCTGGAACTGACACGCTGCTTTTCGGATTCCCGTGGTACTTTTTCTGTGTTTCCTCTCAGAGCTTTTACCCAAATGCAAAAGAAACACCATACTTTTGGTATTTTATGCAAAATATAGTCCTTCCCTAGAAGAAGAGCAAGCAAGATGGACATAAACTATCAACATGTATCACAGCATATGTATATTGCACAGCATTAGAACTTAAAGAAAATAATGTCTGGTTGTAAGTGAACTTCAGTAGTTTAATAATGTTAGCATATGAAAAGCCCAAATAATTGTTTTAAAAGCTAAATTCTTAAATATTTAGTGGGCTTGGATATACTGAGGAACAAACACTCCTGTGAAGGATACAGGTAATGTGCAATGTTGGTTTCAAAAATGATGTTTTTGTGTGTGTTTGGCTACATAATTCAGGAATTGAGGGTGGTGCTTTTTGGTTCCTCTCCTGTTTCACTCACATGTGATGTTTTCCTGCCCTGTGACAGGTTTTGCTGGATAGACAGAAACCTTATTAGAAAACAATGTCCCTTGACTTTGATAGTGGAGCTCTACAAACACAACATGAAGATGAAGACTATGACCAAGAAGATTATGCAAGAGAACAAGAGGTGAAAAAGAATAAATAATTCAATCTGAAGGCTTGTGTATTTAGCTTCTTCCTGTTTCTCTGAGTGCTTAAAGAGAAAGAAAAAAGTTTTATGTTATCTTTGGTAAGAGCAAAGAGAGTGCAGACTGTGCCACTTTTGCAAAGCATGTTAAGAGCCTTGTTATGTTGTGTGTAGTGGCTGGAAGACTCACTCCTTGCCTGTGTACTAGATCAAATGCAAAAGGCTGGTGTCACCTACATTTCTTATTTCTTGACAGATTTTTCATTTATTACAAATACTTGGAAAGCAACAGTTCCTTCACTTGAAAATTTGGTTAGCTTAGAAAAGAATGAGGAGCCATTTTTCAGTGAGAGAGGTTTATAAGTTTGGAGTTGAGAGAAACATCTTTTGTATCTGGGAGTCCTGGGACTGTTAAGTCCGGAGAAGAGAAGGTTCAGGGACAATCTCATCAATGTGTATCAGCACCTGAGGGGAGGATGTAAAGACAATGGAGCCAGGCTCTTTTCGGTGGTGCCCAGTGACAGGACAAGAAGCCGTGGGCACAGGCAAAGCAGCCTCTTTAGAACAAGTGAGAGAGAATCCTTGTTGGTTGTGCACCTCTGAACTGGGGCAGGGTGGGCTCCCAACACTCCATGTAGGTGTTTCAGTGGGATGTGACTTTCAGGCTGGTAAAAGGAGGCTGGAGCACAGGCTCTGCTGTGTTCCTTGGTGAAGATGTAATCAGAGACTTTGCATTAGTTTAAATTCTCTACCACCACAAATCGGAGGTTCTTTTCTTGAAAATTGGAATGATCCTCATGGTAGGAGGGTCCTTGGGCAGTAACTTAAGATCTGGGTAACCCTTGGCCACACCTGGAGTTCTGTGCTAGCTCACCTGGTAGGCTCAGCTGGGTTTAAATGTCAGCTCTCCTGCTGATGTTGTGTGAACTATGTTTGCACTGCTTTCTCTTCACTTTCAAGTTCTAAAGCAGTGCAAGACCAGGGAAAATTGGTGCTGGAGTATGTGCTTGGTTGCAGGTGGGGCAAAGGAAGGGGCATCTTCAGTGTATGATACTGACTTTCCTGCTTCCTGGAGCTGAGATATAGTCAATCTAGAGAATGCCCTAATGATAGGGAAACTCCTTCATGCCACTAGTGGATTTGTAGGAAAAAGACTTTTGGTGATGTGTTGTCCTTCTGGCCTATCCTTTGAGATATCCTTTTAGATTCTCAGAGAGAATCTAAAATAGCAGCTGAGAAAATACGGTATCTTAAAACTTTTTGTCAATGGTAGCTTTTGGTTTTTTGTTTGTTTTTTAATTTAACTAAGAAAACCTAATAAGGCATGTATCATGGGGCAACTGTGTTTCTGCTCATATTATTACATGCTTTGTGAGTTCAGAGAAAAACAGGCCTAGGATTCAGAAACTGCATGGAAAACTCTGATATATTGTGTAGTTCTCAAGTTACCTAATAAGAAAAAGAGAATGCATAGCTCAGATCTACTAGAAGCCCAGTATGTGGCCCCATATCAAAGCCTCTCTGAAAATTGGAAGATGTACATTCTCTATGGAAATCATTACAACAAATAAGTTCAGGTGTGTTTTGGTTGTAGCTTTTTTCTTTTTTCCTGTTTGTTGTTTTTTTTTTGTTTGTTTGGTTTTTTTTTGTAGCTAACTCTATTTCCTAATTTAGATTTGGTTTGTATTCAGTTTCTTAATGACTTCATCTGAACACTAATCATTGCAGTGGCAACTTCTTGCACCTTGCAACACTGACTGGCAAGTTCTTATCTGGATTTCCATCCAGATTCCTTAGAAAAAGCATGTTTTGAATGTCCAGTACCTCTGTCTTGCTGTGACTCAGAGATGAGAATCCTTGGCCTGATTAGCCATTCTTCACAAGTAGTCTGTCCTGAGACATGTCTGTCAGGTGGCATTTCCCTTACCTCTCTTTGATGCAGCTCTTTTCTTAACAAGAAAACACATTTGGCAGAAAAATTCTTTGGTTGGTACTCCAGTTTATTAAGCATCCTGTGTGAATTTGTGAATTCCAGTGTTGTGAACTCTTCCTTGGAGAAGAAAACCAGGATTTTGTGCAAGTGGCTTGTTTGGCCCATCTCTTAGGACTGAACTGTGTGCGTTCTGATGAAAAGCATATAATGAATATTTTTTTGTTCTGTTTCAGTTGCAACAGTTGTTGACAGACCTTCCCCATGATATGCTGGAGGACAGTGGAGACCAGCTCTCCAGCTATTCAGACTGCAGCCTTCAGGACACTGAGGAGCAGTAAGGCATTTGGCACCATTGTTTTATTTATGTTGTGGTTTTGAGGACAGAGCAAAATCACAGTTGATGAGGTGTGTAAAAGCAATCCAAGTAAAAGGAGAGATGTAGTGCAATTTGCAGTAAAACTGAATGTCACTTAGCTTAAGAAGAGATGGTTTGGTTTGGGGTTTTTTTCCTGAAGTTATAAGTAACTTGCTTGTTTCTCTAGATCACGTGAGCCTGGGAAGCATGATGGGAGGTGGAACGATCATCCATTGATAAGTGATCCTCAAAATGTAAGCTTGTATGAGCAGTGATGTAATTAATACAAACTGCTTGTTCATAATAAGATGTTTAAATTCAGTAGAGAAATACTTCTCATGTTCTGCTATTTATTGGAAGTGTTTCTATCTTGAGGGCTGAAAAAAACCTCAGAAAAAGGAGGGTGGGGGGAAATCTGAGTTTTGAGAGAGCAGTTCTAAACCTCTTATTCATTCACAGGGCTATGAACAAGGACAAAATCTGTACCCTGAACAATTCTTGTGTGACCAGCAAAATGATGAAGAGAAGAAACATTTATATGATGATAAAGAAGATTACTGTGGCCAGAATGGTCAGGAGGATCCTGATGTGTATCTTGGTAGAGATGGGTTTAACTCTCCAAGTTGCTACCAACAGAACAATGTGTATCATCTTCCTGAAAACTTCAGGCCATATACAAATGGCCATAAACCAGAATTTAACAATCAGCAAAATAAAATAATAAATTTTCCAGATGCTCCAAAGGAACATCTTAAGGTATGTCAGGAGATGACATGTTTTTCTATCTTTTGGGAAGTTTTCCCAGGTCTTTAATTATTGGTAATAATATTTCTAAATGCTTTCAGTCTCTTACTATCAGTTTAAACAGTGATGGGAGGCTTCTGTAGCCTATTTAAAACAGTGAAACATTAAATAATTGGATTTTCATATGTTCATGTATTGATTTTTTTTCTCATGTTACCTTGGTAGAATTCCATAAGGTAGAATGAATGTGATTCACTTCAGCACGTGCTTACTTTATTGAAGCTAACACTTTGCCACTCTGCCGAAGTGGAAGCTTTCATGAAAAATTCTATCATGTTTAAATAGTGTGCTGGATTGGACCCTGAAAATGAAGAGCTGCTAGAACTCAATGTCAACCTGTTAAATGAAAAATGTTTTCCTTGAGCAAGACTACAGTTGTATTTTTAATATATTTCCTCTTATCTCTATTGTCACAACAGCAATTTGTTGCACCTGATGTTGTTAGTGGCCAATCACCAGAATCTTACAAAGTGACTTATAAACCTTATCAAAATGGCATTCACCAAAATATTCCAGTAGTCCAAGAAGGAAACAGAAGAAATGAAGTGTTTGAAGATTTGCAACATGAATTCTTGGCCAGTGATGAAAGTAAGTGTTTGCTGCTTAGGCTTGAAAACTTGTGTGAAAAGTCCAGTGGAAATCAGTGGTAGAAAACACTTTGATTTCAGTAGCAATTCAGGTGATGCCAATCCTATGTGGATTAAAAGAACTGATGCAGTTTTTTGGACCAGCAATGGATTTAGCACTATAAAAAAGCAGTATCTTGAATCAGGAGTTATGACCATGACTTTCTTGGTCTCTGTGCTGATTTATTTGCATGTTATTTGAAATTTGGCAGATTCTTCAGAAAATATGCAGATTCTTCAACTTCAAGTTCTAAATAAAGCAAGAGAAAGACAACTGGAAGAACTTAATGAAAAGCTAGAAAAGAGTGCACAGCAGATTAGGTATTTGAATCATCAGCTTTCAATGGTCAAAGGTAAAGTGTTTTGTGCTAATTCTTATATTTTATTCATATCTATTAATATTCATAATTCTGAAACTTTGATTTAGAAAGTGTCTCTGTAGTATTTATCCTATTTATAAACTTGATTTGGGATTATGTGCACCTAACCCTCTTCCCCCAAACACTGGATTGGTGCCTGACCGTTTAACTGTCTTAAGTTGGACTGCATTTTCAAGACCACTGTTGTTTTTTAGAGTCCCTGTGTGTCAGGCATCACAAATGTACAGAAAAGTGAGAAGTTTGCCAAAGTAGTCTGTTAAAAGTAAAGAAAAGTTAAAAAAACCCAAACCCAACACCCAAACTCCAAATAGGAGATATGTATATCCATGAAAAAAACCTTTTTGTACATGCTGTCTGGTTTAACAAGTCATTTTATAGACTGTATGTAGAGGAAAACTCTTTCAAAAATCATAACATCTGTAGTGAAGACTTGTGGTTGTCTTAGTCTCCCATTTCTTACAGGAACAGACTAACCGGAGTCATGAACTTAGAGAATTAAGAATATAGTTTCTAGAATGCAAAAAGCACAAAGGAGAGAGAAAACTTCAACTCTCAACCATTTTGCTGCATCTTGGCTGTTCCTCTGGAAGACCTGTTGGTTTTTTTTTCCCTTTAAGGGGTGGCAGGGATGATGCCAGGTCCTGCTACTGACAGGAGGGGGCTTGTACCTTCAGAGCCCCTGTGGAAACAGGACTTTGGAGTGCTTCCTGCTGCCAGGAGGAGGAAGGGGTTGCTGGGTGGAGACTGAGGGACTCGCTGTCTTTGTTCTGTCTCCTGTTGTTGCCCACAGTAGGAGACAGAGTGAATGGTTCTGTAGAGCAGATACTGAACTGTTTGCAGTGGTTGGGTGGCTGGCCATGTTTCTCACACAATTCTTATGCCTCTTTCTTTAGATGAAAAGGATGGTTTGGCTCTTAGTCTTCATGAGTCTCAGAAACTGTATCAGAATGGAAAAGAACGTGAAGTGCATCTTGAAGGTCAAATCAAAGCCCTTGAAACTCAAATCCAGACTCTTACTGTCAACGAGGAGCAGGTACTATAAATATGTTCAGACCGTTTATTGTGGGAGACCTCTACAGTTATATGAGTGGCATATTTGCATTAAACATAAGTGCTAGTCTCTAAAAATGCTGCTCATGATCATTTCAGAACCTGAATAAGTGATGAATGAATAGGATCCATTGTTGCAAGTAGTTGGTATTAAACCCCAGGCATTATTTGAGGGCATTTAGCAACTCTTGCACAAAAAAACCCTTAACTGACATACAAAATAGTGGAGCAAAAGTAAAATATATATAACTGGGAGCTACTCCAATACTTTTCCTACAGATCCTGAAGCAATCCAAGGTGGCAGAGGTAGCCATGGAGAGCATGCAAAAGCAGCTGTTAGAACTTCAGCGATCAGATGCCCTTCAGCGAGCCAGAGAGCAACACGAGGCCATTGTTTCAGCACTGAAGCAGAAGTATGAAAAGCAAGTTTTATCATTAGAGCAGAAACTTGAGACTACAAAATCTGCCCTCCGAGAGCAGGTGAGAAATTGTTTTAGGATGCTGAGTACTTTACTGGAGAGGCTATAGAAATCCCCATGTTTCCTAAACTGCACTTCTTCACCTATAATGCTGATAACTTCATCTGGAAGCTGCTAAGAAAATGGAAAGGAAAATCTCAATATTAGGAAGCCTGTGAGGTATATTTTTATAAACATCTCGAGCCAGTTGTGAACTTGAACTGTGAGTTATTTTATTTTAGAAGTAAGGATTTAAAAGGAATGAGGGGTGGGGAAAGGCTGTTTGAGATGAATTTTTGTATGAACTGTGTGACATGGCTGTAGAGCATGTCATAAGAATCCATTACACTGTCAGAAATATTCAAGCAATGTAATCTAGTCAGGTCTTAATTGTCCTCTCATTTCACATAAAAGAAATAAAATGAAATTTCTGTGATTCTTGTCTCAACAGAAATATACATAAAAATAAATGGGGTTTATCTTTGAAAAGGTAACTAGCACTTGCTTCCAAACAAAATGCATTGCTAAATTTTTGTCTATTAGTACCACAACAAGGAAAGCTTACACAGCTTTGTCTCTACGGCAGAATACTTGGTAGAATGTTTGGTGTATTTAGGGAGAGAGACCTGGTTTTTTGAGAGAAGATAGACGGGTCAAAAGGTGTATAGACAAGGCCCTCTGCCTGCCAGGTCTGTGTTAGTAACAAAGTAATGTCATATGGAAGTCTACTTTGTATATCATGAGAAAAAACTACAGGTCCTCTTTTCCGGAGTCTTGGCCCTTGCTAGTTTGGCTTAAGCTCAGTTAAAGCAAACTGAGTTAAACTTGGGTTTAATACATATAAAGTGAAGGCTGGATTTTTCTGCAGTAGACTAAGTATATGTGAATAATTACAGGAGATAATCTGATATGCTGGAAACTAACTGCTCTAGGAAATGGTTCACATCCCTCTGTATTTAGATATGAGTACACTTACTGTCTCCTGGTGAAAACTGACCTTTGATGCTGTAAGAAGTGACTTGTCAGCCAAGGATAGCATTTGATATGTGATTGATTTAGCTGTCCTCTACCCATTTAGGTATCAGATTGATTATTTTTATCCTGTTCTAGCTAGCTAGATGTTTGTAATGTTAGTAAAAATAGTCTCTCTTCCTAGAAAGAGCTTTGCAAAAATCTAGGAGAACACGTTAAGCAACTGGAAAAAATGCTGGAAGAAACTAAATGTGAAAAGACTGAAATAATAAATCGACTGACAAGAAGCCTAGAAGAAAGCCAAAAGCAATGTGCAAATTTACTGCAAACAGGTCAGCCTTTTACTCATACCCTGTCTATCCTTGCAGAAATGTCTTCAGTTTCTTTAAGTATGAAATTGCAGATCAATGTTCCTATTGAAGTGAAATCAGCATCGAGCTAAATGTGTGCTAAACCATTTCCTATGCAGTGCATTAGTCAGACTTAGATAGTTTAGTTTAGACTGAAATGTAAAAAAAACCAATAAAAATAAAACCAAAAATCACCTCCAAACCCCAAGCAATGGGGATTAAAGTGTTTACATATGTATTTTGTGCTGCATATGTATAAACTTTGTTTCCTCCTAAACAGCCTTTGGGAGCAAGCTGCTTAATTCTTTGTTAAGGTGTTTGACTTGAATTACCATTCTAAATTCAAATCTTAATGAGAAAAGAATTGTTTTGGGAGCTGGAGGCTGATTGTTGGGAACCTCTATCATGGGAATAGATTGTGAAGTATTTTGCAGTTTGTGTGTTTGACTTTTGCCTACCTTTACTCATTAAAGTCTTTGGATAGTAATGTATCTAGTAGCTGTTAGTGAGGTCAAGGAAACAGAAACAGAGCAGTGCCTACTGCCAGAATCAACACTGCTATTTTTAACAGAGATCTTTTTGCAGATTGCATAGTCTTTCTTGCATGGTTATGACTTGCCCTTTCCCTCCCTTTTCTTTCCTGCAATAGGCTCAATGCAGGAGACAAATCAGCTACGGTTTCAATTGCAACAAGCTCAGTCTGCACACATGATAAGCAACGACATGAACAAAGCTTTGCAGGTTAATTAATTTTATTCAGTATTTTACTGTTCTAATTTGATGGGGGTGGGCACTATAGCTAAGAGATTGGTAGTTGAAATGCTTTTAGTTTGTTGAGGAAACAAGGACATCTCCTTTGACTACTTCATCTTCTAGTGCATGTGGGACTTCCTCCCTGCCCCGCCAACTAAAACACAGCAAAGCATCTGTATGGGCACAAATCTGATCTCCCACATTGGCCTAACCTGCTTCTGGAAAAAAGAGTAAATTCAGTGTGTTGGGAATCTTGTAACTTAATTTAGAGATAGCATGTTCTGAAATTGACTTTTTGTCAGCAGAGGGGAATGCTAGAGAGTCTTCTGTAAAATATGAGTGGAAATCTGTGTTTCCAGTTCAATTCATATATTGGATTTAAATCTGCCATCTAGGAAGCTGTGAATCCTACTGAGTCCTGGAGTGATAGGCTGTTTTTGCAGCTATGTGCTTTTCTGTTGTCATCCATTTTACTATGTAAGGGCAGCAGGAAAGCAGAAGTAAGAACAGAAGAAATAATACTTCATATGTAAACTGTAATAAGAACAATAGGGAATATGTTCTATTGCTCTGTCTATTCTTATTTGTAGTTTTAACATGCTTTGTCAGAGGTATCAGAAATGACAGTATAAATAAATTAATGCTAGGTGATTCAACCAAATACAGCCATGTTTAGAAAGAAGAGCTCCAAGTATGTGTTTTCTTTGGAAGAATTTTCATGGACCTGATATGTTTTCTTGAAGTTTTTGCTCAGCATAATTTTTTTCTGATTCTTCCTTTCAGGAAGAATTATTGGAACTGAAGGAAGAAATAGCTTTGTACGAATCTGCTGCCAAGTTTGGAGTGTTTTTGAATGATGCAGGTGGAGAGCAGCATACAAACCTGGGTGAATCCTATGTAGATTTGGGAATTAAAAAAATCGCTGGGAAGAAACCAAAGTTCTGCAGGTACTGATTCTTGCTGGAAGAAACTCTAAAATCCTGAAGGAATTATACAAGTGATGTGTAAAAGATGGTCTTACTGGGTCAACATACAGCTTTTTGGTAGATATTTAAAGCACTGCTTGTATTTCCCAGGTAATCTGGAAAACAGAAAACTGAACTAATACCATAATTGGTTGCCTCATTGCTAATTAATAAATCTTTAGATTTTATAGGGACTAGGTTACTGTTCCTGGAATTGTATTGATTATATTCTTGGATACCTTTTTGCTGGAAGGCTCCACATAGTTACCTAAAGCTAAATTTGTCTTTTACCATCAACCAGTTGAGTTGTCTCAAAATGCCTCTCATGTGAGAACGAATCTTTTGGGGAAACAGCTGAACTAAAAAGTTCTCTGTAAATTTATTGCAACTTGATGAAAAAACTTTTGTATTCATATTCCTTCTTTTTTTTGTTACTGTTATGTCTAAGACATCTGTATTTCTGGTAGCATTAGTTGCTCTTGTCTTTGCTACCACTACCTTTCAGATAAATGTATTTTGTCTTTTAAATACTGAACTGGTTATGTGTTCCCTGACAGTGCAATACAGAACAGAGACACAGATAAAGAACTCTCTAAAGATGAAATAATTGTAGAATTAAAAGCTGAGCTGGAACGTTTATTGAACAGTAATAAAATGAAGAGAAACCAGATTACTCAATTACAAAATGATCTCAAAGATTGCCAGAAGACACTAGAGGAATACAAGCTGAAAGCAGAAAAAGCATCAAAAGAGTCAGAGGTTTGTTCTTCCACACTTCTCTAAAAGTAAAGTATCACTGGTTTTTGGTGAATGAAACCAACATTTAAACTCCTTATGAGAATGGATCAAATATTTACCCATAGCTGAGTATTCTTAGCAACTCTTAAGAAAAGTATTGCCTTTTGGGTGGTACCTTGTTTTGTATCTTTGATTTAAAATAAAACAGCTGAACAGTAAAATTTGGGCAGTATATGCATTATTAGGTGAGTTCTGATATGATGGCTTACTTACTTGATAGCATTTAATGGCCACTGTTTTTTTTTCAGCAGTACATTTCATTGAAGAAAGTAGTTTTTCTTCAGCCAAAAGGACTTGTAATTTCTCAGAGGAAGCTGATAGTACTGTTAGTTTATACCAATGGAACATTTAACAGACTGCCAGTGTAATTTGATCAACAAGGAATCTCCTCGATATTGCATCTCTCTTCACTCCATTGTTGCCTTCCCTCTGTACATTGATCAGACATGTAATATCTGCTTTTGTAATCTATACATTGTGACATGGGTGTGGGATAGAATTACAATAGACTTGAGAAGTGTGCTCCCTGTTGGCTGATAGTAGTCATTCAGCTTACAGACACATCATGTTGTTTTGCATCACGTGCTTCTCTAAACCTTCATGACACTGGCTTGCCAGAATTCAGCTGGAATAACAGTGATGCTGTTAGATCTTGCACTGCAATAATTTCTTTTGGTGTGTTTTTTATTTTTTTAAGTACAATTTTTATTCAACAACTCTAAACTGTTTTAAGCATTACCCTCTAAATCATTTATATCTTGAAAGGATGTCATCCTTATTTTATTTATTTTTAGCCTGTCACAAATCTGAATGATACTTCAGTGGCCAGTCCTTTGGTTTCTGATAATCTAAAGGAAGAAGTTCAGAGACTGAAAAAGGCTAATGAAGCTTTGCTACAGGAAGTTGAGGTAAGACAGAGATGCTGCTTATCCCTTCAGAAAAGAAACCCCAAACAACCCAAAACACAATAAAGCCCCACCCTGTGCTAAAACCTGTGATTAGAAAAGGTTCTTACAACCCACACATTACTTGACCCTTGTTTGCTCAGGCCCATGCTTTGACAATTGAAGAACTGAAGGAAAATGAGGAAAAACTGAAAAGCTTAAATCAAGATCTCTGTTGTCAGATGAGAAAGATGGTTCAGGATTTTGATCATGATAAGCAAGAAGCCATTGACAGGTAAGTCTATTAACTTTGTTTAGTTTAGTTTTAGTGGATCTGTAGCCTGCATGTATAATCCTGTTCCAGCTATCAGGTACAAGAGGAGGTTTATGTCAGAAAGAGATTTTCTTAAGGAGTTGAATCCCGTTTAAAAGTAGAGGCAAAAAACTCGATAGTTATTTTCCTTTCTTGAAATTGTAGATGTGAAAGGACTTATCAGCAACATCATGAAGATACAAAAGCACATTTTGAGAAAGACCTGATGGAGAGGTTTGCTGCAGAAAAACAGCGGCTCATTCAGAGTTATGAAGAGACAATCTCACAGTTAAAGTAAGACCTATCATTTTTTCCACTTTTACTGAAACTTCCACATTTCCTGCCTGGCCTTCAGTGCTAGTGACACTCCTTTTAAAATTGGCTTGCTGTCCTGTGAGTGTGAAGTGCAACTGATAATAAATAATCTGTCCTCTGAAGGGCTAATATAGAGGAGCTGAACAAAGAGATGATTGCAGTGAAGGAATGTTACATTGGAGTCTGTGGGGAGAAGGACACCTTGGAAGCTGCTTTAAGGCAGAAGTTTGAACACGAGCGGCAGCTGAAGGAGGAGAAGGTACAAATGGACGTATCTATAAGATACTGGTGTGAAATGACTGAAGTAGGTCAATTATCTGGCTAAGCAGGTACAGTAAAGAGGTGCAGCTCAAACCATGATGGGGATAAAGATGTGTGGTGAAAAAAACTTACTTTAGAGCAACAGCCTGTAATAATCTCTGATGTCATATCTTAAAACATCTCCTTTTGAGAGCTGAATCACTTGGTTAGGTATCATGAGTAAGATCAGTGCACAGGCTCTAGAGAGTTACATGCCTCATGCTTTCTCATCACTTGGTACCAGAGCAGTTGCTATGCCTTGGAGTATACTTCATGTATTTGTTTTTGGTTCAGCTCAAGAAACAGCTACTAGAAGAAAAAGAAGTGTCTCTGAAACTTCTGAGGACTGAGCTTGAAGAGAAACACAGCAGGTCTATGATAGCAGCAAAGAGGCAGTGGCTGGAAGAAAAACAACAGCAGGTTGAAGAGGAAGTTGCATTAGCTAAAGTTCACTGGGAGAAGGAAGAAAAAGAGGTATGGAACTTAGATCAGGGAATTTAATTTTTTTTTTTTATTGTTTATTTTCAGAAACAGAGCCTGTATGTACATTTATGCACTGTTATTCTGCCATTTGAAGTGGCTGTTAAGGATCTGTTTTTTCAAGAGCCTCTGAAGAAGTCGTTAGGTATTATGTATGTTAAGAATTTGGGAAAAAAACCCTAGATCTTGTAATATAACAAGCAGAAAATCCTGAATGTTAGAGCTGGTAATATACAGGAGTTTTCCACCCTGATCCTTGGAGAGCAGTTACACTTTCTGTTGCTAATTCAATTATCAAAAGTCCTTTGTTTCCCAAGAAGAAAGGTGTGATGAGGCACCAGACCCTCTCCTCTCTGTGCATGGTTCTGTTCTTCTCCTGTTAGAGAAGGTTATTGGTGTAAACAGAGTTCTGTTTGTTAAACACCAGTGAAATTCTATTTATTTGGGCACTGGAGAGATTGTCTTAAAAAAATATTTTTTTCTTTAGAATAAAGAACAAGTCTTTGCAAAAATAGAAAGAGAATGGCAAAGTAGGCTGGAAGAAATGAGAACTGTAGTTGAATCTAATGACTGCAGCTGCCAAACTGACCGAGTAATAGCTGTGGATGAAGTTTCAACTAAAGAGTTAGAAGGGACTGTTGAAGACCAGAAGCTGCAGATCCAGAAGGCTCTGAAAGAAAATATGGCCTCTGAAGAGGCCTCAAAAGAATTGGAATTAGAACTGGAAAATAAATACCGTAAAAATCTTGCCAGCCAGGTAACAAATAATTGTTCTGTCTGCCTGGAGCCTGTGAAACTGCCCTGTGCAAAGAAGTCACCCCAGAAAAAGAAAGTGGTCTCTTCCACTACCTTCCTCTTAAGCTCAGTAGCTGATATTTGCTATATTAGAAATATAGCTTTAAAAAAGTTCTGAACAAGCTGTAGCATGTGGCTTGTTTTTCATACTGTTGACCAATTTTTCAGGAATTTTGAGCAGAACTGAGCAATGCTGACTTAGTTTTTAAATAATTTTTAAAGAACAAATTTAATAGTCATAATTTTGGCATAATTTTTGCATCAAGAAAAGCGTCAAATGCTGCTGGTCAGATTCTTTAATCTCTGTAAACATGGGCAATTCAAAGTGAAGTCTGTTCTTGCACTTTGACGTGAAAATAATAAAAATGTATTCAGTGGTGGTGACTGAAGTAGGTTTTTTCTGTTTAAAGGTAGATGCAGCTTTAACCCAAGCTCGTGTCAAGTGGCTGCAAGAATTAACAGACCTCAAAGAGTACAAACTAAATCTAAAGATAGAACAAGAAAAGTGGGAGAAAGAACACCAAGAGACCACAGCAAAGCAGGTAGCTCAAATACTTATGTATTGATAAGCAGTTCAGTCTTCAAAATCCCATATATTACTGAGGAATGAATGCAGACATAGGCAGGGAATCATTAAGATATTTCTTGTGTACTCTGGTCCATACCCATTTTTTTTGCCTATCTAGGTTTAATTTTTAGTAAATAACTTGAAAATATCTCCAATAGATTGATAATGGCTCAGAGTTATATTTTGTGTGACTATAAATGTGTGTATGTACTTATAATGACTGTGTTGTATGTTTGCCAGTTGGCTGTAGTGCTCTCAGCTGCTGAGGAGAAGTGGAAGAAAGAACATGAGAGTACAGAGAGATCTGGACCAAGAGTGAAAGAACTTGAAGAAAAGATCATTTCTCTGAGGAAGGAACTGGAGCTAAAGAAAGAAGAAATCCCTGCAGCTATCAAAGCAGAACTAGCAAAGGCCCGTGCACAGTGGAACAAAGAAAAGCAAGAGGAAATCCTGCAGATACAAGAGCAAAATGAGAGAGACTATCGATCGTTCTTAGATGATCACAGAAACAGGATTAAAGAGGTGCTTGCAACAGCAAGGGAGGATCTTGCAAAGCAGAAGAATGATCTCTCCATTCAGAAAGAAGCAGAAATCAAGATGTTACTAGACCAAAAGCAGCGAGAGTGGAAGGCTCAGGAAGCCAAGAGACTGCAGGATGAAATGAATCAGTATGAGGAGAAGACTCTGGTTGAGCTTGAGTATCTGTTGAGTGAAATTCATGAAGAACTAGTGAAGTGCACACGTAGTAAGCATTCTTTGAAGGACAAGTGTCTTGACTGTCACGTTCAAATCAACAGTCAGTGCAAAGACAAACTGAAGGCTTGCTTACAAAAGGCCTATAGAACCACAGTTTGCACAATTCTGGAAAAGAAAGAGCGAGAATGGAAAGAGGTAGTATTTCTGTAAACTGTAATTGCCAGTCAGGAGAGGGATTGGAGAAGTCACTCAGGCCTGTTTTCTCCCAACATGAAATATCTGTGTAATCCTGAGAAATAGAAATTCATCATTTGTGTTCACTGATAAACAGGAGTCCTTTAAAAGTCAAAGAAGGATAAATCTACCATTAGCAAGTGAAAAGGGAAAGGATGGCTGTAACTTTGCCAAATATAAAGAAGAGAAAGTCAGGTTAGGAATGTCATTTATGGAAAGACTTGTAAATTAAGGAGATGAATCCACTCTCTTAAGTTTGGGAGCCTGTTGAAGGCTCCTTGTGACCTCTTAGATGGGCTGTAATGACAGAACTCACCTCAGATTTTTGCACAGCTGCAAAATCCAGGTTTTAAGTGGTGATTGGATAGTGATTGTAGATCATGTTATGGTTTGTTTTCCTCCTTGTGCAAATAAGGATGAAACAGTAAATTCTTTCTTTGTAGTAGATCAGTTTGTCAGTTACTCAGTTCTGTCTTGGGAATAATAGTCTTGCTTAATTTTATTGTGGCTCTAGGAAATCCTTTTCAATGTGCCTGCCCAAATGAGGAAAGATGTCCCACCCTCTTCTAGAGGAGTTTGGAGCTAAGTCAAATTCTGTCCAAAAGCATTTGTTTCTGTTGTTTTAGCAGATTCCTCCTCTTGCAATGCTTGTGCTTGTAATAAGTTTTTTGTTATGGGGAGCATCCCACCAGAAATGCCGTTGCCACCCAGCATTTAGTAGCTGGGGAATTATCCAAGAATAGGACAGAGAAAAATCTCTGGTTTTTCAAGACAAGGTGGGATAGGGGAAAATGACTATATAGTGATTTCTCATGGCAATGTTACCATTTTTTTAGTGTCGCTGTATTTCTGTTCAGAAAGTGGGCCTTTAATGTTTTCTTGTCACAAGTCATATTCTCAATGGTAAAGAGAATCAGAAGCTTTTTTCCTGTGCCTAATACATCTTCTGCAATTGGTAAACTGTTTAAAATGCCTTTGAACCTCAAAATGTTAGTTGGTTTGAACCACCTTACCTAGTGAAATCTGTTATTTCTTAGTAGTGTCTTCTCTCTTTAAAAAGCAGGTTTGCTTCAACTATTCAAAGGTGCAGTATGGTTCTGCAGTGTTAAGGGCCACTGGCATTTCTAAAATGATATTCAAGTCCTGCTGTTGCAGTGATTTACACTAAGTAGAACTTTTGTATCATAGAGCAGATGTTTTCCTCACAATCTGAGCTGAAACCTACAGTTCTATTGCAGGTTTAAGGTACCTGTGTTATGATTACTAAAGCTACTTGGTGACCAGTGTTGGTTGTTTCTTACCTACTTTAAGGTGGTGTGGAACCTTCTTGGTTTTTACTTTTTTTTTACTATGTGTTGGGTTTTCATGAAGTGTTTTTTCAATTGCAGAAATATGAAGAATTAGTGAGTAATGCAAATAAAGAATCATACCCTTACCTGCAACATGGTGCAGGAGACAGTGGGGACATGGCCAGAGCTCCTGTGTGCAGTGTTGGACACCAAGCAGAAGCCCAAAGGAGATTAAGAAGACAGGCATCCTTGCAGGAAACTGGAACAGACAAAGGTATTTGCTTTGATCTTAATCTGGCAGATTGTTTATCATCAAATTCAACTTGTTAGTAGCAGTCTTTAATAGTCAACATCCTACTGATGACCCCAATGCAAAGGTAGTTAATTAGTGAATATCTGGGTGATAGAGGAAGATACAATTCTTCTGACTGTAAAGTTGTTTAATATTGCATAAGCTATGTATAACAAATGGTACTGGTTTCCAGTTTACTGATTTAATGCTAGACTTTGAGGTTTAATTTTATCAAATGCTAGTAGCTTTCTCCTTTTTAAAGCCATTCTCTAGGAGTAAAGAAATAGCTGTTGTATCTGCTATAGGTGTGTGTATTCCTCGGGGATTGTGAGCACTAAAACCTTCGGTCTCTAATAGCTGTCTCTAACAGCTCATACACAAGCCAGTGTTGATCATGGTGAGCAGGGTGTGGTCCAAACTATGTCTCCTAAGTGTGTGATACTAGATCAGAGCTTTGAAGATTGGATTGTACTACTTGCTCTTGGCATTAGACAAGTCATGTGAAAGATATTATTGTGTCATGAACTATATTTCACCTGGCATGGTAGTCTTTTCTGGTTCTTTTGATGAAGAATGTAGTTGAAAAAGTGCAAATTCATGGGGTTTTCTCCCTTTCCGTCTTCTCTTCCCCACCCCTCTCCTCCCCCCTGTATATACTTTAGCATTGTAGCTCCTCCTAAAGCTGTCACATGTATTATAGCAAAGCTGGAGACAGTGTAGATGGGAAAAGCTTCATGGGAGGGACAGAAACCTCCTTGGGGCTTTCTGTTTAGTTTGAGTTCTTACACAACTGAAAAACATAAAGCAAGAAAACCCAAGGGAGGCTTTGGCTTTATGGCTGTAGTGTGGCTTGGATTCCTTCAACACCAAACTAACAAACCATCTATTAACACAGAACAATGCAGGCACTGCAGTGCTCCTGTCTCTAGAGCGCCCTGTCCTGGCTATGGAGAGCAGCGTCCCCCTCCTGGAAGGAGCTCAGTCTTTGTGTATTCCCTAACTAGATTCAGATGCATATGAGGCTTTCCAGCTGGGACAGTTTCCTTCAACTGACTTCAAAAGACCCTGCTTGGCTGTTGTGTTGTTTTGGGGTTTTTTATTTAAAGAAATTAAAAAACATTCAACCTCCAAGTCTCATTGCTGACTGAAAAACTCAAACCATTGCTGATGGGAGTGCATTGAGGCTGTGAGGGCTCTGTGAGTTGATAGCTGCTGCTACACCTTCTGTAACAGGGTTCCAGCCTCTTGTGATTAGTTTAATTGGACTAAAATGGTCGGTTTTCCAGCAAGAGGAGAACTAAGTAGAGCACTGGAAAGAAGTTGGGCTTGATTCTTACCTCTTTGGTCCCATGGCTATGTGTAAGGTTTAGCAGTTACTGTTGCAAGCGAGAAATGAAGAAAAAGGAGTCTTGGGTCTCAGGAAGATTTTTGCTGTGAACACTGCTGCCAGGAGCTTGAAAAAAGAGAGGCTGTGTCCAGGACTTCAAAAGACAGTGGAGATGGCCCACAAACACCTTCAGCTTACTGTGAAGCAACATGAAGCTAAGAGCAAAAAGGTTAGGATGGTTAGTCAGCTAAAGACAACCTTGATTCTCTCATCTGTTGCATCTTGTAGTTTTCAGTGGATGGTGGCTTTTGGTTATTAAAACAAAAAAAGACCAAAAAAAAAGGCAACAAAACCAACCAAGCTTTGTCTTCTATCTCTCTGCCTCAAAGAAGACACAACTGCTAACTGAAAAAGTTAATAGTTCTTTTCCAATGTTGGTCAAAACAAATCTTGTTATTTTTTATCCTGTCCATTCCCTACTTGGTATCTCAGAAGTTTTGCCTCGAGAATAGTGTTGGTAATGGTATATGAAGACTTTAAGCTTATTTAATTACCATATGAGATGACTTTTACATTCAGACTTCATTGAAGTGTATTTGGATCAATTCCTATCTGTTTGTTACTGCAACAGCTGTATGTTTGCTGGTGATGCCTTGTGACATTGAGCTCTTATTCCAGAGAGAATAGGTTTTGTAATAACTGCTGTTGAACTTGAATTGAGAGAAGTATAGTGAATTATGGTTCATCTTTTTTTTTCTTTTTAATAGAAAATGAGAAGGCTCTAGAAGTTCTAATTACAGAAAACTCCGAGATGAAGATTAAATTGAAAGACCAAGCATCACCACCAAGGTATTTAAGAAAGCTAAACAAGATGATTTTTTTTTTTTTTTTGTAAGATTTATTTGCTTTTCTTGAGCAGTGTGACTTATATGCATTTCAGGACACTGTCCAAGGGAGGCATCTCAAAACTTTGTGCATCCTCTGACTCTGTGAAAGGTCTGGAAGAAATGCGTGCTCACTACATTAAAGCTGTGAGCAAGATTAAGTGTAAGTACTGAAGTCTTAGCTAAAAAGTTAATGGAGGAATTTAATTTACCTTGTTACTTCCTTCTTCAGCCACCTTAGACAAGAATCTGACACCCAAATAACATGAGAAGTAAATTTTTCCTTTTTGAGAAATGGAATTGTCACCATAATACTTGATGTGTAATTGCAGTGGGTGAAGCCTTGTTATGCCATCCTTGCTTTGTTGCACTTAATTATGCCTTTTAAAGTGGTAAAGTATATTTTGAGAAGTGATCTTTTTTTCTCCAGAAAAAAAGAATCTACCTGATCTGCAACTTGTCCTGAGAGAGAATCTGCTTTGCTCTCATGCTGTATCCTGCTTTCAGGCTTAATCAGCAGCCTTCTGGCTGAGGAGAGAGGATTAAGTGTAGCACCATCTCTTACTTGAGTGCAGCAGGTCCCCAGATTCTTCTACAGCCAACATTCCTCCCAAATCCTTAAGCCTAGTGTTTTCTATTCCTGCTTAAGATGCAGAATCAGACAGCTGAATTCCTTTCTGATGTATCATGTTAACCTGCTGAGGTCTGCACTGGTGTTTACCCGGTAGGCAACAAGGATTTGGGTGGAATGTTGGCAGGTAAATCCATGGCCCTGCTGACTTATTCCAGATCTGCTAGATAGTCCCCAGTTGTGGTGTTGGCTTTTTTCCCCACTCTGGGGGCAAACTGATACTAATGAAGTGTGTTTGTAGGTGACATGCTTTGTTATATCCGTGAAAGTAAGGAACGAGCTGCTGAAATGATTAAAGCGGAGGTTCTACGAGAGCGCCAAGAGACAGCACGGAAAATGCGCAAATACTACTTGACATGCCTTCAGCAACTCCTTACTGACAATGGGAAACAGGAAGGGTGAGTTCAGTGTGCTTGGGAATTACTGTTGCCTTTGCAGGACGTGTGTGGACATTAGTCTGGTGTTTGTCCACCTAGGAGCAGACAGTGCCCGACCTTGCCAGTCTGTGCATGCTGGCGCAGGGTCACAGCTGAGCTGTCTGGCATTCTGTCTTCTCAGGATTCTCTGACTCTCGGTAACATTACCTTGAAGTAAAATACACAGTTGAAAAGGAATTCCCCTTAAACTTGGTCTCTTTTTTTTCTTCATGTTCCGCAATTGCTGACAGAGCTGAGAAGAAAATAATGAATGCTGCCAGTAAGCTTGCTACAATGGCTAAGGGACTCGAAACACCTCTTCGACATGTTCCCCAGAGCAAATCTACCCGCGCAGGTATTCTGCAGCTGTTCTCTTCTTGAGCGTATTGATTTAATACACACAGTAATGAAAATGCAGATGGAAAGTGAAGTACAATCTATTTATTAGCTTGCTAATGTAAGTTGTAAATATAAGCTGCTTATTTTGATAATGCTAATGATTCTTTATTAAAAACAAACAAAAGAACCTAGTTTTTCTTCCAGTACTAATGTTACCTTCAGTGAATCTATTTTCTTCCTTCCTCTTGTAGCTGTGCGTTTATATTCTGATCCTGGAGCTGAGCCCTCCAAGAGAGAGCGTGTGCTTCGCAGCAGGTCAGACCATAGGGAAAGCAAATCGTGTGGTGAAAGCAGTACTGAGAAAGCCAATGATAAAGTTGTCCAGAAACATGTACCACGTGACTTGAGACAGCAGTTTGATGCAACACAGACTGAAACTCAACATATGCATCAAGAAACAGTGATTTCAGGTAGTCAGAATGGGAATAATTCTGAAAATCTGGATGGTGCTTCCAGAGGTGTTCTACCAGAGTTTTATCCAAATGAAGATGGAAGAGGAGAAAAATATGGCCCTATTGTAAATGTTGACAAAGGACCTTTGTGTGCTGTGGGTAACAGAGCCCATCAGAATGCTCCTCCATCTGCTTGTCAGGTGAGATTAGAAAATAGGCTTGAACCTGGTGTTACAAATGGCCACACCAGCTCTGGGCCAACTCATCGTATGCTTAAGAGCAAGAATGGAAGAACCTTCTCAAACCAGGATAAATGTATCCAGTCATGTGGAAAATGGAAAACTAAGTCTAAGAGAAGGCAGGAATTTAATTTTAAAGACACTCCAGGAAGAGATGAAGGAAGCAGCAGTGAATGGAGTTCTGGGAATGGAAGCCTGCATCTGGATTGTGGTGAGATGCCTCTCTTGTATCCTCAACAAAAAGCCAGTTCTTATGGTCAAGCACAGATTGTATACTGTGAAGAGTTTCCTCACATCAGGTCATCTTCCCCTGCAGATGAAAATGTTACTTCTTGGAGAGACAGTTCGAGTGGCAATGGCAAGTTTCTCAGCAGAAAAAGCAGCACAGAAGTTTACAGTGGAGACCAGCAGAAAACAAACTCAGAGCATACTTCAGTCCTCAACTCTGACAGATCAAATTCTGCTGTCCTACAACTCAAAGCATCACCAGATTCAAATGGAGGAAAATGCTGCAACAAATGCTTGGAAAAAAAGGGTGTGGGATCTCAAGTCTCATCAGCAAGATAGTGGTTTTTAATAGACCACTTTCTAAATTGAACCAATACCAGCAATTCCTTGTTTGAAGGAAAAAACTTGATGTTTAAATAAAAGTGTGAGGATTGAGGAAAATCTGTTCTACTGAGTCCATTTGATGTTCAATGTTGCACATTTTAAATGCTACATGAACAAATTTTTTAAAGTTACTTGAAATATTAATGCAGACTTTTGTTTACCTTTGTAATAACATTTTCATAATTGTTTATAGTATATTATACACAAATTTATTAAACAGAATATTTTTATATTGCATTTAGTTTGCAGTGCAGTGTTTATCTAAATCAAAGCTACTGTAACTTGTGGTCATTTTTTAAAATGGTTATCCAAATTCCTCCAGAGCATAATGAGAGAGATTTTGGGAGTTGTTTGAAGTCAGTATTTTAATGGACTTTTCCATTTTGAAGGACCCCCTATAAGCCTTTGTTTGTGTTTCTACAATAAAAGCAAATATACTTGCATTTTTTCATTAAATTATTATAAAACCCCCCACATTTCAAGTATTTTTCCCTTTTATACTGCAAAAAATGGCTTAAATTGGGCAGAAGAAAGGTTTCAATTAGAATGACCACGTTTTGCAGGGTTTCTTTAACAGCAGAATTTATCATGGTAGACTGAAGATGTTGTCATGTTCCTCCTAATGCTTACAAAGCTCTTCTTTTAAAGGCCTGCTCACATTGTAAAGAAAATTGCAAAATGTATCTTTTTTACCTAGACTTTGCTTTCCTTGGGATGACATTTCCTTTCTAGTGATCCTGTGAGGAGAAGAGGCGTTTTGCTACAGGAGACGTTCAGTCATACTTGTTGCAGTTAATAGTGTGGTCGTGGGCCAGCAATTCACATCAACTGTAAGAGGGAAGATAGAAGCAAAAAGGCTTTACTTGCTATTGTTCTGGGATAGCAGAAGAAAAAAGACTGAATATTCTCTCAACAATTGTATGTAGTCCCTTTTGTATGTAACATTTCACTGCTGTAAGGTTGCTTGTTTGGTCTTTTGGAGTTGAACATCACAGTTTAGCCCTGAGAATCTTTTCAGTTTTAGGCGGAAAATAGTACAGAATCTGAAGAAAAATGTGTTTAACTTCCCTTGCAGAAAAGCATGTTTGTATCTCAGGCCAACTGGCAAGGCAGAGTGCATTGCAGCTCTTGGTACGCTGGGCTGCTTTGTGACTGGAGACTCTCAGGCGATCTAATGAGAGACTTCTGAATTTCTTGGTGGCCTTTAATGTTGCCCATAAATCCAACCCCACTTCCTCTTGAGTGAGGTGGGGTTTGTCATCGTCAGTGGGAGCAAACTGAGGCCATGAGAGACCGCTTGTGCCTAAACAAACATGGGCAGTGGTTGAGTTCAAGGGCCAAATTCCGAGCTCTTAGCTGAGGAAATAGCTGTGGCCTTGTCTGCAAGGGAAAGTTTTTACTAGTTGTCCTCTAAGCCCCATGTGGAGGCTTTTTTTTCCCCCCCCCAGTGATGAGTGGCTTTTTCTGGTTAGCTTAAACATTTTTCCAAATTCCACAAGCTAAAAAGAAGCACAATTATTCCTGTGTAAAGAGGTACTTGTGTAAATGTTTAAGACAATACATCAGATAAATTCACTCCTTGGGCTAGTTCAGAAACCTTCCCAGATGAACACTGGATCTATAAAAGTAAACATCCTTCTGTCCTGGAGGACATCCCTGACCTTTCAGACAGCAGCTGAGGGCCCATCATCTCACTGCTGTGACCAAATGCAGCTTTTCCAAGTGATCCTTCATCTGAGGCAGGTTTAAGAGCTTCTCTCTAGCTGCTCCCCAAAATGCCACACTTAGAATTTTAAAAGTAGTTTGCACATTGTCACTAAAATGTAACTTTTTACAACGTTATTTCTCTTGCCTTGTTCAATGTTGTTTGTGTGCCTAACTTACTGTCAATTGCCACAGCTTTTAACAAATTCCCTGTGTTAAACAAAGCTCAGTGGTTTCAGTGCAGAATGAAGGGCTTAATGCTCCTAGTCTTGCTAAAGCTTTGAACAACTGATGATTTTTACATATTTAATTTAGAAGCTGGGGCCACACTGGTGAGGAGAGATCTTCCATGTTACTGACCACTCTGCAGAAAGCCAAGGGTGCGGCAAATCCCAGATACAGTGAGGAAACCAGGGAAGTTTTCTTCAGCAGGCTTCAATAATCTCATGTGAGAAAAGGTTCTCTTGTAGGTTTCCTTTCTCTGTTGGAGCTGCAAGATGTTATGCAGCTTCACATAAAAAAGGGATGGGTGGGTGGAATCTTTCCAATCCCAGTTTGTAATTGGGAGGATATTTAAATGTGGACATTGTAGGCCCAGGTAAATTTGGTTGCTGTCTCAGTTGTATCATATTACACCACATACCAGGCAACTTCAGTGACCAGAACTGCATGTATGTAAGAATGTGGATGTAGGGAAAGATTGTTAAATCCTTGCTCACATAATGTTTCCTGTGTGTCTTGTTGCACTGACAACTTCAGAGAGCTCCAGAGCTGCCAAGGGGATTTTAAGTCTTCCTTAATGAAAATCAACTGCAGAGGCCTGGAGGGAAGATCCATGCTCAAACAGCAGCAATCATTCCCTGGTGAGTAAAGTTTAAGGTACAAGATGATACTTTGCCAAAGCATCAGCACCTCTTGGTCAGAACTGTTCCTCAGCCCTCCTTCCAACATCAGCAGGAAACAGTGGAGCAGTAACATGTTAGCATAGGGGGCGGCAACTGCTGAAACCGGACAGCTGACACTAGTCAGAAAGGGGGTTGTAGTGTTGCAATACATGTGGTTGGACTTGCATATTTGAGCCAAGATTGTAATAGAGCCACTAAATCTCTTAAGTCTGTCATGTATTTTCACCCAGTAGCTTATATTGCTGAAAGAACTTACCTGCTTTATTCAAGAACCAATTGCCTGCTGTTACGTCTTTTTGTTTCAGAGAATTTATTTTTTAATACAGTGTTTATCTTGCAGAAACTACATCAAATTTTACTCTAGTGATGTTGCAGTTCAGCACAATTTAGGTTAAACTTTGTTTAACAACACCCCCAAAGTAGCAGAATGCAGTGGTACTCTTCCTTGCTGTATTTTTGTTCTTTTTATTTTCTTCAGCTAATTTATCTTGCAAGTATACTATAGGACAGCAAATGATAAATAGAAAAAAAATTAGACCCAGCAGTCTTGGTCCTACCATGCCTGGTACTTTTCAGTCTGGTTCAGCAGGTTGTCTGTTCTTCTGCAAGATTACTGCAAAGGTGCCAAACACCCTATCAGGCTGTGAAAGCCTTTCAAGACTGCTCTGCTTAGATCCAAGTTCCCTAAGTGTAACCTGTGGATATGCAACTAAGGAGATCTCTGGCTTGCTTGTGTTCCCAGGCTTTCCTTCCTTCCTTTTGTATCTTGTTAGCCCCTTACCTCTTCTTTTACTTTGTGGTTGGTACTTTCCCCTGAGGTTTCGAAGTCTACCTACTGCTCTGGAGTGTCCCCTTTCCCATGAAGTCTCAAGCTGAGTATACTTGCCAGAAGTACTGAGATACACAGCCACTTATATATATTTCAGTCATTCATCCTTAAAACTTGCTGTCAAAGCCATTCTTCTGCTGTTGGAACTCTGTTCTCATGTTTCCCTTTGTTCTGTGGGAGTTGCTAAGATTTCCCATTGAAATTTATTTTGCTCTTTTGTGCAGATTCACTGCACAGTCCTGTCTCCTGCAGTGTGGATGGCTCACAATGGAGACGATGGTAACCTGGCAGTGATACAGGAGCACATTACTTGCAGCTGTAGGGGGATTTCACCCAGCATTCTGATGCAGAGTACTTCACACTTCCAAATTAATCATGTTTCTCTCTGTTCTTGTTGCTTGGGTAAATATTTCACTGTTGTGTAGACTTGGGCAATGATCTATGTGAGAACCAAGGTTCTTAATTTCCTGCTTGTACAGGCTTACCTACCAAACAAGCTTCTAAACCCAATGCCTTTTTCACACTTGATAAAATGAGTCTGTTTCCATCATGTAGCATTGCTTCTTTATAAATCTGAATACAAGTAAAGAAATTCATGTCTATTGCCAAATGTTCTGGCTGAATGCCATCCCTGGTGTTCTGGCTTCATCCAGATGACGAATGTTCCCTGTCAGCCTGCAGCCTAGTGAGAAGGGACAATGGTACAGAAATACTGTAATTATCTAATCAACTTTGCTTAGAATGTTAAGCAAATGCAATTCTTTAATACTCTGGCTTTACTATAGCTGTTAATTACCATGTGCAAATGCAATTTGTACAGCAAAACCGAGAGGAGGAAACATTCACTTTTAAGTTACTTTACTCCCCTCTAGTGGTCTTATACCACACGTACGTTTATGTAACACTTCATCACTATACATTTAAGGACGGTGTTAGTACTCTGTAAAAACCAAAAGTCTACTGGTACCTTCTCCTTCCTTCTGCTCATCTTCTCTTTCTAAAGAGAAACCAGTCCAGGGGCTGGGATTCTTGCCAATGTAACTCTCTAAGTGAAATTGTTCTTTATATATTAACTTTAATTAAAGGCCAAACAGCTTTAAAACGAGTACGTGCAGAAAAATGTCCAGGCTAATGTACCAACCATTTATTTTCTGTGCCCTCAAAGGTGTTCACAACGGGTGTTGGTGTCAATGGCATCATTATTTAAACTGCAGCCAAGGCTGTAGAAACAGCAGCAGAACCCAGTCACATCTGCAGTGTTGCTGTGTGTGTTCTGTGGCACGTGCCAGTTTTGGTGCATGTCTAACTCTGGTTGGGCCTGGGGAAGTTGTGGGACATGTGGAGTCTGTCAAATGGCTGGGTTCCTCCTTTAAATGTGCCAGTTGGCCATTTTGTGTACTCAGCAGCTTTCACTAGGTGGAAAACATGCAAGAACCCTACAGGATCAGGATGGAAACTTCTACTTTTCCAGTATTTCCCTTCACTCAAGTTACTGATGTTGTAATCAACACTATCCAGGTGTGCAGCACAGGCTTCATTTAGCAATAGTTATTGGGTAAGTTCCTGGCTAAATTTTTCCTTGCTTCCTGGAATCTGTATTTTAAAGGTTTTGAAATGATTTGCTAACACCATGTCCTTGGAGAAGAACAGGGTAACTCATTGGAGGTTTTCTGCTCAGAGTTAATAAGAAAAATGTAGATGCAGGATTCACTTTTCAGAAGCTGGTTGCTCTTTTCAAACTACCCACTAGTAACTCCTCCATGTTCTTCTAGAATGCTTTGGACTAATGTTTCGAAGAAAAGAAAGGGGAATAAAAGGGGTACAGAGTCAATAAAGAAAATGTTGACAATTTTCCATTTGAAAAAATGCAGTTCTCCTAAAATACTTCATGAAATTGTGTTTGTCTTCATATTCAGTTATGGAAGAAAAATGGAAACATTCCAAGAATCAAAACATTTTTACACTCTTTGAGCGGAACCTTTTGTTTTTAAAATGACTCTTGGTTTGTATAGTTTTGCAGCTCTAAAAAGTCAAAATTGAAACAGTTTAAGAGATCCAAACCCAGCCTTTTTTCCACATGATTTTTCTTTTGTGGAAAACTTAAGTATCTCAGTTTCCTTCCAAACTGGAAGGAAACCAAATGTGAAAAGTAAAATCCTTCATAAAACGTAACTCCTGTCTTCCTGCAGTGCTCTTACAAAAGATTATTTGCCTGTGTCAGCGATGCATGTTATAATAACCAATAGCTGGGGAAACTATTTCCTACGCTTCTCAAGACTGTTCCCTTTAGGTCATTAGCAGATAGTTCTAATAAACATGAGCTGAGCCAGTAGAGGCTTTGACTCTATTTATCATTGTGGATGTCTGAGCAGTCCCTGTGGGAAGCTGTGACCAATTCATCAGCCAGGATGTTTAACTTGTTCTTAACTCTTCTCTTGAACAGCAGTGTCAGTAGTCAAACTACATCAAAATCATTCACATCAGCACATGTAGGGAGCAGGTAAGATATTTAACATTGGAGTAAAATTATCTGTGTAGCTGTAAAAAGCACACAAGCAGGCAGCTACTGCAGAAGTTTCTTAACTCAAACGAGCTGGCAGGCCCTGCCTTTGGGAGTGTGTAGGCCTGTGTGGGGCCAGATGCACTGCTGCTTGGGCATCCTGCCTGACACCTGGCAGTTCTGCAGGTAAGCACAACCCAGCTCTGCCACTCCAGCACTGCAAAGCAGTGCTTGATAGTTGGGACAAGTTTCCCTCCCTCCATTGGTAGCATCGCTATTGTTCTTTGTGGGTTCCATTTCTTAGCTCTCTGCATCAAGTCTGTGCAGTAGTCTGCTAACCTTGCAATTCCAGGCATGCATATGCTCCAGTACCTTGCTCCAAGGAGCAGATGTGGCTATTTAAGAGCTTAACACAGCCTAACACATGAGTCAAAGTAGGACTTCTGGGATCTTGTCCTTAGGAGAAGAGGGAAATTGGCCAATATGAATTCAGACTTAATGATTCTAGGTCTCCAGAACAGAGAAAATCCATTGAAACGCTGTGCCCCAGTGGAAGTAGTAGAGAGAAAGTGATTGAATAGATTCCAATATGAAGCTTATGATCCTGGTACCCCTACTTGTCAGAGCACAGAGTCATGGAGTGGTTGAGGATGGCAAAGAGCTCTGGAGGTCATCTGGTCTCCCCCAGCTGTGTAAGCAGGGCAACCCAGAGCCAGATGCCCAGGGTTTTGAATATCTCCAGGGATGGAGACTCTACAGCCTCTCTTGCACAACAATTGTAGGGAAGAATCTGCTGCCATTCCTTCAGCTTGCAATAGCAAAAACAGTGAAAGAGAATGAAGAACTCTGTGGTCATGCTGAGCTGTTACTGTGCATTCACCTATGAGACATGGTACTTTAAACCATTGCCAGATGTCAGCTCTGTATTTCTGTTGGGAAGCTCACTGCTGTTACTATCAGAAGCAGTGATATGACTGGTAAGAAATCTTTGCTAAGATCCCTCATAATGGGACACATTCCCCATCCCTTATAATTACTCATTTCCATTTTTGTAATTTCAGAAGAATTGAGAGTGTTGACAAGAACAGGTCTTAAAAGTGACTATGCAAGTGGCCATATCCCAGTTAGTGGAAGTTCTGTGGAGTCATCAAGTTCTGGAGTCACCTAAGAAATGGCCTACCTGCTGCACGTGTTTCTGCCTTGCTGTCAGAGTGTCTTTGAGCACTGTTGCAGTTTGCTTAGACCTGGTGTCGAGTGGCAATGGCAGATTGTCTGGAAGTTGCTTCCTGTGCTCTTCGTATACTGCAACAGGCCAGTCTCACTTGGGGCTTCTGAGAGCTTTTGGAACATGATCAACCTTATAAATTAAATCACCACACTGTCTGCTGGATGCTTTCTTGCAGAAGTGCTGGCAACTGTGGAACATACTTTGCTGATCATCTGAAGAGTAGCAGCTTGCACACCTGGCAGCTGTCAGACAGCTTTGCTGGGAGCACGGCTGCTGATAGCTCAGGAGCACGGCTGAGCACTGCAGGCTCACACCGGTTTATAGCTGGGATTTGCACATTAACACACTGTTGTACTTCCCAGAGTCTTTCTGGGCTAAATCCCACCTGCATACTGCACAAATGGAAGAAATTTCTCGTATTTTTTTTTTTTACTCTAGTCCTTCAATCATGCTTAACAAAGAATTTAATTCCAAATGTGTTACAAGAGCTCTCCTCTCCAGCATGGGTTTTGGTTAAGCACAGCATGAACATTTCCCATATTATGTGTGTAGCCAGTGGCATAATTGATAATATTCTCCTTAAAATATTTAGATTTTATTTTTTCCTTTTTTTAAAAATTTTTTTCTTGCAAATGGTATTGTACAGTTTTTGACCACAGGCAGAGGAAGGTCAGCTTGTGAAACAAACCTGTCAAAGCAGGGTAAGTAGCTACCAGAGCTGTCTAAGTCAACCACCCTTAAAAGGAAGTTTGTGATACCCCTGGGAGGAGACGGGGAAAGGTGGAAAACAAACAAAACAAGATATCGCAGAAAAGGCTAGTAAGATTTCAAGTGCTGAGATGCCCTAAAAGAAGCAACCTTCTTAAGGATTCCATGGGGAATGACCATTGTGGGCACATCAGTGATCTACTGAAGTGATACAATGGTATGGTTGTTTTTATAACCTGTTTAACTCTGAATTTTTTATCTGTTGAACATGTGTACGAGAGCATGCCACATACGTGAATTCTGAAGACTTTTTACAAGCTGGAGTAAATTCAAAAAGCAGTAATTTCTTGGTTAAAGAGCACTTCCAGGATTTCTCTTTGTATTTTCACTGCGCAGGACTCTGAATGTTTAGTCAGCAAGACTGCAGAGACTTGTTGTTGTTCACTGTTTGTGACAAAACTCCAGGTAGACAAAAACCCTGATGTACGCACAATGAATGCAGAGAACTGAATATTTTGAAAAGGAGGAAAGGCTTTGTAGCCAATTGTATGGAAGGAATTATTTCCAGTTCTCCATAATGTTTTTGAATCCATGGAAGAGGCTGTTTTCAGAAACTTCACAGCTCTAGCTTGGCTTAGCTGATGGATTAGCATTCACCACACCAAAGCCAGGGCATGCTCTGAAGTCCACTGAAATAACTAGAGAGGGAAAAAAAATTATCTCGAGCTTAGACTAGGCTTGTAGTGCCAAAGGAAATTTCTCCAGATCATTGCAGTGCAGGGAAACTCTGTTTTCCCAATAGTTTATCATAAAGTGTGTCCAGACTGGAGCCTCTGAAAGATTTCCTTATCTTGAAAAGGCAGCATGAATCTCCTTATTTACATCATCCACTTTTCATCCATAAAATTACACTTCCTTCCTTTTACTGATGAACAGGACTGGGAAAAGTCAGCCTTACTGTATGTCCATGTATCTATAGATAGATAGATATAGATGTCCTTTTTCCCAAGCATCTCGTGCCCATGAGTATTCCTTGGCTCTCCCTCTTGGGTGTCAGATGACATTTCCTCTGCTGACTCTGTGCCTCGTCGACCTCCATTCTTATTTGTCTGAAGTTATGTGGTAATTTTTGTTTTGTTCTGAAAGGAGTTCACAAAGCTAGAAACAGTTTGCTCAACATCTTTATTTAAAATTTGTGAAGTGTCAAAACCTGTCCCTTTAAAAAAGAAATGCAGCAAACCAATCTCTTCTGAACTCCACCCCATTCATCACAGTAATAGCAATTTTGGGTGGACCTGCTGTTGATAATTTGTAAACCACTAGGGACATTTTAGAGGCTGTAATTCCATTTTTTAAAGATCTTTAAAGATATTTTTTTAAATGTTGGAATTACTTTCCCAATTAAATGTAATCTCAAGAATTTGTACTAGACACTGGTAAAAGTTACTTGCATTTCAAGTGTTCTAAGTAATAAATTTTAACTTATCTCTGTATCTGAATTTTTTTGTAGGAGAGAAAAAAAAGGGTTTAAAAAAAAATAAAATAACAAAGAGCTTTCTTCCTGTCCCTTTCCCACTCTCATGGAGTATGTGGAATCTATTGCAGGTTCCTATTCACATATCTTCTTTTACTTCATTTGGTTACTTGTGAAATTAATATATTTTTGAATTAACTGCAATTATTATTTCCTGCTTTTTTCTAAAGAAAGGCAGCTTGATTGATTTGGATTATATAGATACTTTATGGCTATTTGGTTTAGGACACAATCAGTTTGCTGTGAGTTGAGCCAAATGAGAAGGGGCTAAATATGAAAGAAAATCATTTATAAAGTAACAGGAGGTTTCCTATTGATGTCTGTGGGCTGAATATACTCAAGTTAACAGTACTGGAAGTGCACAATGCAATATATTGAAGATGTATGCATTAATAAATGGATCATGTTCTCCCCAGTGTGATGGACAAAGATCTTGCATCTAATGGACATTTTGAGGCAATGAAGACTGGCTGCTGGAACTCATGAACCTGATAAAATAACGCTCCAGTGATCCTCAGTAAGTAAATTTTAATACTTTCAACAGACAAAGTGGGAGGGAAATCCCCAAATGATTTTATACCAGTAAGAAATCACAGACTGTAGATGAGATTGCCTCACTTAGTTTACTGGTATCTAGAAAACCTGAGGAAATGAAGTCAGCCTTTGGAAAGTTACTGAATAAAGGAAAGTGCAGATCAGAGCGTCCTGAATTCTTTCCTGGGCAGAGACTCATCCCTGTCCCATGTGAGTCAGCGGTGTGCTCCTGTACTGGAGGTGGCCAACTCCACGTGGGGCTGCTTTAGTGGGAGTGCAACCAAGCAGTGCAGGGAAGTGATTCTTCCCTTCCTTTGGTACTTTAGAAACTCCATCTGCACTACTGTATCCAGCTCTGGGCACTCTGGCACAAACCACCCCAGAACAAACCAAAGCAAACCACCCCCCGCAGCCCTAAACCCCAAACCCACTGACAGCTGCAGCAGGCGTGGCAGAGGGCCACCACCATGGCTAGGGGATGAAGCAGAGGGTTATTCAGACTTAAGAAGCAAAGGTGAAGGAGGATCTTACTGCTGTCTTCAGGGTGTAGAGGAGATGGAGCCTGACTCCTGTGGGTGGTGAGCAGTGGTAGGATGAGGCACAGGCACAAATTCTAGGAAGGGAGATTCCTACTAGTTACTAAGAAAAATTTATCACAGTGAGGATTGTAAAACAATAGCATAGGTTATTCCAGGAAAGTGGAGTGTCCATCCTTGGAGACATTCAGAACTCATCTGGATAGAGCCTCAGCAGGCTACTCTGAAGTTGGTCCTGCTCTGAGCAGGGAACTGGACTGAATGACCTCCATGAGTTCCTTCCAACTTCAATTCATCATCGATTCTATGAGAGCTGAATGCAATGCTCTCATAGTGTTATTTCTCAAAGGAAGGGCCTTGCAAATGGAATGTGGTGGGTTCAGAGTCTAATCCCTGGTCTCTTATTACCTATTTTATTATTTCAACTGCATCATGGGGCAACTCCCTATCAACCGAGACATCACACAGCCAGAGGAACACAAGGATGGAAAACAGAGGCAGAGACACCCAATCCCTTGCTGACAGTGTTTGAAGGAATGTAGGGCCTGATTCAGCTGCCTTTGTTGGAGTCAGTAGGGAATTCTGCATAAGTGAGAGTTACAACAAGAGGCTCTTGGTTACTGATTTCCACCCACTTGGAATGTATTAATTCAAATAGAAAGCTGTATCCATTTTGCTCAATGTTTTAGCCTCAAAATTCATCCAGCAGTTGGCATTTTATGCTAAGCCACAAAAGTTGTTTCACTTTGCTTCTGAGTTTACAGGTGGGGTTTAAGAGGTCATTGGGGACAAATGTGAGATTGAGGAAGCTTGGCTTGCAAGTGTTATTCTGGCAAAGTTCCCATTAAATTTGACAAGGCTATAGCTGACAGAAAGTAGTAGTATACGTATTTCCTTTTCTTGCGCTAAGGCTGGATTAAAATTTTTATTTTTAATTCAAAGAAACAATTGCTATTGTTAAACTGGGTTTTCTAGCAGTACATGTAGAATTCACTATATCACTACATGCATTGTATTAGACTGGGATTAAAAAAAAATCCAATGTATTTTAGTTTTGTTTCTATTCAACACTACCCTTATAAAAATAGGTTGTGTTTTTCCTTCCTGGAAGACAGAATGGAAGTCATAGAATTTCTTCTGGTTATCTTTTCTGTAGGACCCCCATGAAAAACTCTGATTATGTAATCTCATATTCCTTGGAGGTATACTATAAGTTTCACTCTTACTAGGTAAGGATTGATTTAAAATGAGGCCTAGTTTTAGAAAAGAAAACAACTATGAATGGGGTACAGAACTTTCCTGAGAAATAGTACTGAGAAGGGAGTGTCTGAATTGGGGCTCTCTTGAGTTTCCTCGTGCTTTCTTTCTCACTGATATTGAAGAATCTAGGTGTTTTAGAGGAGTAAGAACATTTGTGTCATTTGGGTCTTAGTAAGGACAAACCTATAATTTTTGGTGATATAAAAATTTGCCTTGTTTTAAATTAAAGGTATTATTTTGTTTAGAACAACTCTGTGCTAAAACTATTCCATAGAGGCATAAATAGGAGAGATGTGTTTTGAGTGTGATAAAATATTACAGGTTTATGCCCATCTAGGATACAACTGAGCTAAAATACTGTAATTTCCCTAGAAGCACAAAGGCCCATAATATCTAAGCCAAGGAAGACCTTTTATTTCTTATATTATAGAAACATCAGTCCAACACTTTGCACAGTATCACAAATTATGGAATTATATGTTAATGTAGGTTGGATTTTCTCCTCCATCACTATAAACTCAGCTGACAGATTAAAACTTCAAATAAAACCATTTGTAAAAATGAAGTAAAAATCTTGAGTGAAATAAGTCCCCTAAAAGTTATCATTAATGGATTCCATAGCTGCTTATCACAGCTTTCTGACCAAACAGCATTAAGAAAAATGGGTGACAGTTTTATTTTGACTTTCTATTTTTTTTTTTAATTTTTATTTTTTAGATTTTAACCAGCTAATTGGTTGTCTGGATGTAATTACTGTTTGTGCTTGTAGCATACTTAAAAAAATACACACATCAAAACTTTCCCACACTATTTGTTTTTATTGGCACAATCAAGGCTCTCTTAATAAAGAAATATGTAACATGGACATACTTATTTTTGCTCACTTTGATTGGAGTAAATTTACAGATTAAAAAAAATGCAATTATTGCTAAGTTCATACAAATTCAAATAAAAAAAACCCACTTCATGAAATGAACTTCCAATTCTATCACAGTATCCAGTAATAAGATTTTTTCTTTTTTTGCAACAATTCAGAGTAATTTACCTCAACTATGACAATTCTGCAGAGTGTCCTTCAGGAGGAGAGGAAGGAGTTGTGGAAGATGAAGAGAACTGGCCAGCCAAAGGCCAGGAAGGAGGGAGACCAGTACTTGGCAACACTGCTGCTGAGCACAAAGATCACCAGCACTGAACACTTCAGTGTTTTTGTGGAATTCAAATAGCAGAACAAATAGGTATGTCACTGAGACATAAATTTTAATAATATAGGCACAGTATAAAATGATTTCTGTACACGATGTTGATGAGCACAGGGAGGTGCACTAAGGCATGGTTAGCTAGTAGCATGTCTTTTACTAGAGGAATGTACTGGACTTGATATAAACTGTGTTTGTGTAGTTATGTGAATATTAAGATCATTGTTTCCCAGCTGATACCTAATTGCAAAGGGTAGTTTTGTCTTTTCTATCATTCCCTCTTATAATCAATCGGCCTGTAATTATCCTCCCTGGATTTTGGGCCCTACTACCACAGTCCATGCCATCTACATCCTCCAAAAGACAGCGATAGGATCCTCAACCTCATCTGGAAGAATCAGCATTGAGAAAAAATAGATGCTTCATTCCACTGTGCATGCAGCAATGCTGTTGTGTGCCTTTGTTTTGGTATCTTTTATTTCTGGGTTTGAATCCATGGTTTCATCAAGGAACTCAAATATCACTGAGCTTCCAGATCGTGGTTAATCTAAGAGTTTATCTTTCTGTTTGTCACGAGAAATGGTGATCAATTGGATCATCAGAATTGCTTCTTTGTTGCTTTTTTCCCCCCCTTGAGTGAAACTTCGAGTGGATAATAAGTGTTTTGGAGTCCATATAGAAATCTGTTTGTCTAGATGTTCTTCAGAGGCCAAATGTTTGCAAAGACTCAAGTGGCTGTGGGAAAGCCACTTAATAGGAGCTCTGTTCAGCAGCAGAGAGCAGAGGTTGTTTTAAGTCTTTTGTTTGTGACATTATATTTTTCTGGTGGTTTGAGAATCCAGGTGGGACTATTTTAAAGTTGTCAACAATATAAGTACTTCTAATATATAAGCATATTCTTTAAAATGACACACCAGAAGTTGATGATGTGCTACATATTTTACTAGATTAATGAACAGACAGTCCACATATCATGTAACATTACTTCATATAGTGTAATCCACATTTCTGCAACCATGCAAGATACCAAAAAATACATCATAAAATGTCCTAGAAGATATGAGAAAGTCACCCCACTAGCCTGTGACACAGACTAGATATTTTTCTGGTAGCTCATCCAGAAAATCAAAGTGGTTGAAACAGAAAATGCTGAAGCCAAAAGAATGTTTGAGTAAATAGTAAGCCAGAATTCCTTTCATAACGCACTTTTGTTTACTGGTAAATTCTACCTCCACACTATAAACATAATTAATAAATACCTGACAATATTTTTTGTTTCTAATATGTTTTAGACATATTTACCTTTTATATTTATTAAATAAATGCTTAGATTTTGCTGTATCCATAGGTGAGGGGGAAGGAAGAGAATTGTATAGCAAGGTACTGCATGTTCTGAGTTTCTTAATAGAAGGGACAATTACTACCACCTTTATCCTGATCTCTTGGGTTTTGAGCAAGTTTTAGTTTGGCATTGCAAAAGAAATACAAAATCTTTTAAACAATGCTGTATTGTCCCTTCAACAAGCATAAACATAAAAAGAATCTTATGTTTGTCTGCTTATGTGTCAGACAAACAAGAAAAACTTGGAAAAATACAATTCCTATTTATTCAGCTGGATTGTAGCAGGAAAATTAACATTTTGCATTAATCACAACCCCTAATTTCTGTTTCTGTGGTGCAAACTGCAAATCAGTAACACTCTACTTGCAGAGTTGAAGTTAATTCCCTTGGTTCATTTTGTACAAGTTACAAAATAATGGTATAAGGTGTGGGTACCACTGTCTTGAGCCCTGTTCAGACACACTGAAGGAGCATACTCTGTATCCCATCACTTCTTTCTTGTACCAATATCTCATAGTATTTCACTGCACATATACATTTCACCTGTATACTAAGTGTCCATCTAAAAGTTTCCATGTTAAACTGTTAAACAGTGACATTGAAATGGTCAGAATCAAATGCCTGTTTTGCAATTTGCAGAAACTACCAGTTTTCTTGATGATAAAAATCAGCCAAAAGGATTAGAGAGCTGTTATTGTGGTGAGTACATCGTTCAAATACTTCTGTGTATGTTTAGAAGGATAATGCATTTTTTTATATGTAATACATAAACTACTGTTTGAAACTATATATTTTAAATAGCATCTAGCATATCTTGTTCACCATTACATTTCAGCTGCAAACAGAGATTGGTACTAGGAAATCTTACATGGTACTTCCTTTTTTCCTGATACTGTATTAGTGGCAGAGTACCCCGTGCATTTATCTTTGGGCAGGGTGGCTTGGCAGCTGCTGTGGGTGGGTGGTCAGCTGTTTGCTTACAAAATTGTGCAGCTGAGCTTTTGCAACATCAGTTCAATAATACAGGGCCACTCACCATCAGCACCTCCCTGAAACTAACAAAAAATGAAACCACCTGCAAATTAGGAAATCCAACATTTCTGCCAAAATATTTCTATGTGATGAGCAGCAGAATGTATAAGTGTACTTTACTTTCAGTCTAATCAGTGTTTGCTTTTTTCATTTCTTTATATTTTCTGTGTATGTTGAAATGGGATAATCCTGGCATAGAGCTACTTAACAAGAGCATATTGAACCTGGGCTCCAACTCTGACTATTGTATCATGTTGTGTCCCATCACCTGGCCCCCCTTCCCAAATTACTTCAGTATTAAAACTTTCTGCCTTTCAGGGAGTGCTGGTGGTTTGCTCTTCAGGACTTCTAAATCAACCCAAAAGCATAAATAAAAACTGCACGGCTTCTTTTCCTTTCCTCGACAAGGATGAGGCAGGCATTTGTAGAGATTGAGGAGTATGTACAGAAGAGCTCGGTGCCTCGATGTCTGTGCCATGCCAGTTCCTAGAAAGTGCATTATTCACCCTGCAGCAGCCTCTAAGGTAAAGGAACGTCGTTGCTGTTTTTCCTTACAAGGGAAACAGATACTTTCATGGTTTTCCACAAGCTATAGATGCAAAACGCTGCACCTCTAGGAGATAGGTATAGATACATATACATGCAGATGTGTATGCCTTTAGACTGAGGCACGGGCGTCCACTTCCTTCGGTTCCCGCAGCGCTGCCTTACCCTTGGCGGCTCAGCATTCCGGCTCCCCCAGGCGCTGATGCTTCAGCCGCCCAGAGCGCCGGGGACCCGCGGGGTAACCCGAGCTGGCAGCGCTGCCCGCCCGCAGCCGCCTCGGCAGCGCCCCGTCCTCCCGGGCAGGACGGCGCGGTCCCCGGGGCGCCGGCGGGGGCCGAGCATCCCTCCAGCCCCGCGCCGGCCGCAGGTGACCCTCGGCGGGCCGGGCCGGGCCACGGGTGTCCCGGCACCGGGGGGAGCCCCCGGGGTGGCGGCTCGGGGGTGGGGGGACATTTTTATCCCCCTCTCTCTCGCGAGAAAGTGTTGGGCGGGCGATACTTGAAGAGGAGAGGGGGGGAGAGAGGAGGGGAAAAAGGAGGAGGAGGAGGAGGGAGGGGGCAGCTGGAGCCGCAGCTGGAGTAGCGGTGGGTGCAGCGGCCGCAGCTGGAACAGCAGCGGGGACGGCGGCGGCTCCAGCGGTGCGCGCCCCTCGCTCGCTGCGGCTTCTCCCGGGCCGGGCGGGCTGGTGGGGCTGTGCGGGGGGCGCTGCCCGCACACGGCGGGGCTGCCCGCACCCCGCACCCCGCGGGGCCGCTCGGGCAGCCGGCGGGGCTCCTGCCCGGGGCGCGCTGCCAGCCCCGCGGCGGCTGCGG
>JAWWEE010000016.1:10994872-11014930 GCA_035221455.1 Xenops minutus
GGCGCGCTGCCCGCCCCGCGGCGGCTGCGGGAGCGGCGGGCGGTGCGGGAGCCCCGCGGTGGGTGCCGGTGGGGCGGCGGAGCCCGGGCAGCCCCTCGCCACGGCCAGCGCCATCCCCCGCGGGCGGGACAGCGCCGGGGCTGCGCGGGGGGCCGGCGGGGGGCGCGGGGCGGCCGCGGCCGCTTCCCCTCGGTGCCTAACCCCGCTCCTCCTCCTCCTTCTCCCCTCGCAGCTCCCGCGGAGGAGAGGCCGGTCGCAGACAGGGCGGCGGGGACCGGCGCGCAGGAGGCGGCGGCCGCTCGCAGCGCGGGGCTGGGGGACGCGATGTGGCGGGGGCGGCTGCTGGGGATCGCCCTGGCAGCTGCCGTGCTCTGGGCGTCCCAGGCGGGCGCCGCCGCCGCCGGGCACGGCGAGGGCGTGAGCGGCAAGGAGAGCCGGTCCAGCCGGGCCAAGCGGCGAGGGCACGGCGGCGGGCACGACGCGCTCAAAGGGTAGGTGCGGGGCCGGGCCGGGCACGTCTGCCCGTGTGTGTGTGTGTGTGTGTGTCCGCAGCCAGCACCCTTCGCGGCCGTGGGAGCGCCCCGACCCCCCCGGGGCTGCCCGTGCCCAGGAGCAGTTCGGGCGGGGGCGCCGGACCCATCGCAGGGTACCGCGGCCCCCCCGCCCTCGCTGCACCTCGGGCTGGGCGATGCTTCGTGGGGATGAGCGGCAGCAGCGCCGAGGTTGCTCATTTATCTGCAGGGAGGCCTCAGATAAAGGCACGCTGCGGGCTTGTGCATTCCTCCCGCATCCCGCGCTGCTGCTGCGTGTAAAGCCGCGTAGCGATAAGGCCCGCAGCCCAGCGTGCCCTTTCCAGCGGCTGCCCTCTCTCATCTCCTCCTTGAACCTTTTGTGATGCGCACCTTCTCTTGCTCTCAGGTGGTCTGTCTAGCTACCTGGTACTCGTGTGAGTGAGCCCAAGCATACAAGAATCTAATTTCTTATGAAATATTGTGGTACATGCTTAGCACAGCGGTTTTTCTAAAGGGCAAATCTGTGAAACAAACTTTTCCCTCCTTCTAATGCAACACCTTTCCAATGCAGAAATAGTTGTGAAGTCGGCTGAAAGGCATTGGGTGCATTTGCAATTGAAAATCCAGTTCACTGCAAAGGTGAAAAGCTGGCAATATAGGAATGAAAGAGAGGTTTCCCTTTTCAGGTGTTCCAATGTGCCTTTTCATCCCATAGCCAGATTTTTCATTTGTCAGACAAGACAAATGTAGCAAAAATTGTGTTAAAATAGTTACACCTCAGTAAGGGATGCAAGTTATTTTCTTTCTTTTCCCCAATTCCTCAAAAAGGAGCTGTTACAACTTTGTTCTTAGAGGCCTTGATAAATATACTTTAGTTTCTTGCTAACTTCCTCATAGTTCTGTAGTAGTTTTTACCTATATTTGGATTTACAATCTTGGCTTTTCTAATGTTTGCCTGATTGGAAAAGGTTTATGTTTGTGTTTGGATATGTTTATGTTTTGCTGCAAAAATGGATGCAAGGTGTCAGCATTGTATTTCATGGATCTGATTTTGTAGGATCAGGTGCTCTTATTTTGTTTCCTTGTCACAGAAGAAAGAGTTTGCCTAAGCAGATTCAAAGTAGATGTGACAAAAACTAGGAGGTGAAAAGGGTGTAAAGTTTGAGGGACTCGTTGCAAGCAATAAAAGATAAGGAAAAAACATTTATCAGAAAGTGCCTTTATTCTTTAGGGTTTTATAATGAAGTTTCTTGTTATAGAACTCTGAGTTAATATCAAACTAATAAACACCATTTTTTGCCTGTGCTGACTTGGTGGAAGTTACAGGCATGTTAGCTGAGGATAAAATTTCCTTGGTGTATGTAACTTACTCTAAACTAGGCTAGTTTAGACAGTAGTAATAATGCATCAAGGCATGACATTTCAAGTGTTAAGGATTTTTGAAATTTAAAATGAATTAGGGTAAGTATTTAAGCTGGTGAGTTGATTCTCATGTTTAACAGGATCCTTCCATATTTTCTGTACTTTGCAATAATTCTTCCTTTAATTGTGTATTATCTATGAGTTATATATCTACATAGTAATCTGCAAATCTGGAGATAATGGCAACATCAATATTAGGTATTCTTGATATTGATCAGTTATTTGGAATATTGCAAATCTGAATGAGTGTCCCTGGCAAGCAGATTCTTAACAAGGGTATAATATTTTGTCACATGATCTGAGATACAGTAAAGACAAATTATTAGCTTGCTCTCTTGTTAGACCTTTTTCTGTAACCCTGACTTCAGGCTGAGTGTAGATTACTTGAAGGACAGTAATTTTGATCATTGTTGGGTGAATCCTGCTGGATATTTCCAGTTTAGGTACACTCTCTTAGGTACAATGTACTGTACAATGTGAATAAAAAGAATTGTCATTTTAACAGACAAGGTTGGAACGAATTCTTTGGAAGGACAGATGGAAAACATATTTTGAATGTACAGGAACTGTATATACATTATTCATTGTAATTGGAGGACTAAAACACTAAAAATATGATTTTACAAGGAGACATACTATTTTTTTAACTTGTTCATCAGTACAAATACATTTGGGAATCTGATAGTTGTAATACAAGTCATAACAGATGCTGGGAAACTTTATTTTCATGTTACTGTAGTTGACAAGGACTTTTTCTCCTTTTGCAGTGAAGTTGCTCTGACTGTAAGGAGCACAGGGGTTCATTTTTAGAGTAAACCCTGTATAATTAGGCTATTTTTGTGTTTGATTATAATGACTATTGGAAGTCTTTTAGCACTTGAGGGTATTGAGGTTAACCTGTTTGTAAATACTAATCTTGTATGTTAAAATGAAGAAGGCTAATATGTTTCAATTCCTGTGACTTTTCCAGCTTAACATTTTTTACTGCAGGCTGTTGATTGCAGGAGATGTTTGGTTTCCTCAGTGTGACCTTTGCCTCATTGTTTATGCCAGTGAGCTGTCTGAATGCATAATGTGTTTCTAGAAGTGTAGTTTAATCTTAATAATTGGAAATTATTTGGAAATGCCTCTTATGTTCCCATTTTAAGACTTTAAGCTTACTGCTCATGCAGTTCAAGTTGATCCAGCTATGAAGGCATCAGAGGTGAAATCCTTGTAATGCCATTTGTGTTTAGCCTAAGACAATGTGTATTTATGTGCTGGTGCCTGATGCCTCTAAGTGATCAGAAAGCAATCAGAATAAAGGCAGTAATTATTGGAAACTATAACTAGATTTTCCATTCATGGAAATGTTGCTGGAATTCACTGTGATTCAGCAAGCTAAAATAATAAGCTGTTACTGAGACAGTTATCCTCTGGATCCCCAGAACTTTATCACAGATGTTGCTGTACTGAATTATAAGACATCAAGCCATTATCCTGCTACCCCTTAACCACCTAAGAATGTTGTGTCAAACTTCTGTAAGAAATAAACCCTACAAAACTGGCCACCGATGGGAAGTTCTTTCTAAACAATATGTACCTGAGGACAACCCTTTATGTGTGTTTCAATCATTTGAATGTGAAGTAAAAGATAAGTACTGGTGATTTGATTGGTACTTGTCTGAGTACAAGAAATATTGTGCTTGGAAAAGTTAGAATTAATTAGGATTTCCCATTTTCTGATGATGCTAGACAGTGACTTCAAACACCATGAGTATCAGTCAGTTCTTAATATTTTAAGCAATGTTTGTCAGGTTTATCAGCCTCTTTTCAATATAATGGCCAAAGAAGGCAATGAGTTGTCTAAAAAATAGCAGAAATTTTGAAAGGACTAAAATTTCTTCAAGATAGCTCAGTCGTGACATGTTTCTAATTAAGAGACTAATTAAGTGTATTTGTGCAAGAATGATTGAATTTCTTTGTTTTTATTAAGTTGAAATGATAGCGAATATTGCAGAACAGAATAGCTGGCTCCAAAGTGTTTCATTTAAGTCTTGGATGAAAGCTATTCAACAGAGGATTGAGTTTTTTTGGACCAATTTCTTTTGGTTATCTCAAGTGAAGACCACAGGTTTACTGATATACTTACTTGAGTAAAGTTGGTTGGATTTTACCCTCTTTATGCATCAGTGCTTCATGAAATAGAATAAATCTTATAAATCTATAACATAATTCTAGTGTTCAACTATATAATTAGGGCTTCTGGTTTTCGTTTTAAGCCAGTAATTACCACTAAAAGCCTGCTGAAGGAAAGCAGTCTTTCTGTACTGGTAAATATTTGTTTATATTGAAAAAACCTCAAACATTTTTCTTGCCGATTGTGGCCTGCACACCTCTGGGCAGCTGCTGGTTGCCACACCTTGGCAGTGGTGCTCTGTGAGCAGGAGGCAGCCTGAATGCTTGGGAATAAAAGACTTAATTAAAAATACACATGGGTTGCTGTAATACCTGATGTGCTGGAGCACCCCCTTGGCTGCCAGGTGGCATGGCTGGACTCCCTCCAGCCCTCTGTGCCTCGCAGGGTAAAGCTTATATGGAGGACGGAGACCTTTCATGCCAGCACATCCCAGTGTAAAACCTTGGCAGCTAAGTGTAGTGTTAAGGTCCTGCACCTCTCTGAATTTATTTGCCAATGGTTATGATACTGTTTTTTTGTTATTGCATGATCCTTGGAAATCTAGTTCTAGAGTGAAATGAGCTCATACACCTTGGCACTGCGTCCCATGTGCGTGTTCCTTTCTTTCAGTAAGATGTGATTTGATAGAGGTGTGACTTTCTCTGGGAGCAGGAGGTATAGATGAAGAGTAGGGAAAGGAGACAGAACCAAGGAAGAAGCCAGTACAGAATCCCTTCTGTGGCTGGCAAAAACTATTACTGACACTTGCTGAAGGGCTGATATTTAAGGAGGGAATAACACATTTTCAGTTCTGATCACATAGATGTTTTCCCCTGGCTGCCACAACAGGTTTTGATTGCATATTAATACATACTTGCATTCTTGTTCTAGTTGCATGTTGTTCTTCAGCCTGAAGAAAAACAGTAAAAAGTAAATAATCTTCAGGGCTTCGTAATCAGTCTTTGTACTCTTCATTTAGATTGTTGAATCCTGTCATTTTAAAAGGCAGAGCATTAATCCCAATTCTGGTTTATTGGTTATGGGGATAGACTTTTGGGCCTGTGTAGTTTGTAGTGCAGAATTAAGGCTTAATTGATTTTGGCCATGACAGGGAAAAACCATCCTATGGTTAAAACTCTTGGTGAGTACTGTTGTAGTCTCCCTTTCACTGGTGAGCCTCTGAGGCACATGTGAGTGTTACCAACCAACATCTTCGCCAGTCTTCCCCTCTGACCTTTCCTCATATTGTAGCTGGACACAAATAGCTTTGAAGTGCCATGTGTCTCTCCTAAAATACATTGGAGAAATACTCTATTATCATTTGATGATAGTAGGTCACAAATACAGAAAAAATAGGGAAAAGGCTACAATAAACAGTGTAGCAGCATTTGTGATGTACTGTATGAAACATGATTGTTTTGGAAATACTGTAAAATCGGCCTGGGAGACTGAGATGAAGCAGGTTTCCAGTGACCAAGCACCACTTTGCCAGTGCTGAAGATCAAGAGAGCAAGACTAGATATAATTCTTTCCCTTTCTTCCCTTATTTATTTATTTATCTATCTATTTTTGTCTGCACAGCTCTTGGCTGTATCAGGCTGGCCTGATACACTGACCCAGATGCTGCTAGACTGGTCACAGCTGGCCTGTGATGGGTTTGTACTTCATGTACAGAGCGAGTGGAGAATTTCACATCAGTTTTGTCACATTGTGTCCCATCACAGGAAGGTGCCTTTCTGTCCTATGTCCTGAGGGGTCCTGTATAAGGCTGATTGTGGCTATGACTTAATTGCTTGGCAGGTTAGAAACAGATTAATCTTACAGCTCTCACTCAGAAAACAAGAGATGTCATGGATTGCACTTTGTTTCTTTCTTTGTGCTCCAGGTAATAATTTTCTTTAGTGGATTTGTTATGCAATCATCTAATGTTACATGTGGTGGTTTCTTTCTGGAGACTTTCTGATCTCAGTTTGTTGGTGTTTAGCTGAACTGTTATTGATTGGGGAAAGGTGGTGTACTGTCTTTAGAAACCGGAGGCAGAAAGGGTTGGGGGAAGAACAGCACCTGCAGGGAGTGTGTCTGGTTGGAGCAGGGTGCAGTAATTTGCAGTTTGCAGTGCAGGTTTCCTGAGAGAATTGTTTGGAGGAGACAGAAGAAACCTCTGGCTAAACACAGCTGCACTTTCCTCAACTGAGGGCCTATTGAAGATCTCTAAAAGCAGACTTCTCCCCTGTTCTTAGGAAGCCCAAGGTACATTTTGTGTTCAGTGGTGGTTCCACAAGTTGTTCACCAGGTTCAGTCACATCGGGGTCTGTTTCCCTTGTTGACTGGGAACGCTTCTACTCTGTCAGCTTCACACAGCAGTGTCAGAACCTGTGCTGGGCTCGAGGATGCAGAGCTGGAGTAAGCACAGGGCTGCTCTCAGTTCATTTGGGAGCAACGGGAGGATCACTGAGTTACCGTTTGGCATGGACAGCCCATCTGTCAACTTCATTTACAGTCGTCCTTATCAGATAAAATTGCAGCTTCTGTTTTCCTGCATGCTTGTTTTCCTTTCCTGTGGTGTGTTTCTCAGCAGTGCAGCTCACTTAAGACAAACTCTGTCATTCATCTTCCATCCTGCAAACTTGAATGTTTAGTATGTGAACTTCAATACAAGTTTTGACAAGTTTCACTTTAAATGTGTTCATAAACTCAAGCAACCTGTGATTATTAGAATACTGCTACCCCAAATGAAAGGCCCCAAGCATTTAGCTACATGGATCCCCAGGAAAACTTCCTCTTGATGGAAATGTAGTAGACATTGGATAATAGGAGGCAGTCTCTACTTAAACAAGATCTTTGAATGTGTACATATAGAAATAGTAAAAATTTAATAACGAGCTCTTTTGTTTTGCAGTAAGATTGCCTTCCATCTTGTTCCTCTTCTTTATCTCCCTGATGAACCCTAAAGAGGAAGAGGATATAAATGCATGTCTGTCACTTTGGTCTTACTCCCCAGACCCAGGAAATATTTTTGTTCAATGGAACAATTGTGGCCTGAGTGTTTCTGATTAACCATTGCACTATGCTGGAAAATATATTTTCAGTCTTGTATTGTGGGTGTCTCCTTTGGTTGTTTTCTCATCCATTCTGATTTTCCCACTTGGTTTTGTTTATTTAATTTTTCTTAGAAGGATTTCAGACCTGCTGAACAGCCTCATTCAGGCTAAGGTTGGTGTGCAGATAGAGGCATGATGATAATCATTTGCTTTTTTACGACAGTTCAGTAAAGTTGGGCTCTTCTTTGGAAGGTACATTGGGATGTAAAATGTAGCCTGTTAAATTAAACCCTCTGCTTTCTGGTTTTGCTTATAGATCTTCACTGAAGTATGAAGGAGTTTTAGCTTTTATCTAGAAGAATATTTTGAATGTTGACTTGCTGGAGAATCTGTTGTTTTCCTTTCTACTTCTCATTTTATGAAATGATTCATGACCATTAAAGCCTCAGAAATACCAAATGAAAGCCGCAGTTCTTTTGTCTACAGTCTTAATCATTTTCATCCTCTTTTTCAAGCTTCCCTCTCTCTCATGTTTTGCTGGAGGACATCAGAATATCCAGTGATGTTCAGCTGAGGTTTCCTTTCAGGAACATTATTTTCCTGTCTCTTTTCTCCTTCTTTGTTTTTCCCACTAATATTCCATCTTTTTCACTTTCCTATATACGGAGTAAATTACCAGTGTCTGCTCGGGACAAAGGTGATCTAAAATGGTGGGGTCTATATCAACAGGGTTTTCCTGTTTCCTTATGGCGGACATGCAGGTAACTGACCTTTAGAAAACATGGCATCACTGTCCCGTCAAGGAGAGAGACAGAAGGTAGATTACAGTGTGTAGTGAAGGTAGGAGGAGAAACACCAATATATTACCTAAAAGAAATCTTCCAGTAGCCTAAGGGAGAGCACTTAACACACAAGTTAATAGCATTGCTGAACACCTCAGGGTGTTCACTGACAGGTACTGATGGGAGTGTCAGGTTTATGAGACTCCCTAAAGGATTGTGTTTCCTCCATGGTGGGGGTAGTGGGTGGCACCAGCACATCCTGCAGCCTCCAGGAAAGCCTCAACAAGGGGCTGGCTAGCCCTGGCTTTGGCTGGCCAGTGTGCCCCATGCCAGCCCTTGTGCTGCAGCTCAGCTTGGTGCACGATGCAAGCTGGCAGAAATCCTGAGCTCTCCTCTCTGTTTTCCTTTGGGAAATTGATAGAGATTTGCCTCCATTGTTAGCCATTAGCAGGTACATGGTGAGAGTGCAGGAAGTAGAACTGAAGGTGGGAAATGGCCTTTCCCTGTTCCCCTGTTGGAAGTGACATGTAGAGAGCTAAGCGTTGTCCTAGCCCACAGTTACATCTGTTTCCCGTGAGATGCTGTTTAGTGCTACTAGGGTAGAAAAGCCTGATTTCTTGTCCTCTGAATTAGCTTTTTTTTTTTCCTTTTCCCTTTCCCCTTTTGTGTGTGTGTATTTATTTGTTTGTTTTAAGAAAGTACCTGATGGACCTCTCCTGTTTTCCCTCTGTACTTGTCTTGCCCAGTAGATAGTTTCTTGGCATATTTGTACTTTGTCTTACCCAGCCATGTAGATTGGGTTTTGAACTGGACCCGTTGACATTCTCAAGTGGAACAATGAAGGAATACATGCCAGAAACGCGTCTGTCCCTGGCTATGAATGAGAACAATGCCTGGCTGTCAGGTTAGATGAGCGTGTCCCTGCAAAAGACACGGTCAGATTTTCAGAGCGAGTGCGGAAGAATTCACTTAATGTCAAATGCTGTTGTTGGATTGCTGTATTTAGCTGTCACAGTGTGATGGAGGTTGGGGTTAGAAAAGTGTTCAGTGTTGCTGCAGGAAACTTGCATGTCATTTTGAACTCTTGACTTGCACATAGGCTGGAGCCAAAGATACCCGTAGAGCTGCTCAGCATGTTATTTTTTCAGTTGAGCTGAGCCAGGATTCTGGGACAGCGGTATCCTTACTGTCAGAGTGAGAAATAGTTATCATATTAGGCTCTCTGCATGGCACAAGCTCACTTATTACATTGTAAAAATGAGTACATCAGATGCAATCCTTTTTATGTAAAAAATATATTTTGCTTAAAAATGCATGCTTATACTTTATGGGGTAATAGAAGCTCAATTTTGCATTTGTTGCAGTCTAGAATTGTTTCTTAGATTTTCCTTTTATATGATTGAAATAGGTAGCTTCAAGTGTCCTCTTAAAAATCTTCATTGAATGAGGAAAAAGGGGACGGTGATAATAACATCCCATTTTTAGAATATTTAGCTAAACAACAGAAAAGCAATCCCTGTTTAAACTGTTTGCAGTGTCTGGAAATGGGTCCTATGCATGTTAAATGCAGACCTATGTCTGTGGGTTTTGTTCTGTTCCATCCACAGTTAAATTTCTCAGTGTGGCTGTACTCACTGAAAGCAGGGAGTTCAAAGCACAACCAGGCTTCTTCCCTGGGCTCTGGATGTAGAGTGGAGTGTGTCAGGGCTGCAGGTGGCTTGAGACAGCTGCCTGTCACATGCTGTAGCTGTTGGCTGCTGTATCCCATTAGGAATCAGATCCTCCCTTCCCTGTTCTGCTTTGCTTGCTGCTCCTTGGAGGAGAGAGTAGGTGCCAGAACAGCTAAAGGAGGTGCTTTAGATATTGACCTCTAATGTGTGCATGAAGTACCTGGCTTCTGTCCTTTAGGGGAGGAGGGATCTTGCTTAGATCAGAGTGAACTTAAATCAGGTTGCTCATGGCTGTGTCCACTAAAGTTTAGAATATTTCTAGTGATGGAAGTTCCTGATTCTGTGGGAAAGCTGCATAAAGCTCCAGTGGATTCAGCAGAGCTCAGTCACATTCTGTGTATTTAGTATTTACTCCAAGGCACTGAGAAGTTTAGGTAGGTACATAAAGCTGTTTTACAACAAAAGGCATAGATCTGATTTTGTGTCTCTTGAAAGTTCCTAGCAAAAGCTATTCCTCTTCATATTCTAGAGCCTTAGCTACTATTTCTTAAAACTTTGGTTATACTCAGACAATGACCTTTCTAAGACCAGTCCCCCATTTTTTCAGGTGCAGTTTATCCTTTTTAATTCCCACTGCAGGCATGGAAGCATCACGCCAATTTTATGTGGAAATGAGTAGCAAATAGTTCTGTGTACTGTTTTATCAGGTACCAGAGTTACCCACATAAGAAGAAAAATAGGCAAAGGCTTCTCTAAAAATGATTGTTGGCTGATGATGTTGCTTTAAATTGTATCTCTTCTGACAGAAAACTGGGTCCCCACATTATGGTAAACATATGCTTGCCACTGCAGCCAAATAGTTAATAGAAGTGGTTCATGAATTCCTTTCTTGCAAGAAAGAATCCCTGTGTGTTTTCCTAGGGAGAGGAAAAGTGAGCTGAGGGAGTGATGAGAAACCCTTCCCAGTATCCCTGCATCTCAGCTCTAAGAGGTGATCAGCGCTCTCTCTTACTCACTCAGCTGCTCTCTGCCCACTCAGTCTGGTCTCCGACTGATGTATCTGAGCGCCGTGCTCCGGGTTTGATTCAGCCCGGATTACGCCAGCGTTGGCCAGCGCATGGCAGTGCTGCTGACAAAGGTTCTGCCTGAAGCTTCGCTCGCAGCAGTGCCAGAAACTCTTCCTCCCGAGGGAGCTGCAGATGGGCAATGCTTTCTTTGGGAGAGGGCTGTAATTTCCTTGCGGGGTCACAGGCAGGGCAGGGTGGGGGTGTGCAGAATTGGCAGCCCCCCTGGCAGGCTGCAGCGCGGGGCTCCGGCTGTGTCTCTGCCGGGACGCTGGAGGGGACAGTCCCGATGCCATTCCCGGGCTGGGTGGTGTTCTCTGCTGCCAGCTTCACACAGGGCTTTTGAACACCTCCCTCCCTCCCTTCTCTGGCTGTCGTGTACCCTCACTGCCTGGGGTTTTCTCATAAGAAAGCTCTGCCAAACTTCGCATGATTTGCTTCCTATTATTTTAGAGTTGTGTGCCTGCTCCTCAAATGCAGCTGCATGGCTGGGCAATGGTGTGCAGTTTGGGAGAGCCGGGCAGCCACGCTTGCTTGCTGAGACACAGCGTTGGAAACAGGAATAGTAACTGAGGCACAGACCCAGCTGGCCCTTTCTGTGAGGTGACATCAGTGTTGCCCCGAGGAGAAAGGACACGGTTTATTTGAGAGGATGTGAGAGGCAAGGGCTGTGCTGCACCACAGCGCTGGCCTGGGGCAGGACCACGGGTGTCCCTCTGGAGGAGATGGTGCTGCAGTTCTGCCCAGGCTCCATCCCCACGTGTGGGGAAAGGACAGACAAGGCTTTACTTTGTGCTGGGTCTGTGGGGTCCCTGGGGTTGGTTGCTTTTCTAGTTTGGTACATGCAGGTGCTCTCAATGTCAATGTAAACCTGTCACTCTCAAGTGTTAGTTACCTGGATTTCCAGATGAATGTTTTTCTCTCTGCTATTCTAAGATTTGTCTAGTTGATAACTAATGTCTTTTGATAATCACTCAACTGACTTTGCTACCGAATTTGTACTTGCTTATCATTAATCAAAGACATAATTTCTTGTTTACTTTGGGCAGCTTTGACGTAGCTATGGGCATCAGCCATCCTGTCTCTCAGCACCATACCGTTACGGAAATCCTGTTATACTTACCAAGTTCATTAAGTGACTCTAAAGTGGAAGACTTGTCTTTATTCAAACTGCAGTGGGGACAACTTTGTTCTGAGATGTTCTCTGCCTTCTCTGGGCTTTTGAGTGAAAGGAAGGTGCTCTAGGTGGTTCAAGGGTGTATAGATGCATTTTTGCTTATTTTACCATTACAAATCTGATTTTATAACAACTCAGTTTGTAGTGCTGTTCAGGAAAACAGTTTTATAAGAATATAAAACACTTCTTTATTATTTTTAACTTATAATATCAGCAGGAAAATATGCTCTATTTAACACAACAGTGGATAACTGTTTAAAGGAAGTACCATGGTAGAGCCTTTACAATTTGATTGATGGTTTCCATGATTTTGCATGAGGCAAATTGTTATTACTTTGAATACTTATTTATGGACATTTATTGCTATAGTGTCTGATCACCACATAAGTATCAATGAATGTAACCTTCAAAATTAATTATTTTCAAAGACATTTTACAAATATGCACAAGTTAATTAAGAACACTTCCTCTACCTCAAAAGAGTAGAGTTCAGAGTTTAATATAGGTTTCTTTTATCAGCTTGACAGCAGCTTTCTGATCAAAAAGTGTTCCACTGGAAAATGCACTTGTCAGGCTCAAACTGTTCCATGGAAGTACAGTTTGATGTTTTTTTTATTTTTTTTTTTCCTTTTTTCAAAGCTAAGCACACTGCATCTGAGTTGGAGCCTCCTGGGTGTATGGCTTAGCCTGCCCTGTGGACAGCTTCACTGCTCCCAGGGTCTCTGACTTCACAGTTGTTGGCACATCTAGGTTTTCCGGAGTCCCATTTTGGGAACAGATTTCTAAAACTGGGTTTCTCTGTGACACAGAAATTTGCTCCTGACTCTTAACGTGGACCAGATGGTCCCCAAAGCCAAGTACTTGCTGAGACTGGAATTTGACAGAGCGCCTAAACATCACTTTATGGTCAGCCTTTTATAGATCCTCACCGACCGGAATCGGAAATGGGTGGTTTATGCCCGTAGGTTGTAACAGGTAGCAACAAACCCACTCTGTCTGTCTTAATAAGTTCCATTATTTCTTCTGACTGGAGAAGGTGAAAAGCAATCTCACTTGTCTGCTTGCCAGTCTTACTTGGCAGATGATTGTGGAGCAACATTTGGCATTGATGAACAGGGAACTCTAGGAAAGTTACATGGTTATAGCCCTGCAGGGAAGTAGCTGACATTACTAAAACTGAATACATTGGAAATAAATGAATAAGACTTTGAGTCTCTAACACCAGTTGCAGGAAGGGAAAAGGACCCTGCACAACTCCAATTGTGTTGCTCACATTCACCTCAATTACCACTTTGTAATTATCCAGAACCAGTGGAAAGTAATGGCAGTACTTGCTTTGACTTAAGTAGTTTCTGGCCAAACATGTAATTGAAAAGAGTAGGTGTGTCAGAAATTGGTGTAATCAGAATATTTGAAATTACATTAGCAATGCATATCTCTAAATAAATACAGTATAAAAATTCTGATAATTAGAAAATGTGTTTAAAAAATGTTTGTATATATTGAGATTGTTTGTCTTAAGTTGCCTCACCATATGAGGTAACTATTGTTTACTTAGACATTGCATTACTAGTAATGAAGAACTTTCTGAAAGACCAAGGACAAAATAATAATAGAAACCCTTCGCAAAACAGCAAACACTTAAATCTATCTCTAATCTGTATACAGTAATTTTAATAAAGCAGTTTCTAGGAAGTTTATAACTCGCTCTAGCTGCATCAATCTATTGAGTAATTGCTCACAATATTAATAGAGGTTGTAAAATTTTTCTCTGATACAATTATTAAACATCAAACAAAAGAAGGCACGTGTTCTCATTTTTGAAGCTATTCTTACTAGCTTTATTTGCATGGATAGATGCACTAAATAAATAGGACAAGATAGATGAAAAAGATCTATTAGCTGTGAGCGGCATAGAATCATTTCAACTTTTCTATTTTTACCAATAAAATTTTGAGAGGAATAATGTCATGTCCTGTCAGCTGTCATTGTAAACTCCAGTGATAAAGTTATTTGGCAGGGTAAAGGTAGATGAGAGGAAAGGGTTGGAAAGAAAAATTCTGATGGATCCATCCTTTAAGGAGGGCATTAGATCCCTCATACTCATTTCACAGGATCTTGTTGCTCTACATACACTCACATCCTTGATTTTTCTTGTAGTTAGTAATTTTCCCTCATGAAGAATTTACGTATTTTGCCTCTTTTATTTGGCTAATGTTCTGGTTGGCATGTTTCACTCATATGTACATAGTTTTGCTCAAGGACAAAACAAGGGAACAGTAACACTGCTTCAGAGAAAAGAAAATAAGGCAACATGAAGCTTAAAAAGTATCACTCAAAGAGCACTAGATTTCCTCTGTGCTCATTAATGATGTGGGATGTGATCCCTCATTTTATATTTAAATGGGAGTTTTGCTCAAAAACCTGTATGGTTACTTCTTCAGATATGGAGTGATATGAGATATGGTTTGCCCATTCTGTTCCTGTTGTTCAGATGTTACTGGTTTGATTTTGTGTTTGTAATGTAATCTTCAATTTGTAGAAGTGTATCTTACCTAAAAACCCCAACAACCACAGGCATACAGTTCTGCAAAACATTCTAAATTTAACTATTGAAACGTATATTGCAGTGATTTACTTTTTCCATTTTTATGCCTCTACTTTTAAAACATATTTCAGAGTAAAAATAAGAATGCATCCTTTTTTTTTTTTTTCCCAGACCAAATGTGTGTGGATCACGTTACAATGCCTACTGTTGCCCTGGATGGAAAACCTTACCTGGTGGAAACCAATGCATAGTCCGTAAGTTAATCTAGTTATGTGTTATGACTGAGGTTTATCTTTGTCCCTCTGTGTCAGGGTATTTTTAATTGTATACCAGAACTGAAACGTGTTTCTCTATGTTTTCAATGGCAGCTGTACATTTCTTTACCATTTTAAATATAGGAAGCCAATATACAAAGTTTTGTGGGCTACAACACAGTGATGTGATACCAGTATTTAACAAAGGATTAATTTTATCCACATGTTCTGTTTAAGTCTGTGGTAGAGGGTTCCAAGGGGTGTGTGAACTCTCAGGAGTGAGTAGCTGTGGAATATGTTAATCTGTTTAAGTAAATGGAAGGAGGGAACAGCATAGGGCCAGCAAGTACATTTTCTTTGCTTGTTTGGACCATATCCCTGAAATATATATGTAGGGATACAAATATATACATATATGGATCATGGTGCTATATCCATATTCATGTGTAGTGGAACTGCATACCAGAAATAACTCCTAAAGGCACTTTCCCTAGGGCTGATAAGACTCTCCAGAGATACTGAGGCAGTGCTGTCAGCTGGGAATCATTGTGTGTCTGCTGCAGAAATAAAGGAAGCACTGTAATGCTGTCTCAATGCCATCCTTCCTCCAAGAGGAGGCTGCTAAAATGGACAATAGTTTCACTTTTCCAAGGAAATCTCCCCGTATCCAGTGTGGACTGTGACATGTTCCCAGACCTTGTCATAGCAGATGGTAAAGGTCTAGGTTTTAGCTGTCCTCTATAAAGATGCAAGTGAACAGGAGGAACTATTTTGGGATCTGTTGTATGCAATTTAACGAGTTTGTAGGTATTTCTCTGTTATGGTACTGAATTTTCTATCAGGTGGGGTTTTTTATGTGTTTGGCGTTTTTGGAATATATTTTAAAGGCATTTATGTTTTCTTTACAGCAATCTGCAGACATTCCTGTGGGGATGGCTTTTGCTCTAGACCAAACATGTGCACATGCCCAAATGGTCAGATAGCCCCCTCCTGTGGTTCAAAATCAAGTAAGTATTTCTTCTGTGTCTTTGATATTGCTCTTTTGAGTCTGTGAAGCTACTAAGGTATGTAAAATAGTTTAGCGGTCAGTCTTTAAGACAAATAACCTCTGAGTCACCAGACGTACTTTTACCACAGGAAGGAAAGTGTAGCCTCCTGTGATGAAACTGAAGAGTGACTCAGAGATTAGCTATTGGAGACACTTTCTTTGCCAAATCCAAATCAAATTAGTCTTATTGGAGGCTATTTTTGCTTGGCACTGTGTAACACCAATTCCAGTCTTCGTTGCTCTCTGGAAAATGCCTTACCTCTATTCAACATGCACATGTATACAGCAGAGAATTTGCAATGATAAGTGACTCTTGATTATTGTCTGAACTTGACATGCTTTGTAGTTCTCTGATTTTGAGGGTTGTAAGGCAGACACTGTGCTCTATGTTACATACATAGGCCACAAGTATTACAGCATTTCCTTGCTAGGCTCAGCACACACCTTCTGAATCTAATATTGCTGACCTTGTTCATGTGACACTTCTGTAGATGCTGGAGGTACTAGAACTGGTCAAGGTTTTTAAGTGAAACAGTTTTTTATCAGGAAAAAAAATATGCTTTGAAAATGAAACTTTTCAGATGACTTTTCCTAGAAATGTTTGGATTTCAAGTTTTCAAGGAGGGTTCCCCAGATCCAGGGAAAAATAAGTAAAATGAAATTCATTCAGTGGACCAGAGAACTCAGTGGCTAAACATGAGTTGAGTATTTGATATAAAGTAGGATTTTGCTTGGGATAATATCTGTTCACATCTGAGATGCCAGCTTTAAAGTACTTACTCTGTATTCTCATTTGAGTGTGGTACCTGTGTCTTAGAATGTAGAAAATTTTGATTTTTATATGAAATGTGAAGTTTTGGAAAAGAATTTTGGCAGAAACTGGTTCCCACAAATGCCCATAACCATCTGAGCAACATATTAACTAAAGTCAGTGGGGGATGCACTCAGCTGGGGTCTGTAATATTATGTAAAATGGTAATCCTTTTTAGTTCTGAATATCCTTTGAGACTCAATGTGTGGTCTGCTTTGCATCTCAATTTTTTACCTTGCCCTTTTTTTTTTGCTTCCTGGTTGATAAGAGTTTTACCACATAACTGACCACTTCAGCTTGTGGTTTTAGCATCCTTTTCATGCAATAACAGTGGAAAAACATTAACAACTGCGGAATGTAATGGAATGACATGTAGTAAAATGGTAAATATTGTTCTTTGTAGTTCAGCCCCTTTCTTAGGCTCCTGTGATGTCTGTTAGGGAGAGGCCAGCATGAGGAGGGTATGGAGCTATGGAGTTCCCAGAGAGTACTGGAAGGAGGGAAGGATGCAAAATGCTGCAGAAACATGTGTGATGGTGTGTTCTTGCCTGGGTTTGAAGCTTCTGCTTTACCAGGTGCATATGAAGCCAGTAAAGGAAAGTATGACCTTCTCCCAAGCACCCTTCAGGGTACAGGAGGAGAGATATATACCTACATTTGTTACGTGTTTTGGTACCTTTGTAAAAGGAAGGAATGAGTGGGCCTTAGTATTACCTCATTTTTTTTCTTTGGCCACACTGAAATATTTTTTGAGTCAAGACATAAAAGAAAAATAGAATATGAGCAAAGTTACAGTTCCTGGGGTTCTTTTCCTGAAATATTCTACCATTGATCTCCATAGTTTAGCCTTTATTGGAGGAGCACAGATAAAGGGATGCAGGACTTTACTACAGTTTTTAATCAAGCAGCTTCTAAAGCATATGTGGCATAGCTAATTTGATTCTTGTTGACAATTACTTCTCCTAGGTATGAATATTCTACAGATCATAAACCTTATTCAGTGCTGACATTATCCTTACATTGCTGCATAGGTTTTCCCACTTTTAAGTATTGCTTTTCTGTATACAGTGTAAGAATTAACACTTTACAAATAGACTTAGCAGTTGGCTTAAGAAAGATAGGTTTATGTCTTGTTCAATTTCTGGAATAAATTAATACATTTTGTGTATGTGGTTACATCCTCTTTATTTATTAAAACATACCAGTTCTAAAAGCAAAAGGGTCCTTAAGCAATAGAGAGAAAAGACTTCTCTGCTTCTGTGCACTCTTGTGTAATATTTTTTATGATCCAGCACATTATTAGTACTTACAGAGCATACTTTATGTAAGTAATTTGCTTTGTTGGCACTGTAGACAAAATCCACGAATACATATTTACACAATAGACCACAATGACTTAGATCTGCTATTAGGAAACAAAGTAAACATAAACATAAAAAGTACTGTTTGATATCAAATGGTTATTGTCAACTCCCTTTGGTAACAGCTAATGTTTTGTCAGAATAGGAGTTCATGAAAGCTTATTTTAATTATATGTTTTAACAAATGAGAAAAAACTCTTATTAAAATAATTTGAAAAATCAAATGTAAATGATACAAATTTTTCACATCCAAGATAACAAATATGAGACAAAATGCCATGATTTCTCAGAATTACATGTATAGTGTCTGATAGATGAGTTTGGATATTTTAATCTACATATGTCTTTAGTACTTAAAGAATCAGTACCAGGCACAAGTTTTATAGCAAGTTCACCCATGGACAGAAGCCAAACAAGCAGTGCCTCTTATAGACTGGTTTTCTGTTGATATCAAATATTTCATGCAGATTGGAAATCATGTGGGTTGGAGAGCAAAACAAAGCCTCCAAGTTTGATTCTTACGCAGGTCAGTTGTTGGGACTCTTCTGGTTACGAGTCAGCTTTAGGAATCTGATTCGTGGTTGAAAAGATCAACTGGTGGTTTTCTCAGCAGGGATTTTAGTGACATCAGTAAACTTGCTGGCTGAGTGGTGGTTATGTCTGTGTAATTAGTGAATTTTTGGGTGTGCTTACAGCAGTCTTGGAGATAAGACTGCCACGTGTGGAGGCTCCCCCCTGCTGGCTCTGATATGTGGGTGCTCTGACGCTGCACAGGTGCAGCTGTGGGGAGATGTCCCACCCCCTGTGCTGCAGGAGGTGTCCAACACTCCATGCTTTGGGAAGTGTCCCACAGTGGGTGCTGCAGGAGATGTCCCACAGTGGATGCTGTGGGGGGGTGTCCCACAGTGGGTGCTGCAGGAGATGTCCCACACTGGATGCTGTGGGGGGGTGTCCCACACTGGATGCTGCAGGAGATGTCCCACGCTGGATGCTGTGGAGGGGTGTCCCACACTGGATGCTGCAGGAGATGTCCCACACTGGATGCTGTGGAGGGGTGTCCCACAATGAATGCTGCAGGACATGTCCCATGCTGGGTGCTGTGCCAGCTCTGTGGTGGTGGCTTTGCTGCTGCCCCCTGAACTGACCTGGCCGTGGCTGCTGCGTGGTGGTCCTGCAGCCCTTCCCCTGTTTGTGCTGCATTCCTGCTCTGTGATCCTGCCACTTCCCTGGAGCTGTGCCCGGTGGGAGCAGGGGATGAGCAAGGAGGAGGGTGTCTCCTTCGCCGTCAGGCGTGCCCTGCTGCCCCCAGGGTTGTGGGTCAGGTGTCTCTGAGCTCAGCCGCTGGTTTGGCTTGCAGCGAGTGTCCTTAGAGTGGTTTGGGCTGGCTGACACAGAGCAGGCGCTTGCTGGTGGAGCTCTCTGAAGGAAGGGAGCCGTGACAGAGGGTGCGGGAGCTGTGGGGGTGCTGGTGGAGACACGTGTCTGTCCCAGCGAGCTCCTTAGGCTGCCTGAGTGCAGAGCAGGGCCTGCTGTGCCCCCCTGCCCTGCATCAGGGGCACGGCCAGCACTGACACTCAGAGATCCTCAGAGGCTTCGCACCCAGAGTCTTCCTCGCACGCTGCCCACGGTGGGACCGGCCCTGAGACCCCCTCCTTGGGGGCTGTGGGAGGTGTCCCCAGAGGGGCAGAAAACCCTCGACCTCAGCCCCTTCTCTCACACTCCGCTGCTGTCAGAGGTGGCGTAAGGTCTTCAATTTTGAGCATTTCCAGCGTTTCTGAGGGTGCTGTGGGTTTGTCTGTGCCCCGTGCAGGGCTGCGGCCCGTCCTGGCGCTGGCTGCCACCTCTCCTGAGCCAGTGGCTCGACAGGGAAAGCACGCGGAGCATCCGGGATGCGAGGAGGCCGTCATTCCTTGTTTACAGCTGCTGGCAGGCGAAGCCCTGCGTCATGCACGGCCGGGGCTGGGAGCGTTTCCTTGGCCATGGCACGGGGGCCGGAGACGGCCTCTGTGTGCGCGGTGCCCGCTGGCTGCCCCGCTGGCTGCCCTGCTGGCCTTCGCACCCGGGGAACTCAGCCCCTCAGCCCCCTCAGCCCTTCACACTTCAGCCCCCTCAGCCCTTCACACTTCAGCCCCCTCAGCCCTTCACACTTCAGCCCCCTCAGCCCTGCACGCTTCAGCCCCCTCAGCCCTTCACACTTCAGCCCCCTCAGT
>JAWWEE010000016.1:11015030-11101667 GCA_035221455.1 Xenops minutus
CCCCTCGCCCCTCATCCCTTCACATTTCAGCCCCCTCAGCCCCCTCAGCCCCTGCCCCCTCAGCCCCCTCAGTCCCCCTCAGCCCCCTCTCCCCTCAGCCCCTCAGCCTGCCCAGCTGGGCACCGCAGAGCACATGGCACGTGTGTCACCTCCCCTGTGCCCCAGCGCCTGTGGTGCGTGGTCCTGGCTGTGCCCCGGGTGCCATGGATGGAGGCTTTGCTCAGGTGTGCCGGCTATTTATTTAAAAAGTCAGGAAGTGTTATGCTTAAGTGGGCAGTGTGTTGTTTCACTTGGATGAAAACCACAACTATTGCCCACATGCAAAGCCTGCGTGGGTATGCTTGGTGTCTCTGGCTCTTTTGCAGGTTTACAAAGTTGTGTTCCTGCCACTCTATTCCTGTTTTGACTTCAGACATTTCCAGCACAGACAAATAGGATGTGAAAAGGAACAATAATTGATTAAATTGCTGAGATAAGGCAAAAGTATATGCACTGATTTACCAGCCCTATGGTAATTCCTGTGCTTTTTCCTTGAGTGTCTGTCAGCGTGATATCTTGGAACAGGTTGTTTCATTTACCGGAATATCTCCACTGACATTAGTGGAATTGTTGATATAGCTGAGAAAAGAGAACCTGGACCAGCATTAATACGCTAGTTTTCAAAAATGCATTCTTAACATCATCATCTGAGCTCCAGACAGCCTTTGAATGTGTTTCTATAAACTTTTGGAAGGGTAGTGTTTCAGAATAGTCTGTGGGATTTTGGAAATACTCTTTTCAACATTCCCTCAAAAGAGGGCAGAAAGTAAGTAATTAATTTACCAACTGGATGTCACTGATTTTTCTTAGCTGGTAATAAGAGGGAAAGCTCATTTTAATAAAGATAACTGGGTGTCCCAGCAATCTCCCATAATGATTTTAGTTTAAAAAGGAGGAAGAAATATTTTACCTTGGAAAAATTCTTTTAAGAGGCTGTAGGACAAATTATGGAAACCGTGTGTGTGTGTGTGTGTGTGTGTGTGTTATGTGTAAAACCCCTCCTTATCCCAAAATGAGGAAATATACTTTAATTTTACTTGAACAAATAATATGAAAATCATCATATAAGCTACTGTTAACCTTTTTATCTCAAATGTAGTTCAAACTATTTAAATGGCTTTGGTCTTCATGTGGGAATGGAAATTAGCACTTGGCATAGCTTGCTCTAATTGAAATCAGTTTGTGGTTTTTAAGTTCCTTCCCTGCTTGACAGATGATATCATTTCCTATGCTTTTTGTAATCCCCTCTGTTTTTCTAAGATTGTATAAAGCTAAGTTGAACTATACATTTTAAAGTAACTATATACCTTTTTCTGACCTACTTAGGACATAGTCCAAAAATCTTCACCAGATATTCACTCTGTATTTGCAGACAATTTTAATTGAGGAATGTTAGTACAGTTTTGTTGCCTGAAGTACGTCCGAAGTAGAACAAAGATGTATCATAACTAATAGACACATGAGAAATGTAATGCACAGTTCTTACTTTTATAATTGAAGAATTAAGAATGCCACTGTTTTAAATGCTAGATTGTTTTAAATCCTTTCTCCAACTGCATGTTTAACTTCTGTTCTGTGGATTCATATTGCTATAGAAGGCAATACAGTTAAAATCATTATTTCTACTTAAAAATAAAAATAAAATTCTATTCACATATTTCTGAACTGTTAAAAGCCAAATGATGCCTAAGGGTTTTGTGCAAGAGGAAAAATTCTGTGGTTGGCATGGCACCTGTTAGAAACAGGCTCCGATGGAGATGAATTTCTGTTTTTCATTCCTCTGCATTTCAGACAGCATGTTGTAGGTATCCAGTACTGCATCACAGTCTACTGAAATGCTGATCAGACTGTAATCCTATCTGGGGAGGAGCCTTTCATGTGGCTCCTGTTAAGAGGAAAACCGTTTCCCAGCTGCTTACTGGAGTGCGGGCCCCAGTTCACAGCTGTGTTGGACAGCAGGACCTGGGAGGACTTCGCTTTGTTGGGAGGCCTGCCCACTTCTCTGCGCCTGATGAAGAGCCTGACATACTTTTAGTTGCTCCTAACATCTAGTTAAAATATATATTTTTCCTTATTACTAGAGAAACGCAGCATAGACATTATGCTTTACTGGCATGAGGCTGAAGCTGCCTGTTAACCATTATAAATTGTGAGGCTGCAGCTGAGGAGAGTTTGCTGCTGCTCCCCTGCCTCTGCTCCTTGCAGGGGAAGGTTGTTGGCTCTGGGGGAATGCTGTCTGGGAGCTCTGCAGCTCCCAAGCACAGCCACTGGCAGCAGCTCCGCTGCTGGGGGGAGCCCACAGGTGACATACAGAAAGAAATGGCTCTGTTATTTTTTTTCCTTTTTATTGCAAGAAGTCTTACCTGGCCAGATCAGCTTCTGGTATTTCATGTGATGGCAAAAGAGAGCTGTCTTTGGGAGCTTCCTTATGTGCTTCCCTTTAATACTTCCCTCCCCCATTTCCCAGATGATAAGACTCCTTTCCTCTTGGTGGTGTCTGCCAGAAGTCTAGTGCTTTTCCCTATTTGATGGCTTTTTCTCATCATTGCAAACGAGGAAACAAATTCTGTGCATTTATGCTCATATAAAATGTCTTTTACTTCAGTGAATGAGGGGGGCATCAAATTCTTGTACTATGTCCTATATTCCTTAGGAACCATGTCCTGTATTCCTGTAAATCTCTTGTGTTCTGTAGTGCCATTTTAAGTATCTGTCCTAAAATGTGCATCCTTGACTTCTAGTACTTTCTAGTTCACAGAATCAATTCCTAAAAAAAAAAAGAAAAGTTAAGTCCTTGTTTAGCAGAGAGTGAAGTGTTTCTGACTGGTTTGATTTAACTGAGGAAAACTTTTTTTTTGTTTTCAAGTCCAACACTGTAACATCCGGTGCATGAATGGAGGGAGCTGCAGTGACGACCATTGCCTCTGTCAGAAGGGATACACAGGAACACACTGTGGACAGCGTAAGTGCATTTCTGTGGCTGTAAATACTGGGCACAGTTAGGTAATTCCATGATGTGTGGGTTGGACACCCCTTAGCACTAAATTTCAGCTGCTCTTGAGCTTGGTGTTGGTCAGGTATACCAAACTTTTATAGAAAAACACATGACTTTATAAAGAATGCCAAGTGAATTCTTTCTGATCAGGACTATTAAAATAAACATCATGTGAATTCATAATAATTGGATATAATTTGTTCCTGTGGTTCTCACACGACCATTATTCCCATTGACCTCCAGGACTTTTCACTTACTAGTGCTATGGGCCATACATCTAGAGTTTACATGGGTTCAGTTTTCATTTTATAGACAAAATTAAGATTTTTAATACAAAGCTTTGTTTTCGTTTCAGCATTTGCATCAGAGTTAGATAGTATGCCTTAGAAATTTTGCTCATTTTGATGTTGTCTTATTAGAGTTGATCGACAGACTATTTTTATTTCCTCAATCAACCCTTAGCCAAAAGCATTCCTGGATCTGCTGCTTGAAGTTTCTCCCAAACTGACTGGTGGTCTCTTGCTCCTCTTGGCTGGAATGCTGTGAAGTAACTCAAATAAGGATGTAGACATTGCTTTTAACCAAGGCTGTCACATTGCTATCTAGTAAACTATTGGTCTGACAGAGAAAATGTGTTTAGCTCATTTAATGAAAACCTTTTGTGCTCTGTCAAAATCAATGGCACACTTTACATGAACTTCATTGGGACCAGGAATTTACTCTAATAATCTGGAGGAGGATCACATGGTGAGAGGATTAAGAGTTGTATTTCTGCCTTCTCTGTGAAATATCAAGTGGATAAAAGAGGATAAATGGAAATTTCTTTCTACTGAAGCGAATGTGAAACGGAACAATGAATAACATTACTCAATAAGCATCAAGTTGTATTTAAAAGTCTCCTTTTTTGTGTGCATGTTATATTTTCTGATTATTTTTGAGGTCAACTGCTTTTGGAGTTTATTATGAGGAAAATTGGGTTCTTAATCTAGTGACAGCATCATACAGGGGAAGAATATCTTGAATTAATGTTAAGAATAGATATTGATTACATTTTGCTATCCTGGTTAATAGTATGAATTATATCACATCATGAAACAGCCTTTTAATATTGGAGTATTAGGGCAGAGAAACAAATACATTTGAGGATTTAGAGCTGAGATTTTTTTCTGCATCTCCTATCTGCAATCTCTATGAGTGTTTATTTGTTAGAAGTTTGAAAGAGATGTTATTTTGAGGTTATGGGATTGTCTAGCCATCCCAAAGAGAAAGGCTCTGAGAGGTCACAAAAGCTGTGGTTATTACTGTGTTTATGTTATGCTCCCTTGGAAAGATGAGTTCATGATACTGGTGAGGCCAGGAAATAGGAAAAGATTTTAAGTAGGTTCCAGGGAAAAAAGTTTCCTATCCTGTATGTTTACCATTTCTGCCAAGTCTACTGAAGCTGGTCAAGTACATACCTTCTTGTTTTTCTGGCAGTAGCTCAATAAAGATCACTTTTGCCTTCTCTCTGATACAGCTGTCTGTGAAAATGGATGTCTAAATGGTGGGAGGTGTGTGGCTCCAAACCGATGTGCTTGCACGTATGGCTTTACTGGACCCCAGTGTGAAAGAGGTATGTGCCCTGAATCAGGGAAAAAATCATGTTCCAACTTGCTTAATGGTAACTTTAAAATACTTAAATAGTAATAGAAAATAAAACTTTTAAACAGTAATATTTTATTGCTGTCTGTGAGTGAGGTAAAATAGCATTAATGTTCTTGTAGGATGCAACATGAGGATGTTTTACTGAAAGGAAAACTTCAGCCTAAGAAAATTGTGGAGATACTGATCATGAAAAACACTAATTAAAATAGTAAATTTCCTAAATGGCATTTTTCGTAAGAAAGCCAGCTTTAGGTTTGATTTAAAACCTAACATTCAATCTTACATTCTTTTGTTACTTTTATATCTCGCAAGTGTTGAGTGGTGTGATTTTAATGATTTGCTCTTCAGTTCACAGTAGGTTACCAAACATCATTTTCCAAAACCCCTGCTCCAGCAGTGGGGTCGTTGGGCCATTATCTATTGTATTCTACAGCTGAATTGGTTGTGTTTGCTTTTGCTAGGCTCAAGGCTGAAAATGAATTTTAAGTAGCATTTTTACAAGTATGTGAACTTCGTAAGGTTAGAGGCAAGGATGAAACACGGATGCAGTTGTTTACTTTTTTGTGATGAAAACTCTGCAGAGTAAGAGGTGGCAAATGAAAGTTTTTGATAAATGCTTTTACTTAAACTTCAGTTTCCCAGTCATCAGAAAAGCTCTTCCTATCTGATACATTTGTATACCAGTGATAAGCAGCATCTTGCATCTCTCTTTGATATGTTTTGTTTTGGCAGAGTTTATTCAATTATTTTTTCCATTTTGTACAGACGTATTATAATAAATTTTAGGGTTTTAGTTGCATATCCATAGTGATAATGACAGTTGTTTTCAAATGAAAACACAGCTATGCCAACTGTCTTATTTGGTGTGTAGATTTTTTTTCAGGGTTATTAAACCAATTTAGCGAGTCACTTGTGAGCAATATTGTGAACAATGTTTAGGAATAATCCTGTTGAGTTTTGTAAAAATGAAAAGGAAATTTTCATTTGTTAGATCGGTTGGTCTTGTTAGTTGGAATTTCATATGTAGTACTCATGTGATCGGTTGTTTTACGTATCTGTGAACCTCAGGTAGAGCAGACGTTAATACTCTGATTTTGGGCTTGCATGTAGAGGGTGTGTTTGGCACATGAAATTTTTTTTAGTGACTGTGTCAGATGATCACTGTTGTCAGTGCTGCACCTGGAGAAATAATGGGTGGCTTTCCTGTGTGGGCAGACAGGTGGGTGATGCAGAACAGCAGCTCTTAGGGGACCAAAGCCTTTTGTTCTGTGCTAGAACAGATGGCAGGATGAAGCAGGTATTTCCTGCACTCCCTACAGCAGACGCAATTGCTCTGTTGGCAGTGTGCAAAGTCTTTTCAGTTGTCTACTCGGGTGTTATAAAAGTAGTTCAAACCAATGGTAAATTTTTTCCAAAGATTGAAAAGTAGCTCTGTTCTGAATGTTGGCGTCTCACTGCTGGAGAGGACTAAGAGGAATAGAAAATTAGGTTAAAAATCCTAAGTTTGAAGAGAATAAAGGCTTATAGGTAAGAATGCACTGAATAGTACTGCAAAGACCTAGAATTTCATGGAATTACTGCTTGTTCTTCATGGATAAATTTTTTGAGTGTTCAGTCTGGTGAGGAGATGTAAAGTGCAATGTCAAAAGAGGATTGCAGTGATACTTTTATGTTGCCTGATCTGAGACTAATTTGACTCTCTGCCTTTAGGGCAAGTTTCGGGGCTGAATCCTGCTGACATCTTCCATCCTGCCCCTCAGGGCTCCTGCCTTGTGGTGGCTGGAGAGAGAAAGTGGTGACACAGAGCCATTTGAGCCAAATCAGGCTGTCCTGAAAAGCCGTGCTTGTTACTGAGCGCAGTTGAGGTGGAAATCTCTAATTCACATACCTTGTCCATAGGCACTCTTTTACTTAGAATATCTGATTCTGTAGTCATCAATAAAAGAGAAAATAGACATTAATGAGCTGTAGTAATTCTGGCTAATGCTCACTTGGCATGTTGAGGCCAAATGATAGTCATATCTTCCTAGAAAACCTCTGAGATTTGGCTTCTTTCACAGAGATTTCCTGCAGCCTCTCTACCTAGCTGAGCTAATATGTTCCCCTCCTCTAAAAAGGGTGTGGTGACTTTTGGTCCCAGAATCACATTATGCCATCAGAAAAACTTTTTCTGAAGATAGCTTTTCAAGTATAAACTAATGTTGGTCTTAGTCAGAATAACTTGCCTTGTTCAGCACAGGCACCTGTGTGGTCATCAGGGAGTTGTCTGGCTGCATATGATTTTACACAGCTGTCAGCTAAGTAAGAGGTCCATATTTTGAATCTAGCTTTGGAAAGTTATGTGGATTTGTGACACTCCCTGGTGGGCTTCTAATGTGAATGGATGTTAGCCAGTGAATTGACAAGATTCATGCCTTGTAGAGTAAAACTGTGTGTTTATTAGAAAGAAAAGAAAGGGGCGGAGAAAGCAAAACAACAAAACCAAAGCGTCTCTGTGCATGGAGGGGAAGAAAAAAAGAAAATTGCTCAAGAGAAACAGTCTCTTAAACTATCCCATTTCTGCGAGAAGCAGGAGAGGCAGATTGTTTTGAAAACACAATTTCTGGATAGAAACGTAATGTGAAGTGATGCAGTTTTGGGGCATGTACATCCTTCATCTGCTTGGCTGTGGGTTGACGTCGAGGTTATGTCATGCCACAAGCTAACAGCTATGGGAGTCATTTACTGCTGGTATCACCCCGTGCTTTTCCTCATCACCTCCCAGAACAATCACAGAGTGCTTGTAGCACATATGTCACAGACCAAAGGATAGTCCAGCCTTTGCTGCACATGTCATAGTTTACAACTGACTTGAATAAAACAATGCTGAGGCAACCAAATACACGGGGTTATTTCAATAATCTGATCAGTTAAAAGCAGATAAAATGTTGCAGGTGGTTGGAACAAAGAGCCAGTTTCTCAGATACGGAGACAAGTTGTGTAGTTCTGTGTCTGGTTCTGTCTGTTTTAAGCAGTTTTTCCATACGTTTGGTCCCTATTTATAATACAAATTAGCCTGTCTGGCAATACCTCATAAATGCTGATTGTTAATGAAGATCTAAAAGACTTCTATGTAGGTCAATAGCATCAAATATGTGCATGATGAAAGGGCTTTATCTGGTGAAAGACCTGCTGCTTTCACAGTGCAGCAAACTATTCAATTTGTGGCATGAGTATTTTTATGTATTTGTTCAGTTGTTCTTTGAGAGGGTAGCAGCTGGCCTTGGACAGCTTTGGCACACAAACTGCTTTTTGTGTGTCTTAGAAGTGTTAATGTTAGTGTAACGTTATAAAGCCTATAAACTTGAGCACAAGGAATTTTGAGATTCATTTTTGTCAGTGGAGTTCCTCTTCATGTTCTGGGGGGGTGTGCCATGTCACTGGTGAGACTGATAACTCTGTCATGGTGGGAAGCAGTGCACATGTATCCTTAACTCCTGAGCTGCTGGCTGTGGTGTTTGGCACCTTCTCAGAGTGGGAGAAGCCACCTGGGCATACTGTCAAGTATATGCAGGTGTATCATAAGTACAACAGATCTGGCTTTTTCTGTGGGATAGTGTTCATAAAGGTGGACTTGACATAAGCTCAACAGTAAAAGTGCAGTGGAATTGGAAATGCTTCCTACAGCCATTTAAGACACATTTAAAAGGGATAGTCCAGGAAGGAAAATATTTCATGGATATCGTCTCAGTTAAAATTTGAACTTCAGGGATTTCTTTTGGAAGGTGCTGAGTTCTCTGGCTGTGGTCCAGTTGTGGCCTTTGACATGCCTTTAGATTCAAACCTGAGATTTCATTATGCCTGAAACTATGCAAGTGCTTAAGGGCCTTGCTGGATTTTGGCCCAAGCTTTCAGTGTTAGTTAAGATCCAAAGGGTGCACTCAGCTTTTGGCTTATCAGTAGTCATATTGTTAATGAAAAAAATTCACAGGTAACAAAAAATGAAGATGCAGGCAACGTAAAACTTCTGGTTAAGAACCGGATACCATCTTTATGCCATTTGACTGTTAATGCTGAATTACTTGAGTGAGTTACAGATTCTGCAGTTCCTTTTAGACTTGCTGAAGAGACTGAGAACAGACTTAGCTTGTGTTCCCCTAAGGATGATTCAGAACATTGACAGCTATTTTTATTGTCTGTAAACGAGCCTGGGGGATTTAGATGGCTGTAGGAGATGCCCACATTTGGGTCATGTGAAAACATCCCTGTGTCATGCACTTTGTGAAAGTCCAGATGAAAAATTGATGTTAGGAGCTCAGAGAGATCAGACAATCCTATCAGATTTGGTAGAACTGTGCCTCCAAACTTATGCATAAAGACTTTCTTGACTGTTTGGAACTGTTTCTCTTTGGACATTTGGATTATACTTTAAGAGGGTAAATTCTGTATAATATAAAATTGTACATTGTTGTTATCCTTGTATTGCAGAAATGCAATTAAATATGCTTTTCTTTTTCTGTCTGGATTCATTTAGAGGAACACAGTGGAAGCTTAGAATGTGTTACAGCCGTGTTTGTTTATTTGAATGCTTGTGACAACATCAGGGGCTCAATCCTGCTGCATTCTGGAGTTTTGCCACTTGCTTCGTGTAGGAGCAGAATTGGGCCTGAATGTAGTTCAAATATCAAAAATGTACCACGTGTGTTTTAGTTTTTTTCTGGATTCAGAATCTGAGCAAATGATTGCTTTTTCTTCAAACAGAGTCGTTTCTGTACTGCTCTCTTCATGGCAGGAATTTTTGCATAATTTTTAATTATATTTGGCCATTATTAAAAGTTCCCAGAATTAATGCCATATGTAAAAATATCTTTCCCAGAGCCTCTTTATGAAAGTGCAGCTGCTGAAAGTGATGAAGAGTAGTGTAGGGCTCTGTATATTTTTTTCTTTCTAAATACTACAACGGGTAGAATGTTTTCACAACGAGGACACTGCACCCCTTAGTGTGCCCCGTCTCTGGTATTTAGTCTAAATGGAAAGTAAATAACAAAGTGTAGATAGCAGTAAAAGTATGTTCCCAAAGCCTTATGTTGCATTTAAAGTAGTATTGCAGCATATGGTAGCTGGCAAACATTTGAATAAACTTGATTTCTGTAGCTTTCTTCCAAAAAACACATCTGTTGACATAGACATGTAGTTTCTGCAGCCCTGTAACATGAATGCATGTACAGTGTTATAGCAGCAAACTAAAGGATGGCTAAGCTCAAGGCCTACAATAAGGATTCTTGCACTCATTTTCTTCCCTGAAAAGTTATGAAAAATGGCTTCAGGCTGAAGATCTATATATTCAGTCACAGAGTGATGTTTTATTGAATTGAAAATAATTTTAATACATGTTGTCACCCTTGATGTCTTTCTGTTTTAAAACAAAAATTCAATATTGGTGTCTTGGATTATCTTTTCTACAAATTATTGCGATTGTGGATGAGTTTTTTAATTTTTAAAATTGAAGCTGCAGCTCTGTGGTGGAGAAGTCAGTCTCTACAGAAAATGATTGTGTGTGATTTAAAATGGTTTGTAATACTTAGCGATATAATGAATAGATCTCTGGATCAGAACTCAGGACTCTTCTCAGTCTGTTATTTGATGCCAAAAAGTGTTTTTAGGGATCTTGTGTATGTGAAGGCTTTTAACCATTGTTTAGGTCCTTGCATATGCACCCCATAACCTGTCCTGTGTTGCTTGCTCTATGCTTTGTGTATCTTAAAATATCACATAGCAAGTTTTAAAATGTTTCTTCAGATATATGCTTAAAAGCTTAATCAAGATCCATAAATGATTAATTACATATGGCTTAAGTCTCTTGTGAGATGTGAGGGCTCCAACTTTTGTACGTGAAGCTGAACATTTACATTTTGCTCCAAATTGAGTTTTGATTTCAGTCAAACAAATCCAAATCCCAAGTTTTCATTCAAATATTTGGCAGACCTTTCTATACTTCCATGCCTTCTTGATTGGCTGCTAAGGGCACTGACCTTTAGATGTGCAATAAGGTATTGTTTGGACTTTGCTTTGTTTTGAGTCGAGTTGTAGCAGTGGAGATGCATACAAATTTATTCACAAGTTGGGGAGTCCATATTTTAGGTATAAATTATGATAAAAACATTTCAATTAAATGCCTGCATTCTTCTAGTCTGTAAGATTTGGTTCTTGCATGTAGGATGTTGAAGAGACTCACATGAGAATCACTGAGATCATCCTTCTGGGACTGCAGATAGCTTTGTTGTTGAGCCTGACCCCTGCCTCCAGGTGTGCTGGCAGCCTGGGGCATGTGCTTGCCATGCCACAGGTTTGGTTCTGCTCTCACTGCACACGGGCTGGACCGTGGGCTGCCTTTGCTTGCACGTGGTACTTGCAGTCAGCCTGTGCTTTCATCAAGAGGCTTTGTAGAAGTTACACACACACACAGATGTCTCTGTTTGGTTATGGGATGTTACTTTAATACAGATATCACTTTTATATACACAGTGCAGGCAGTTGAAAGACATAACTTCTCTGGACGGCCTGCACTGCCAGATCTGTGCTCTGGGATATTCTGAGGGGAACTGTAAAGAATCCATCTGATGTGCTGTACCATGAGAGTCAATTTTTGTGTGTGTGCTGAAAGATTGAATCAGCTTTTACTGATATTGCTTGTCATTGCAGCACAGTTGTGCATTTGAGGTCTTCAGAATGAACTGTTCTTTCTCTCTAAGTACCATTGTACTCGTCCCATTTTTCGATTTCAGCCATCGCCTGATCTCTGGGTCACTACAAAACTTGCAGAAAATAAAATAGCTGGGCATAACTGATTTCTCGTGAAACTTCCCAAAGAAAAGGTGCTTTTGAAATGGTGACTGCTGGAGTTGTACATAATACAGGGAATGAGTAACTGCAGCTGAGAACTTATCTAGCAATGCCTACTCAGGTGTTTCTGGAGAAAAGTGTTCCTTCTCTGGGTTGCATGTATTTTGATATAAGAAAGCACAGCTACCTTAGATCCTTTCATTTGTTACAGTGAAAACAAATGTTTTCCTTGTGAATCACCCATTTGTAGCTTTTTTTCTTGGGCTGGCAAGCTGAAAATTTTTGTTACAGTTGCAATACAAACAAATACCAGTGTGTGTAGTGCCTCAGTCAAGTTTGTTATGGACTTAATTTTTTTTTTCTTTCTTTGTTTTTTTTAAACTGATCTAAAACTTTCAGGGTGATCAGTTCTAACAAAGAAAAGAAACCTCTTTTACAACATCATAGATCATACCTAATGCAAGGATAAACTGACGGGGGCTTGTCCAAGTAAAACATTTCTTTTATGTAGGTCAGCTGCAAAATGCTAATGAAAATGCATCTTGAGCAGAGGTGCTCAAAGTGCTCAGTACAACTGTTTTGACACATGTAAGTGTTTTTGCAACTTACTTGTAACAAAGCTGATGAAATCTGTATAAGAATTAGAATTTTTCTAAAGTAAACTGTTGCATTTAGAAAGACATGTCCTATCCTTTCTTAGCATAAAAGCTGCAAAGAATTGTAGGAAACAACTACCTAAGAGCAGCTGTAAGGACAGGCACATTCTCACTTCCAGTTGCCCTTGAGAAGTTCACGAATAATGACTGAGTAGTTTTTGTGTTTTGTTTTGGTGACAGCTTGTACGGTTTGGCACTTTAGAGAAACTCTGTAGGAAAAGAAAAGAGGCCTAAATAAGGTCTGAAAAGAAAGGAGCCCTGAGAGAAATATCACTCTCCAAATTCTTCTATGCTGTAAAACAGAGCCTGGCTTTGCACTCCTTATCCAAAAGAAACTCCTATTGAAAAAAAAATGGAATTTTTTATGTAAAGAAGCTAAGATTCAGTATTTCTCTGTGTAGGAAGGCTAGGGATAAATAATTCTAAAAAAACCATGAAAGTTATTAAAAGTGCATGTGTGTTTACACTCATAAATACACAGAGGATTTTATATTGTAAGAAAAGAAATACGAAATCTTCTTAGCACCTGTTTTTTGAATGTGACCTTACACATTTGCTTTGTATCCATTGCCGGAGTTGCCCACGTTAAACTAGCATGAGCAGGATAATGTAACTGCAGTCTGCTATGCTGTAGCCTTAATTTCTTTTCATGGTGATGTGATTCAGATTACAGGTCCCATTCTGAAAGAGTAGCCTCTTTTTTACTTTTTGCAAGTTCTACCTGTCCCTGTGTGTTTAATTTAGTGTGTGACTCAGTTTTTAAAAAGCATTTAACTTGAGTAAGTCTGACTTACCAAATGGCCTTGATCATGTTTTATAATGGTCCTGCTTTCAACATTGATGTTTTTTGCAAAGTTTGCCTGATGACTGCCCTGTGTTTAGTACTGTCCCCCTTTGCTCCTTACTCCTTGGAACCAATGGTCTTCTGGGACCCTCTAATGCTTTTGCTTCCAGCACAGAGGTGCTGACAGTCATAGGGAAACAGAGCTTAGCAGAAACCTGTGTGCTTACAGGGCATGCCTCCTTGGGGTAGTGGTAGCTGATGCTTTCATCCTGCACCACTACACACAGCATGGGACAAAGCTCCTGCTCCCCTGTGCTGAAGCATCAGAAGGGTTCTTTTACATATGTCCCACTGCTTACAGTGGTCCCACTGAATCTATTGATAGATGAGTTTTCAGCAAGGCTTGGAAAATCAGTTCATCTCCAGCAAAAACTAACACTGAAATGTACATCTGCTATTTAGTGGAGTAAATCCCACCTATCAAACAATGCATTTACATTAAAAAAACCCCAAAAACTGTAAGAGTTCCAGGGGTGAGAGGATAATTTCTAACTGTATTTCACCTCACAGAATTGCTTCGAGTGGAAGTGACCTCTTGAGATCATTTAGTCCAACTTCCTTGCTCAAGCAGGGTCAACTTGACCAGGTTGCCCAGGACTGTGTCTGGTCACCCCAGAGGGTGTAATAAAATATTTGTTAGTCTGTGGTGTGTAACACCTCCAGCTGTATCATTCAGACCTACTAGCCATTTAATGAAGGTCCAGTGCTACCATTGTCAGTGTGTCCATAATTCTGGATCTTCTGTGGTTGTTTTATTTGTGTGCTCTGCTATCCAGGGACTGTTTGTCCTGTGGCAGTGATTGACTGAGTGCTGGGAAATGAATGCACAGGTTATGCTGATAATTTCTAATGTGCTTGCCTAATAAAATTCTAAAACTGGAACAGTTAGTTTAAAAATTAAAAAATAAGCTGAAAAAATTACAGTGTTTCATGGGATGTGGAATAGGGAATGGTTTTAACCCCTAGGAACTGTAGACATACTGTCAGGGGAGTTTTCCTGTTTGCACTTGACACTGATTGTACTTACCTGCTTGTCACTTAAAACAAAAAGGTGGGGAGATGTAATAGGCACCTGACTGATATTTCACCTGATTTAGGAGGCAGCTGAGTCCCTCAGTGATGGGATTTCAGGCCCTCAAAAGCTCCTATGTCTGCCTACCTTTCTGGGAACTACAGCAAGAAACAAAGCAGTGGAAAGAGCATGTTGTGCACTTTCTTCAAAGTGCAATTAAGATGGATCTGAAAGGGATACACCTTGAACTGCTTCTTCAAGGGACAATGGATTGGTCTCTCTGCTGGAAGAATATGTCCAGATGTCTCAGTCCAGTTGAGCAGTACAATGACAGAATACTACTTGAACTTGAAATGTTTATAAGAGGTAATAGTAAAACCAGCGAGCAATGAACTTTAATTGTCCTGCTGGGATATGATGAAAGCCTTTATGAGAATCTCCATGTCCTGGTGGGACAATATGGGTGGTAACTTGCAGAGATTTGTAAAATGGAAGTCTGACAGCTTCACAGTCAGATTAATACAGGCTTCAGTAGAAACCACAGGGTCAAAAATTACTTTCAGGCCACAAGCTTTAGAGGCAAAAAGATCTGCCATTGAAGTGGGCAGTGAAAAAAGAGGTAAGTGAAACGAGAGTTGATGCTGGGTTACTTGGGCTCCAGTAACCTTTAAGACAAGATATAATTCAGTGATGCAGATGCTGTGTCTGGAATTGAATTGCAGCGCACAGTGTGAACTAATTTCAGTTACTTGGTTCTTGAGTTGAAGAGTAAAGGAGTAATAAGACGATGATCTGTGACCTTTCCGAGGGATTGAAATAAGAAGAGGATAATGTTTTAATACACTGAAATTTGACCTTAGAAAGAAAAAGCAAGAGAAACGGGTGAGGAGGGAAGATATGTGAGAAGAGGATGTCAGACGGGATGTAGCCAAATAGTTTTCACAATCTTGGGAAAAGAGCACTGAAGGCAGGTTGAGAAGTTTAGACTGCTGCTTGGGCAGGGGAGACCCAGCGGAGATGTGCATTCCATTCATCTGAATGGCTCTTCTAGTAAAAACATTGCTAGACACAAGCACAGGCCAGGAATGGCAAATGATGAATGACTTAGCAGGCTATCTTGCTGGGTATTTAATCTGTGTGGTTATCTAAATAATTTGAAATGCTTCTCTTGGCCTGGGCAAAGTGAAGTGCCATGCATTAAACCTTGTGCTATTTCAGCTCTCAGGGCCCAGCAGGAACTCAACAAGATATGGCTCCATGAAAGGTAGTACTATATTAAACTAACAGTACAAGTTGTATCAAACCCCGTTCCAAATTCAATACAAAAAGTCGTGGGTTTAGAAGGCATTTTAAATCTAGCACTAGCACTTCAGTCACTTGCTGATGTCAGTGCAAAAGAAATGCTTTGTACAGCTGCTGACTGCAAGGAAGATGAGAGGTTAGATTGGGTTAGTGGAAATGAAAGATGTGCAGTGGAAGAAGTATTGGTATCAGAATGTTTATGGAATGTGTCATTAAATAACAGAAGTGTTTAAATTGGAAGGCAAATTTAAAGCATTCCTCTTTATAATTTTTCCCTTATTTATCTGAAATTGAAATTATTTACAAAGGTGTACAAAGAAACATTAATTTCTTTCCCTCTTAAAAAAAGAAAGGAGTTGTAGTGGCAAATCTTAGTCTCTTACTGTTCAAGCCTTTTTGAGCTCAGGCCTGAGCCACCGATGTGCATTAGAATAATTCTGCTATTCTTACTACAGTTGATTACAGTGCTCTGTTATAAAGGGTGGAGGCACTTGGTTGTTCTCCAAAGAAAGTGAGTAATAATTGACCTAATGTACAGAGCACATGAATAACATATTCTTTTGGTAAGAAATTTATGTTTTACAGGGTGTGCTAGAGTTCACATCCCTTTTTCACATCTTCCAAAAGATTTTAAAATACTCAGCTGCTCTATTAAATTTCTAATTCAACAAATACTCAAATACAAAGTATGCGTTAGATAAAGCTCTTGAGTTGAATCCAAACACTGAAAAATCTTTTAATCTGCCTTGCAAACAGCTGTTTAGAATTTTGAATAGAAATAACAACTTCCTTCAGCCTACATTGTTGATGTCCCCTTCAGTCTCAAGCTGAGAGGAATTTCTCTTTGTTACTCTGCAACAGCAGCAAGATTTTGCATCAATGATTTGACTATACCCAGAACGTACTAGGAGTGGTGTCCTGATCCACGTTGAAAGAGATGGTAACACATCCTTTGAATTCAGTATAAGAGAGGAGAGACCTACTGAGAAGAATTAAGGTAGTTTTAACACTTCAGTTGTAGTTGTCTGGAGTGCAGATTACAGGAGCTCCTTTGGACATCTCACACTACTCAGAGACTGCTTCATGTTTGTCTACTGAAGGAATTCTTGATACAAGAATTGAGTTTTTAGTGTCTGAAGTAATTTAAACAAATTGGATGGGGTTTGTGCATATGCACATATAACTTCTATTCCTTGTTTACAATATTTGGGTAACCTTAGAAAATATTATGCAGTGACTCTGCATTAAATACCACATAAGTGATTTCTAGGCAATTGCCCATGGCATCCAAGGAAATACCAAAGAGTTCAAGATGACTGGTATTTCAATGGACATCAAAAGCAGTAATGATTTGCCACTTCGTGTAAACCGTTGACCAACCCTGCAGGGAATGGCTTATGTTTATTCTATAGCCTTTTGTTTTGCTTTGAGGGTAGATTGCACATGCCTTTCACACACACACACACTGGTGTGTCTATTGGTTGTATATTCACACATTTAGGCAGTGCTTTAAACTCAGAGGTAGAAGTCTAACATTGCTCAGAGAAGTGAAGCCTGGATGAAACTTCTCAATCATTATTGAAGTGATCCCAAACCTGCTCACATAAAAGAAAGGGACATCCAAAGACCTGGGTGGGCTTTGAATCAGGAGTCAGAGTTGACCTGATCAGATCTTGTCAGCCAGATTTCAATGAGGTTATTGAGAAAGCAATTAGATCTGTGCTGTGCTACCACGCAGTACTTTGGATCAGTAATTTTGGATAAAACTTAAACATGCCTTAAGGCATAAGCCACAAATATGAATGTGTTTTAGCAAAGAAGACTCTTATTTGTGACTGTAGGGTATAGAAAATACCATTATGTGCAATGGTATTTATTTAACTGCAGTTAGAGATTTCAAGATAATGAAAAAGTAGTATAGTAGAGTAAACAGGGAAGAAAGTACAACCTCTTTCAGTTTTATGATATAGTGTTCTTTTCCTGTTCTTTTCCTTTTGGCTTCGTGTTCTGCGTGCATAATCTTTCATGTGATATTCTCATTTCCAAAGTGGTTTTAGAATGCAGGCGTGTTAATGTACATTGGTTAACACATAGACAAGTTCGTATATGCGTTCTCCAATGGCCTCTGATGAAGTGTAAGTAGCCCTTGTACATCTAAACAAGATCTTTGCATTTTAGATGGATTTGGGTTATGCTCAGATTTGAGCAAATGTGAAAGAGTTTTGTTCCTTCCTTTCTCCATGAGATGATGTCCTTTGTTTGTTGTTGTTTTGGTTTTATTTGGTCAGTTTGTTCTTATTTAAGTAGCCAGTACTGTGTGTGGTTTGCAGTGTGGGATATTGATGCAGGGGTGCAGATGCAGTGCCCTGGCTGCCAGTGATGCTCCACACCCCTTCCAAAGCAGCCTGAGGTTGCAGTGTGTCAGCAGGCCTTGCTGCCCTGCAGAGCCTGTTGCTCACAGGAAAAATAACCAAGATCACTTTTGTGAACAGGGCTCTCAATCAGCTGTTTAAAAGTTGTTGATCCAATTTCAAGTTCCTAATTAAATGAAATGAGGGAAAGAAAGAGATCAACATGCTGCCAAGCAAGAGTTCCAATCCAGTGGTTATCTCATTTCAAACGTGTGGGCTAAATTATCCTTATAACCTAAGCTTATAGTATAATCACACACTAATAAAATGTTCTTAAGTAAGGGCAGTTTAACCACCACAAGCTTATTTTATTTTACAAGATTAAAGATGCTCTAAAAACATTTTTCTAATGTGAATGTTATTTATGACAAGTATAGTTGAAACCTGAAACTTAATTATTAAAACAGATATTCAGACCCTTTCCTGACAAGAATGATGTGGATAAAAGTCATTATTTCTGGAGGAGATCTTACTTACCTTTTGGATATAATGCAAAGTGTTTTTGGTAATCAGGAGGAAGTTTTCTCTTCCACTGAAGTGTCTTAAATTATGAGCTTTCTACTGTTTAATGAGCATTTTTTTAAAGCCACCTAAAAGTTTTCCCACAGTGCTGGTTTACAAGCAGCTGAAACTTTAGACACCACTAAGAACAGTCTGTTGTTCCACTAACATGGCTGGAAGTGATGCACATGTGTATTGGTGACCACCTAGATTGTTAAATATACCCATTGTACTAAAAATTTAAAGAAAATATTTCCTATTTTTTTAGGTACAAGTTTAAATTGGCACTGTAATTGCTAAACCTTGCAGTTTAGACAAATGCCAGAGCTCATACAGAGGGTCTTTAAACTGTATTGTGCTGTACTCTGTCTGCTTTACCCCCTTAACTCTTCCCTGCTCCCCAGCACTAGATGGGCACTCCCTCCTGCTCCCCTTCCTCTCTCTCCTCTTACCAGTTGTGGGGATCCCAAAATGCTGCCTGTCATGTACCATTTCCTTGCACTTGGTCCCAAGCAGAATTTGCCTTTTCATATCTGAAGTATCCTCTATCTCAGCTGGGAATCTCCTTTTGGCTTGAGGGAGTTAGGGAGTTGAATTGTGGATTAGTAGCTTCCTCGTGGCTTAATGCTTCATTCAAAGCCCAGGGAAGATAAAAGAAAAAAGATACTTGAGAGTTTTGGTGGTGTGGATCAGGCTCTATATCCAGAAGGGTAAAGTAAGTGTTGAGACACTGCCCACATGTGCATTACCTCACTTTGGTTCATTCTCTTGAGTCCTGATTCCTTGATAGGACCACCTCTTAATCAAAGGACCTGCTTTATATGATCCTGAGTTACAGCAGGAACACTGTAACTGGAGGAAAAAAATTAACAGAATGCTCTTAACAGTCTGATGACTCTGAAATGAAGCTTGTTCTTTTCAGAAATAATTTAAAAAATATATATTTTTGCTGCCTTTTTTTTTTTTTTTTGTAAAAGACAAAGTTTGAATCTAAAGATAGGAACACAATTAGGCCTTGCCGAAATTTATTCTGATCCACTCAATTGTTCAATTATTGTTCATTCGGTGGGAAGAATATTTCAGAAGACAGCACAAGGATTTGCTATCTAGTAGAAATCCATTAGCAACAGCTTTAAATTTTTACTTATTCAATACACTTAATTATATTTCTTTCGGATGGCTAGATAGGAGCTGCCTAATTTAACAGATAAGCAATATATTACCAGTGCTAAATCACACCATCCTTCATGTGGTTTGTAAAACCTTTTTTATCTCATATTCTCATTTATCACTGGCCTGGTGTTTGTTTTCCCTGATTTAGGATTATGACATTGAACTGGATAAATAATATTGGGGTACCTTATCAGCTTGAAGATATCAAAGTAGAAAGAGAATATGGAAATCAACTCTTATGTTGTGAGGAAAATGCCTCTTGGAAAAATGGATTGTTCCTATCTGCAATTTGTGTAATAATTGTTTATTCATATTTGACCACCCAGTGATAATATTTCCAAGTGCATAGCCAGATGTGTCAGCGAGATGCTCATCCCATTGCTGGGACGTTCTCTGGCGCTGCTTTGCCTCTTGCTCAGTGCCATTCTTGGGGCACAGGAGCCAGTGCTGCCAATGCCCATTGCCCCTGCAAAGTGTGGTGTTTGCTGCAGCTCACCTGGCTCCCTGTACTCCTTCCTCCCCTGGATGGCTTTGGCTGGCTGCCTGCCCTCTGCTAGTAGGCTCTCTGGCCCTTGTTTTTACCTAGTTAGTTGGCTGGTCTGCCCTGGCAGCCTTCCCTCTCCTGGCCGGCTGGCAAAGCTCTCAGGCTGGCCAGCCTTTTCCTTCCCTTCCCTTCCCCTTCCTTTTCTCCCCTTCTCACACATGGTGTCTGCTGGCTCCCACTGTTTATCTCTCCTTGTCTCTGTGCCTCCCACTCATTTCTTAGATTTGCTTTGATCCATCCCGTCTTTGCTGCCTTCCTGTTTTTCTTCCCTCTGCTCTTTTGCTTCTTTGTATCCTTGTTTCCTTCACACTTGTTCCCTGAAGGCTCTCTGCTCTGGCTTTCCCCTACCTCCAAGCAATATGTATCTTTTCCAGAGCTTGCTGTTCTCTCTTGTCCTTTCATCTGTTCTAGCAGCCACATTGTTTGAACACTGATTAGTGTTACAGGTTGGAGAAACTGTTATATTTATCACTTTATATTTACTATTGGCATTTTTATAAGCAATTTGTGAATCTATTCCTGCTTCCATAGAAATGCCTGTAAATAAAATCCCAATTGAAGCACTTTGTTGTACTTCTGTCTTCTTTCCCATAATTGTGGACTATCAAGTATCTCTGTATTCTCTATTACTCTCTGTCATCTCCCTTAGGACTCTTAGAAATGTCACAACTCACTGTTTTTATTCAGACATCACAATTATAACTTTAGTCTCACAAACACTTCATTATATTAGTGTGGTATAAGGACTTTGGGTGATCACAATGATGGGAAAGGAAGTACAGAGAAATTTCATGGCAGTTGAAAGTTTGCTGTTGAAGTCCCTGTGAGAGAAGGCAGAAAATTCTCTGTCCATTCTTCTCTTGCTTGTTTCAGTCTTCATTCCAGAGTCCTTATTCAGACTCAGTTCCTGGTGATGCTAATTGAAGTTTTGTCTGAGTTAGGACTAGAGAAACAGATATCTGTTGTTAGATGCTGTAGCATACCTTATGTAATCTGTGGTTAAAACCCCTGTAAATATTTACATTTTTAGTCCCTGTTTGGTTCAAGCCTATTTTAAATGGGTCCTTTGCTCTTTCTCTCCACATGACCAATGTTTTCATTCTCCCTAATTACAAGGTACCCTAATATCATAGATCATTCTAAATACTGATTAACAGGTTGGTCCCTAATGGTAACTGCACAGCCTTGTCAACTGGAAAATACTCTTACCCCCAGTATGTTTTCTCCCTTCATGACAGAAATATGAATCCCACGTGAGAGGGCATTGTTCCCATGTAGCAACCCATTCCCTTCAAGTGAATATCATCTGTCCTTCTCCTCTAAGATTTTAAAAGTTTTTGGATTGCTTTTACACATGTGTATACAGTATAGATATATTTCTGAAAAAATAAAATAGTTCATAGCATCTATTGAGTTGGAAAATTAATTAGATGACCTAGTTGATTGTGCATGAGTTCCTCTGTGGAATGTGTCCTGCTGCTGTTGCACTCACCCAGCACAGAAAATCCCAGGAGTGAATTCCTCTTGTCTTTTACTAGAAACTGACAATTAATTGAACTTTAAAAAAAAAAAAAAAAAAATCCCAGAAAACCTCACCACAACAGTTCCCCATCCACCTCCCCTCATCCCTGCAAAAAAACCCAAATCAACCAAACAAGAAGTCTTGAAGGATCTTAGCACAAAGAAAGTTCTTTCTTTACATGAAAGAACTTTTCTCATTTTATTATGGTAATGCCAAGAGGCCTGAACTCAGCTTGAGGCTCCCTTTATCATTCAGAAAACATACAGGTCTGTGTCCCAAAGGCTGTGTAGTCTGAAGAGGAAAGAACCCCAACAGCATCCAGAAGTATTGGCAGCCCCAGGTTCCATGTGGGGAGCTAATATACAGGGAGATTGAGTCACTGGTGGAAGGACGTACAGGGAGTCTGTAGCAGAGTCTGAAACTGAACCCAGGTCATCTCAGTCCCAGCCAAGTGTCTTAACCACAAGACTCTCCCTCTTTTTCAGTATGTCAGTGTAGAAAGTAGGCCAAAAAGCAGTTTCCATCCCTTTATACACAGCATTTTGTAAGGCTGTGAAGGATTATGTATTAGACAGGCATCTGGATCAACAGCAGTTTCTGCGGATACTTTTATCTGTAAACAGAAGCAAAGCCTATTCGCGCTTCGTAAGTTTTACATAAATTATTATTTTACCTATAAATAACATAGTTAAGCTTACAAAGACTCTACTTAATTTTAAGGTATTTTAATGACTTTTTAGAATGGAAAATGTATTTACCGGACTTCTGTTTTTCATGGCTCTAATTTTCCTGTGTTTCAGGTTCTGGTGCTCCTCACACATCAGGATGCATTAGCAGTGATGTGTGGCTGTGCAGGGGGTTACACCATGCAGGGCAAACTGAGAAAGGGAGGCTCGGGTCACATTGCAGGCTGAGGCACCAGTGTTATGCAAAGGTTAAGTACTCCTGTGTTGGGAGTTAGTGAGGCTTGTAGTTTGCTGACCTAAATCTGAGTGATTCCTATTATGTTGAGTATTTGCTTATCTTTTGGAGCATCTCTGTGTAGCCAGAGTGTAACAAAACTTCAGCTTGAATCTGTTGTACCCCAAATGGATGAGGAAAAGAAAGTGCAAGTATGTGCAGATGTATGTACGTATAAACCATCAGCCTTCTTCAACTGGGATCTCCCATTTTTCTATGAAATCAGCATTACTGTGTGGAAGTATACAAAAAACAGGCCAGAGCTCTTTGTTCCCCTCAGTGTGCTAGTTAGCTATTCATAGACACCTGGTTTATTTGCTTAACCCCTGATTCCTTTCTCCCACATCCCCCCAAATAAAAGTTACTCATCTGGTTCTCTCTGGCATTCCCCTGTGTTCTGGAGCACCACTTAATGAACTCCATTATTTGAAACCTTCAATCCCAGTTGTTCTGTGCATTTACACAGATGAATTTCAGTGATTATAATGAAAAAAAAAAGATCAGCTTGTAGGACCACTGGGATTTATGCAGCATGAAAGTGAGAGAACCTTGTTTTTCAACCCAGAATTTGTAAAATAAGTAATGAGAAATCATCCAAAACTGTACAGTGATCAGTGCAGTGGTCCATTCAGTGCACACTACAGTTTCCAAGATTCCGATGCTATTCCTCATAAGCACATAATTAGTAAAACACAATTGGAGTGTGTCATTTTTGGTTAAGCCAGTATTGCCCAGCTTTTGGAAAGAGGCCTCTGGAGCTGGGTGGATCTCTCTCTTCCCCTCTCCGCCCCCCACTGGTTGTTCTCTGTGTGAGGATTCCCCTACTGAATTGTCATTCTCTCATCAAAGTCAGTGAGTCTGACCCTTCACTCTAACTGGGAGCTGCGCTTCCTCCTGGATGTTGGGGCACTACAAATCCAACCAGTTCTATCTAATAGGGAGGAAATAGGAATCTGTTATATTGCAGTCTGATCTGGAGTATTCCTCTTAAAGACACTCAGGCTGGTGGCTATTTCCGAGTTTTAATGATCTGTCCCATGTGTGAAGAGAAAGGAAATCTTAGGACCTGACATTTCTCTCAACAAGTAGAAGCAATGCCAGTTTCCAGTGCTGAGGTAAAAGATATTTGCAATACCTGTTAGACTAAAATAATGTAGCAAGTGTGATGAGTAAGGAAAGGCCAAATGCATCAGCACAGATGCCATTAAAAAGCTAAGAAATGTTAAACAATATGCTAAGAATGTGGAGTTGCTTACACTTTCAGTAAATGCACAAAGAGTTTCCCGTATTTACCTGGAGTGTTCATGGTAGTTCTGTCTTTTAGAAAGACTTGCATTTCTCAACTAATACCTGAAGTTAAAGAACCAAGAAGCTCTTCATTACATCACTGACAGGAGTCAGTGAAGACCTTTTGCTCTTCTTGCCTGCTGCATGCAAGGGAACGTGATCCCAAGTTTGAGAACAGTCTGTGGTTTCATATCCCTTCTTTTTTTTCCTCCCGCCCTGTTTTAAGATACTTATTAGTCTCTCACTGCTTGGGAAAATCAGACTTTTGTTGTGGTTTTAGAAAGAGTTTAATTGATAATTTTCATAAAAATAGTTTGTATAATCCTTAGATTAAGGATGGGAGGGTCCTCAGTCACTTGAGGCCTGTCATTCACGCATGCTGGGGGACACCCACCCGTTAGTGGTAAGCAAAGAGAAGACTCCTTCAACCAAGTGGTCAGTGAAGACAGGAATGACAGCAGGCCTTAAATAAATAATAGGAGTAATGAAGCACATGTATTAGCATCTCATATACTTCATATTGGTGGATATATTGTAGATTTACTCAAATCATACTTGCTTAGTTAACTTGTGAGTCAAGATTGGATCATTTGCCTGCTTGTAAGAAGATGTTTTCTACTTCTAGCAATAGGAATTGAATACATGGGATAATTCTGGAATTATGACCTGCAATCTGCAACATTTCAACAGAGATACCATCAGACTTAGTCAGAGTTAAATAGTACATGTTTTTACTATGTTTATTTTTGGATTGCAGTCTTAATGCAAATCCCATATATGTGGTTATGAAAAATGAGCCAGATTCTGGTCATGATTACACTGGTGTACACGCAGAGTGATGCCTCAGTTTCACTGAGGAAGGAATCTGATCCTGTAACACAGAGGGTTGCATGGTGTTTCAATTAAGTAGTTGATGTTTTTCACCATAGAGCTAGAGGTGAGATATTAGTGTCTGAAGCAATTTTTATACATTATTGACTTAAATTTGTAACACTTTCCAAAGTTTTTTGTGGGTTATTGTGCAATTATGAAATGAAATAATTCTTAAAATATTTCTGTGAAAATTAAAATACTCTATGTTGTCACTGTTTTTCAGATTTTTTGTGTGTGTCTTTTTAGCTGTCTGTATACAGCATAAAACACTGATACTGTTCTTTTTGAATAAGGCTGTAACAGTTATCCAAAGTCACAGAGTCATAGAATATTCTGAGTTGGAAGATACCCACAAGGACCATTGAGTCCAACTCTTAGGTCTTTAGACTAGTAAAAAAAAAATCATTATTTACATCAATTCAAATCTGTCATCACTGAAGTTGTATCACAAAAAATACATGTGTATGAGGATACAAAAACCTGGGTAAGTGCCTGACTGAAGAAACTTGGCCAAGGAGCCGAGTGCCATGTGGAGAAGAGTTCCTACAGGGATACAATCTGGTTGCCCTGTTGTTTCATCTGGTGGAAGTTTTCCCCTGTTATAATTTCTCAGGAGTGCTGGTCTTTTTGGGTTACAGCAAAGAGAGAGCTTGCTCCAGACAAGCTTGGTGATTCCTCTTCTAGAGGGGTAAGATGTTGATAGTTCTAATTACCTTGTTAAAGAGCTGTCAGGACTTTAGAAGTTCCGCGTTCTGTTAGGACCACAAAAGTTATTTGTGTATGTGTCATTAAATTAACATATCATTACTATAACTCAAGATATTATTACATTTCCTGCCTTCCCACACTGAAAGCAAGTCGATTTCTCTCCATTCCTGCTGTATGTTTGCTCATTGTATTTCACTAAGCTTGAACACGGAGAATTTGCTCCCTTTTTCCCCCCTCTCACCTCCCCTTTTTATTTGTAACCTTCTCCCCATTCTGGACTGAGTTGCATTCCAGTGCTCTGGAATTGTATTGTGTTTCATGGCACTGGAGAGGAACATTTATATTTTAGAAAAAAGAAAAAAAAAGAAAAGGTTATTTCTAATGTATTGTACTGTCCTCTCTCCCTTGTAAATTGAGCAGTATCTCTTTAAATCATATGCACTGTATTGTCTGAAAGCACTTTTCCTCTTTATATGTCAATCTATTTCATATTCTGTAAGTCATTAGGATCTATTTTTCTTACACAGTTTGCACTATTTTTGGATAGTCTTAGTTATTTTACTCAGTGTCTTCTGGAGCCAAAGAGAAAAAAAAATACAGAGCTCATCAACTAGTTTTGTCTTCACCTTGCTAGTTAATAGTTAATACTTTGTGGCATGTTAAGAGAGTCTCTATAACGTGGCACTCTTAAGAACACTTTTTAAAAAGTAGTAATAAACTTCAGCCAACTTGTTCTTTTTAAGTGAAACTTGCAGAATTCTGTAGTTGAATCCATTCTCTTTGATAATCATCTGGTCTTAACAACAAATATGTCACCAAAGTTAGTTACTTTTTAGAAAAAAAGTGAAAATCAAGTGAGATTTTTATTTAATTGTTGCTAGCCCGTGAAAAAAATTGGAAAAATTAAAATCTGCGAAGACATGTTCCCTTGTAGGTTATACAGAAAAGTAGGGTGGGCTAGAGTTTGTCAGGTAATGGGCTGTTCAGAAATGAGAAGTTATTCTCCATTTAGCTGCATTGCTTACTGTTTTCTTCATCATGGAAAAGAATAAAATGTGGTAACAATTTTCTGTATTTGGACTGCTGCCACACATAATTGGGAACAAGAGAGCTAAAGCTTTGATTTTGGTGAAATGCTTAGTCTGTGTGTTGGATTAAAGTGTGTGCAACAAATCACTCCAATTCTGTAATAATAATTTTTTGAACACTATTTTTTTACTTTATTACTGTAATGTTATTGCTTTTCAGTTGCAGACTTTGAGAACTGGGTCAGTTGCAAGAACAAAATTGGCATGAAAATAGTTGTATATTTGTTCTGGAAAATGAATTGCCCACATACTTTAGAAAATAGTCAGCCTGAATTGTTCTATACATCGAATACAACTGATAATATTAGTCTCATATAATTAGTAAGCTATTATTTAAAAGTCCTGTTGTTTATCCAGTATTCTAGGAAGACTAGATAGTATTTGCTAGATAGACATGTTAAACAGATCATCTGTGCAGAAATGGATTTGTGAAACAGCTTACAGAATGGAAAATAAATTTAGGCTGACGTGTGCCAGCAAGTCAATATATGTGAATAATTTGCAACAAGCAAGGCTGAGGAAGACATGCAGAAATGGGGTCATCAGATTCATGAATTAGAGGATAATATTCCTGTGGCTGGATTATATGAGGCAGTAACTAATTTTTGTGGCTGACTAATACAGAATAAAGAGTTATGGTACCAGTGTTAGATATGCTTCCATGGATGTTTTTCACTCTTGTTAAAACAGTGAGAGGCATCTTGGAGCTGTGATCTGTGCGCAGCACAGCTGTAGTATTTTGAGACATTTCTGCTGCCAGATTTATATCCCAGCCAGAAACAGTGCCTGAATGGTTGCACTCTGAGTCCCTATTTCCAGTGACATCTTAGCACTAGCCAGTGGTAAATCTCAGCAGTTTGTATCTCAGTGCTGCTCTGGAGCAGCTGGGAAATGGTCTTGCTAACACGTGAAGCCATCTCTGGCACTGGAAGGGAGCAGACAGAAGTGGCATGGTGATAATTTCTTCACATACCACATCTAAACCTACCAAACCTCATTGGTAAGAAGTGTCAGACATCATAGGAAATAAGTTTTAAAATATTTACAAAGTTTTGTTTTCCTTCCTTCTGAACGCTCTCTGGTATCTTTGCCATGTACTTTCCAATGATGACACATTAGGATCTGACTGGGGTGAGTAATGGTGTCTGGCTGGGGGGAGGAGAGGACAGGGAGTGCTTAACAGTGAGTAATTACTTAAGGAAATGGCCTGTGTGGAAAAAAGAAAAGTGTGTTGTGATTGGATGCATTTATCAACTGGCTTTTCAGTGTCACCTGTGGACAGAGCATTATTGTGTCTGAGTTTTTAAATAGTTGGAAGTCAGTGCCTTGAGCTAACATGGGAATATGTCGTGTGTCTGGGATGGCTCTGTGGAGCTTGATTCAGTCTGTGAATTGAGATGTGCATGTTCTGCATTAGGAAAGATGGAGATAAATAATAGTTATGCCATGGGTTCCTGAGCATGGTCATTCATTTTTCTGACCAGCAGTTAAAATCCATAAAGTCTTGTATGCAAAATTTAATTTCATTGTAGCCTACCAGCAACAGAAAGGACCATTTTATAAGTGAAAATGGAGTTACAAGCTCATTGCCCTTCCCCTTTTCTTTTGTGCAGTGACACGCAGAGGTTTGCATTAATCTTTTATGAGAGGTATGTCTGTAAAGCCTTCTGTGTGTTCTCTCTGTTCTTATCAGGAGATTTTAGTATGTTTGAAAATACCTAGAATCACTTTGATTTTGGAAATTGAGCCTGAAGTGCTAAACCTTTGTGTTCTATAACTCTCTGTGCTATGGTGATGCTTACTGCTCCAGCTTGATTATGCTGCTCTTGTGTCAGTTCTGAGACACTCTGCAGTTCTTGGAATTTCACTGCAAAGCTTCTCATTTCAGGCACAGCACAACCTGACTCCTGAAACAAGGTGCTTTGTGTTTTCCTCAATCATCTTCAAATGTATTGCTTCCTTCCTTTGGCTGTGTGAGATCAGATCCCAGAAGAACATTCTCAAGTACAGCTGACTGGGATTCTCTCTTGACAGTGCCAAGTAGTGGCACAGGCCACCAAATGCAGTGGGTTCCACCTGGCCAGCACTGAGCACTTTGCAGAGGTGGAACTGTGTTTCTGCCCTGTTCAATCTCACTTCCAATGTCCCTCTTTTATCCCCGGCTGGTAAAAAAACCCCCACAACCAACCCTTCAAACAGCAGAAAGAAAAGTGCTGCCAGGCTGGAAAGTAAGTTGTAATAAAGATCAGCTTTAAGGTACTTCACTTACCTTGGAGCCCTTTCTGACCTTTCTTTCCTAATTTGTACGGTAATGGAATATTCCTTTCTTTGCCTTTCCCCCTGCACTGAAGAGAGGAGAGGTTGCCAGTTTGTGTTGCTGAGGATGGTTTCAGTTCCAGCAGTCTTGGCTGGATTTGGGGGTCATGCCTGTTTTCCCCATGTGAGGTGCTAAGAGCTCAGGGGGTGCTTCTTCCCTCCAGGCAATGGCCTGGATGTGCAGCCCCAGGTGCTGTGTGAGCTGTGCCTGCTGTGTGTGGAGAACTGAAAAAACAGCACTTAGCTGATCATTGTCCACTTTTCTGTGTTGGTAAGAGATGGCATTTTCTTGTTTTCAGTAGTGAGATCTTGACCATGATCAGATAAATGCTGGCTTACTATGGTCTCATCCTTTGACCTTTGCACCCATTCAATTTCTGTTTATTTTAGTACAGGTAAAGGAGTCTATCAGCCTTCCCAACAAGTGGTTATCAGTTTGCAAAATCAGGCTGTTCATTTGAAACCCTCAAGAACTCTTTTTTGGAGATACATAGTGCATCTTGAAGGAAAGAGTGATCGGAATTTCATCTACCATCCTTGCATGAGCATAATTGTTTAATCCAGGGTCTGTTAGTTCACAGTGTTTTTAACCTTTGTTTTTACATTGAAAACCATATTGTGCTTGAAGCCAAGCAGAGGTTGACATGAACTGGGACCTTAAGATACGTATGTGGTGTCAGAAGTCCTGCATTATCCTGGTGCTGAGTCTCTTTGGTGCTGTCCAGAATTGCTTGCAACAATTATCATTATTTATTGCTGTGCTCGGTTTTGATCAAAGCCCCTGAGGACTACATATTTCAGCAGCCTCTCTGGTGCTTTTAGGAACATAAAGGATCTTTTTGAGAAGATAACTAAAATTATTTGATGGTTGTGGCTGAAACAGGAATGAGCTCTAGATCAAAATGTAACTTGATTCTTTCCTTTGGAATTAATAGGCTGAATTGTTGTATGGTGTAAACCAGTGGCTATTCTATTGCCTCTTGCTCTTTTTGACAATATGTGAACTTAATGTCTTAATGTGGTTTTACAATTTCTTCTGTCTTCTCAGTTGTCTGAGGCTCCCTGTGAATTATTCCATGTCAAATAGCTAAGAAGTATGTGAAGAAGCAGATAAAGTTGTTAGATAATGGTGACTAATGTCTTACTGAAGGCTGCTTGCATGTGCTGAAATTTGCATTAGAAGTGACTTAAAAGGTTTGAATTACCAGTTGCACATCCTTAAAAAATCGTTTCACTAAAATAATTTCAAGTCTCAACATTCTTCAGTTAAAACGAAATTACCTCTGGGAAAAAAAACCCAAACAAATTGCATAATAGCTTATCTGGCTTTATTTTCCTTTTTCTGTCTTTTCAACCCCTGACTGATCACTGGTACCCTGTGTTTGAGCTTTACTTGTTTAAGTAGTTTGAGTAATCGCAAATTACAGGAGCATGTAAGGAAACTTTGTTACTACAAACTAAAGATTGTGGTTTTAAGCTTGTATCCCAAGTCACTTTTAATTTTTGCCAACGTGTTAGTAGAATCCCATTTCTTTCTTATAGACCTTTCTTTTATAATAAGTCAAAAAATCTTAAATTCGCTATTAAGAATGCTTTAGTTTTAAAGCTCTATTTATTGAGACTAGTTATTCTTTATAAAAAAAAAAGGATTTGACATGTGGGTTTCTCTGTGGTCTTTGGTGTGTACATCCAAATGATTTTTTTTTATGCATTTTCTGACATTTTGAATTTTCCAGTAAGAACACAAAAGAAAATCTTGCTAGTGAAAAGGTGAAAGACTGTATTGGAGAAAACAGAAGGAAAACTGTACTCAGCAGAAAGCTGAGTATTAAGAATAAAATTTATCAAGGCAAAAGATTTGGTGAAAAGAAAGTCTGTAATTCTCCATACTAAAGTGTTATGAACTTGAATAATAACAAACAGAAGCTGGACTTGCTTGGTTTTGAGTGCATATTTGACCTGCTTCTTGTTACTGAGACCTTGTGGAACGATTTGCGTGATTATGAAGTTAACTTCATTGGGTTCTCCATATTTCTAAGACGTATTAACCACTGCTAAGTCATTTATAGCTTGAAAGCAAACAATTGTAAATGCTGATCCATTCATCTCCCCCCATAAAATACAAGATGGGTTATTGAGTGCTGTGTGACGCGCTCCTGCTGTGGCAGGGAGCAAATTACTCCTTTTCAAACAGTCTATATATAAATGGCGTAGGGACAATCCACAATGAGGGATTTCATTCTGAGGAGGTGCACTGAAGATTTCCTGTCCCCAGCACTAAACTGTGGTGTTTCTAAAGAAATTGTCATCTATTGTTCTAATACCAGGAGTTACACTATTAGGAGTTTTGCAGAGAGTAAAATTCGAATTCTCATGCTGGTAGAAGATGAAGAATTGATCTGGAAAATCAATTTTTTAGCTGACAGGATAATTACTCATGACTCATTTGTATTCATTTGTGTGTTGAAGGAATAAAATAAAGTTGGTAATATTTGGGTTTGTACTACATGCTTCCAAAGCTGACTGTCTAGAATGAGAAACGAGAAGTAAGGCAATGGCAGTTTTGACAAATGCAAAACAAGCCTGTTGAACTGGGAAAGTTAAAGAAATTACAAAAATGCTTTAAAATAGGGAAAAGCTTGATAGAAGCTGTAGTGTAGAAAATTAATATGGGAAACAAAGGGATCCAATAAGAACTACCTGGCTGAAGAAAGTTAAGATGATGAGAAGAAATTAAGTAATCGAAGTTAAGAGAGATGTTATCAGATATTCTGACCCATTTCATGATGAGGCTGATGGAATTGCTAGAGAAGGGGAGAGAGAAGTGTTCAGTAAATGTAGCTGCACTGTTTGGAGGAGATAGGACAGGAATTTTGTATTTGTATTCTGATAGCCTTTAAGGATGAGATTAAATAGCAGGATTTGACTTTGGATATTTTAACACAGCTAGTTCAGCTAACCAGGGAGCATGAAAATAGCTAGCTAGTGGGTTCTTATGTCATGCAAGTTAATTCTCCATAAAACTGGAAATATAGGACAAATTTCCAGGGGCTGAAAAAGAATTGATGTTGTTCTAGTATTTTAAAAGGAAAAGAGATGATCTGAGTGATTATAGGTGTATTAGATAAAATTTAGAATGGCAATTATAGGAAATGATACAAAATTAATGAAAAAGAAATGGTATTTATTGTCATTTAGTGCAGGTTTTTCAGAGATAAGTCCTTCAAACTACCTTGATATCCTTTTTGAGATCATAATGTTTAACCGTTGAAGATAGTAGTAGCAATATAGCATTATGGTATAGCTTACAGGACTTCTGTAAGGCATTTTATAAATTATATCAGAATAGCTTGATTAGTATCAAATTTATAACATACGGACACAGCATCCCTGGATTGGCATGAAGATGGAGCAGACGGGAAGGGCATCCATTCTCATTTCTGCCCTATTTAACACTTTCTAGCAATGGTTCAGTGAAAATATATTACTGTTAACAAAGTCTGGAAGTACATGAAAGTTGGAGGAATTTATAACGTACTGACTCTAAGGCAGTGTGGATTACTGAGTGACCTTGGCTGAGGCACCTGGTAATTACTTCAGTACAAACAAACATCAGGTTCATAGTTTGCTGGCTCTGCTTACAGGATGCTGGACTCTGTCCTGGTGCACCATAACAAAAAAAGCATTTTAGGTTTGCTTGTGAAGAATTTACTGGAGTGCGCACCCCGGATGTCCAGGAGACAGCAGGAGTTGGCTGTTTGCTTTTTGCCCCTGGAGAATGGAACAAAATAAAGCCTACTAGTATTTTATTAACATCTTAGTTTAATTATGTCTGTTGGCTAAGTGGCCTGTCCTACCATAAACAAATCCAAGCAGATGTGTTCCACATGCCCTCCATTCAGCTATAGGCAAAGCTTACCCACCTATCTGGTGCAGCCTATGCTTGAGTAACAGTGAAAAGTGTCCTCAGAAAACTTCCTACACTGTGTTCTCTTCCCTTGACCCTCATTTGAGAACGGCACTTGTGAAAATAAACATATCCTAAGTATTTTATGAGTTTTCTTTTAATTAATGCACTGAATATTTAAAGCAACTGATGAAAAGTCCCCTGAAAGAGTATTATGAGTAATTAAACCCAGCAGCAAAGGGGACCTGCAGGGTCTTAAGTTTATCATACACCTGATGAAATACGCACAATTTATATTTTCAGTGGATTTGAATGAGAGAGACAAAAAAAATCCAATCCTCTGCAGAGCACTTCTAGGTAAAATTGTTGGGTTGGTGGGCAATTTGTGTGTAAAAGATGTGCCTAAACTTGCTGTTGTTTTGCTTTATTGTGAATTTTGGTGTGCACTTGTTGTGATGCTGATTCAGTTTCCTGTCCTTGGCTCAGATTACAGGACCGGCCCTTGTTTCACTTTGGTGACCAACCAGATGTGCCAGGGGCAACTCAGTGGAATAGTCTGCACAAAAACCCTTTGCTGTGCCACTGTGGGGAGAGCGTGGGGCCACCCCTGTGAAATGTGTCCTGCCCAGCCACATCCCTGCCGCAGGGGCTTCATTCCAAACATCCGAACAGGGGCCTGTCAAGGTAAGTTACCAGCAAAGCGTCCCCAAAAGCTGCTGAAATTGTTACTGGATTAATCTTAATTGAGTTACACTGCTGTGAATAACCTGTCCTAAGCCATTCTCAGCTATATGTGTGAAGAATGGAAAAACACTGTCAGATGCATTACTTCATGAATCAGTGAGTGCCTGCTGTTCAAGTGAGTACATTAGTAACTCAGGTCATGTGAGAGCAGCCAGCATCTTAATGAATTTCTCACTGCCAGCAGCCCTTTCCCTCGGTTCTGCAATGGTGTTTTTCTGAGTGTACCGCTCGATCATTCTGTGCAGGAATTTGTTCTGTTTCAGAAAGCACTCAAAACATGCAAAAATCAATCTGTGGCAATACTGCTCCTTTTATCCAGTGTGGGATTTTTTAGCTGAAAGTTGTTGATTTTGGATTCATCGTGGGTGTCTTATCTCTACAGCTGTAGTGCTTCGACCTGGAGAAAAGTGCCTGTTGTGCCATCTGAAATGCCCTTATACATTTTATACAATTTTGGAAATGCATTTACATTTGTTTCAAATTGTAAAATCCACCCAGATGTTGCTTACTTATTTCAGAGCATGCCTTACCATAGAAAGTCCTTACACTGCTTTTGGCTTTTATTCTAATACTTCCAGCTGTATAAATTCTTTTATTGTCTGGATGTCTGGCAGGAAACAGGCGAAAGTTAACAGGGGCAACTATATATTAAACTGATGTGGATTATACATTCCCAGGACCATATCTTTTGGGGCCAGTTTATTTCAATCAGTCTAACATTTTCTAATAAGTTACAATATTTTTGAAAATAGGGGAGATAAAGATTGCAAATCTACAAGTAATTTTTTATAATCATGAAATTCCTATGAAGGACTTCAAGGCATTCCATTGCATTAAAAATGTAGATACCCTCTGTCACAGGTGCCTGCAGACAGATATTATGAGCTTCAGGGTGGACATGGCTGTGTGTGCTGCATGGTGTGCCCATAGTTTGACCTCAGTGATTCTGTTCCCTCTCTCACTGTAAAGGTCAGGACTAAATTGTGCAGAAATCTGTGAACCAAGGTTCTGGACACTTTTGAAAACTTCTGTACATAAACATGTGGCCCACACCCCTGAATTTATGCCACACCTAGTTGTATCCCTCTTGTTTGTGTCATGGGAAAGCTGCAGTGACCTCTCCAGTGGGTTTGTGCAGTTTGGAATAAGAATACTTCTGCTTACTGCACATTTCTTAGCAAGCAGCAGCATTGATGCTCATCTGTATGTGGTGCCAACACAGTTTTGGCCCTGTATGTTTGACTTGTATTTTCCAGTTTTCACTTCTCAAGTAATGTGTTCATAATTTCAACAGATCAGATCTGTTATGGAATCACGTATTAGCTTTATTTTTCATGCAATTGTACTAAATCCAGTCCTTTTGAAATCAGATAACATCCATTCAGACTGGAGACATTTCAGGGATTTCACATCCATATTCCATTTAAATAAAGGAAAGCAGGTTAAACAAAATCCAGGTTCTCTGAAGAGAAAAAGGAATCCTTATTGTTGTGTGGGGAAGTCAGAAAAAATAGAGGGGAGGGCAAGTTTATTTTCAAAAGTAAATAGGATATCATTACACAGTCTGACTTTGGTTGAAAGTCAAATTAATATCACAGCTGAGATTCTTAAAGATACCAAGGAGAAAAATGAAAGCCAAAAGGTGGAGTTCTGAAACAGACATTGTGACTCAGAAGTATGACCTCTATTTTTTAATTTTTGAGGTTTTTTTCAGTCAGTACAGTGCCATGAAGTGTGGCAGATTACTGTTATTAAAGCACAGCGTATTGCCGTAGCTTGAGTCCCAGCAGCAATGTGGCTGTCGAGGTGTGAGGCTGTGCTGGTTCTGTGACCTCCCAGCACAGCTCTCTGCCCCCAGGCTCAGCTCTCTGCCCTCAGGCTCAGCTCTTCTCTGCCTCTGCTGCTGCACCCCCTGACCCATCTCAATCCACCCAGGGATCTTGGCCATGTTGCATTCCTGAAACTTCCTCCTTGTGGCTCCCAGGAAAATTGCCTCTTGGCCTTTTGTACAGAATAATACTTGGTTTTTCAGACTGCAAGACACCTTACATACAGCTGGCTCTCTGGGATTCAATAAAGGGAGACTTGAAGGCACCATCTCCATCCCAGTGTGAAGCCCCAGAACTCCAGCAACCAGGCTTTATCAGCAGCAGCTGGTTCTCCTGGGAAGATGAGGGAAGCGCGGGCATTTGGATCGGAGAGTGGAGTGCCTGGTGCTGCTGAAGGAGCTCCTGAGCAGCAGAGACCAGGCAGCCCCTGGGGACTGTGAGCCAGACTTCCCCAGTGTCCTGCTGCAGTGCCACTCCTGCTCCTTTAGCCTCTTCTCTGTAGCTGCTACCAAGCCATAGCAACACTTCTGCAGCTCACTGATGACACACGTGTTGTGCTAACATAGCTGCGAGGCCAAAAACTGGGGCCTCTTGAAAATGTTTTGTTGTGAGCTTAGTACATAGCCTGTGATACCATCTTCGTTGTTCCATTTTCTTCAGTGAAAAAATTAAAAGCAAAGAGGGAAAAATAAAAGGGAGAAAAACCTCCAAATTTATGCATATCTAAGCAGGTCATTGATAATTCCTCCTGAGACACTAATTATGGCTGTGAAACTTCCGGAGTCCAATCCTAACCACAGTCTAAGGTCATTGATGCTGTTCTGGCTGGAGTGATGAGTTAATTATTTCCATCAATAATGACTCTGCAGTTCCTCATGCCTCTCCATGAGGCCCCTCCATGCACCTTCTGTGCTGGTGGCCTGGGCACTGCATGGAGTTGCCAAGATTTTCAAAGGGGCAAGTGGTTTTGGGTGCCTGGCTTTGGACACTTCAAAGAAATTTGAGTTCTGGCAGGCTGTTTTCTCTGCACACCATTCCCCAGATGTTTCAGAAAAACAAAGTAATAGCAGTTAGATATTTAATGTCTGTAACAATAATAACCATGTGATTTCTTGCAGAAAATATTTAGAGTACTGCACTTAATCATACTTTGCATAGAGTAACTACAAAATTAGTGTCTGTCTTCACAAGCAAGTATCATAATATTATGATGGGTGAAGAATGGATTTAGGCATATTTACTTTAATTTCTGGTTGACAAATTATTATGGCTGTTCTTGAGAAATGAAATAAAAGTGGATGTTTTTTCCTTTTTTATATGATAGATGTGGATGAATGCCAAGCCATCCCTGGGATCTGTCAAGGGGGAAATTGCATTAATACTGTTGGATCTTTTGAGTGCAAATGCCCAGCTGGACACAAGTTTAATGAAGTGACACAAAAATGTGATGGTAAGAACTTCTAGAATTTTCTTATGAAAGTAAAAGGGGAGAGTCTTTCTCAGGGACTGACTTTGTTTAACAGTTTGTAACAAACTTCCCAGTCTCTTTTGCCTTGAGTATGCAAATTAGCATTATTCACAATAAATACAAAAAGTGATGCTTTTTCCTAATCTTACATATCAGCTCTGCAACTTTTTACAGCCTTTTATTCATGTACCGTTTCACAGACTTAAAGGTACATCTTAACATTAACCATTAAAACATGAAACATGAAAAATAAAAATACTTCCCAACTGATACATTGCTTTAGAAATGCTTGAGGCACATATTTCTTGGTGGATCTTTTAACCAAAAATGTATATGACTGGAAAGTTCAACACATTTTTACCTACACAGGTAAACTGTATTTAACATTCAAGTGGGAGTTTGACACTGCTGAGTGAAGACTGCAGGACTGTGCTCTAAACTCACCCTTACAGCTGCAGATGTTACAGAAGGACAAACAATTTTATCTGTACTTATCGGTCATCCTAATTTGGAAGTACAGCAGGTGTTAGATATTAGTGTGGAAATTTGCATTGATTACGGAATCTTGTTGACTTTTAACTATGATTTGATAGTACTTTTTATTTCTAACATAATAATCAAGCATAGATGCCTCCTTTGCTTTAAGAGAGTTTTGAATACCTGAGGAACATAGCACTAAAATGTGTCAGTTGCACATTATTGATTCATATTTACAGTGAAGTCCAGATAATGTTTAAATTCTTACAATTGATGCCACTTTCAATCATTGGACAAAAAATAAACTAATTTGAGCTATTTTCATAAGTGGTTAGTGATTTTGGAATGCCAACTTTGATTACCATAAAGGTATTTGACTGTGAGAGTAACGTGTACATACACCACCCTTTCTTACATCAGGTGCCTTTTAGGAAGCACTCAAAATTTTTTAGTAATTTCAGAAGAATTATGACTTATTCTTTCAAAAGAAAAATTCCTATTTCAGGCAAAACTTTATGACTTATTTGCAGGTTAGTGAGAGCAATTTCAGAAGAGTTTGTACACAGCATGATTTATGTATCCTCTGCCAATGGCTTTGGCAGAATGTAACCTACATTTAGGGTAGAACAACATTGCAAGTGTTTCCTTCTGTGGATGAAGTACCAAGAATGTGGTGAATAGGAAAGAAAGAACGTGTGCCTTGTTAAGGATTAGTACAAGAAAAACTGAGAGCTGTGGGCTTGTGCAGGCTGTGTCGCATAAACATTTCAATGGTATTTTGCAATTGCTGAATCATGAAAAAACTCAAAACCAACCAACAACAATAGAACAAAAAACAGCCCAAACAGCCACCAACTTCAGAATTTGCACTTGGTAACAGTTAAGGGGCTGAACCCAAGAACTTGGTGTAGCTTGCTTTGTTCCCAAATCGTGCCCCAAATTTCCTGCCCCATTTGTGAAATCCCTTTGGAGTGATTGCCTGGCTGCAAAGATAAGATGAATTTTTCCTTCTTCAATTTCATACATGTAGATGTTTGAACTTCAGCAGACAGAGAATTACATTCAGTGCATATTGTATGTGCCAAACAATTTTAGTTAAAGCTGTGTAGGTATTAATACCATTCAGAGAGTTAGAAGTAGCACCTTTATACTAGTGGTATGAAATATGATAGAGATTCAACAGTTGAGATCATGATCATGCAAGAACAAAATATCCATTATGGTCTTTTAAGTTATCTCTTGAATTTTATAAGACAGTATGTTTGCTTTCTAGTAATTAACTATAATTAATTCTGATACATAATAAGTAACATCTGATCATGTCCTTGGTTTAACTGCCTGTCCATCAAGAAGGACTTCTGGCAGCTGTAACATGTCCTTGGTCACTGATTTAGTACAACTGGGAGGTCCCTGCTGAATTACCAGTACTGTTTCTTCAGGGGGTCCTGAAGATGATCAGGTAGAGGGAGATGATGAACAAGATGGGAAATGAGGTGTGTTGGCTGAGGTTCTCTTTATTTGCATAGCTGGTGGAAAGCTGTAAAGTGCTACATTATTTCACTGCTTCATATAACCATTCCTCTGCCATTTGCATTAGTGCTGAGGTAAATAGTTTTTCTGTGGTGATTTGGGGCAGTAATTTTTCCCGGAGTGACATTTAAGTCTGTGAGCACAGCAAGTGTACTTACCTTTATAGAACTCGCATCCTTAACAACGGCAATGCTGCTTATATGAATGTCAACACTAGTATAAATAGTGAAATACTGTTTGGGTTAGGCTCGACCCTAAAATAAAGAGTGGTGATTTTGCTTTCAAAAAGGTCGGACTCTATATAAACAGTGGCAACACTGACTTTAAGATAAACATTGGTGAATTTGAGTCAGAAAATGCTTGAATCTGATCCATTTACGAGTGCATTTTTCTCTATTAATTAAGGGCTTTTTTCAGACCAAAATTCAATTTCCACATTTTTTGTCACTGAGAGTTTTGGGACTCCCGTGGAGTATAATCCTGGTGCAGAAGCCAGAAGTCTCTTAGCAGTGCTCCCAGGGCACTCGGACTTGAGGCTTTGGCAACACCCTTGAAGTAGCACTGAACAAAAAGTCACACCCCTTGCACACACCCAAGTGAGGAATGTGACCCACATCAGGACAGCTGGCAAGATGCTGGGGAAGAATGTGTGCACAGGGGGTCCAAAGCCTCACACACTTAGCATAGGTCAGTCTGCAAGGGTTGGTTACCTGTGTGCCAGCCCAGTCCCTCCACTACTTTCCTGAAAAGAGCAGGAGCCATAATGGGGTTAGAGCATCCTGTACTTTACCTAGGAGAAAGGAATCATTGATTTTTATATTACTGAGTTTTTGTATTACTGTCTTCACAGAAGAAGTAGAACAGAGATCCTCTCTACTTGCTAAAACACTCATTAATGGTCCTGTGGGACTTTGGGTGTTCCCCCATCTGTTGGGGCCAAATTCCAATTTAGGCGTTACATTTAAATTCCTCCAATCGTTTCTGATGACTAGGGTATTATTCACTCCTTGCCTTGGTGTGTTGGGTGGTGTTGCAGTATTTCATCTCCGAAATTTTTGTGGTTGGTGAAATCATTATTACAGCCATGTGTCTATCTGTTCGTGGATCTCTGGAGGAGAGGTTGGGTAGAGTCCTGTGATACCATTTTTTCTAGCTGGATGCTCTCTGTCAAGAGAGCAGCTGGGTGATTGTAAATGGCTGTGACAGGCAGTTGTCATTGATCACTCTAGAGAATAACCTGCTTTTCTGCTCTGCTTTTCTGGCTCTTCTTGTAGGTACCAGGGAAAAGAGTGAGCTGTCTTTAAGCTCTGCAGAGCTCCAGGTCCCTAGAAGATGAGAACAGTGCTAATTAGATACAGCTGCATTTTTAAGACAGTCACTGGAAACCGGGGGAAAGTAACTACACATCATAGGCAGGCTACTGGTGGTAATTAAGGAGCATTTGGGGCTGACATAGGTTGTTATTCACATAGCTGCAGATAATATAAACTAGCTGTGGAAGAAACCCTTCAAGTTCCCTCTGTTCCTGTGTGCAGTTATGATGAGATGTAGAAATGTATTTGTTAGGTTTTCTTCCTGCAGACTTTTGAACAAAAGTTTTCTGCATTGTAGCTATGATGTTGATTAGTATGTGGATTGAGATTTGTCGGTGAAGATGATCATGATACGGAAATTTTATTTTAAAATTGCTGACAAAATATAAGGAGAATTATAGACATTTCCAGTCTTCTGCAGCAGATATTTCAGTTACTGTCTAGAAACTTCGGAATATTGACTCAGTGGACAAAGCCAGGAAAGGTAATTTTTGTTGCCCACAGTCATCCTGCTCTGAGCTATAGTCCTGACAGACTTAGTTAACAATACCTGGCTGTTCTATGCTTCCATGTGGGGGATTTCCGAGGCAAAAACCGAGTGCAATAAGGCCGAGCAGTTCAGTAGGTGCTGCCCTTCCCTTTGAGCCTGTGTTGAACTGGTGCCTCAGTGTGGTGCCAGGAGACTTTTGCTGCTGGAGATAAGTTAAGCTCCTGATCACTGTGGTCATTGCATAGTTTACTCTGTGGTCCCAACACATTGGTTTTAGTTCTAGTATGCAGAATTCAGTCTGAAGGGGTTACACTTTACTTACACTGAGTAAATCTCCTCTGCGGTTTTAACATTTTCACTCATCATTAGTAAAACAAACTCTTTGTCTTTTTGGGATTTACAGATACAATGTTTTCTTAGGTTCTGTTTCATTTTGGTTTATAAGATGTCCAACAGAAGATGCTGATTCAAAACTACTGATTATGCCCCTAAGTACATAAGTTTGGAGGGGTCTCAGACCACACTGAATTTGATCATTAATGCCAATTATAAAATACCTATTCTGGTGCCAGAAGTAATTTAGCTAACCTGCCCCTGCATCTCTTTTTGCCTTGAAGATATTGATGAATGCAGCACCATTCCTGGAATCTGTGATGGAGGAGAGTGTTCAAACACAGTTAGCAGTTACTTCTGCAAGTGCCCTCCAGGGTTTTACACAGCTCCTGATGGCTTAAAATGCATAGGTGAGTAGAATCCTGTAAAAAAGAGAACCGTAGGTGTCACAAACACTCCTGAATATCTAAAATGGGTAACAGTGTACCAGAAACGTATTTTAACTTGTGATCTTGAAATCCCTCTTATGAGTTTTCAATTTGCAGGATGTTTTTTTCCTCTTTCCCCCTTCGTTGTGACCTTCCCTTTCATTTTCCTTACCACAGTTTTTGTTATGCCGTATTTGCTGCCTTAGACCTTGTTTAACCCATCTCCTTGGTATTGTTGCTCTCATGTTTGTTTTTGATTTAGTCCCTGTTATGTTCAGCAATCATTTAGAAGAGCAAATTTGCATTCCAACTGTTATGACCCTAATTCAGGTATTTTTCATTAAAGGAAATAATGTAATAAACCCAGTATGGGACATTTGTGTGTGGTTTCATGATGCTGATGATTTGGCAGGACTCTCAGGCTTTCACTGTGGCAGAGCAGAATCTGTCTTCCAAGACTGGCCGCACCAGGAACCAAAGAACTGTGAATTAAATGACTGCCACTGCATTGCCAAAGCCATGAAAGAACAGTGTTAGCAGTTACTGCTTCTGGGAAGCAAGCAACCTGCTCTGAGGGCTAGTCTAGTATTCAAATAATTTATTTATTTTTCATTTTTGTGCAGGAATTTCTTTTTTCATTGCCAGTGGTGCATTTTGGGCAAAAATCAAATGAAAAGTTTTTTTCCTCAGTTCTAGCTTGTTTACTTAAAGGCTCATACATAGTGCCAGCACTGGGGTTCATCCTGTGTTTAGTACCCTTGGTAGAAAATAATTTTGGGAAAAAAAATTAAAAAAGTCCCAAACTACACAGGGATCACTAGCAAATGATATTAACCTCCGCAAGAGATCTGAATATGATTATGGACAGAATATGTTTAGTTTTGAATGGTACCATCCAATTTTTGCAGGTTGTAAGAAATGAACTATATTTGTTCCATCATCAAGAACAGCATTTTTGTAGATTTGATCCATACCATACACTAAAAATGCCAGTAGGAGTTGCTTTTATTGCTTCAGATTAATAGCTTCCAAATGACTACGGATCATTAAATCATTGATGCCTGCACTTAATATTTATAAAGAAGACTCACCTTTCTGTAACAAGAAATTTCTAGAGATGCACAACTTGCATTTGCTCTTTGGTTTTTATAGTCACCACTTGGGCTGCCCAGCATTCTCACCCATGTCATATTCCTGCAGTTTCCCAGCATTTTTTACCCCCTGTATTTGTAGGCTGAAGTAGTTCAGCTAAAGAATTGGGGACTGAAATGATGACAAGATGTGATAAATAATATGCCAGACTATGAGCCATCATTAAAATTTTGGCTTTGTGTCTAAGGACAAACGTGCTAAATGGGAAGCACTATTAATTATCTGCAGATATTTTGGATTCATGTCTAATATGCAGACTGCATATTTGCCATATTCATGAGGACAGAGCCCAAATCTGTATTAGTGCTGGGCAAAGCATGTAATCTTGATTTAATTACAGCATGCCTGACTGAAGTGAAAAGTGTTAGCTGAATGTGTCCGTTCTGTTAGAAAGGAGGAAGTGCTTCTGAGAAATGGATGCCTCCTGGGACTCAGACTGAACAGCACTGGGGCCAGACATCCAAAGGGACAACCAGGAGTTCTATTATTACAAACCTTAGAAATTAGAATAGACAAAGCAAAGATAATATCTCCTAGAGCTGAAGAGCAGAAACAAAAGTGGGGCATCTCAACCCAAGTCCACAAAGAATGCTGTGAAGATCACTGCCCATGCTTCCAGCTGGCAGAAATTTGTTTGATCTGTGTTACTTTTCAATGGCCTTTTTTTAACATTTTTATAAGAGACAAATTTTTCTTGAAAATTATTCTCATGGTGATTTTTGCCTTTTCAAAATGCTGTATTTTTAGTAAAAATAATGAAATATTAAAAAAATGCAACAGTTAAAAAGTTGCTTCCTGCTGTTCTTGCCCTTATTTGTATGCTTTACCATTTGGAACAGAAAATGCAAATGACAGAGGGGGGAAAAAAAAGAGAAAAAATAGTCACTTCTGATTAGGAATATGAGGAGATTTGGTATTTTTCTTACAAACTTATTGTCTTTCTGAAGATTTTGTGGCTTTTGGACATGCTCTTACACCTGTAGGTAGACAAAAATGTTTAGTCTGTGCTCACCTCTTCATGGCAATTTGTGTGCTTGCAGAGATCCCATGTACATTCTTTTTCCACTTCTTCCCATTACTGCTTCTAAATGTTTCAAAACTTGGTACTGACCAAAACTGAGAAGGATGAGCTAAAGAGGATGATGATAGTGTCTCTTTGATGACTTCCTTCCTTGCCATGTACCCCACCATCACACCCAGCATCTGCATATCTCTCCAGAGGTGCTGGAGAACATTTCCTCTCCACCAACAATTTGCATCAGAGCTTTATTTCATTTTTAAAAGGTAGATGAAGGAGTAAATGTGTGTGACAGTTTAGCTGGGTACCAGGAGAAAATGGAGAACCAGTAATAGACCTGAGTGGAATTTCTTTTCCGTTTCAGATGGGAGTGATCTAACTAAAGGTTGGAGACAAAGGCCAGCTGACTCTTTTAGCTATCCTGCCAGTAATACCCATGTTCAGGATTCCAGCTAATAAAAGGCAGAGCCATCCCAGACCCTCCCAATATATCCCTATATGTCAATTGCCTCAAAAATTATAAGAAACTTCCCTGCTTTTTTTTTATATCCACTTGAATAGCTAGTAAATTGTGGGAAACAGTGGTATTAGACAGATAAATCCACCATGCCCTGGGTAACTGAGGTACTGTTTCCTTATGGGCTGATGTCTGCTGTTGTAAGATTATATCTGCAACGTTTTCTGCTACATTTTGACAGCAAATATTTGTATAGTTTAGTAACAAACTTGGTCTGGTTTATCATGCAGCATCAAATCACATCACAGTTTATATTGAGTTTGACATGGTGTGACATACTGTGAAATGATTTCTCAAAGCTTGAGATGGTATCACAAGATTATTTTTATGATTCTTTTTTTTCTCCCATCCACATTTTCCTTTCCTTCTCCTAACTGGTGGATCTCTGTGCAGTATTGTTAGAGCTGACTATATAAAATCTGAGTACAGGATGTTCTTTGCACAGCACGTGCTTTCCCTTTTCAGACAGGAAGCCAACACATCTCTATAAACAGTGTGATGGCACCAGTTAAAGCTGTGTTGCTCTTTCTTGCCTCCAAGCTTATATTGTGTCAAATCACTACATACTTCAGCTGGGGAAGCCATGACTAATGAAAAATGAAGTAATGCTCTGAGAGCTGTGATCCTTTGAATTTGTTGCTATGCTTCAGGGACTTTCAAATCAAGGCTTAGAGAGAATTGGTTTGGTACTATCTTTAACAGAGATGATGCTGCAATTTTTCTTCAGGGGCACGAAATATATCTTGTTATATACTGCATATATGGTTGTATTGTATTTTTGCCTCCATTAGTTCATTGCTGTTCCATATTTCACTGCAGCTTTCTCACAGGAGGTGTTACACCTGAGTCCAAAGCAGCCCAAATATCACTGAGATTTTTCAGGTTTTTTGCCTTTTGTTTTCTGGTTGTTGTAATGCTGCAAGGGCTATGTCATCAATAATGTAAATCTACCAAGAAAAATGGGACATTGCCCTTTTGCCACAGTCCCATTCCTCACTGCCCTGATGATTACATCCCCATTTCTCTCTCTCTCTGCAGATGTGCGTCCTGGGTACTGCTTCTCCACGCTGAGCAACGGGCGCTGTGGGAACCAGCTCCCGCAGCCCATGTCCAAAATGCAGTGCTGCTGTGACAGCGGCCGCTGCTGGTCCTCCAGCCCAGCCAGTGCTCCTGAAATGTGCCCCATCAGATCCACTGGTAGGAATCCCCCTGAGCCCTTGGCAGTGTGACTGAGCGATGGTTTTCTTTCAGCAGGAGTGTTTTCATTAGAGAACTGCACAGAGTGGTTGAGGCTGAGGGGCACCTGGGCAGACTGTTCAGTCCAACCTGCCTGCACAAGCAAAACCTGTGGCAGGTTGCTCAGGACTCCCAGGAGGCTACAGCAAGTGGACAGGAACAACTACTTGTTGCTAATTCATATCTTGAAGCCAAGTTATTCTGACCTTACCTGGTTCAGATATTTTTTAATCAAGTTACTTCCTCTAGAGCCTTCTAATAGATCCCTTTTCCCTCTGCAGTTTCATTCTCATTGGGAAACTGGGGTTTTCTTCCTCATGGCAAGCTTTCTAAAGTGCCATCCATGTATTTCCTGGAATTTTACACAGAACGTTGTTTCTGCCTGCTACCAAAATGTGCTGAACTTCATTGCCTCCCTATGCATTGAGATCCCTAGATAACATGGGACTTGAATTGAGGGAAGATGGCAAGCAGATTGTGAAACTAAGTGTGAAGGATGGGAGGGAAGATGTTTTTGACATTGTTTAGGACTGAAGTCCTAAGGAAATGCACTAGAAAAGAAGAATACAAGAAATTTCAGGATTGATGGGAGGGTTTACTACTGACACTATTTAAAGACTAAAATTAAGGAACAATATAGGGAAATGGACTGACACATGAAACAAACTGATCACCTAGGGGCATTAAATAAATGCAAATATCATTATCAGGAAAAGCAGAACTTTAGGCTTTGTTTATTTGACAAATCCTCTGCAATTTAGGAAGAGCTTCTAATGTGTTTTACAGGTGGAAGTAGAAGTGAGGTGAAGGCTGAAATATCCAGCTTCGTTGTCCCAACATTTACTTTATTTTTCAGTTCTCATTTTTTATATTGTCTCAGGCATTCATTAATCTCTAGCTTTTTTTCACTATATAATTTCTCTCTCCTGTTGTGCCACTAACTTTAAATTTTGAAGTTTGAAGATATTGGCTGCACAAGTAGTTACTTGTGTATACACAAATTGTGAACATGAATTAGGTCAGCTGGAAATGTGGTGTTTAATTGTGATACTCTGTGTGCATTTTTTGGATCACAAGTTCCAAACCCACACTTCCCAAAGACAAAAGAGTCAGGGCAGAAGGAAAAGTGGGGCAGTAGGGCAGATGCCACTAACAGAGATTAACAATAGGAGAATGTATCACTCTCAGCATATAGACTGTGCTTACAGCAAAATAGATTGTTTTCCCATCATCTGGAAAAGAATGCATTTCATGTGGATCTGAATCAGTTTCTCCTTGGCTACACTCCTTAGACTGCACCTCGTTTGGTTTCTGCTTTTATTGGCAAACTTAATTTTCACAGGGAAATAGTGTTACTGTATTTATTCTCTAATTGGTTTTGTCTTGTTGCTTATATTTATATTTCTTTGTTTTAGGAGGTTAACTTTTAAGAAATCCAGTTGAAACTGGGCTTTTTTCCCTGTTTACTATTTTTTTAACTCTATGGCAAGCTTTCTATTAAATTAACTTGGGATCAAATCCAGAAGTCCTTCTTTAGGTAAACTTCACACTGAGTTCACCAAAGATTTTGCTTGCAAGAAGACTTAGTAGATTAAGATCAGGTCCCCACCTCACTGTTCAATATCATATCCAGAATGTCAGTTCTGTTAGCTTTTTACCAGCAGTCTCCTGACAGGTAGTATTGAGAATATATGCATTAATGACTCAATTCACAGAACAAAGCTCGTTAGTATGGAAAAAAACATACAGGTTCCCATTTTCCAGATTTTTTTAAGGTTTGTCATTGCTAATCTGAAACACTGCAAATGGGGGGGAGTTGGAGGAAATGAAGAGACTGCAGGAGTCTAAACCAGCATTCATGTTCTTGTGTTTCAGACGAGTATCGCAAATTGTGCACAGTAGCTGCTCTGCTGCCAGCAGCGTGGCCTGACCTTCCTCTAGCAAGGCCTGACCTTCCTCCGGCCCGTCCTGACATCATCCCTCCACCACTCGTTCCTGGTGTTTTCCCTCCTCGACAGCCAGAAATTGTCTATCCATCTCGGGCTCCACCACCTCATGGTAAGAAAGAAAGAAATAGCCTCTTCTTGCACTGTGTGGATTTTGCTTCTTTAAAAACATGCATTTCTCAGGAGCGCTGTGCTCCTTTCAGCTGTTTGTATCTTTGCTTACTTTATGTGGACATGTAGGCTCTCAATATCCTTTTAATCAGAGCCTGGTTACCGTGTATCTCATGGGAAGTGCATCTTGTATTTTCCCTGTTAAGGTAGGATTCAAAATTTACATTCCCATTGTCTATACTGACTCATGTGTTGTAGTAGTTAGGTTACTGTTGTTCTAAGGCTATTATGAGCTTTGCTGTATGTCAGCATGGAGGAGTGCGAAGAGCTCTTTGACTAGGTTGCGAAACTTATTTACATTAAAGAGCAGCTTCTTTCAGGTTGTTTTCCTCACTCTCACTTGGCCAGGTGGGAAATGTACTGATAAAACTACTATTCTGCTGGACACTGAGACTGACCCGATGCACAGAAAGAACTTTTTTGGTGACACACATGGATGGGTTAGTTCTCTCAACAGCAAGGAGGAAGCCAGAGCAGATTACCAGTATATTCCTTATTCTGTCTCTGGCTCAGGGAGTTTACTACATACCCATATAGTCTGCAATAGGCATGTGCCACCTGAAATTGTTTGGCATAGCCATACCCTTTTGCAAGTAAACAGAAGCTGACTTTGCCTGTGCTCTGTGCAGATGAGACCACTTTCTGCTTGCACTGGCACCAGCCGAAACTATTTAGCCTTGGTTCAGCACCAAGCTGAGCTAATCAGCCTAAGAGGCAGCGTATGTTAGCTCAGGCCTGACACTGCACTGACGTAGCTGCACAGCTTCTGGTCAGCTGGGAGCAGGGACAGAGCCAGCTCACTGCCTGCCAAAGACAGTATAGGCATACCTCCCAGGGTTAGCCCTGCCCTCCTCACTCTGCTATCTATGAAAAGGGAAAGAACTGAACCAGTGTCTGCCTGCTCTTTACTGCTCAAGGCTTTTGGTAGAGTCTCTGCAGTGCCATATACTCACTTTAGGGGTGAGCAGACTCGGTCCTCTTTGGCAGGAGAAAAGATGAAAAGAGAATCAGACTTGCCACAATGTGATTGTTAGCTGTTTTCAGACAAATCTCTAAGAATCAAAATGCCATTTTCTCTCCCATTTTGCTATGTAATTCACATTACAACAGAAGGTAAATGTTGACTTTTAATGGAAAATGCTGCACGAGTTGCAGATTACCAAGAACTATTATGATGAACTCTTAAAATATTTTTCGTACTCTTGTTATTTCAGTGATCTTGCCGGTGAACTTAACTGACTTGTGCCAAACATACCGACATCTCTGCCTTAATGGCCGTTGTATTCCCACTCCTGGGAGCTACCGCTGCGAGTGCAACAAAGGATTCCAACTGGATAATAGAGGGGAATGCATTGGTATGTGCTTTTCTGCTGTAAATCACAGAGGGGAATTTCATTTTAAAGGAAAAAAACCCACCATATTCTCCACAGAATGTAACAACTCTGAGTTCTGACATAAAACAGAACCCCCCCCTCCAAAAAAACCCCAATAAATAGACTTCCAAGGACGAATTAGTTTCAATGGAAAATTTATTTTTACAACAGTTTTGCCTTTAAGACAGTATTTTAAAAATCTTACAACAAAATTATACAGAAGCAAGGATTTCTTAGTGTATTAGCCTGTGACTATAATGTGCTTGTAATGATTGAAACCGGTCTTTTTAAAATACTACTGAGTATGTAATGACCTATTGTTAAAAAAGAGTCATAAACTTGGACTTAATAAGATTTACAAGTCCTCTTTCACCTCATGAGGAGTGTCTTTTTGGGCTCTTGAGACCTTTAATTTTGGAAGTTAGCAAGAGCTTCATAGAAGCAAACATCTGTCTCTTATAGGCAAGATTTTGATTCTGTCAAAATCTGTGTCTTCAGTATGGCTGGGAATATGGAGATGTGAGATTAAGACCTATACCTCTCACACATGCAATAGCTTGTCTTTTTGAATATTCCTTTTTCCCAGGTCGTTCTTAGATTAGAACATGGGAATTTGGTGGTGTTTCCTTTTCTTTCAGACTGAAGGACACTATTTCTTCAGCTACAAAATGATAAAATACCTTTACAGGCATGAATAACTTTTAGCCAGTGTCATAATAAAACTGTGTGGTCTGTGTTCTGCAGATATTGATGAGTGTGAGAGGAGTCCGTGCATTGGTGGAGACTGTGTGAACACCGCAGGATCCTACATATGCCAGTGTCGGGTTGGTTACCAGAGCACGGCCACCAGAACAGAGTGCCGAGGTAAGGGCTGCCCTCACAGCCAGGGCTGTGTACATCCCAGGAGGGAAAATTGTTTCTAAACAAAATTTTATGTTAAGTATACGGGTTTGTAAAGAAAAATAAATCAGATGTGGCAGTAAAAATGATTAACCTGCCCAAGCTGGCTGTTCACAGACTGGGTTACAAAAAAAGGCATTTTGTCTTGTGCTGAAAGTATCTTGGCACCATTTGTGGCTTTGAAGTGGAAAAGATATAATTTTTTTTTTTTTTTTTCAAATATTGAGAAATTTTTTCATTTGCTACTTGAGGATCTTGAGGACAGTTAAACATCCCTTCTTTGGAGAAATGCTTTATCTATAAAAGACTGTTAAAATACTACGAAAGTTGGGGACAAAGATAAGTCTTCCAGTGGGTAAATTTAAGATTACACTGCCCATGTGTTGTCCCCATTCACTGTCAGAGAAAGAACTAAACATAAATTGCAGCAATGAGAACTGGAATAAGATATGGAAAAATAGTGAAGCACTGGGAAAGTCTAGATGGGGAAGCTGTGGAGTCCTCACTAGTGTTATTTTGAAGATCATGCTCAACAAGAGTCATGATGGTCTTTATCCTGTCTTCCTGTGGCAGTAGGGAGCACCCAGCAGTGAAGCCTCTGTCAGGGGTCTGTCACTCCCAAACCATCCTGGGGTGGGAATTCAACTGTAAAGGTGAATGCAGTCCTTTATAGTTACATCATAATGAGAGGCTTCTGGGAGGAGAATGAAGGATTACTTTGATAGTCCATAAGAAATGAAGCATCTAAACGATGCTTTCTGTGCGGAGTGCATTGTGCAGAGCATGCACTCATTCTGGAGCAGAGCGTTTCTGAAAAGCCAGAAGAAAGTTATCTGTGTTAGTGTGCATATTTTTCTCCTTCCTTTTGCGAATCAGAAAGGCATTTGTGGTGCAGAAGCTCACTGCAGCCCAGGAGGACATGCAGAGCCAGCAGCACTGCTGCATGTTGCTGGGAGGATTGGACCTGATCGCTGCCAAACAGCCATGTTGCGGAAGCATCTTCATAGTTCAGCTGCCTAGTGGTGAGGGAGTGCTGAAGGGGAGTCTCAGCCGTGATGAATTTACTCATGAGTCATTTTTGTCACAGGCTTTTAATTTGACTGATTCATTACACAAACACATGGTTGTCAGAAGCCCAGTAGCTTAATGGCATTTAAGTGTGGTCACTTAGCAGTTCCTTTGCAGTCTATGGGAACTGTGCTTGCTTGACAGGCAGTGCAGAAAATGCTGCCATGTGCAGAATCTTTGTTTGCTGAAGGAGTTTTTAGGACCAGTGTAGGGAAAAGAAAAAGGCTAGTGGGGTGCATTTGGCAAAATGTGCATGTGACACTGGTGCCTGCCCAGATCAGTTTGCTGTAAAATTACTTTGCGTGACTATTTGGATGTTAAAATTTTATTTTTTTGCACGCATAAATGTGTCTGTGCTGATACACTTTTGCAAATATGTTCCTTACATCTGCTCTTGAGAAACAAAGTCTCCAAAATGACCAGATGTTTATCTAGTCCTTGCTCCAAGGTTCCAGGAGAAAGTTTTTTCTGCATGATGACTCTGATTAGTGATTAAACATGGCAGTCTGTACCACAAGCTAGTGATTCATTAGTAGGATCCCTTATAATTCTAGTAGGAGTTTAGCTGAATTAATATCTTAATTGGAGACATAGATGAATAAAGTTGTCAGATTGTGATTAGTGATCTAAACAAAAAAATGCTTCTGAATTGCAGAAGAGAGGACAAAATGGACCTCAAAAAAAAGACAAAGTGAAATTTTATGATGATTATCTATGCATGTTTTGGAGTCAAAGCTTTAACAGCGAATTGTTTACTATAATCTAATCAATATTTCTGAGGAGTCCACGTCTTAAATGGAAATGACAGAAAAATATGGATATATCAGTGAAAGAGGAAAAGCTTTGATTTTTTGCAGATTTCTCTGAGGGTGAAAAAACTGTGATGTTATTTCATAATTTGAAAATTAAATGTGTTAGACTAGTGGTGGGTCTCTGATCAGCCGTGTCTCTGTAAACAGTGAGATTCAGTGGTAATTTTCTGCAGCCTGACTTAGGTGGCATCAGATGCACCAAAGTACAAAACCTAATGATCTAAAAATCAAAAGACCAGAAAAATTTTGAGATGCCGTGGCATTTTGCATGTCCTAAGGAAAAAAACTGGTGGAGTAACTGAAGCCATGCTCAGATACAACCTGAGTGCCAGAAAAGTGGGGGGAAAGGGGACTGAGCAGAGATGAAACTCACTTCTATGCATTGCTGGTTGATGGTGCTTGTTTATCAAACGAGGGAGGCTTCTCAAGTCCGTACACTTTTGCCAGAAGCTGCCGCTGCCCTGAGCTCTCATGGAGCAGCTCTTGCCTCTGCTGGCCAGGTTTCTTGTTTGCAAGATAGTTATTTTCAGGGATTTCTTAGCAGCATCCCAGAACTACCACACTGCTAAGAAGGCAAATATAAGTTCACAGTTCTGGGAGGTGTGAGTTCCCCCTGCACAGGTGTCCAGAGAGCAGGGGCATTTGGGAGGACACCCTGTGCTCTGCTTCTTCCTGAGGCACAGCAGTGTGTTTTTGTGGAGAGGGCTCGGGGAAGGGCACCCCCAGGATAGTTTTTGGGAAGACAGTGTGGTTGGTTGCATGATGGATAGGTCTGGTTGTGATCTCTGTGAGCAGAGTCCCCTGTGTGCAGGAATCTCTGGGAGATGGTCCAGGCCTTGATGAAGAATACTGAGCAATCTGAAAAATGTCTAGACAGTCTGTCTCAGCATCTCCTCTCCCCTTCTTTGGAGGAGAGGGAGAGCTGCCAGCCTCCTGTGATATCACTATTCAGGTCCTCCAAAGCACTTGCCAAGCACCTCCTGCAGAGAGAGGGAAATGAGGATCTGATGTTTCAAATACAAAGTAAGCAGGAGAAATATCTTCTGAGGTGGGAAAGTCTTGAACTTTCCTCTTATCTTACAAAGCAGCAGCAAAAACAAGCTTTCCCCCATCTTTTCTTAAGTAGTTACATACTGTTAAGTTAAAGTTCAGTAAAAATATTTTAATGATGAACAAAAATGGAAAAAACCCTAAACAATTGTCATTCTTGTTTGAGAAAGCTGCAGGGTACTGTTCACTGAAATTCTTTCACAACAGCTTGAAATTTCAAGCTGATGAACATTTTCCACCCCCATAATGTTCAGTTATGGAAATCAAAATAAATCCTTTTTCAGGTGAACATAATTTCCATGTGGGTTAAAAAACCTGTGGGAAGGGGAAATGGGAAAAAATTCCTCTTGAGTAGAAAAAAGAAAAACCCCCAGAATGTTATTTTTCTTTTTGGTTGGCTTTCAGACATTGATGAATGTTTACAGAATGGTCGTATCTGTAACAATGGACGGTGCATAAATACAGACGGCAGTTTTCACTGTGTGTGCAATGCTGGCTTCCAAGTGGCAGTTGATGGGAAAAACTGTGAAGGTAAGACTTTTCTGAAGTTATTCCCTATCAGTAATTACAGTGGCAAGAGCATATTCATGTCAATGAAAAAGGAAAGGACCTCTGGTGGGGGGGAAGGGAAGGAACAAGGAATTAGATTTCTAAATACCTTTTGCTGTATCTGGGAGGGCAAGTGAAATGTCTTTTGCAGCCAGTTCTGGAGCCTTAGCTTGGCAATCCTCAACGGGATGTCTGTCCAGCAAGAGAAATAGCACATACCACTATCACAAAATGCAGTTTCTTTGATGGGAGTGGTACATTTTAAAACACAGCACAAGTCACATGCTGCCTGATTTTACTGCGCGTTTAACAGCATCCTTTATGGGATCTTACTGGGTGACTAGCAATGTGTTTTATGTAGATGCAGTCTGGTCTGACCTATAAAAACTGTTTTAAGAAAAATTTGTAAACATAATTGATGTGTTCCTACCTCCCAGACCTTTAGGAAAGGGGGGAAAAAAGAAGAATGTTCTTTATCATGCTTCCCAAGGTCCTTGGGAGGGTTCCCAATGATCTATTCATACGTTAAAAGAATTTCAAGCACTGTTCTTAGAAACATTTTTGGCAGAATATTATCTCAGTGATTCAGCTCAAAGACTTAATGCCAAAATTCCTGGTTGGGATAGATACACGATTTTTTTTTTTTTAAATCATAAATTATTTTTGTCTGACTTAGCCTGTAAGTAAAAAGAAAACACACCATGTCTAGAAGTGTAATTTCTGTCCAAGACAGCTGCAATATTAAGGAAAATAGCACGATTCTGAATATATTGTAATGTCATTATGATCCAATGATTTTATGTGCTAGTAGTGATTCTGTTAATCCTTTGTAGAGACAGACATTTTAAGACTCTGTTTTTCCTGACTCTTTTTTAGATACAGTTTAGCACTATAAGCTGCTTTTTAAATATCTTATTATGGAAGTACATTGACTAAATATATTTGGAAATTAGTCTATTTGGGAAAAAAAAACCTTTTTCTGATTTCTTCCTTTCCCACCAAATACCATGTGCTAATAGTAATAAGAACCAGGACATCGGCAGTCTGGTAAAACATTTTTAATTCCATTGCATGTGCTGCCAGAATGTCTGTTGCATCTGCTTATGAAACAGTTTCATCTCTGGCATTGTAATGCATCAGGTTTTGTTCTTGGGAATACATGTACACACACACTAATCAGTAAAGACCATGACGTTGTGCCATACCTTAATGTAGCTGCGTGTAGTCCTTCGGATGAAACTGGTGAGTAGCGCTGATTTTTTTTGGATGTAACATCCAAAACTGATTTCATTTGTGCCAGGACGAAGTAAAGGACTAAGAGGATATAAAAGCTTACTCAAATCAAGCACAGAATTCTCTGTACTTGCCTTTTTTTTTTTTTATTTCCCATTGTGTGAGTAACTGTGCAGGGTTCAGAATAGCAGTGTCTGAGACCTCCACCTTTTCCTATTTCAATCCTTCACGCTATCCCATTAGGTCAGAGGGTGAATAATGCTATTATGAAGCTATAATTAGTAAGTACCCTTCTGTGTGGCCTGTCATGCTAAATCTAGGGAAGGGACAGGTTTTATTTTCAAGGGAAGTTGAGGATGACAGTGCCCACAGAATGCGTGCTTGAGCACAGTGCTGGGAATTCTCCCACATCATAAATCTTAGATGCATCCGATGGAGGTGACAAAAGATTTCACTCCAAACCCAGATATTCACTCCTGCCCTTTCAGGTCTGCTTAGTAAAGTAAAATTGTGTTTACCATTTCAAAGAGAAGGCTGCTTCTAACCTAGCTTCTCTTTAGATTAAGATCGCAAACCATCTTCAATTACATCCTTTCTCACTTTTTTATCGGTTTTACCAACTGGCAATTCTTAAGCTGACTGATTTCTAGTCTGTTTTTCATTTTCCTTGCTCTTTTTGGATCTTAATGATTCATTATGAAAAACAGAGTCACTGCTTTGACACATCCCCTAGGACAGTACAGTATGTCCCATCATGTGTTTCTGATTATCATATACCTCTGACAGTTAAGAAAGAAATTAAGGTTTGTCTTTTGGATATAACTAGTAAGAGTTCTTTTGCTTAAACATTACGAGCATTATGTCTATCATGTACATTTTCAGATATGGATGAATGCAGCATAAGGAACATTTGCCTCAATGGGATGTGCATCAATGAAGATGGCAGTTTCAAATGCATTTGTAAGCCGGGGTTCCAGTTAGCATCTGATGGACGCTACTGCACAGGTGAGCACAATGACTCATGGGTTCCCAAAGCTTGTGAGTTATATCTGTCTGGGTGGCTTCAAGAATCACCTTAATTCCTTAGTTATCCTTGGGAACAAGAGGTACTGGGCTGAGTTCTCATCAGATACGCTTTTTTAATCAGCTAAAATGATTTGTCATTGTGCAAGACAGTACTCAGCCTTCTTCACAGTGTTGAGCAACCACCCTAACCAGCCAGTGGGAAACATCTTTTGAGTAAGGACTCTGTGATCTGACCTAGTTAAACCATTTTTTTTAGCCTATGAGGTCTTCTGCAGTCTGGTTCCAGTATATCTCATATTTTGTGTTTGGCCTTTTAAAGTTTTCTGCCTTTGGCCACCCAAACATCCTGGCTCACTGCCTGCTTCGGGTTTTTTTCCCATTCCTTACTGTGTGTTCCCAGTCAATACTCCAAGGAATGTCCAGCACTCTGTGTCACCAAGGTGCAGACATGAGCACCACAGCAAGGTTGTCTTTTCCATTTGCTGCAGTAGCACAGCAGTATTCCCTGTGGGAGGCACTGCAGTGTTCTGGTTGCTGGTTATGTCACTGGAGTTTCCCTTCAGTCCCATCAGGAACTGCAGGTTTTGTATGTATAAGGCTTCATGTGTCAGCAATTTTTATGGACGCAAAGCAGAAGGCAAAATAAGGAATAGATTGTTAGTGGGCCAAGTTACTTACAGTTTTTCTTTTGAAAAATTAAAAATCTTTTAACTCTTGGAATTAATGCAGAAAAAGTCCTTGATTGCACTTTGGCAAATTAAAAAAAATTTCACATTGCAGGATCTTGTTGTGGACTCATAGCAAAAGTAAATGTTTGAGTAAATAATTTGGTTTTGAGACTTAGTGATTGAATGCTGAATTAATTTGATCCTTTTGCTTATTGAATACTGTATCAGTCTAGGATTAGTAGTGAGTGGTGTCTAGACTTAGATTTCAGATCCAAATCAGGCCAATAAATGCTGTAAAACACCTGGAACTTCTTGTCGTTAACTCTTGCACTAGGTATGCAGGACAGTGCTACCCAGCCTTCAGGTGGGGGAATCAGGTACTTCTGATGAGCCATACTGGCTCAATAAGGTTGCTTTGATTGGGATGTTCTCTAGTTTCTCAAATTAAATACTGTGCGGATCCATAGAAGAGTCTCTTTCGCTTAACAGCTACTGGCTGTGTTGGCTGCAGCCTTCTTACACTTAGAGCAAGCAGCTTTATTTCCATTCTTACCTGTTTTCCAGGTGGCAGGTCTGTGCTTTGCCAAAGCTTATTTTCCAGCTGGTCTGTGTGTGGGATGGCAGCGAGCCTTCTGTGTCCTTAGCAGGGATGTGACTCACTGATGCAAGCTCAGCCCAGCCCAAATGCTTGTCTTGGTTTTTGACTTGAGTATCTTTTGATATCTTTGTTTTTGTTGGTTATGTCAGTCTCTGCACTGGAATGCCATCCAAGAGGATGGTATCTCCACCAGACTGCTTAAAACACAGTGATACTCAACTTTACAGTTTCTCTTATGAGCCTGCTGGCTAAACAGGAGTATGGATACAGTCAAAAAGGGGTTTCTGGCCCTAGAGAAATGTTACTTCTGTGCATCAAAGGAGGAATATTTGAAAATTATCCAAAATTGCAGGGAACTCAACTGATTCCTACTGAAAGTTGGAACAGACCTTATAGTTAAATGTAGTATTTCTCTGACTGCTTTTCAACACTTACAGTGAGCCTTGCTCTTTATGAATGAGCATGCAAACATTCATTATGTGTTAAAATTCCTGTTGGGTCAAAATCAAATCAGATTTTGAGTCCTGGACACCCAAATTACATTTTTTACACACTTCATATTTGTCTCCTTTCTTCCACTTGCCCAAAGTATCATGAAACAATTCCCAGGTCTTCGGTGGCTAGAGGAGCACAACTCTCTCCAGTCATGTTACAAAAATTTGGTCTTTAGTATTGTCTTGTCCTGTGTATTTTGACGTTTATCCTTACTGAGTCCTTTCAGTACATGCCAAATATATGGAGTAAATAGCTTGTGTCCTACAGAACTATTAGTCTTTGAAACTCTCATTGCTCACACTGCCTTACCAGAATGTTTGTGAAGTGCATGCATTATGATGTGACCCAAGCTTAAACTTTAAGCTCCTGCTTGCACATGCAGGGAGTGCCTGTGCACATTGGAATGTGTGTATGCACAGACTGACAGTTCTGCAGCAACCTGGCTTCCTGTCTGAGCAATTTTGATAGGGAGCTGAACATGTGTTTTTGCCAAACTCTTTAGGGGATCAATAAGAGGAATATGAATGCAGCTCATTGGTCTGTAACCAGCTCATTTGGTGCACTCTAAGCTGAATATTCAACTATTAAGAAAGGCTTATAGCCCAAAGATGGGGGTAATGTAATTGGCAGTTCCATAAAATTGGAATTTAAATAAAAGTACAGGGCATATGCTTGGCTGTCTGGTAAAAAATTCCACTTAGACTTTGTGAAGTAACATGCCAAAAAGGAATGTTACACCACAGTCTTGTGTAGTCCCTGAAATACATACCAAACTTATTCACCATTAGCATCCTTTGATGATGATTTGCTGATGATCTTTCAGAAACATTTACACTGAGCAGGCAGAGGTTTGAAGCATTATTTCTGTTCCATACATTGTTTCATCTTTAGATAAAAAAGGAATTCCCCAAACTGAAAGCTGTTACAAGGCAACTGAAAGTGGTAGTTTAATAGTCTGAGTAAATTTTTCCTTGTTAAAATTAGAGGATTTAGTGTGCCCAGCTAGCACTACTGAGCAAGGTAAGCAGAAGAGGCAAAAACTCATCAAATATGGAGAATGAATCCATTAGTTGGTTTTCTAGAACCAAGCTGAATATATTTTAAGTTGTTCAAATAGTGATTTTTACCACAAAAGATGGCAGAGCCTTCTCAAGGTTAGAAATGTGAGCTTTATGCCTACATGTGAAGTCGATTTACCATGTGGAATCTCAGCCCTGGTGAAAGCAGAGGCTTTTTGCCCCATCTTTGCTGGAACCAGCTTTGCAGCTGATCTGCACCACTCTAAGTGACCCCCTTTACCTTTCTAAAAAACATCTAGAATAGTATTTCCAATACATTTGTAAATTGGTGCAAAAGAACGAGGATTGCACATCTCACCCTTACTAGTTTACAAAATCTTTTTTAAAATGAACTACCAGAAATGGGAAAAAAAGTAGTTTTTCCTTTCTATTTCTATAAATAACCTTAAAAAAGGAACATTTTTCTTTTTTTTTTTTTTTTCCCCCTTCACTTTTACAGGAATCTGTCTCTGTCTCAGGAGTTCAGTGTTGTCTAACAAAATAACCGTCTACACTGTTAAATAGTATGGGCCCATTTTGAATCCCAACTCTGTAGTTTTTACCTACACTGAGTAAGGACTAAATTTAAAGTGGGAAAAGCAATTAAGATTTGTCTGAACTAGAACAAAAGATTGCAGGATGAAGTCGAAATGAATTGAGCCCCTGTACTTAAGTATAGCTTTTACTTTAAAATGCAGTTAGAAAAAGGAATCTTGGATCACGCAAGCCCTGTTTTATGCCAAACAACACAAACTAAGTAAAACACAGAGGTGTTTCACTCTCAATTTGCCCTTTTAAGGTCAGAAAAAAGGAAATTATCATACACACTGTCTCTTGTATATATTATGGACAGTTGTTATGAAGTGATTATTTTATAAAGGTTATACATACTTCCAAACAATATTTTAAACACTCCTTTTCTTAATCACTTCTAAAATGATGGCATGCTCTCTGCATCTAGAGAATGATCTTACTGTTAACAAGATATGTAACCTCTAGAATTCTTTTACTAATTTAACATCCCTTTGTGATAGTCTAATGTTATAAAGCTTCATTCTTGTATTTCATTGCTATGGGGCCTTATTGTTCAATATACCATTGTTGGGCAAATATGGCAGCTTGTGCTGGGCAATTGCTCCGGGCTCAAATCATTAACAAATTCCTTTCAAGGCTGGAGCCAGTCTGTTCATTGAGAGTTTATAAAATGGGCTGTAATGAGCATCTGATAGGGAAACCCAGTTGTCATGCAGATCACCAAAGACAGTACTGTGGCCGCTCTCTGACTGTGGAGATTCAGATGCGCTTCCCAAAACCCAACCCGCAGCAGGAGGAAGGGAAATTCTTTGGTGGCCCTGTGAAGGCACCTTGTGGGGGGTGAAAGGTTCAATTTGCTATTTGGACTGATTTCTTACAGCACAAACTGTTCATATGGAAAGGGGATGTCCTGTTATATATTGCATAAGTCCTTTGTGTTAGCAGTCACAGTTTCCTCCTTCCTCCAATTATGATTTTGCCTGAATGATCCTTAAATTGGAACATGTACCTCTTGGGAACAACTTAGGAAAATGTAGCCCCTTTTGACTCTCCAAAGAAAGCAAAATTGTTTTGTTCTGTTTATTTCTCCTGAATTTCTCATTTTCTTACTCTATTTCACAGAATGAATTCATCACGATTCCTAACAAAACCTTTACTTGAACTAGTTTCCTTTTACACTTGATATTTTTTTTAGGATACATTGAAAATAAGCTGCACAAATGCAAGTTTCAGCCAGGCTGTGTAATTTAATTTCTAATAAAGCTCATTCTGTTCTCCAACAGACATCAATGAGTGTGAGACAGATGGAATATGCATGAACGGGCGCTGTGTGAACACTGATGGCTCTTTCAGATGTGAATGTTTCCCTGGCCTTGCTGTAGGACTGGACGGGCGCGTCTGCGTTGGTAAGACAAGCTTAATGTGTGGGGAGTCACAGCTAAGCCACATTAAGACATCAATGCCAGACTGATGGACACATCGAGTTTGAATGCAGAGTTTACCATTTTTTCATGGATTGGTGGGTGGTAGTTATAGTGGATACTAATAGCTCTGGGATATTTACTGTAATAGCCCATTTTGCTCTTTTTTCATTTCTTTTGCATTGAAAGTGAAAAAAATGTGTGGGCCTGATCACAAGGTCAGGTAGACTGTACAGCAGAGAGGTGACTAGAGGTGTAGCAGTTTTGAGTCAGTGAGAATTTGCCCTGTTTCTGTCAATGTAAAAGTTTTTGTTTGTCACTAAGCCTGAAGATTTAATTACTCGTTCACCTCTTTTTAACATAGGATGTGCCCAGTTTTCTGCCTGTTTCTGTACAAGCTTAGTGTTTGATTTTAAGAAACTAATATGCCTGAGACCCATTTATGGGCCAGGTTTCTTAAAAGTGCGAGCTAAACACTGATTGTTCACTTAGTAGTTCAGTAGTGCATGTTAAGTCATTAAATGCAGTAACCAGTTTGTATGTCTGAATTCTTGGGAGCACGAGGAAGAAGAATTTCATGTCCTGAGTAGAGGGAGGGTATAGGTGGCTGAAAAGCATAGGGAAATAGTGAAAGATACTTTGTTTTGACAGCTATTTTACAGTGTTTATGACAGCTGAGCTCCGTTTAATACTTGTTATAATTTATGGCAGTGTGGTTGGCTGTGGCAGGATTAAGGGAGATGTCTTTGCAGATACACACATGCGAAGCACATGCTACGGTGGCTACAAGAGAGGACAATGTGTGAGACCATTAACGGGAGCAGTTACCAAGTCAGAATGCTGCTGTGCTAGCACTGATTATGCCTTTGGAGAGCCCTGCCAGCCCTGCCCAGCACAAAATTCAGGTATGGTAAATCTAATTTTAAATTAGATTTTAAAAAAGTTGATAAACTGTTTTTAGAAAGATAAAATACAGTTTTGTATTAATGTAATGCCTTAAATCAGGAGAGTTACATTGTTGTATAATGTTAGCTATTTTGAGCAATATTGTATTTTGCATGTTTTAAGAGCATAGGAACTAACTCTTTAAAGCAGTAAATTACGATATCTGAATCCAGAGTTGTTACACACATTAAAACAAACAGGACATTTTCAGAAATCAAACTGAGTTTTGGTAGGTGTAGATAGCAAAAAAGTATAATTTTGAACTCAAGATATTAATGGAAAAATCGTGATTCAAATCCTCATGTACACCTAAAAGTGAGATGTTTGCTGTCTGAATTCTGTATTCTTCAAGTGGATCTGAAAGGAAGACATTTGACCCCTTGTGCGTCTCAGAAGTTCTTTGCAAAAGTTTCTGCCATTCTAGACTGAAAGTTTTGCTGATGCTTTGATACATATTTTAATTTGTTTTTTTTCAAGGATAAGAGATAACATATCTTTATCTGTTGTGAACTCCTGAGGAGAGTCCTGCTAAATTGAGTTAGATATGGCCTAGATTTATAGGAAAAGAAATTTGTTTCCTGGTCACTTTGAATGTGCACCTTGAGTAAGGACTTGGATATATGAGTTCTGGGGAATCTTGCTGTGGATATGTTATGGTTCATTTGTGTGGGAGAGTCAGCATGAAGTTTATGTCTATTCCTAAATGCCACGGTTCATCATGTGAAGTTTTCACTCATCCATCTTCATAAGCAGATGCAGACCCTGAATCTGCTAAAATGTTTCACAGGTTCAGAACACTGTGAGGTTATTAATGTTTTCAGAAGAACTGAAAAGCATGTTATTTCGTTCAAATAACTAATTGTCATATTGTAAATGGTGATGCTGAAAGCAATGAGCTAAGAAGGAATATTCCAGTATTTTAATATTTTTTCCAGCTGAATATCAGGCTCTGTGCAGCAGTGGAACTGGCATGACTGCAGGAGGAAATGGTAAGATCACCTAATGTAATCCAAATTATAGTAGTTCTGTCTCACTGTTACTTTGATATCCTTAATTTGTTAGACATGCTGGTGGGGGTGATGACAGGAGAGAATGGAAGAAAGGCTTAGTCAAATGGCTGTTTACAAGAATTTAGAACAGTTTAGGGTGAAAGGAACAGAGCATGCCATTTCACCAGTGTGTCTGCTCTGGTTTACATTGTGGAATCTGTGTGAGTTCAGTTATAAAATAATGCAAACTTTTGAGAAGTGTTATTACCTACATGACTTTGAAATCATATATATAAATCATATTTGCATATTTCAAGTGAAATCATCCTGAAGAATAAAGCCATGTTGAATATTGAGCTTTCTCATTTTTTTGTCTGTCAAAATAGTCCAGACTGAGAGAATTTGGCTAATTACAGAGGAAGAGGAAATGAAAATAAAACAATAAAACTTTTGTAGTCATAGAACTGTGAAACTCCAAACTCTTAAGTCAGCCAATGCTCTCTTGTAGATTTGCTGGCAGTAGACAGGGAAAAGTCCTTGGAAAAGAGGGATATTAATGCTTTGGCAAGTGCTGCCATCTGGAAATACTATTAATTTGGAGATATGGGGGGTACATGGGCCTCCCTAAATCTTCTGATCCTCAGTTTAATATCCCAGTTCTTATCTACAGTTGAAAGTCTCTTAAATGACTGTGGGCTAGAAATGGTCTTCAGTTAGTGTGAAAAGAGATTCTTCTCTCTCATGAGTGAGAACATTTAGGTGTGAATTTCCTAATCAGAACTACACAATGTAGTAGTGTGGAGCAGGCAGTGTTAGTGATATTGAAAATGTCTTTTTCTAGTTTGGAGAATTAACCCCCACAAACCCGCAACAATTGGCTCTGACATTCATTATTTTTCACCTTTATTTAGATATTAATGAGTGCTTATTGGATCCTGATCTTTGTCCAAATGGAAGGTGTGAGAATCTACATGGAACATACAAATGTTTTTGTGACCCTGGATATGAAGTAGATTCAACCGGGAAAAACTGCATAGGTATGAAATATCCCGTTTTTCACTTTGAAGTTTGATGCTTGTTTTTATGCTCTTTTACCTTTTTTTCCCCAGCATTTCAGCAGATCCACTAACTGCTTTTGTGATGTTTCTGGATGTTTCTGCTGAATTCCTGTTCTAATTTCAGTGCTTTGCAATGCTCATAAAATCCTCCACTTTGGGGCTGTAAGGAACTGTTGCTGTCAGTGACTCAAGTCACTGGCAACCAGGCAATAAATATCCTGTTCAGTTAAGTCCACTGGACATGCACTCTGCAGTACCAATGCTTCTCAAAATCAAAAGAAGCCAGATCCTGCAATTACAGTGCACCACAGGGGAGGTCTAGAATCACCAGTGTGCTAGGTTGTCTCCAAGAGCAGGGATTTAAGTAAAACTCCAACTGATCATGACAAAATAAGCATCCAGTACACCACAGAAGGTTTACATGGTTTATCCCAACTCTGACTTTGGGGAAAATTCCTTTCAACTTTCAGACAGGGCTATTGGTTTAACTGTGTTAAGTGGCCAGATACAGGAAAGCTTATTGTCATTGGAAGCACCAGCAGAATCTGATGGCATGGTGTGTCTGGCTAGGGCTGCTTTCCTGTGTTGTACAAGTGAAAAGTTTCTAAAGCCAAATTTTTTCATGAGAGAAAAGATTAAATAAGTTTTTTTGCGTTCCTTAGAAGTGACCAGTGGAAGCATTGTGGTATGGGATAAAAAGAATTGAAATATGTAACAGGCCAGTCTCTTCTCACACTATTTGGGATGTAAAAAACGACCATCAAATGCCTGCAGACTCCTATTAGAAATTTTAATTCTGGCAAAATTCTCTTGTTCTGTTACGCAGTCCCATCAAAAGCCCATAACTTGAAAGGCCTTAGATTCCTTTCTTCCACTCCTGCATTGGTGCATTGTTCCAGACCTCCTTTGCATGACTGATTAGAAATTTTTTCTAGTTTCCTCTTAGAATTTATCTGTGACCATTTTACCACCAGCTGATGTTGTGCTAATATTATTCTCTGACTTAGCACTGTGTCAGCACTTATCCCCAAAATATTTATAAAGAATCATCGTACCCTTTCTCAGACTCTGTTGGCTAAACTATCCAAATCCACACTTCCGGTCTTTTCATAAAAGCAGAGACTGCAACCTTCTCTTGAACACGACTGATCTGACCAGTGTATAGTGTTCTGATGAAGTCTGACCAGTGGCTTGTATAGTCATGCCAGAAATTCTCCATTGCCCCTAGGAATATCCTGCCTAAACTGATTCTAGAGTGCATTAGTCTTCTCTCAAATACGTTACACTGTGGGATCAAAGTCAGCCTCTAATTGGGAGGTACATCCAGAGTTTTCTCACTGGCCTTCAACTGATGAGTTCTGGTTTCTAGCATGTTATTGTTACTGGTCCCTAATTGCAAAGTTTTGAATGTTGGTGATTATATTTCATCTTATTTTTCTCATTCACGTTGTCAGGATTAATTTAGCCTTGCCTGGTTCTCTGTATTGGCAATTACTTCCAGCTTAGCATTGTCCACAGTTTTTAATTCCACTCATTTTTTATTTCTGCATTACAATAAATATTTTATAGGACCAGCCCCAAGACTGATTCCTGAAAGGCATTTCTAATACCTCTCTTCATCATGATTACTCTCTTTTTTAATATATCTTGCTGTAATCTCTCCTTTGTCCAGCTGTGGAACCACCTTAAAGTTCTTAAATTCCTTCCTGTTATCTGCAGCTTACATAATAATTTTATTTTGGTTCTGTATTCTCTACTTAAACCTAAACAGCTTAAGTCATCTGTGTTATCCCAGTCTAAACTATCCACTATCTTTGTTAAAAAAAAAAAAAAAAAAAGTTGATCTGTCTTAGGTAAAAATCACACTGTAATTCATCCCATTTTCCCATTTGCTTCTTTGGCTTTAATTATCCATGTCCCATTTCGGTGTCTGCTGTAGCTGATAGCATCCCTTCTCCTCTCCCCATCCATCTGGGAGTTTTCCAGATGCTCCTCAGCCCACCCTGTTGTAGCCCACATCCATGCTCTGTCACAGCTGTTTCCCATTCTTCCATAATGTTCCACCTGGCCCTCTCTCAATTTTTCTGAACTCCTGTGAAGCTTCCCACATGGTCTGTTTTATTCTGCAAGTCTCCCTTCTTTTCATAGCACTTTTGCTGTTCCCAGCTGCTGCACTGACCCTCTGAGTCCTCCCAACTTCTCTCAGCACTTTCTGAGGCCTCTCTGACTTCACCAATTGTTCCTGTCTGCTCTTGGGGTCTCTCTTGGTCTTCACCTGCCATTCATGGCCCATTGCCACCTTCTTGCAACTTCTCTCTGATGACCGCAGTTCTTCCAAAGATTTCCTAAGGGTACTTGAAATTCAGCACTAGCATTTCTATTTGAATTTTTCACCTCTGAAGCAAGTGTATACTTACATTAGCCTTGTTAACCATAAAGTCTAAGATAGTTCAAAGCCAGCTTGGAAAAAATGGTGTTTTAAAGACCAGGATGATCAGCAAACTTTTCCAAATCAATCCCCTCCTTGTTTGTTTCATGACTGCAGGAGCTGCTGTGCAGGGACTCAGAGACTGCATAGACCTAGTCCACAATACAGGCAGGATGAAAGTGTGATTCCCAGCTTTGTTTTGAACTGTGGCATGGCTGTCACATATTATGAATATGTGAGGAAAGGAACCATGAGATCTTGGCCAAACCTGTTGTCTACTAAAAGAATAATTTAGTATTTATATTCCACACATTCACCCCCTGCCCCGTTTGTCTCCTCTGAAATGTGGCTGTTGGGAGGGAAATTTTGTCCTGACTTCTATTTTAGGGATGTTTTATTTCTTAAAAGGTTCATTATTTTCCTTGTAGACATTGATGAATGTGCACTGAACATGCTGCTTTGTGACAATGGGCAATGCAGAAACACCCCAGGCAGTTTCACCTGCACCTGTCCGAAAGGATTTGTGTACACTCCTGATCTAAAGACATGTGAAGGTAATTGGTAACATTCCATTTCATCCCAGTTTTATTCATTTGGATTGTTCTCACGTTGTGCCAGAAATCCTTTGAACCCTGATGAGGATATAATGTGTAAAACTATAAAACCCTACCATAAGTAAATTCTGTGGAAAAGTAAGAGATTGAGGAGCAACAATGCCAAAATGAAACCATTAGATAACCTCATGGAGTAGTCTGTACTAGGTCTGTGCTAATTTACTCCTCATTTGCTACTACCAGTGAGCGCACACTGTGCCAAGGGTGAGAAAAATTTGAGAACCAAGCTTTACAAATCTGTCATGTGAAGAAGATAGCCAAATGGCTCCTTGTTTGAACCCTTTTAGAGCTATGGGAAGGTGTGTGTCAGATCATTGAAACGGCACAGTCCATCACCACAAAGCAGGGCAATAGCTGGATATCACTGAAAAATGAGATGCTGCTTCCAAGTTCAATGATTTCACATTCTAACGTGTTAGTGTGTCTTTAGGACACATTCATCATGGGTCTGTTGTGAAGAGTAGAAAAGTGGACTATCAGGAAGCCTCATTATGAGGAAAGCTTCCCTTTTTCCCTGAACTGCAAAGAGCCACATGTGTTTTTGGTAATGCTTTCTGGCACTAATGGCAGTATGTTTCTTTTCTAGATATTGATGAGTGTGAATCTAATCCCTGCGTCAATGGAGTGTGCAAAAACACACCAGGCTCTTTTGCTTGTGAATGTTCTCCTGAAAGTACTTTGGATCCAACCAGAACCATCTGCATAGGTATTTATTTTTCTGAAAATTTCGTGTTTGCTGGTTAAAAAATGTCTGGTGACATGTGAACGTTGTACACCAAGTTTATATTATACTTTAAAGTAACTTGTGTAGATAAATTTAGTGAAAAACATTACAGAAACAATATTAATAAAGTGTTTGTTTTCACCATTACTATGGGTACATAAAGTGCACTTGGGAGTGTGGTGTTCTTCCATGTCATATTTGAAAGAGAGGTGAATGTTTTTTGTAACCAACACAGAAATGCTAAGACTGCTTCTTCAGGTCTGTGCTCACCTGCTTAGTTTCTCCTGCAAGAGGCATGAACACGTTCTTGTTAGGGGCTGCTGCCCTCTGGAAAGACCACTTTGCTGTTTGAGACAGAGCATGAACGAGTTAAACACAGTCCAGAACAGCTCAAGAGCATCCACAGACAATGCTGTGACTCAGATACTCTGTGGACTCATAATTTCTTCCCTTGCCTGTTTGGAGGGACAGTAATTTTTGGCTCTTGTCTAGTCAATGAGGAAAACTGTGGAACTACAGCTGTCTCATCCTTAGCTGTCCCCTGCCACTCCCTATACGGGAAGATCAGATATCCAGACTGGGGGATCTAATATATTAATGGAAGAGGGTTTATACCTACTCTGTTCTTCTGCATGTGCCTCTAATTTGAGTCAAATACAGTGACTCAAATCTTGGATGGTATTGACATATTCCCTGTTAAGGACAAAAAGCATAAAGTAGGATTTGCAAAGACTCTATGCTGGGATGATTTCAGGCTATAGTCCAGCATAGAGAAGGATAAATTAAGGCATTTTAAAATAAATTTAGATCCAATGGGGTAAATTATAATGAAAGGATGATTCTTTTTCATGGTTACATTCAGATGTGTTTGTAGATATAGCAGTGTATAATGCTAAACAACCTGCATGACAATACATTGTTTTTTTTCCAAACAGAAACTGTTAAGGGTACCTGTTGGCAGAACATAGTGAATGGAAGGTGTGAAATAAATATCAATGGAGCAACTCTGAAGTCCCAGTGCTGTTCCTCACTAGGTGCTGCTTGGGGAAGCCCATGTACACCATGTGAACGAGGTAATGGTCTTCATTTTCCTCAGGATCCTAGGGCTTTTCCTCTTCTGGGACTGGCCCAGGTTATTGTCATAGAAGTTGGGCACAGTCTAGACAAATAACTTTACTTGTTCTGTTATCAAGCACATTATTCAGTCTGAAAAAGAGAAGTGTTAATATTTGAGAGGTAGCATGTAGCTATAGGAGGTTCTAACCCTGCATTTTACAGTAAATGTTTTACAAGTTTGAACACTGAAGGGAAGGGACCACACCTACAGTCTGTAACTTGCAGCATTACTTTAGCATGGTTTGTCGTAATTAGTGATCTACAGTTCCTAATCATGTAGCAATAGATGCATTTTCCCCAGAGGTTCCAAGAAAATGTTCACAACAAATGGATCTTTGGTGTGGTAATAGAGGGAGGAGAGGGAGTAGCCCTTGTTATTATACTCTGTAGATTAACTGATGACCTACAGAATCATACAGTTGATCAGGAAATGGGTTGAGGTCGCTGCATATTCATTTGATAACTAGATTGAACTGTGGGATGGGCTGGGAACCCAGCGATGAGCTGATGAATGCAGAAATGTGTGTGGGTTGTTATTTCTATATCCTGAAAGCTGCTGGTTTGTTCAGAACTTTGGTTTAATTCATTCTGTATATCCTAACAGAATTCATCCTCATTCATCCATGGTAAATAGGGCTGTAATGTGCTGTGATCAAGTGAAATGAATTAATTGGTTTGAATGAAGCAGAAATCATGACCACTTTTGGGTTAGCCAGCTGAGACATATGGGAAGCAAAGAGGATAATGGCTGACACTCTATATAGTTTATGTAGTTGCCCCATTCTATCTCTTTATTATTTCAGAAAATACTGGGATACTGTCTAAGCACTCAGACTTCTCATAGCAATAAACTAGATAATGTTTCACATGATGAGTTTTGCACAATAAGTTAATGGCCAGTTTTGGACTGCAGTATTCTGAAAGTTCACTTTTGTTTGTTTTACAGACCCAATATGTCAAAAGGGATATTCGAGAATAAGAGGAACATTGTGTGAAGGTATTTATTGTTGCCTTAACATAAATTAGAGCTTGAATAAAAAAATGCCAGTGTTTTGATTTAAGTGGTTAATTTAGCATAGAGGAACACTATGCCAAATTCTTAACCTCGTGTGGTTCCATTGACTTCATTAGAGTTGTGTCAGGGATGAATTTGGTTTTAGTTTGTTTAACATTCCTACATACAGTTTATCTCAAAGTACACGTTTGCAAATATAATGTCTACCAACATAAGATGGTTCTTCAAATACTGTTAACGGAGTAACCTGTTTGGGCACAGCGTCCATCTTATATATACTGTAAAACATGGTATTATTAATACAGTGGTATGACAAGTTTACTGTCCTTTAGAAAAAGAATATTTAAAGACTATAGTTCACATTAAAGGGTTTTTTATTCCTTAATCTTGGCTTTCTCCCCTGCAACATTATACAAAATCTGGCATGTTCTAAAACAGTTTCATTGTCTTATTGACCAAAAAAAAAAAAGGCATCAGATCAGGACACAGTTATACTTTGGTTAAAGAAAAGGTTAAAGATTCTTATTCTCTAAATGTGTAGCTTTTTGCTTGGAATGAGATGACTCTATACTATTCTGTGAGAACTGGAGGTCCCACCCTATTTCATCTTCAACTGAATTGATTTGAACCCCTGGAAAAGTACTGCATATTTACATAATGTGCAGAAGCATAGAGAGTCTCAAACTGCTGTGGGTCATCCTGACTGACAACATCTGACATGACACTGCAGTTAAAATATTTTTTAAAAATTACTCCCATATGTAGCTTCCATAAAGAAACATTGTTTTTTTCTTTAACAAAAAATAAAAAAAAAATATAATAAAAAAAAAAAAAAAAGAGGAACACCCTCACACATAGTCTTTGCTTTCCAAATGATGACTGAATACCTTGGCACGTCTGTGCTGCAGACCCACTGTACATAACTTATCTGACCTCAGCAACACTTTCTGGAGTGTGTAAGTGAAAGAGAAGAAAAAAAAAAGTGGCCCCACCTATCTCTCTTCACAAGGAAAGTCTTAGAACATTTTCAACGCTGCTGGGATGGAAAGTTTATCCTTCCAAGATGTAGACATAACTGTTTTCAGCATTTCCTTTACCAGCACTTTGGATTACATCTATTACATGCTTTAATCTTTCTCATTTCAATGGGACCTGGATAGCCCCAGGTTTTTCAGAGTAGTTTCCCTTGCTTGTAACGTTACTGAAGCCTTATTTGGTTTTCAACCAATGTAAGCATTTTTCAAGACACGGAAAGGTCTCTAGGAAATTTACTGGCAAGTGAGAAACAGGACAAGGGAGTAAGTTTAGTTCCCAAAAGGTGATACTCAGTTCTCCCATACACAGCCCGTGTGAAATGAGTAATAGACCTTGTGCAAGGAAATAAGCAAACTAAATTGGCAGCGCTCCCCTCGTTTACGGGTGAGCCCTGGAGTTGTCAGCTGCAGTATTGCTCACAGCCTGTGAACAGTGTTTCAGTGGTTTCTAATAATCCACTGGCTTTACTTCCTGCCTTCCAGTCAATTTGCAATATCTATTCAAGGCAGAGGCCACTGATTTCTCCCCCTCCACGTTTATCCTCCATCCTGCTCCATGTGGTTTGAACTGCAGAGTCTGTTTGCCCTGGGGGTTTTGTTTGGAGGTCACTTCTTGATCGCTCTGTACTCTGATTGTCAGTCATTCTGTTCTCATTTCTTAAAAATTGTCTTGATTCATGTTTAGTGCTGGAGGCTTTTTCCTAAAGGCACTTGTGAAGCGTATGTTTTTCACAAGGAACATGGATGGGAGGACCCCACACTTAGATTAATCAGCATTTATTTATGCTCAGGCCAAGCTAACACATTTAATCAAATTATCCTTAACTGAAGTGCTAAATTTGCCTCTTAAATATAGAAATACAGTCTTAATGAAGTTAAACTCTGTCTGCAGTCACAAGGAAGTTAGTATATATAAAATTGCTAATTGCTGACAAGGTCATAGGGCCAGATTTCAAACGGTGGTGTAGTTTCCAGGCATGCAGAGGTGTTCCTGATAAGACAGAAACATTAAAATTAAGTAAAAATACAGAAAACTTTAAAGTCTCAAAAAATACAGCATAACCTAATCTAGTTGGAATAAAATGGAATGTATTATGCATTTACCTTTGTCTTTCTTTGTCCATTTGCTTCAAAAATCTGGCTCACAGTGAGTATGCAAATGAATATGATTTTTTAACACCCCTCCCTTTTGAGTTTGATTTCAGTATGTGTAGAAGTGGCAAATGGCAACATGTATTATTTCTGACCATCAGCAGTTTTCTGTAATTAAATGGTTCTGGCTTACATAGGAAATTGTAAATGTTTTCAATTTTGTCAGGCCATGTAGACTGCTGTGGTTTTATATTGTATCCTAAAAAACATTAGAATGTTAATATTTTTTTCTAATCTGTTCATATTTAGCATGCTAGTGATTACTCTTATTCACTTTTTTTTTTGGAAATAGATGTAAATGAATGTGAGGTGTTTCCTGGAGTGTGTACAAATGGGCAGTGTGTCAATACCTTGGGATCATTTGTTTGCCAGTGCCCCAGTGGAATGACTTTAGATGCTTCTGGACGGACTTGTCTTGGTAGGTATTAATTCCATGTACAGGTCTGCTGGGGAAGAGCAAATCTGTGTGGTGAGAAATGGTTGCACTGCATGTTTTCTTACAAGTAAGGGAAATTATTTTTGCCCATTTTTCAAATGCAATTAGTCAGGGACATGAACTTAGTTCAACTGGAATAGGAACAGATTCCAATGGTAATAGCTAAAGCCCATCACCATCTGCTAGCTGGTGAATAGCATTGATTTAGTTCCAGATTGTTCATCTGACAAATCCATACAGATCATCTGTGCTCTTAGCACTCTTTGTCTGCAGCCCCACTGACACCAGCTTCCATGAGAGCTGGAAGAGTGGGGAACACACCATGTGGGCTGGGACCTGGGTGTCTGAGGAGGGATGTGATGTTCCCAGCCACACTGTACACCTTCATGGAGGGTGAACAGAATATCCAAGTTTTGGGTGCTGCCCACCCAAAGCACCTTGTCCATTTTTGGCAGTAAATACTCAAGTTTTCTCTGGACAAGGCATAGCTTGTAGTGATTAAAAGGCCTTGTATAAATATGGTAAGCTGGAATGCTTAAAATCCTTTTCTAACCCAAAATTTGCTTCAGATATTGAGCACCATTTTTCAGGCTGGTGATTTTCACTTACTCCCACTCTTAATTTCTGAGTCTGGCATTAATATTTTCTCTTAGGAATTCTGCAGTGAGCTTGGCATACTCCCCTGACTCCACAAAAACATGGAGCAAACTGTCCTGTGAAGGGATTCTGGGGGAAAAAAAAAATTCCTCTGCAGTGAACTAAATTTCCCCTTTCTCTCTCAACATGTTGTCCAATTGCCCAACAGACATTCGCCTGGAGGGCTGCTACCTGCAGCACGAGGACGAGCAGTGCAGCGCGCAGATCCCCGGCCGGCACCGCATGGACGCCTGCTGCTGCTCCGTGGGCGCCGCCTGGGGCTACGAGTGCGAGGAGTGCCCTCCCAAGGGCTCACCGGAGTTTGATGCCCTGTGCCCCAGGGGGCCCGGCTTCTCCACCAAGATAGAGATAAGTGGGAAACCTTTCTCTAAAGGTATGTGATCTGCAAATCCTGCTGACTATCCCTTTTGCTCTTCCCTCAGACAACTCCTCTGGGTTTGAAAATTTCAGTGATAGTCAAGCACTTCATTCACTGTAAGGCACATTTGAAAAAAATAGATTGCGTTGAAATTTAGACCAGAATAAAACAGGACAGAATTTAATATCATATAATGCTGCAGCCTCAAAACAGAGAATTTGTGTCTCTGATATTCAGCTTCAATTGTGCCTGACTTTGCCTCCTGGCACCTCCTAGTACAAGAACTGGAACAAACTGGGCAGTCAGCTTTGGATGTCTTGAAAGAATGATACTTACCTATGAAGGGTGCAATAACTTTGATTCTACTGTGAAACAAGCAAGGAATGGTGAATAGTTTTGGGAATTTCTTGTGAAGTTACTTGGAGAAGAAGAGGAAATAGTTTCCAGGATGATAGCTCAAATCAGGAGAATTTAATTTACTGTAAACCAAATGGTGTTATGACTCTTGTTGGTAATCTTCCAGCATTAAATGGGAGTCACACAGTGACACCCTTTTGTCCTGTGCTGGAAGCTGTCTTTCCAGAGTTACCACTGGGGCTGAGCTGGACAATGTCAGAAGCACAAATGGATGTGAATATGTTTGTAAAGAAAGCCAGTTACCCAAAAACTAAACATTGCAAAGTCTGAAAAGAGGGGAAAATATATATGAATGACAATTGGTGGTGTTAGTTTCAGCCTTGGTTTTATAAACAGTTACTAAGCCATTAATAATCCATAAAGAAAAGTGACATGTGCTTTTATTTAGGCTTGTTATGTTTTCTGTGACTCATGGATGTCACATTTTTTTTCTCAGAAATCACAAGACAGAGTAGTTCTTTTGGAAGCTCTCTTTGCCTCAGTGCTCTGTCCACTGAAATCTTCCTTAGCTGCTGATCAGATCCTGCAGGCAAAGGAGAAACTAATACCATTTTGTGGCGGAAAGTGTTCTTGGAAATTCCAGTGCAGTGTCTACACTGTTGGTTAGGGGAAAGTCCGTATCAGTTTATGTAGCATAGTCTGATTTTCCCAAAAGGAGGGGTCACTGTCATGAGAAAGGATGAGCTCTGATGTCAGTGTTGCTCTTTCGTGCACTGTTTTTGTATGAAGTGTTAACATCATATGTCCATACTCTTTCATTTTTAGACATCAATGAATGTAAAATGTTCCCCAGTCTTTGTACCCATGGAAAATGCAGAAATACCATTGGCAGCTTTAAGTGTAGATGTGACAGTGGATTTGCCCTGGATTCTGAAGAGAGGAACTGCACAGGTAAACTGGATGGATATCTCTCTCATACTTTGATTTGAAAAGGCAAAACTGAACTCTTTTGAAAATCCTGTGAATGTGTTTTGTGTTCCAGACATCGATGAATGCCGCATCTCTCCTGACCTTTGTGGCCAAGGCATCTGTGTCAATACTCCTGGAGACTTTGAGTGTGAATGTTTTGAAGGCTATGAAAGTGGATTTATGATGATGAAGAACTGCATGGGTATGTTCCTTGTAGACCTTAGATGTGCAGTAGTATGCTGTCTGATAGTATGCTATGCTTGGTTTATTTTGGGGGATTTTTTAGTGTTTGATGTTGCCTGGGATTAGGTCTCTTTTTTTGTGAATCTTATGAAAGCTAACTTTAAATGTCAATTTGCTGCTTCTGCAAATTGCCAAAGCATATGTAAGCAAGGGACAGGATTTTAGGATGCTGAATTTATCCTCATAGTCCTTTTTGCTAAGCGGAACACCACCCTGACCTTTGAAGTTAGAGTAGATTAAAATTTAGAAGAAACCTTTTTGCATTTATTTTATTTTATTTTATTTTTTAACTGCACTGTGATGTAAGGGATGATGGTGCAGGGATGGGTAACAGGCAATGGTGAGGGGTGGCTGATGCTGTGGCAGTGCTGGCCCTGCAGTGACGTGGCTCCCCTTGTCCCCACAGACATCGACGAGTGCCAGCGCAATCCCCTGCTCTGCCGAGGCGGCACCTGCATCAACACAGAGGGAAGCTTTCGCTGCGATTGTCCTCCAGGCCATCAGATATCACCAAATATCTCTGCATGCGTAGGTGAGGCATGCAGGCAAAATCAATATTCTGCACGGTGTTTTACACCACTCTTGTGCTGTGCATTTGGTGTTAACTTTAGTGTCATTTTCATTCAGTGTTCCTCTTTTTGTTTTGCAACAGACATCAATGAATGTGACCTGAGCACCAACCTGTGTCGAAATGGCCGCTGTGTCAACCTGATTGGAAAGTACCAGTGTGCTTGCAACCCTGGCTATCAGTCCACACCAGACAAGTTATACTGCATTGGTAAGGACAAGATCTCCATGGGACCTCTGGTGAACAAGGAAGATAAAACACACAGCGTTGTTTAACTTTAGTAGTTATATAAAGACATTTTAACTGTTACTCAAAAATTCTATTACAGTCAGTCAAAGTAATGCAAAACCACCAAAATGTACACATCCATTATTGTGAGAAATGAATGAAATTATGGCAGTGCTGCAGTTAGTTGTGTAATAGATAATTTTCTCTACTAAATCAATCATGATGCATGAAATTGCATACTATTTTAAATGGCCTAAGACGTCAGACTGATTAAGTAGGAATAACTTGTTAGATAAGTTCTATACTTTATTAAAAATCATCATTCCTGATAGACCACGAAGTAGAGTCATGTGGTTCAATTGCATACATACATTCTAATGTGCCATGGAAATACGTGGAAAATGCATTGGCTTTAATTGTTGCTCCTAGGATACTGTGGTAATCCAGCAGTGGTATTTCTGTATGTAGAAAGAAATGATTTGTAAGTGCAGTCACATATCATCCCTAGTTTGCTTGACATCCTTCCCAATACCTGTATCTGCAAACACTTGAGTGTTCACATAGTGTGCCAATGCCAAGTGTGGATTCTGGGCTGATGCTGTTCTGCACAGCTGACTCAAACTGTATCCTTAAAATAAATGGTATTGTGGGTTTCAATTGTGATTTTCTCCTTTTTAGATATCGATGAGTGCAGTATAATGAATGGTGGCTGTGAGAACTTCTGCACTAACTCGGAGGGCAGCTATGAATGTAGCTGTAAACAAGGCTTTGCACTCATGCCAGACCACAGGACATGCACTGGTAAGGGAGATTTTGGGAACTTTTCTGCTGGGAGGTTTTATTTCAATAGTTTAAAAATGGACCTTCTTTTTAAGATTAAAGGTATTGTAACAAATGCACTGTTAATAAAAGAAAATACATGGAAAGTGAAATTCTTTTTCTAAAGTAAACCTCTCCAAAGTATCAGAATTGGACAACTGCAGGCTGAATTGCTTTGAAGGGAATTGATTCCTCATAATTTCAGAAAGTGTACAAGTATCTCCAAATTCCATAACAAAAAGCTGTAATTTTTTCAGTAGGAGATAAATTTTCTCCCTAAAAATATTATATTAGATCCAAATCCAAAATAGTTGAAGACCATGGAAAAAAATTATCATGAACAGAAGCCAAAATGCTGTCCATATGTATTGTATGGTTATATTTGAGAGACAATAGACAGAAAAACCAGAAAAGAAGCTACTTGCCCTGCTCTGTGGTTGTGTGGTATCTGCTCTTAAGCAAGCAAGAAAATTCCTATTTTTAATTCTTTGTTTAGTCGGATGCAAGTATGCCTTGTTACTTCAGAACTGAATGACTTTCAGAGAAACTGAAATGTGAGGAGTATGATTCTTTCTTAGGAAGCAGCTCTTTTGCACTCCTAACAGGGCTGGTGAGAAAATACTCTGAGTCCTCTAATGACTGAGTGTTCTTCTTTGGGAGCTTGGGAGCCCTAATCCCAGGAAGTGAATTGTGCTTGATGATTTCCACATAGGTTACTGGAAAGATGATTTTACCCTACTTGTCTCTTCCTTCTTGCTTCACAACCACTGGCCCGCTGAGGCATGTGAATATTTGCCAGCTGTTTGCCAATTCCATCCAAGAGTTCCTTGAAGAGCATGAGAATTATAACAGGGTTAATCCCTTGGAATAGAATTGCCTTTATAGTTGAACAAACGGAGAGATTTCTATACTGAATTAATAGAGAGAGCTCACATTTAGAATTTGTAAATATTTATAGGCCTTGGACCAGGGTCTCAGTTACCCTGAGGCCACTCGCTACCATTCCAGAAGATAAAAGAGCCTTTAAACAGAGTAAAATGTAGTTTCCCTCCCCCATTATAGTTTGCACTGTCAAAAAGATGTCAAGTAGGCAGCCTTCAGCAAGCATCAGAATTCAGCTAGGAAAAGTGCAGATTTGATTGAACCTGAAATTAATTATTTCAAAACTTAAAATATTTAGATTAGAAGTAATTTGCCTCAGCTCAGGTTTCTAGAAAAAGCAAGCTTGTACAAAAAATTGCCCAAACATTGGTGTTTAGGGCACTTTTTCAATGCAAAAATAAAACCAGTTGATGAAAATTGTGCCTCAGCCAAAATCTAAACCTGAGTGACATGAGATGGAGGGGGGAGCTGGGGTCTCTGAGCCACTTTTCTGTTTTCATCTTCTTGGCTTGACTGGGGACTAAATGACCCAAATACACACTTGGACAGTCTTAGGGATCTCAAGTCTGCTGGCTGGAAACAGTTCTGTGCTTTACCCCTGCTTGTCCTTAGCCATCCAAACACCTCTGTAAATTCAGAACCAGAGCAGATCATGTAGAGCATCTTCCTGCGATAAACTTTGGAATAGAAGACTATCATCTTTCCCTTCTCAAAATTGAAACAGAAGGAAGACGTGGGGAGGGGTTGGAGTCTCTGTGGTTTTGTCCACACATTAGCTTGATCATAAACATGTCCATAGAAGTTTATAGTAAGACCTTGCCTTAGCTGTGAATTTTTACATATTTATATCCAGCCCTGACTCTGAAAAATAGAATTTCCTTCACAGGCCAGGCAGTAATAGCTATTGCCTCTTAATTTTCATAGTCTTCTCTAATAAAGACTTGAGTGCAGTAGTCACACATAAAAAGGTTTAAATATCAGAAGCACCAAACACCTTTGGATGTCAAGACAAATCTAAGAAAATATCCAGTGATGTGAGGGATCACCTTCGCTACCCTTTTAGTGTCTAAAATGCTGCTGCCCTCTCTTGAAAAGGTGTTTTCTACATATGTAAACAACTGGTGAATATTTGAAAGCTGCATGCTGAAATTTTGCGTCTGCCCAAACTGAGTGAAAAATAAGAATAAAAATATTTGTGATGTTTTCTTCTCATCTGGTTTTGCTCTGTTAGATGTTTGTGATGGTGCAAGATATGGTAGGATCGTGACCTGCACATGTGAAACACCTATTTTACATTTTCAGTTTTCTCTCTGTGTGAACATGTCTTTTATCTTTAACATCACACAAAGCTGGAAGCCATCACAGAATATATTTCTTGATAATTGAGCTGGTAAGAATGCTGTGCAGTTCAGTAGTAGGTCAGGTTTGAATTGGTGAGGTTATGCATAAATAATCAGCTCAATTAGGAGAAACAACAGGTTCTTTGTCAGCTGATTTTCCCCCAACTGTGAAATCAGTACAGTGACAGGTTAGTAAATAAAGTTCTTTATTTCTGTCATTATTATCCCTATTTCTGGAGCTTAATTTTGCATGTTAATTCAAATTCCATTCCAAATTAACATTTTCAGGCTAATGTCCATGCCAGTATTATTTGCTTGTTAAGATAAACAGGGACTGGTCAGCCTTCTTCCTTGCAGAAGTTGTGCATCCACACAAGCACTAGCTGCTAGAAATACAGCAGAATAATGAACATAATATTTTAAATTAAAGTGAGTTCATTTTCTGCAGCTGCATAATTACTGCAATCCACAATAGACTGCTCTGATAATGAGTTATACCCTTTCTCTTGGAGAGGATTCCTGAATCTTGTCCTTTTTATGCTGATTTTTTTCCCATGGTATCACTAGGCAGAGTTTCTGATTTTTGCTCCTGCTGGTGTATGTTGGTGCTGACATAGGGAGATTCTAGGGATTTTTACAAGGAACACTAACATAACCCCAGGGACTCTGAAAGATTCCAGAACTTAGCATGGCTGCATTAATATAATAAAGTATCTGCTTCTGCCACTTGTGCCCAATCAATGATGGCCAATTTCATAAACTGAGGAAACAACTTACATCCCAAAGGATGTAACTAGATGGCTGGGCTGGCCTGTCTGCTGAAATGCTAGAAAAGACTAGAAAAATCTCTTAGTGAAATAATGTAGGTATTATAATTATTCCCATCCTGAGTTCAACTCTGTGTTTCCAGTTTGTCCCCACCCTTGAGACCTGGAGAGGTATTTTGCATGTTTGATATTTCTGTTGCTGAATTTGACTTCAGAGCTTCCATTGACTTCAACAATGATGGATTGTATCCAAGAATCCCCAGTTATATATGGCCATCTGGTGTGGCAAGGGTTCTGTTGGGGTTCTTTTCTCTGAAAGCTTGCCATGATGATGGTTAGTTGATTGCATAAAGGTAACATATTTTCATCTGATTTTCCTCTGTAGATATTGATGAGTGTGAAGACAATCCTAACATCTGTGATGGAGGCCAGTGTACAAACATCCCAGGAGAGTACAGGTGTCTTTGCTATGATGGATTCATGGCATCTGAAGACATGAAGACTTGCATAGGTAAGTGAAAGTACCAATATTCCAATTTGCATAAAATATGGAAAAATTATTTATTAAGGCCCTATTTCCAAATAGGCAATGATATTTAAACAGCAGTGCTCTTATGTCCTAATTTTAGCCACCTGACCATTGCATCTGAACACCTGACTGTTGCAGAAATGCAGACATAATCCCTGTGGATTGGGATGCAGACATGATGAGCTATAGCATTGCATCTTTGGGTCCTCTTCCAGTGGGGTTTTTATGCAGCTCGGATAAACGAGTGCTTGCAGAAGGGGAGTGCTGGGGATGATGCTGTGGAAAAGTTCTAGCAAGAAAATCAACAGTGCTGTTTTAAACTTGTCTCTAAGACAAAACTATGGGCAAGTGTTGTAGCTTGGAAGAATAAAGTCATTAAACAGCATGTCTCCTAACCCACATTGTCACATTTTAATTAGAGATCTGGAGTTTATTGGGGGAGAAATATTTGACAAAACTAGGCAATGTATGCATGCATGTGTAAATGTATGCACACACACATACATATATGTAGAAATTATCAGTAGTCATAGTCATTCTTTGGATAATGCACTGAATCTTAGTGTCTGTTTTCAAGAAAAGTTGGAATTAAAGGTATTCTAATACAGATATGGTAGTACAGCATTGTTACCCCAGATCTCAAAATATATGCTAGGTAAAGAGTAACTAACCTGAGTAGTTTTTAATTTGCATGTGCAGACCATTGGTTTGTACCAAAACTCATAACTCAAGAGATTCTGCCAAATGGTTTCTAAGAATTTTATTTAATATATCTTAATTCATGGGTTATTTTAGATGTCAATGAGTGTGATCTGCATCCAAACATCTGTCTGAGTGGAACCTGTGAGAATACAAAAGGCTCCTTTATCTGTCATTGTGATATGGGATATTCAGGCAAGAAAGGAACAACTGGTTGCACAGGTATGTTTTAAAGTTTAATTATTAAATCTTAGTTAAACTAGTGAGTCTGCTTTTCTGGTGTTTAGAACCTCCTCTCACTGTGCTTCTTTTCACTTACTTGTGTTCTTTTTGTACTCTTATCCAAATCTGCTGAGCTTGTGTTCTGCTTATCTTCAGTGGCACAGCCTGATGCTGCTTCTGCTGAAGTGAGTGACAAAATGTCCATTGGTAACATAATTGGGCGCATTACTGCATTGTTGTTTGTCTAAGAGAACAGCAAATGCCATTATCTGTGACTTGACAAACTCCCGAGGCCCTCAGTGTGTTGGGATTAGTTAATTGTATGCTGTGCAAGCAAATAACAGGTATGTGTTCAAAGTCTAATTTGGCAAACGCAGATGGCTTGAAATATGTGCTAAAATATATTTTCAATTTTTGCAAAGTGGTGACAATACAGTTACACAACTGCATTTGATCAGCAAAATCAGAATTTGTTTTATTTCCAGCAAACAGAAATGGGATTCAAATATACGGGCTCTGAGGGCAGGGCATTAATAATCCGCGTGCTGGCATCTGAAGCCAAGGTGTTGAGAGTCTTAGGCTTTGCCCAAATATGAATACAAACATATGTTTAATATAATTTTTAATGTAGACTTAGGGTAAACACATTTCTGGCACTGTCTTTGAGACACACTTCTATTCTTCATCTGCCCTTATTGTACAGAGTTAATAATATACTTCTTTAAGTGCCCCAAATACATGAGGCTGCTTTTTTTGCAGCTCTCATAGAAAATTCTGAGAGCTGGAGTTGTACTTTGCATATTGGACCATGGACGAATAGTTGTGCATTAGTAACATCTGCCTTTGACTTACACATGAACTGATCTAAATCCAAGAAATCCCTAATTGTCCCCTGTAGACCAACATTTCAATGTTCTTTGTTTCTGGGCTGAATTATGTGAAGATCTTCAGAACTGTAGACCTGAAAGCCCCCACGCTGATCAGTTACACATGGCGCAGATATCCCTCCCAGCAAGGAGCAGGCAGGGAAGATGAAGCAACCAGTAGTAGGCAAAAGACAGAGAAAGGTCATGGAGGCAGGGGAGGAATCTGAGGTATGGCTTCTTGGGAAGTGCCTGGAAATAGCCACCGTTTTGGCATGATGTGATGCAAGGTGGTGGCAAATGTCCCAAGCAGAATTTTTTTTTGTTAACAGAAAGGTCAGGAAATCCCTCCCTCCTGGTCCCAGCCAAGCCCAGACCTCTGGATGGACACTGTCTGTCATGTGGGCTCTTCTCACCTCCTTGCACATCCTTATCTTTCCCTGCTGCTTTTGTCTAATGCTGATGTTGCAGAGAGGATGGCGCTCACCAGGAAAAACACCAGAATATCTTAATTACAACAGATGCTATAGAGGGGCTCAGTAATTTGAAAGAGCCCTGTGTTCTAGGATAAAAAGTTCAAGTATCAGTTATACAGATACAGCTGAGATGGGACCACCAAAATCTTTTGGGTTTAAATAAGAAAAGAGGAAGCAGAGCAGGAAATTTCTAGGTTGGTTTCATAATGAAGAAACTGTGTGGATAGAGGTCCCATTGCAACTACAGCGTGCACCTTCTCACGTTCTGGTTTTTAAAATGTCTGCTCTACTGCTGGAGAACTTTGAATTCCCCACTTCATGTTTGCACAGTATTGGAGCAGAGTTGAAGTTGCCAGGCTCAGGTACTGCAGACCATGAGAGTGTCCTTGAATACTTCTTCTGGAGGGACGTTGCCAACAGCACCTTGACCCCAGGATTCAGTTCCTGTCTCACAGACAGATCAAAAGCATCCACAGTTTTTAGGAATTCCCGTGGAAAAAAAAACAACTTACAAAAACATGTACAGCACTTTGAATGGGAGATTCTCTATTTTTTGAGAACAACTAAGTAATGTCCTTTGGGTTCTATTACAGTTTTGTCTAAATATTTCAGCTCTCTTGTCATTACTGGCTGTTTCCATTCTAACAAATAAACTTGTTTTTTTTCCCCCCCAATCATTTAACAGTATTCAGAATCCACCCACTGACTTACATTCCCATCCCACACAGATGTTAGTTCTCCCCTCCTTGGTTCTCAATAAGAATGTGGACAGAATGTAGTAACAAAAATACAGTTTTTAAGCTATTATGTAAACATATACATTGTAGATGCAGTTTTCCAAGATCAAGTGCTACGAATGGTTTAATTTCCACTCACAAGGCAAACTGATAATACAGACTTAGAGCAGTTTATTTGACATTTTGCTAGGCAGGCATTAGTACAGAGCCCCTAGAAAGAAGATTGCTATGTTTTCCTCTCTCCTGGTCCCAGATTGCCCAGCTTTGTGACAAATATCTTGTCTGTACTTTTTCTGTCAATAAAGTGTATGCGTAGCTGTGCAGAAATGAAATCCTGGTTTGGCACTTGTGTTTGTATTTTGTGATTCATCAGCGCTCTGGAGTGCTGCCTGTAAATTTGCAATATTTCACTGTTGATGTAGAGCCTTAGCTTTACTTGCTCTGATATTTTCAGAGAGAGATAAATCCTGCTCTCTCTCCCACCCCTGCACAGCCCCCCTGTTTGCCCCTGGTGGAACGGGGCTGGCACAAGCTTAGGGCACAATTTGGCTCCTCAGAGTCAAACTGAGGGAGGTGAATTTGGTGGCAGAAGTTGCCTGACATGGTCATCAGATCAAAAATAAGTGTGCATTACCAGTCAGCTGGATTTTTCCACAGCAGGCTCAGGGAGCTGGGAGGCAGAGAGCAGGTTCTGATTCTGCAAGGGCCATGCTGGTGCCCTTTGGAGAAAGGCTAGTGGCAGGTGTTCAGCTGCAGCCTTGGTGTGGGCTGTGAGCTGGGAGAATTTGGTCTTGCACGTTGCCTGCCGTCATCCAGCAATGATGGCATTAGTGTAGGCAGGAGCAGTGAGTGCACACTGCATACTTGCATGGCTGGCTTGGTTCTAAAGAGGCCAGACATCTGATTTGGGTGAAGGGAAGAGGGGAGCCTGTGCTTTGCCCTCAGAAATAGATCCATGATACTTTATGATTCCATGTGCTCTCCTCTTCATTATTAATGGCTTCTGGCCATTGATAATAGGTTGTGTTTCAGTCTTGATGGCACAGAGAAGTACACATCTGCCCTTCTCAATCTGGGAGCTGGCTGTGTCAGGCCAAATAGCAGAAGATAACAATGCTGAGGTCTGTCTGCCAAGTGGGGGTATTACAGAAGGAGGACACTGGGAGTAGGAGTCTGTCCAGCAATAACACACGGTGCCCCGGCATGCTGATGATGTAAGGATGGATAGCAGGCGAGGGCTGAACCTCCCCAAATGAAACTCTAAGAGGTGCTTACTGTACAGTGTGCTGAATGAAGTCCAGAGTGGTTCCAAAAGAGAAAACAATTTTACATGTAGGAAGATCAGAATAGGGGAATTTTTCCATATATTTTTCTACTTGTGTGAGCACCAAGTTGAAATTTGCAGTCTTTTCTCTTGGATAAGCCTTCCCTTTTCTTACCTGATTACATGGGCAGCAACCCAGGAGGAGGAAATGCCTTGTGACTTCCACCAGACGACTGGCCCTTTGGGAATTGGACCCAGGCTCGAAATACCAATGAAACGTCAGTGCAATAAAATGCACAGATACTCAAAGACTGCCAAAAAAATGTAAAAGGCAGAAAATGCTTAAGGGATTTGCATAATTCCTGACAAACAGTGCTGATTTATAGGCGGAGTCTGAATTAAATTCACAGTTTCTAAGGATCCTTATAGACCATTGAACCCCATGAAACCCAGCAGAAAGCAGTACACAGAGTACCTGGAGGATTTCATGCCCAGAGATGAACATGTGAATTTTTTTTAGTTAATGTTCTCTCTCATTCTGTGCAAATGCAAAGGAATCATTTGGGTATTTATAGGTTATAGGTGAGAATACAGTGATTTATCCCCGTGCTCCTCTCTGGCTGACTGTAATGATCCACTTCCAGACTGTGTAGGGATGTGCTATGCAGGTGCTGGCTGGCTGTTTCTTTCCTTTGCTTGCCACATTTGCAAGCACAGTGCTGACATGACAGGTATCTATGACATATATTTTTTGCTGCACATCGACAGACCTAAAAATATGTGCCACTGTGATTAATGGGAGAGATGCTTTATTAATTGCCAGAGACCCAGAAACTTGAGAGAAAAATATTTGTCCAAAGAAGAGAACTGAAGGAGCCAACAAAATAGGGTGACTGACAGGTTTTTTTCCCCAGAGTGCTTGGGATTGTTATGATGTCAGACCTGCATATTATTTATCATGCATATTCTCATCTGTTGTAGGCAGACAACTCCCTTAGTATTGATGGGAGTTGTGCAATTGCAAAGCTGAGAACATGTGTGCAACAGGACTGGGGCACAGTGGGACTGGCTGATGATGCAGTGTCAGTCTTGGATTGGAATGTCTTTATTTTCCTTGGCTTGTCACGGACTTATACTGGAGGCAGAAGGAGAAGGTTGATATAAATCAGTGACTCACTCCTTTACTCTTTGGTGAAAATCCCCATGAAGTCAGTGGGAATGGGCCATCATTGTGTGAAACCCCGACTTGAGTAGTGTCCTCCTGGGTGCTCTTTGGGTCATGATACCTTTACTCAGACCGAGTAATGCTTTTGTCTTCAAACAATTAAATGGAAATAGTTGGAGTATCTGAAGAGTGTAGTACTGTTTGTGCTGCCATGCAGAGAGAACAGGCTGGACTCATGCTTTTATTAAAGATATTTATACTGAGTTAATTTTTCCCCAGTAGAGCTCAACTTCTCCTTTCTTTTTTGTTCTGTGAAGCCATAATTCAGTACTTATGGCAACATAAATCCATAATAAGCTGCAGTATAACCAGGCATAAATTCCATTGATTTCATTGCCCCATATACACAGGATTGTGTTTGGTCTGAGGTCTCTTTTGCCTTGGAAATAATTGCAATGTAATAAATGTAGGCTTACAACTCAGCTGTGCAGCGAAAGGAGAGAATAGGAATTATAGCAAAACAACATCTGAGTTAAATGCAGGTAGCTTTGAAAAGAAGTAGAATCTGGGATGAAGCCAGTGATGGTATTTTATATGACTCAATCAGCTTTCATTTAAGTATCTGAAAACCTTTCCATGCATCATGGAAATAAGCCCTGCAATGCCCCAATAAAGGTAGATAGAATTAGAAAATACATTTTGCATTCCACATTTGATCTTTACCCAGAAAAAAAGCATTGAAATCTATTGAAAAATTTTCCTGGAAAAAAGCTGAAGAGGATTTCAGGATTTTCTTCAAAGCAAGTGGAGTGGCATTTGTGGCTGATCTTGAGAAAGTTGATCCCGTTATAAGTACCCGTATTTGGATATAGATTTGTACTTGCAACTTTCATCCCACAGAAGACTTCAAGCTTTTTAGTGTGTGTGTCAGACAGCTGATGGGGGAACAAGTGCCCACTGTGAGGGCACCAGTGTCATGGTGCTCCTGTTCCACTGGGAGATGGCAATGTGGGCTCTCAGGTGCAGTGCTAGCAGGTCACTGCGAGGTGGCCTGGCGTCCAGTCACTTTATGGAGAGTGGAAAATTTGGCTTGGATTGTCGTAAACTTGAGCCTGAGCATGACTTCATTGTGGTGTAGCTGTTGCATGCAAGTTTCTGTTTGTGTTTGCTGGTGGTTTAAAAAAATTCTTGGCAGAAAACTCCCTACTGATGATGGTTTTTTGTTGTGCTCTACAGGATATAAGGAAACTTGTGATTGTATGTTTCAAAGGATCAAATAATCAAATACAGTGCAGGCTTAATGTTAGCAGTGGTTTAACAGTTTGGATTTTAAAATCATGTAAAGGTTAAACTACAGAGTGTTTGCTTCGGCTTCTTTATGTCAGGGTATACTGTAGCTGACCTCTCTAAATTCCTTCTACTCTTTCCCTTCAGACCAAGCCAGTATGAGTTGTTGGTGTTTTGTTTTGCTTTTTTCTGACCACCCTTAAGATTTTTGATAGACACTAGTTTCCTGTTTAGGGTGATGTTATCTTCATATGAGTTTCTGCACATGCTAAAAGCAAATCTGCTCTGATTTTCTTTTTTTTTAAGAGTACATGCAAAAGGCAGATCTGCTATGACCCTTTTAAGGTTTAAAAAGTAAGTGTCCATTTACATGTTTTCAGACTTGTTGGTGCAGTCAACATTCATTATTGGTAGATTCCAGCTGCCACATTTAGATCTCTATCTAGATGTCAGCATTCAGATTATGGGAATGCTCATGTCTGGGCTTTTGATTCAAAGCAATGCCTCATTTAGAAAGAGACTCAGAAAAGTAAGATTGGATGAAATTCCACTTATGCAGACTTTAAACAAACTCCAAAAAACCTAAAGCCAACCAACCAAAACCAAAAAACAAACAAACAAAAAACCCACAAAAAGGTGCCAAAAATACCAGCAA
>JAWWEE010000016.1:11101767-11170981 GCA_035221455.1 Xenops minutus
AAACAAACAAAAAACCCACAAAAAGGTGACAAAAATACCAGCAACAAAAAACCCCAAGCAAATAAAAAAACCCACCAAACAAACAAAAAACAAAACACCAAAACCAAACAAAGAAACCCCCCCAAAAAAACCCAAAAAACTCCCAACCACACAAAAAACCCAGACCAAACCAACAGTGGGTTTTGGTATTTTCTGGCCTTGAGTATTTAATTTTAGGATGATAGATGGATATTGTCTGCTTCTCAAAGACATGTGTTTCCTTTGTGAAAAGGCAAAATATGTGTACAGGGCATAAGGAAAGACACAGCCTTTTGTCTAGAAAAGTGTGGCCTGAAAAACCTAAGAAAGACTTATGAAGGAATTGGTTGAGATGGTACCTGGACACTTTCTCCAACAGCTCCACAATCTTTCGCTCTTAAAAGAGCTAATTGTTATTAGTAAAAATGATAGAAAAGCTCAAATCTGTGATTTTGGGGCTGAGAACCCCAAAGGTTGTTGAATGTTTGATGGTTGATGCCTTTTCTTAATCTCGAGACAGCTCTGAGCTGGGTTTTGTCTGTGGAATCATTCAGAGTTTGTGAGCTTGTTTTCTTTTTCCATCAGCTATTGTACAGAATGAGATGATTTGGCTTACTGCAGCATCAAAGGCACCTGGGAGGGCTAAAAAAATTGGTATAATTTTTAAGTGGTTTGATGTGAACTCATACATCCTGCATGGAAGTAAAGCACAGTTAGAGACAGCCCATTTATAGAAAACTCTGTAAAATCCATAGCTCAGATGTGCAAGAAAATTCCTGCCAGTTTTGTTTTAGTTACCAGTAAAAATTTCTGAAAACTTTGAGTTTATACATTCTCCAAGTACCTATATGGGGCATTAATAATGTTTTGTGAGAAGGAAGAATGGAGTTCAGTGTGAGTTTTGCAGTCTATACATTTTGATATTGCCAGAGAATGACCAAGAATGAAAATAAGGTGAAAACAGCAAGTACGGAAATAGAATGTGCTGGCATGAACGTGTGTGTTGAAGACTGGACGACTTGCTGCCTGGTGTCTCCAAGGATGCTGTCTTTTTTCCACTGTGTTAGGTTTCCTGAGTTCCCAGTAAACACAGCCTGTCCTCCACCTTCCACACAGCCTCTGGCGAAGCAGAACCTGCTTCATTAGCTGCCTGGGGATTATCCTGGGAGGAGTTTGTGAGTGGTGCCTAGCTGGTGTTCATCAGCATCCCTGCAGATACAGTGGGAGCTCTGGGAGTGCTGCATTCCAGGAGACACTGGGCAGCAGAGTTGCCTCAGAGACTTTTTAGCAAACCATGCAATGTAGAGCCACCAATGTCGTCCCTCTCTGCAGACTCCAGGGTGGGCAGTTTGGGAAAACTGACTTCTGAGTTACTGTTCTCCTCCCTGAGTATTAAAGTTACCAGGCTTTGGAGTGAACTACAGAAGTACTGCTTTATATGCCTATCAGAAAAACAGGCAGTGGGGCAGCACGTCTGCAATATGCTACATGCTTCTTTGCTTGTCTTTACTTTTCTTTGTTGTGATCTTATTTCTCTTCTGCTTCATTTTTAAATGTCATGTTGTAATGAAATGCACACTTGCTTTCATGTTCACATTGTCTATCTTGAGAAATTCCAGTGTCGGTTTTCTGGGATATTAGAAAGTGTGATCCATGAGCTCCTCAGACATCTCTGTGTTTCTGCAGACATCAACGAGTGTGAAATCGGAGCCCATAACTGTGACAGACACGCCATCTGTACAAACACAGCGGGAAGTTTCAAATGTAGCTGCAGCCCTGGCTGGATTGGAAATGGTATCAAGTGCACAGGTAAGGGGCAAATGCATTTGTATTTATTTGTAAGGCCAGACCACAGTGGGGTTCTAGCACTTCTGGAAAAAACAATACCACACCTATAAATTGTGGAGAAAAATGGTTATCAAACTTGTTAGGTCGATTTGACAGGATCTGTTGGAGGACAGATTCTTCACCATGGTAACTGTGAAATCAGCATTATCTCATATTTGGCTTGTGAAATGGTGAGAACAGAGCAAATTCTGTGATTCTTTGACCGTGGAAAGAGATGCTGTGTGCTTGAGGGCAGCTGATGAGAGGGTCTCTTGGTGCTTCCCATGAAAACAAGGTACAGGTTTCTGCAGCTTCCTCATTCAGTTACCTTGTCAGACTTTGTTTTGCTGCAAAGAAGCTGTTCCCAGCTTTTTCAGTCACATGACCTTACACATGTGTGGGTTTTATTATGGAATATTAGTTAAAATAGAGCTTCTGTGTGCCATACGCTACTGAAAGTTTATATTCATGGTGGGGTATTTTAACTAATTTTTTTGTTTATTTTTTTTTTTCTTCCTTTTTGATCATTTTAAAGATTTGGATGAGTGCTCCAATGGAACCCACATGTGCAGCCCACATGCTGACTGCAAGAATACAATGGGCTCTTACCGCTGCCTGTGTAAAGAAGGTTATACTGGGGATGGCTTCACTTGTACAGGTGAGCTTTCATAGCAGAGCATCCGATCACCCTCAGTGGTCCCTTGCAACCTGAGTTACTCTGTGATCCAGGACACAAAGCCAGCTTTTAAACTTTGAAATTATGCACTAATATGTCATCATCCATTGTCTTCTCCTTCACCCAGGTTGCCATAACATAGAAGAAATACTGTGTTTTATACATAATCTAAATTAATCACTTTTTTTCACTTGATAACATGCAATTTTTCATTGAGCTTTTTATGTTATTTGGAGTGGCAAAATTATTAAAACAATGCTTGATCATATAATTTGGCTAGTTAGTAAACCAGTCCATTGGCCACTGGCCTTAAGACTTAATAGGGCATATGCATTAAAATTGCTTCATAAAATTGCCTAAAAATGTCTGTTCTTTCCCAAAGTGAGGGTACACTGTCTGTTTTCTTTACTGCATCATCCTGAGAGCTGGCGTCAGGATGCAGTGCTGGCATGTAGAATAAGGGAAATAGCTGCTTCGGAAACCTCGTTTTATAAACTGTAAATGTAATTACAAACTTTGCTAGGGAGATGTTTCCCACCCCCACTTCAGTCTTCTGCTTTGAAGAGCAGATTAGCTCATGTATGCTTCATCATCAGGAGCTGTTGCCCTCGGGATTTCAGTGCTGCTCTCTGGAGGGTGGCACTGGTTGGAGCAGAGCCATGCCACAGGCAGCTCGTGGGCCAGCTTTTCAGCTGGTGCAAATCAGCAGCACTCCATCAGCTACAGCAGGTTTTTATGACATCTGAGAATCTGGCTCATCAGGTTTAAGGCTGAATTTGAATCAGTCCAAATTAGAGGCGGACCCCAGGATTCTGTTTAATTCTCTCCATGTAATTCAATCTTGAATCTGATTCAGCTTCCTTAGTGGCCTTCCTAACCCAGTGCTCTTTGTTAATTTCCCGTATGATGATTTCCAGGGGTCCATGAACCGCATCCTTCAGCTGGGGTGCTTATGGATTTCTGCACTCGGTAGAACTTGAATTGTTTTTTGATTTGGGTACTTCATTGTTCCCGGATTCCAAAGGTGGCTGGGACTCAAACTAAAGCATGCAAGTGTTCTGTGAGCTCTCTGCCAGGGTTTGCAGCACTCACCCTCTGGGTACTACTTTTGCTTTGCCAGCCACAGATCTCTGCAAACTCCCACTGCCAGGCAGGCTCTGCTGCAGTGAGTAGGTGTTTTTGGGATGTGTAACATTTCAGCTGAAGAGCAAGGGCCACAGTCTGTCTGAAGGGGAGTGTAGTCCAGTAGCAAGGCTGTTTTTCTCATCAGCTGCTAACCTGCAGTTTAATTTTGATCGAGTTCTTTTCACGCCATTTTTTGTCAGTGGTTTGTATGTTTGGCATGGAGAACTGCCTATTATCATATGTTTGCTCATTGCACAGTAAACCTCTTTTTTTTTTTTTTTTTCCCAATTGCTGCCTCTAGGCTTTGCTGTAATAGAAACAATAGCTGTAATAAATTTCACGTGCTCATGCTGAGTCTAAATTTGACCCTGTGTACTGTCTCCAATTGTTATTAACTGGAGCTACTTTAGGAGTCTGTGCCTCTCTCCGATTTTCCTTTTGATTAAAAGCTGCATTTTCAACATTTCAGAAACACACTGAGCTGTTACATGTAGTAACCTCTGCACACAATGAGATTGCAGTTTCTTCTGCCAGTGTTCAGAGATAACAGAATAGTGAAACTATTGGAACACTGCATGCTTCAGCTCAAACACATGTTGGTGAGGACACCATGTTTACTGTAAACTTGCAATTTCTCTTCCTATTACAGACCTCGATGAATGCTCAGAAAACTTGAATCTCTGTGAAAATGGGCAGTGCCTCAATGCCCCTGGAGGGTACCGCTGTGAATGTGATATGGGATTTTTGCCAAGTGTAGATGGGAAAGCATGTGAAGGTAATTCTCTGTAAGCTTTAAACAACACTCAACAAATTCTTCCTTAATAGTATTTTATGTTTCAAGAATTCTACAGTTGGTTGCAATTGTGATTGTATTGAGAACTACATGGAAATTGTCAATAGTAGTTGCTTTTTTGCAGTTTATACTTTTGTTATGGACCTCTAGGTATTCATCGACCTGTTGTGTTTAGCGAGAACAACTTTTCAGAGCCTATCTTATACTATTTGTAGGTCTGATTGGTGATCCAAGTGGCACTGTTAGCTGCCATTTCATTGATCATTCATGTCCAGTTCCTCATTTTATTCAAAGCAATTAAACAGAAAAAAGTTGTTACTTTGCATTAGTGTTTATGAGACTGAAAAACAGTGATTTGGTAGCCAATATAGTGAACATGCTTTGAGGGCTTCTTTGAGGTGCAAAATCAGAGTATGAAGCCTTGCAGAAAGTTTATATAACCATAGGGAAAAAAAAATCCAGTGACTATTTGTTCAGTTTTGAAAGTGAGCTGTCAGTTAACTGTTTACAGCTCATTCATAAGACCTTTGCATATGGAGAGATTCAAAGCAATCAAGTAATAAACATTTTATGAGCACGATTAAGGTCATATATTTGATTTGAACATTTGAAATCCTCATTTGATATAATCAGTTAAGTCAGTCAAGAAGATGCAGCCATATTATCTGACTTAGTAATAACTCATAGTAACTGGTATTTGATAGAGTTCATAAGTGCATCACTATAAATAGGATTTTCCCTCTAGAAAATGTTCTGTGTATTTTTCTAGTAATCTACCAAGTGAAATAATTTATGAGAGTACATTTTTCTTTAAACTAAACCAATATTAGGTTTCATGAAACGATTTACTTTCCAACCTTTTAGCTAAGTTTGAATAGCTTATATAGAGCCTAGCTCCTGTTGCTAAAACAGATTTGCCTTGATGTTTCAGATGTGTATGCTAAATGCAGTATTTTAAGGTCCTTTGTAAACACACACTTTTTTATTGTATCAGACTGGTCATCCTTAGTGCAGTGCATGTGGCATTCAATAAATAATGAATCAGACTCACACTATTTGGACAAAAGGCACAAAAGTGAGCTCTGCTTGCCAAACTTCAGATCTGTCAAATACAGAAACCTGAGGATGAACATGAAGTTCACCTAAGGGAACAAGCTTTTCTCTTGCTGATGTCTGACTTTCTGCAGATGGCTGCTGATTTAGAATAAACTTCATTTTTTAAAGCATATCTTCTGTTATGTTTAATATTGCTCCTTGTCAGATGAGCCCACCAATAAGCTAGGAATGTTTCTGGCATGGCTTCCAGAGGTAGTGGAAGGAGCCTTTTTTTCCCCAGAAAAGGTTATGGATTAGGTTCCTTAGGGTCCAACATGTTACTTTTTCTTGTCTTATACAGTGTGCAGAAGCTGTTGGCTTCCAGATCCAGGTTGCTGAACCTTTTTGCAGTTCTCTTAAGAAGATAAGGAAACCTCATGTTTTTCCCCTCCTGTTCTCTTTATCAGATATTGATGAGTGCTCCCTTCCTAACATCTGTGTCTATGGTACTTGTCATAACCTTCCTGGACTCTTCCGATGTGAGTGCGAAGTGGGCTACGAGTTGGACAGAAGTGGTGGCAACTGCACAGGTAAGTGTTTTGAACAGCATGCTGTTTAATTTTCTGTTAGTGTCACACTCAGCAAATTCTTTTAGGAAGCTACACAAATCAAACTGGATATTGGAAAATACAGGCTTCCCTACTCTATAACAGGATTCTCCATGCCTGTTTTACACTTCTTTTTCCTAGTCTTTGTCAAACTCAGGAAACAGATCAGAGAGAACCCCTCTGGCAGAGCTGTGTTGTGCTTGTATAGAACTTCACAGTACTGGAGGGTGAGCTCTGACCTTGTCTTGTATTTTTCCATTAAGTAATTTTTTAGTACTTTGTGTGAATCTTAGTTCATAGATTGATTTTTCAGGAAAAACACTTTTCCCCCCCTATAAAATGATGAATTTATCTTAGACTACTGTTCTTCTAAAATTTATTTTTTAGAGCTTGCTGGAGATCAGTATATCATAAGTAATGGGTTTGTGATGGTCAGCATATGGTATCTGATGTATTGGTGGTTTGCATTGTCCTTGAGTGTTTGCTCATCATGTGCTGTGTTTTCTTGCAGATGTTAATGAATGCGCAGATCCTACAACCTGCATTAGTGGCACGTGTATCAACACTGCAGGTAGTTACACCTGTGAGTGCCCTCCTGATTTTGAGCTGAATCCCACTGGAGTTGGATGTGTTGGTAAGAGACCACTCCTTGTGTTATTTACAAGTGAAGTTCCCCAGGGGAACAGCAAGACTGACTGCTTAGGAATAAAGTCCCAAGTCATGGACAAGGGCCTCAGTTCCCATCCCAGTGCCCCTGGCTTGGGAGCTGCAGCAGGGCAGCAGGAGCATGTCCAGAGTTGGTGTAGCGTGCCAGCAGTGCCCAGCTGCCAGAACCAACCCTCTGGGGCTTGTTAGAGCTGTCCACAATTTACAGCAGGCATGAGACAATTTTAAATGTCAACAAACTTAAACCCTCATCCAGCTGGCCCCAAGATGGCAAGCAAATGAAGTTGTGGCATAAAGCCACCCATGCTCTTGGAGCATTGAGTGCACTTTGGCTGGGTGCAGCTTCATGACCAATGGAAATGCACTTGTATTAGGCTCCAACTGCTTAGTAATGCTCTCATGTTGTTTTAGTTTTGTTTGCTTAAGAGCGTGTATGGATGCTTCTCAAATTCAAATGTATTTGAAATTCCTGACATTTAGTGGATGCTTTCATGCTTGTTAACCTCGAGTTGAGAGAAAGCAGTGGGTTTCTGGAACTGGAAGGATGTACAAATGTGGGAGAAAATGTGAATGAAAATGAGAAGAGGCCTGGTTGAATTACACTTAGTCATGATGAGTAAATTCCCTACTTTGTGAGAAGTCCAGCAAAGACAGGGAATGCGGCACCACCAGCCTACCTAAGTGGAAAATGCTGGGCCTCCCTGGGCAACATAACTTACTTGCTTTGGCTGCCCTACAAAAAATGAGAGGCATCTGTAGGACTCCCTCATCCAGAGATGATCTGTTGTGTTTTGCTCTCTCATGAAATGTGTTTGTCATTACCTGCATTGTGAACAGATACACGTTCTGGCAACTGTTACCTGGACATCAAAACTCGTGGAGACAATGGTGGCACCTTCTGCAGCAACGAGATTGGAGTGGGGGTTTCCAAGGCCTCCTGTTGCTGCTCCCTGGGAAAAGCCTGGGGAGTTCCCTGTGAGCATTGCCCAGCTGTGAACACAAGTAAGTCTGCATTTCCTGGATTAAACAGCAATGGCTTAGCTGGATTTTTGTCTAATTTAGCCAGGTAACTCAAACATTGGTGTAATCATTTATTGTGTACATGCGGGGGACAGGTTTCCACAGTTACCAAAAAACTTCATTAGTCTTTCATAAAGATTACTTAGTCTGAATATTATTATCACTTCTGAGCAAGTTTGGTGTTACACAAAAACCTACATTATGAAATAGGATAGCAGTTGATTACAAAGTAAAACCTAATAATGTCTATATCTGGTTACTGTGGAACTTTACATTTAGAGGACTTGTAATAATCCGATCCTTTTCAAGAATAATTGTGCTGAAAGTATTTCTACTATTGTATGCTCATAAATCTATTTTGGTTTCAGCTGAATATAAGGTTCTTTGCCCTGGAGGGGAAGGATTCCGACCAAACCCTATTACAGTTATATTAGAAGGTAGTGTTTACATTTTCCTATATTTACATGTCTAAACTTATGAAACTCTGTACTGAGGGTTGTTTTTCATATAAAAGCATTAATGAAATGTTTATGGCTTTGTTTGGACAGATATTGATGAATGTCAAGAGCTGCCTGGACTTTGCCAAGGAGGAAAATGTATTAATACATTTGGTAGCTTCCAGTGTCAGTGTCCATCAGGGTATTATTTGAATGAAGAGACTCGAGTGTGTGATGGTACGTAGCCTTCACTTAGCTAGTCTTCTGTTTTATTCTTTGTAAATGATGACAGATCAATGTGCAGAGAATTAATCTGAGCTGTCTAGACATATCAGACTTCCCATCTTTGCATCACAGGTAGGCTTTCCATGGCCATCTGTACACCACTTCCTTCTCTGTGGCTTCACTCCACCATGACCTCTCTCAGAGCCCCTTTAGCTCTTCTCCACCTTCCTACCTCAGGTGTTACTGAGATATTTTCATTCTCAGAAGCACAACAACACAGTTCTGTGGCCACTCACTCACTGCCTTTTTGTTCTCTCCTAGATGTGAATGAGTGTGATACACCTGGCATTTGTGGGCCTGGAACATGCTACAATACTGTTGGGAACTACACCTGCATCTGTCCTCCTGATTACATGCAAGTCAATGGAGGAAACAACTGCATGGGTATGTGTTAAGGTTTCTGAGTTTTATCTTGATGCCTTGGGGCCAGGTAGATCATCTTCCCCAAGAGTTGCCTACTGCATTGGCCTGGGGTTTTCTTCATTTTCACAGATATGAGGAGAAGTCTGTGTTATCGAAATTACTATCCTGACAACCAAACCTGTGATGGTGAGCTGCTCTTCAATATGACCAAGAAAATGTGCTGCTGTTCCTACAACATTGGACGTGCATGGAATAAGCCTTGTGAGCAGTGTCCTATCCCAAGCACGGGTATGTTCTTGCACTGCTGAGCTATTTGAGAGCCTTGGTAATACCATAATTACTGTTAGTGTAGTGTTGTTAGAGATGCTGTGTGTCTGCTGTTGTGTGTCTAAACTGAAGGCATTAGTTACGTTTTTTTTTGGCCTGGGAGTGATCAGCCCCAGTCACAATGAAGACATATTGGAGTGGTTTGTGTTCGTGCTGCTGGGCTGTGCCTCCTTTTGCCATTTTCAATGATATTGGACTTCATGCTCTATATTGATTATTCTGTCTCTTTGCAAGTGCTGGATGATCCAGTGTTGAGGCACTGACCAAGATTTTATTGGTATTACTCCAACAAATATAGAGGCTGCTGTGCTGTGCCTCGACTGCTAGCAGCTGTGGGTTTACAGAGATAGCCTGGTGTCCTCTGAGAATGACCTGTATTAAGCAGCTAAGTGTGAGATGTAGGAGTTTCTGTGCTAATTGTAGGGGCATTTAAGGCTCCTCCACACTGGGAAAGACTGCAGAGTTGAGCAGGACATTCTACTCTGGTTTGAGGTGATTTGCTTCAAGAGCAACTTCCTAGACACTTACCTGATTAACTTCCAACTTACAGTTCAGATTTTTAAAAGGCAAATCGGGACTTGTATGCAAACACTGTAAGGCACAAGCAAAATCAGCATGTGATCCCAATCCCTCTACATTCTTTTATTTGCTGATTTCAATGGCCTTTAAATGAGAACCCAAGTGCAAACTAAGTACCTCACATAGTGAGTTTGGGAAAGGGGCTGCCTACCATTTTGTGCCCTGCAGGTGCTGAAAGAGTAGAATTTTCTTGGGCAATGAATATAATGAATTCTTGACTGTTGATTAATTCCAAATGCTTTAATCGCTGCTTTGGTTTCCTGTTGCAGATGAATTCTCCACACTCTGTGGAAGTCAAAGGCCTGGTTTCTTCATTGACATTTATACAGGATTACCAGTTGGTGAGTTGTAATTTACGTTTTTAACTAAATTCCGTGCTACCTCTGCCCAGGGAAGAGGGGAGGTTTGTTTTCCCAATGATTCTTTTCATGGGAGGAATAACAACTAAACAGTGTAATGGAGTTCAACCCTCTCTGTTGAAGTCCCAGCCTGCAAACTTTCTGCCTGGCTACTCCTTGCTGGCAGCACCGATAGTTGCTGCTTCTAATCAAGGCAACAGAGAGCTCCAAAGGAGCTGTAATCAGGCCTACATGAGCAGGGCACAGATACTGAGAATAAGAGCTCTGGGAGTAAGGCCAACCAGCATTTGGGCTGAGAGGAATTGGGAGTCTTGCCTTCAAACTAAAGCAAGATTTAATCTGACATTTCACACCAGTCCCCCTGTGTATTGGTTTGACACAAAAATCCTTTTTTCTGCTCGGCTGGAATATTTCTCACATATGTTATAGTGTGTTACATTTGAATCACAAGTAACAAATTGCAAAACAAAAAGAGGGAGAGAATGAGGAATTCTAGGACAAGGAATTTAGTAAATCCCTAATGGGACTCCCTTTTGTTTTTATTTGCACTGAAATGCAAATAAGAAGCAGATAATGTGCCCTGTAACAAACAGAGGCAGCACATAGGCAGTACTCAGATGCTTTAGCATTAGGCTCTTGCTGCAATGCAGGGTTCAGCTGGTTAGATGGAAATATTTCTAGTAAAGTGGGGAATGTAATTTCTAAAGAAGTTACAGAAATGTGCAGTAGTTATTATTTCCGAGGTCATTTCTTGGAAGCAGAATTTCCCCTTCTAGCTATTAGCATTAGCCCAAATGGTTGCTGAGTCTTCTCAGGCTAATTGGGCCATTCATCAGCATCAGCAGGGAGCCCTTGGGTGGTGCTGACCTTCACAGGTAAAAGCTGCAGTGTGTACAGGAGTGTTGTGTGGCTCTGCCTGCCCTGCCATGACATGGGGCGAGGCATGGTCAGGAGCCAAGGGGAGCAGAAGGGCCATCCCAAGAGCCCAGCAGCACATCCCAGTGCATGCAGTCCTGTGCTGGGACTGGGCACATCTCAGGCTCTCCCTGCTGCTTCGTGAGCTTGGCAGGGCTCACAAGGGTGTCGCACTCAGCCTGCTGCTTTTGCACAGGGGTTACTCGTGTCCCTGTACCTGCAGGCACAACGTGGGGTCAGGGCAGAACCCAGGCTGCAGGAACAGTGCTCTGTGTACCCTGTAATATTTGCTTACAGTCCTTACATGATGTTGCTCTTCTGTTTGGATTAAAGTTCTATATAGTTGCTCCAGTGACAGAAGTAGTTCTATTTTTACTCATCTCTTATATCAGAGGGTTCAGAATTATAGAATCTAATGTTGGAAATGAAGGGCTGGATCCAGCAGCAAAATAAAAAAACCAAACCCAACATCATTATCTATGGAAACTCCTGTTAGCTGATGATTTCCCACCATATCCTGTGTCTGTGTACCTCAGTGCAAGTGGCAATGTTTACTGAAGACAGAGGCTTTGGAGAAGTCTCTGAACTCTCTCATCTTGTCAGAATATTAAGATGTATAAGGGCCCAATAGGCAAGACATATAATTGCAATAGCAGCTGGGGGGTTTTCTGCCAAAATCAGTTTCTTAACCTGAGTGTGTATAGAGCATTGGCAAGCACTGGCTGCCTGGCTTAATCAATCTAATTAATAGCATGTTGGCAGCACTTCAGATGTTACCTGGCAATGGCACTTTCAAATTGTTACATAAAACCATGAAAGTCTTTTCAGATTAACAAGGGTAAAACAATGCAAAACTGATTCTGACAAGTGTTTGCATTCAGTCATGCTCTCCTGTATTAAAACAAAGACAGTTACAGTCTCTCTGTTTGGCCCTTCCCAATAACTCCATCTCGGGAAGACGAGGAGGTTCATCAGGGCTGTGACTGGGAGACATGAGGAAGAATATGTGATGCCCTGTGCATTCCTGTGTGGCAGGATATACCTTCAGTACAGTGAAGAGTCAGACCCTGAGGAAGCAGGAAATACCTGCATTTCTGCAGTTTGGAATGACACACTATTGCAGTTGGGAAAATTCTCATGCTCGAGTTATACATTTAATGATTACCTTAAGGATAAATGCATAAGGACACATTCTGTAGCAGAAGATTCCATGAAGTGCTCTTTTCAAGTCTTTAAAAAGCATTATTCTTGCAGATATTGATGAATGCAGAGAGATTCCTGGAGTGTGTGAAAACGGGATCTGTATAAACATGGTCGGCAGCTTCCGCTGCGAGTGTCCCGTGGGTTTCTTCTACAACGACAAGCTGCTGATCTGTGAAGGTACCGTGCTGCTCTCCTGCAGGGGAGTGCTGTCCCACCAGCTGGCAGCTCAGACACCACCACAGCTGGGATGCTGGGAAGTCATCCTTCATGGGGGGGAAATACTGGTATCACTGTAATAAGTCTGTGTTAATTCAGACATTTTGAATTCTTTTGCATAGAAAATACCAGATTTTCCACCAGACATCTAAGGCCTTGGAGGCACATGAGTCAGCAGTCATGGGAAGAGACATTGTTTTTCACATTTGACAGAAGAAAATAGTAGTCTTGAGTCAGATCAAGAGCACAATTTTTTTAATTCCAAAATATTTTTTTCTAGTGGAACTAAGATTCTTTTAAAAAATGTAAACACATGATAATTTTTTTCCAGTTTAAACATTTCCTAACATTGTATTAGTCAGTTTAGTGGAGAAACTGAAAATAGCAGTAGGAATTGCTCTCATTCTCTGGTGTGGGTCATGACTGCTGACAATTGCATCGAGAGCTTTGAGTAAAGGCATCTTCTGTGTGCTGCTTCCAATTGAAACTCAGTCACATTTCTAGGGAGGTAAAGTTCTCTTTGCAGCACCTTAAGAAAGGAAAAATTATAGAAATTTTTTGCCTAAAAATTTGTGGTGGTGTTTATATTGAAAGCTTCTAGTATCCAACAGGGATCTTGATGCCCAAGGGAGATCCTCATGTCTCCAGTGGAGGTCTGTGCAGACGCAGCAGTTTACTTATTCTGATCTCAGTCTTAAGACTGAAATTCACCCATGTGGCATGTTGCAACAAGCCTTTTATGGGCCCTCCAGCACCACAGAAAACTATTACATAAATTAAAATAGGAATGAATTATACAAATGGAACGTAAGTTTGGGATAATTTCGGGGAGATAGCTAAATGTGACCAAATATCTACTTTCTATGTATTTATTTTTCCAGAGTTAGAACAAATTTCTGATATTTGGGTATGGTAATACTCTTTATACTAAAAAAAAATAGTGGTTTTAACATCTTTCTAGTGCCAGCTTGCTGTACAAATCCAATTCCTCTTTCGTATTGACAGATATTGACGAGTGCCAAAACGGTCCAGTTTGTCAGCAAAATGCAGAGTGTGTCAACACAGCTGGCAGCTACCGCTGCGACTGCAAACCTGGCTACAGGTTCACCTCCACGGGCCGCTGCACCGGTGAGTTCTGCTGCTGCGCTGGGCCAGGGGCTGCAGAAAGGAGCACAGCTGAAAAGTCTGAAAAAAGCACATCTCCTCTTCAGAAAGGTGGTCTGCTAGGAGATAATCTGAGCTCCAAGAACCTTCCCTTAACGCCTTTTAAGGCAGCCCATAAACATTCCAGTAATTCTGAGCACATCCCACAGATGCATAAATGGGAGTTAAAAACCTAAGTAGGTGTTTGTCTTTCACTTTATCCCACCAACTGCAAGCATTTTTCTTTAGCCTATGTTATATTTCGGAAGGGAAGACTAACTGATTTGCTACCTCTTGGCTATTTTCTGATTTTCTTCATGATTTGCTATATGTGTTTTAGCAATTTATTTTACACTTGTAGTTTTACAAATAACTCACTGCTTGCCAGGATCCTGCTGATAAGGAAGATTTATCTGCTTGCCTGTATGCAATAACTGACTTAAAAAGCTTATTGTTAAACTTCCCAACTTTGATATGGATTTAAACAGGCCCTTGAACAATATTTTTAGATATGGAGCAGAACTGCAGCTTTCTAATCTATTTGCTTTTTCTTATAATATCATAGTCCGGAGAGGCATTCATGTTATCTTGCTTACTTGAAGATTTTAAAGACTGCTGTGGGGCAAGCTGCTGTAAATGTTACATGCTATATACATTTCTGAACAAAATAAGAATCACAACGGAAGCTGGTAACATTTTACTTGGGTTTTTCTTCTGAGTAGTTGAGTTTTAGGAAGGGCACTTTTCCCTGCAGTGCAATTTCTCATTGTTTCATATGACTCTGGAGGGAAAAGGGTGTAGGGGAAATCAGAACACTACCATGAGAACTAAAACTTTGCTTTGTTAAGCTATGCAGTGGCACATGTAAATATTCAATATGTTCCTAATGCAATTGTTGTTGTTATGGGTTTGTTACAGCAGTACAGGAAGAGCCAGGGGAGGTTCTGATATGGGTTACAATGCCAAAGATGAATTGGCACAAACAGTAATACTTCCCTGTATTTTGCTCTTATTTTATATTTGGTGAAAATAAAGTTACACAATTAGAGTAGAAATAAAAGTGGGTGATAAAGTATGTGATCCAGCAAAGGAAGGAAATTCCCAACCACTCTGCTGGGAGCAGAGAGTGCTATGCACCTTGCAGTATTGGATCAGTCCTGATACTGCAGGGAAAATGATCCCACCCCGGTAGTTTATGTAGCACAGCCACTAGTATTATGAGTACTATGAGTACATTTATCTTACCTTCCAAATATCATTCTTCTTGCGCTATCTACTGTGGTAAAATAAATAATTTTTCATATAAATTATTTTTTGGCTCTTAAGACATTCCTGCCTTCCAATTTTTTTAAGAACGTAAAATGTTTATTCCAAAAAAAGTGACTTTTCCCTGGGACTTTAATTCACTATTCATTTGCCCACAGGGCACCAAAGTCATAGTTTTCTTTTGTCTCTGCTCTCCTGACCTGTGAAGATTAGGAGTTCCTTAGGCAGCATCTTATCCAGCATTGGTTTCCCTTTTGCCTCCTTTAGACTCTAATTAGCAGTGGTATTGTTAATAGCATTTGGAGAGCTTGGTCATCCAGAGTTACTCATGGCCCCGTGGGATGGACAGAAGTCCTGGGGATGGGAGCTATCAGCACTGTCCCTGTGCCAAGTGGAGAGCACGGAAGAGGCAGCAGAGGCAGGAAACAAAATTTAGTACATGAAGTTCTTTGCAGTTGGGAACAACTTGACTCTTATGTTTGCAACGACCTGGGGATGGTTTAGTAAGAAACTGCATCTGCTTGGCTTATATTGCATATAAAAGCAAATTACTGAACACTAGAGTCTAATCAATTTTAATACAGGCTTATGGCAGCACCTCAGCTCTCATATTTTAGAGCTGCAGCAGATGAAATGCAACGAAGATGTTGAATCCAACCAGCTCTTGGTGGTGATGAGGTCCACAGAAATACCTCATTGGACTCATGCTTCTGATTTGTCATGGAGAAAACTGTGCTGGAGAGCAGACATTTTGTTTGTTAGCATTTTGTTTCATTTCCTGTTGGTAGAATCCTGGGTTCTGCCTGAAAGCATTTGTAGGTAGAGTATCAGGAAGCAGTTGGCCTGAATGAGTATAATGGATGCCCTGCTGTAGCAAGGCAGCAATCATATGCTGACAGGAGAGCTTCCCCCTCTCTGCAGAATTGTACAAAATATTTGCTGACTCCAGAGAGCAGTCATTCTGCTTGCTGTGAGAGCTCTGCCCAGTTTACAGCATCATCCCATTGTATGGGTGCTGTAACACATGTATATGTGTCAATGTTTATCTCTGTGTGATGAGTAGATAAATCTACAGCACCTTTTATCTCCCTGTAAGCTTAGTTACAAAAGTGGGGGATTCATCTCCCTCTCTGTTCTGTATGATTTTCATGAGTTAATCAAGCAATTTGTGCTACAGTCAAATGCAGCTAAAAACAAGAAGCTGCTTTAATGAAAATACAAACTGTGATTCATATACATCTTCCATTTTTGCTGCAGTCAGTGTAGAGCCCTCAGACTCAGACCCTTTACAATTTTCTATCATTAATTCTACTTTTCAAAGCCATGGCAATATGCTTTCCCTCCAGCAAGATTTTGTGTTTGGTAAATATTATTTTTATGCTAAATTCTTTTCAGCTGCATGAAGTAATTTACATGCAAATGGCCCCTTTTCTGAGATTTGCTTAGTAATGTTTTTGTCTTTAATACATTAAAATTACTATTTTAAGTTAGGCCATGCACTGGATACTAACTATGGTGGCTGCTGCTAATGCATCTTTCCAGCCTTGTAGTTCAGAGGCCTGAACTTTCACTGCACTTCTTTGTTTTCAGATCGGAATGAATGTCAAGAAATTCCCAATATCTGCAGCCATGGGCAGTGTATTGACACTGTGGGAAGTTTCTACTGCATTTGTCACAACGGATTCAAGACCAATGATGACAGAACAATGTGTATAGGCAAGTATATCAAATTAAGCTGTACTTAGGTTTCTATTAAGACAGTTACTAAGTCTGTTCCCTCTGTAATAAGGAGATGCATTACAATAACTGAGGTTGTGTTCCACTGACTACCAGGCAAAGGTGCAAAACCACCATAACTGGCCATTAGAGATAAGAAGCTTATAATGAATGAAAAATATCTCCGTAAAGTAGAGTGAGCCTTTAAAATTGCATATCCTGTCAGTGTACAGCTAATGCTTTCATTTTTGAGGAAAATATTTCATTCTTAGAATTTTCTGGAGCCTCTTGTCTCATGTATTGCTTTAGGCAAGGAATTTAGTAGACTAATATTGCAACGCAGCAGTTGTATACTGACTGCTTGTTAACAGAGTAAAGGAAGGGTAAATTTCTTGCCAGGAATGTGCCCTTTTCAGAAAGAGTCATCTTCATAAAGAAGGAAATTTTGTATTTAACCTGTTCACAGCTCTTAGTCATCTGTTTGAGCAAGCTGAGATTTCATAATGCTTATGAATAAAGATAGCTTAGATTTCTTTTGGGAAGGGTGATACAGGAACCACAGTAAGGTAAAGGATTGTCGGACCCTTGATTATTTTAATAGCAAGTGTGTTAACTTGTTAATAGCAAGTGTGTAAACTGTGTAAAAACTTCTTTTTGGGAGATAAAACAACCTTTTTCCCTTCTATTCACTCTGTTGGCAGTGGATTATTTCCCTTTCCTGTGGAATAGCCACAGGCTTTCCTTTCCCCATCAATGATTAAAATTCTTGCTACTTGTTTTTTGTCCTTTGTAGATATTAATGAGTGTGAGAGGGACGCCTGTGGCAATGGGACCTGCAGGAACACCATTGGCTCCTTCAACTGCCGCTGCAATTTGGGGTTCATCCTCTCACACAACAACGACTGCATAGGTAAGGAGTGCTGAGACCAGGCACGTGTTCCTAGGACTTTCTGCTCCTTATAAAAGTACCATAAGTACCATCTTCTCTCTTGCATCATCTACATGATTAAAGACAAAACCCAATTTCTTTAGTTCCAAAAGACCTCTTTGATTATGCTCCCCTCACCTTTCTAGAGCCACTGGAATGTTGGTATGTGATATTGGGCCATTGGGTTTTTCGCTCCTGCTTTGACAGTTTTATGACATAGACCAGTAGTGGTATTTTCCCCTCACTTCCTTTTGAAACATGATATTCTTTGTGTTTTCAGTTACTCTGTCAATGTAGTGAAAACAGAAATCTCATCTACCCAATCTCACTCATTGCTGGTGTTTCTGACATCTCTCAATGTTATTTTTTTAGATGTGGATGAGTGCGCAAGTGGAAATGGGATGCTCTGCAGGAATGGCCAGTGTGTGAACACCATCGGATCCTTCCAGTGTCTCTGCAATGATGGCTATGAGGTGGCTCTGGATGGAAGGACTTGTGTCGGTAAGTGCTTTGTTTTAGGGTAGGAAAATGGTGCAGCAAACCTTGAGGAGATATGTTTAGTAAAACAGTAGCTAGAGTGAACTGTCACACTGTCATCATTGTACCGAGTGGAAGAACGACAAGAGGATGAGAAGAGGACTCCTCTCCTGCTCCTGGGAAGTTCCACCTTCAGTTTGATGGAATCAAAACAGCTTCAGCCAGAGATTTATTGAGATAACAGCAATTATCTCAAATAAATTTTCTTTTCTTTTAGATATCAATGAGTGCGCACTGGATCCTGGAAAATGCTCACCAGGCACCTGTCAGAACTTGGATGGCTCGTTCAGATGTATCTGTCCTCCTGGATACATCCTGCAGAATGACAAATGTGAAGGTGTGTACAGAACAATCTGTTCCTTTCCTAGCTGCTCACAGTTGTTACCAATTTCCTCTGCATCTAAACATGAGCAATGTTTAGTCTTTTGTGGCAGTGTACAGTTCTGAACTCTAGCCACCAGTGAGTCCCTCACTTCCCAGAAAAAGTCTCAGCAACATTTGTTGGAACCAGAACTACCTGATCTGAACCCAAGAAAAATGTAATTCCAGGCTATTTGCTTGGTGGTACATTGCTGAAGTTTGCCCACTGCATGAAGATTTGAAAACTAACCCTAGATTTTTCACCTGGGTTTCTAGTTCCTCTTTCTGTCCCTTTTTGTTTGACCTTTTTGTTTGTCAAATCTGATAGATGTCAGTGATGATGTAAGGTTGCATTTTATGTAGTACAGCTGCCAGTGTAAATATTTTTATTTCTCATCGCTTCAATTACTTTTCTTCCAGACATTGATGAGTGTGTGGAACAGCCAGAAATTTGTGCCCTGGGCACATGCAGCAACACTGCAGGCAGTTTCAAATGTCTGTGTCCAGAAGGCTTTGTATTGTCTTCCACGGGAAGGCGATGCCAAGGTAAGTTCATTCCTGTTTTCTGGCATTTCAGAATTTGTTTACTGCTTCAGAAGTGCCTTATTAGCAGGCTGTTTCCAATATAGCAAGGAGACTCTGGATCAAAAAGTGTTTTTCATAGGGAAAACATGATAATTCTGTAGCTGGGGCCAGGTTCTGTCTTGCCTTAACATCTGTTTGTCATTAAACAGAACATTGCAATAAAAGGGGCGAAGATAATGTTCAATGCACCAGGTTAAGTGAGGGAATTCTATTGCCCTGCAGTCCTATCTTGCACCCCTGGAAGAAATGTTGAGGCTACTTGGACCTAAATATAGACAGTGACATGACACAGAAAAAGAGCGTGAACACAGGCAGGAGCTTAAGGGCAGCACTTCCAGTTATAGGGCTGTCCTTAGTACTTCCCATATTCACCATAACACTTTTATGTGCTATTCCTCTCCCTGAATGTGTGAGTGGAAAAAAGAACATTTTGAAAAAATTGCAAACAGTGTTGTGTGGACAATAAGCACCCATCTGCTTAGAAAAGTCTTTTGGCTTCCAGATTACTGCATATACGGTTCAGAGCCTAAACACGGGCACTAAGAGAGCAGATGCTAAAAGCTGAGCATCTAGTAATGAAAAGCCATGGGTTAGTTTATTTTGTCTGTAAAGAGCAAGCACAACAAATTAGGGAGTGAGTTCCTTTTAAAGGCTTTGAAAATTATTAAATATATACAGCATTAAATGTCCTATACACAGTGTGCACAGTGGGAGCCACAGATGAGTAAGACCTTTATAAGGACCTCTGTAGTTTTGCTTGGCACAGAAAAGTGATGCTTGTTGACACCATAGCGAGTTCTTCACTTCACAGTGGGCTAAATGAAATTGTGGTTTTGGTAAAAATGAATCCAACCTGCAGTAAACATTCATCCAAGTCTCCAAACCACCATGCAGTTTGGCACCGTTAATTCACTCAACTTCAAGAGAGCAGCATAGATGTTTTAGCTGGGCTTATGTAGCTTGTATAAATGACGTTTCTTTAGTCTGAGGGTGTTTTTTGCTTCAGATAAGGAAAATAAAATCACAAACCCCATCCCCACCCCCCAAAGAAACAAAATAATAAAAGAGAATGTTGCCTAATCTTCTAACACCGACTGCTGTTGCACACACGATGTCAGAGGAAAATGCACACTTGTGTGTGAACTTCAAGTGGGCTTCTCTCCACCCCTTGAAGAAGACTATTTTTTATTCAAATATCTCAGGCCAAACACAGTTTTGTTCAAAACTTCCCATTACCTGTGACTTGGTAAAACCTGGACCTTGCCCACCACTGATGCTGCAGCCAGCAAACTGGATGAGCAGCTGCTTCCATAACTGCCCTGTGGCTGTCCCCCTGCCAGTGCAGGATGCTGCCAGCTCTGCCTGCTGAATGCCTGTGGTCTGTGCTCTCAGCCCTGCTCCAGCATCCTGCTTACCCAGCTTCAGGGCAGAAAATACAGTGCCACTGGGACAGTTGGCTTGCTTTGTACAGCCAGGAAGAATGAGGAAGGAAAGTGCCATGGAAAATTGTTTCTCATTTTTACACTACACAGTATTGTCATTGCAAGTTGATTAAAACCCCTCAAGTGATTCTTACTAGTAAGAGAATATAAATAAATTGAGGCAATATTCAGTTTTTGCAAAGAGGAATGAGGATAAGAGGAGAGTACAGCCCTTCCATTTCTGCTGGACAAAAGAGAAAAACCCTTCCTTTTCCATGTCTGAAGTAGGACACTTCCCATAGCTTTCCTCTACTGAAGTAGGGAGCTTCCCTCCTCCTTCAGATCTTCCACACTCAGAGACAATAATGGTCCCTATTAATAGATTTAGATGGAAGTTGGGTGTTTTGGTGGGGGGACCTCCTGTAAGTTTGCAATTAACACCTCTAAGTGAAAATTGTGCCAAAGTTACCCTAAACTGCTCATGACAAGTTTTTTTCTCTGTGCAGATCTGAGAGTAAGTTACTGTTTCACCAAGTTTGAAGATGGAAAATGTTCTGTGCCGAAGTCCCGAAACCACTCCAAACAAGAGTGTTGCTGTGCCTTAAAGGGACAGGGATGGGGAGATCCCTGTGAGCTCTGTCCGGAGGAAGCAGATGGTGGGTTATTGACCAGCTTGCCATACTGTCACGAAAGCTCTCAGAACTGAAAGAAAATGGGCATTCTTATAAGAAAGAATTTTAAAAAATAATTTCCCAGAGATGTTTAACCTTAACAATTGTCCTTGCTCTCTGTAAAGTAGATGCCATTGCTGTCTCAAAAACATGTTCCTTGGATAGTCAGGTCTCAAGTATGTTCCTTGTTTGCTTATAGATTTGTTACTCTGATGAGGTGCTGAGGATTTTGCTGGGGAGGTGTCACACAGGGAAAGCAGTGAGTAAGTCCTTGATAGGCTCTGAGTGGCAACACCTGCAAGACACAACTGGAAATCATCTAATTGTAAATAGGTACAGAAACAGGTGCTGTAAACATGAAAACTAATTAAAATAAAAAAGCAAACAATTAAAGTAGATCCACATCTGCATTTTGTTATTAACAAAATTCAGCTGCGCAATCTTATCAGTGTGAATGACTTGCAAAAACAGTGGGCAATGACAAAACACAGGCCTTGAGGGAGGAAATCCTCCTTGGATTATTGCTAAAGAAAAACTTTCCTGTGTTAGTGTTCTTTCTAGGGCTCAGTAAGTCAGCACCAAGCAAGTCACCAGGCCTCTGTAGCATCATGGTGCAATTTGCTGCACAGACTCTAATTCCTGCTGACAAATGCGGTTACCAGCAGTTTTGGTTTCAGCAATACATCATGGCAGTTCAGCTCACTAATAAGTCATGGAGATGTTTTGCCGACAATCCTCACAAAAGCCAAGGGTAGAAAAGAGAATTAGATGTGCCAGTTGCAATATTCCTCCTAGGCCTATTGCCTGTGCCTGTGTCATTCTGCTGACGTGGATTGTATGAACCAAAGTTGGTTGGAAAAGCACAGTGTATGGCCCAGCATTTTCTTGAAGTGTCAGCACATATATTTTTCAATATGTTTTTCACAGGCCAAATTCTTTTCACAGGATCAAGGCCCTTTTTCTCATCTTTTCAAAAAGAAATAGCTTTAAGATAGCTGAGTCTGGATTAAATTGTATCTTCTTCAGCAAATGTAGGAAATCTTTCATTTACAACAGAAAATAATGCAGTCACTGCTATTGATGCTTCTAAAATAGAAATACTGCATTAGTTTGCTCCTTAAGGAAGTTAAATAATGCTAATTATTCACAGAATGTTACACATGTGCACGCAGGAGAGCAGATGAAATGTAAAGCCATTGTCCAGTTTTTGCATGCTTAAAAAATTCTAAGTTTATACATTTACATGCTTTATTTCTGGCCCTGAACATGAGGAGGATGAAGTGGTAGCAGTGGTTACATGTGCAGCTCATGAGCACTGCTGGGTGCCAAGATGGAATTTAACATATGGTTTGGTTTTTATGGTTTTCTCACAGAGGCATTCAGACAGATTTGTCCCTTTGGAATTGGCATCCTTGTGGGACCTGGTGATGCAAGGCTGGGTAAGTGTCTGAACCACATGGTGCTGTTGTTGCATCAGTGTGCCATTTTCTACCCATAAGCCATTCTCCCTTTCAGCTAACACCTCTGCAACTGTTTCAAAAAGCCATGAATTGTGGAAACTTCTGTAATTATTTTTTTCCCCCAATTTTTCATACCAAGTTCAAATTCAAGCTTGACTATCTCATATATCAGAAATTAAACTTCTTTTAGAGCTAAGAAACCTTTGTAGGATCCAGAGAATGGATCACGTAGCATACTTGTCTTTTCTTATACAATATATGTAGCCTGTTTACAGTAAATGGTTTTAATCCTCCAGAAGTGCAAACCACATTTTCCCAGATCCCTTCAGTACATTCTGTTCTCTCCCAAGACAAACAGCACTTCAGCCTTACTGGCAAAAGTTTGCATTTAAGGAGCTTGGATGACTACTGCTTTTCATATCTGCTGCTCTCCCTGTAGCCCCAGTCAGAGAGGTTTATAGCTGACATTTAGAATCAGTTTCTTTTCTGTATTGTGAAAGCTGGCCTGCAAAACAAATTCTGTGCCCTCATCCTAATATGTCAGAATTCAAATATTAGTGGTTTTTGTGATCTCAGGAATATTTCTTGCCAGAACAACACTTGTTCTTTGAGAGAAGTCTAAAAGCACATGAAATCAGTTGCACTTACTGTGTTGTTTGTATTTCTGGTTAAGATGTGGATGAGTGCCTTGATCCAGATAACTGTAAATTTGGGCAGTGTATCAACACGGATGGGTCCTTCCGCTGTGAATGTCCCTATGGTTACATCCTGCAGGGAGCAGAATGTGTGGGTAAGTAGAGCTGTTCCATCTCCCATTTTAAAGATTTTCCTGAATCGCTAAATATGGCATTAAGGAGCAGTGAGGTTGTTCTATTCTAACCCTGGAGTCTCAATCCCTCCTGGTGCTTAAAACCTGCCAGGGCAGGGCCTGAGCAATCTGCTCCAAGTTGGTCCTGCTCAGGCTGTGTTTGACCCAGATAACTTCTAGCAATCCCAAATTGTGCTAGGAGTGTGTGATTCTAATTCAGTAACTGAAGTCTTGGATTTTTTTGTTTTTTGGTTGTACAGCAACAACATAGGTTTTATACATTATTGGTTGAGCGTAACCATGCATTCTTGTCTTGACCTAACTGCTTGCAGATACTGATGAATGTGCTGTTGGAAACCCATGTGGAAATGGAACTTGCAGGAACGTGGTGGGAGGTTTTGAATGCACCTGTGTTGAGGGATTTGAGCCTGGGCCGATGATGACCTGTGAAGGTGAGACTCCCATGTGTTAAGGACTGTTGTGTGCTGAAACGGTTCCCTGATTTTGAAAACAACGGAGGAGAGTAAAGCAACTTTAAAAACTGAAACATGGACATTTGGAACAATGCATCTATATCTGAACCAGAGAAATTGGCTCCTCCTTCCTGTATCTATCTTGAACTGCAGTATGTTTTTCTGCCTGGAGGTCGGGTGACCAGGCTTTCAGGTGGGGTCTACTCAGAGAGGAGCATGTTGGGGGGCAGTCTCTCCTGAACAGTTCCCAAAAGTGCTGCATGCTGTGTGTGCGGTTTTTGCCTGCATCCTTGGATGAAGAGACTCACTAGGGATGATGAAAATAGGAAATGAGCTGCCCGAATTTGTTAGGGAAGAAACAGTGAACAGAACAGAAAATACAAATACACTACCAGACAATTACCATGGTACCCCTAGGCTGAATATTTTCTATATTTCTTTGGTGTCTCATTGAAAGTGAACAAAGAAAAGAGAAGTAAGGAAGAGCAAAGTTATGGAAGGGACACTCAGAAAATAAATTAGAATTTTTCAGTGTGGAAAATGTGGTTGAAGAGATATATGATTTAGATTTATAAAGCCCCAAGTGGTAAAGGTACCAAAAATAGAGGGAACATGTTAGACAAACCAAAGCAAACATTTTTATATGCATGGTCCATACTTAAGCTGTGGAATTCTTTGCTGCAGAATATTAGTGAGGCCACAAGTATAAATTGACCTAGAAAGAAACTATACAAATTTGTGTGGGAATCCATCAGTGGAAATTAAGGTTGATAGTTTGGTTGTGGCAGTCCCTAAACTGAGAGGCTATATCAGGGGAAAGATGTCTGCATACATGGTATGAGGTTTTTTAATATTCATCTCCCTCTGTTAAAAGCAGAGGAAGAAGACTGTCCTAGGACACTGTGACACTTTTCTGACTTGACACGGCTATTCTTAAATTATCTGTCACAATCTCTTTCTTTGCAAGCCCACACAAAAGAATGCTTCTATTTTTGCATCAAATTGCATTAGTTTTATATACAGTTAGAGCTTCATTCACTTCCTTGTGGAATTTGGGTGAAAGCTCAAATTGCAGAGGAGGAGTTAGCAGAGTGCATAAACATCCACTATAGCAGTAATTACTCGGGTAGTCCAGACCATGTGTAAATGCACTTCAAAATGTTGTTTCTAGTAAGAATATTGTTTTGTAATCTAGTTTATGAAGAAGCCAAATTAGTGAATGTAGAATTTAAAAATAACTGATCATAAAAACTGAACCTAAATGTGGAAAAGATACAGTTTTAACTGAGGCAGTATTTTGGCAGCATGGATCTGGAAATTATTTCCATTGGCTGTTTGCTGTTGAACATATTGAAACTTCAGGTAGCTGTGCAGACATCCTGGCGTGTCTGGTGCCTGTTTCCTACAGAAATCCATCACGAGTAGAACCGTGGGTGCCCAACTATTAAACTTCAGCCATCAGTTAACTGGGATCCGTGGTATTGCCTGTGCCTAAAAGCTGTGCACTCAGCTCTGCTGAGTTTTACACAAGTGTCTCACCTGCCCCATGCTCTCTGTCGCTCCAAATCCAGATGTCAACGAGTGCATCCAGAACCCCCTGCTCTGCGCCTTCCGCTGCGTGAACACCTTTGGATCCTACGAGTGCAAGTGCCCAGGGGGGTACGTTCTGCGCGAGGACCGCAGAATGTGCAGAGGTAAAGCTGCTACCAGACTCACAGTCAGGAGAGGAGGATTTCAGGTTCCTGCAGGGACAGCGCTCTGACTCACTGCACTACTGGGTCTGAGTTTTAATTCCAGGAACTAACGGAGTCAGAAAGAATTTGGGATGAAATTCTATGGTTTGCGTTATGCACTTGATTGTGCTAGCCCTGTCCTGCCAGTAAACTTACACATCTGCCTCAAGTGAGGTCATATCAGATAATGCAGTTTTGTCTTGCCCTCAAAATGGGCATTTGGGAGAAATCAATTTTCTCAAAGCTAGTGCATTATATGGTTAGTTTAGAACAATAAATGTATATGTAGGGTTTGATTACAATTGGAATTCCAAAGTCAGAATTTACTATTGTGGATTTCCAGGATCATCTCTCTATGTAATGAAGTTTCAACCTTGTGTTTTAGATCAGAATGAGTGTGAAGAAGGAATTCATGACTGTGACTCAAAACAGATGGAGTGCAAAAACCTAATTGGCACCTACATGTGTATCTGTGGCCCTGGTTATCAGCGAAGACCAGATGGGGAAGGCTGTATAGGTGAGTGACACTGAAGTGTTGAAACTCCTGAAACACAGAATTGCTCAGCACAGCTAAAAATTTTGGATTTAACAAAGTGTTAAGGAGCTCAGAGGAAGGATTGCACAGCTGCCTGTGTAGTGGATCCACAACACTTGGCTTTGCTGTTCAGGTGTGCACACGTGTGGGCAGTAAGTAGAAAATCTGGATGTGGGTATCTTTGCCATCAGTTTATACTTCTGCTGATTAATTACTCTGAGGGAAGAAAGTAGAGATCTGGGTCTGTTGCTGTAGGTGTGTTTACCTCTGTTAGCATGAGTGAAAATAGATCAGAATTGTTTTTAAACCATGCATTCAGAAGTGCAGCTGTAACCATGAAAAATTTTGGAAACCACTGAGGATTATATTGCAAAGAAAATGTAGTAACAAAATGTAAAATATTGTGAGCTAGATGGTCATCTTTCCTGTGAAAATTGAATAAAAGAGACTTTTAAAATAAAAAAAAAAAAAGAAAGTTTAATGAGGCAGAATGCACAGCTTAAGAACTCTGTGAAACCTCTCTAACCTGCATTAATCCAGTAACGGACTTGACTTTTGCCTTGTAATTTCCAAAAATAGATGAGAATGAATGTCAGACCAAGCCCGGGCTCTGCGAGAACGGCCGCTGTGTGAACACGGTGGGCAGTTACAGGTGTGAGTGCAACGAGGGATTCACCGTCAGCGACACCCAGGACGAGTGCCTTGGTAAGGCCCACACCAGCACTGAATGGACTGTCACTGGGGTGGCAGCAGCTGGGGTTGGAAGGAAACTTAGACATGTACAGTGAGTACACACACTGGAATTTGTACACTGCCTTTGAAAAGGGGCCTTTGTATGTAGGTGCCCTCTGGCAAGTTTCTCCCTCCCTCCTATGCTCACCGTATTCCTGCTACAGTCAGTCCCATTGGGGTGACTTGCTATGAAAGCTGACTGTGCCAGGGTTTCAGTCAGCCAGGAATGGCTCTGACATTTCTTTCGTCCTGGTTTTCAGCCAGTCCTCTTTCTCTGGGTTCAAATAGAAGCATTATATTTTTATAAGCATATTGTAACAACGTCTCTTCCACCTTTTGCTAAATTTCCTGTCTTTGTTTCCCTTAGACTCCATGCTCTCTTTCTTACTGCTAGTAGTCTTTCACTCTCAGTTCCAGTCTCAGGGTGAAGTATGCCCTTTCTGTTACATTTCTGACTGAACTCCCAGTATCTCCTGACCCTCTGGAGGTTGTCACCATTAGGATTCTCTGTGATGCACTGTTTGTTTTCCAGACAACAGGGAGGGCTACTGCTTCACTGAAGTCTTACAGAGTATGTGTCAAATCGGCTCAAGCAACAGGAACTCTGTCACCAAGTCCGAATGCTGCTGTGATGGTGGCCGAGGCTGGGGCCAGAACTGCGAGGTCTGTCCCTTCCCAGGCACTGTGGCCTTCAAGAAGCTTTGCCCTCATGGCCGAGGATACACGTCCAGCGGAGCAGGTACTGACTTTTCTTCTACATTCTCTCTTAGAACATGCCAAATTAAGTAATAAATTATAAGCTCTCTTTTTGCATATTTGAACAATGTGAGGTCCTAAATGTTTTGTGTATCAGACAAAATCTTCTGAGAGTTTTCATGTTGAGAGAGTCCAGTCCTTTGCGAGGAGGGTGCATAGCCAAAGGCCCTGGATGATGAGGCATCCATCCCATCTTGGCAGATAGTCACTTTGCATGCTGCTTGACTGTTACGCACTCAGATTTTGCACTCTCACATTTGAGTGTGTTGCAGGTACACATTAAGAGCTATTTGTGTACATGAAAGCAAAGTGATGTTTGATTAGTGGAGGCTAATAAGTGATTAGCTCTGGGTTGCTTCCAATTACAGCTTGTTCATTGCATTTAGGAGCTAGATTAATGCTCCATCCTGTATTTTTTCACTTAATATTTCTCCATAATCTGTGCAATATTCCAGTATTTTATGTACAGTGTGGGTTTCTTTAGGTCAGCTCACAAGCACCTGTTGAAGCTGTATAAAATCAGTTCTTGTTCCCCGAGAACTAACCCTCATTTAATTGCAGATATTGATGAGTGCAAGGTTATTCACGATGTCTGCCGGAACGGGGAATGCATCAACGAGAGGGGCTCTTACCGCTGCCTTTGCAACCTTGGCTACACTACGGATATAACTGGCACTCTTTGCATAGGTAGGCTTTTCATTATGGTGTTTGCATGTGAAATTTATTACTAGGAGATGACTCGATGAAGGAAATAAAAAGATTTTGAAAAATGAAGAAACAAAGTGCCATTTGTTAGAATGCTGTGGCGATTTTGTTTTCCTTCTGATGTCTCCTGAACATTCTGAAAAACGTCATCACAAACCTTGGTTATCAGCACTGAGTTATCTGGTTTTGCTTCTTCTAGATCTGAATGAATGTAATGAGTCTCCAAAACCTTGCAATTTCATCTGCAAAAACACAGAAGGGAGCTACCAGTGTTCATGTCCAAAAGGATACATTCTGCAAGAAGATGGGAGAAGCTGCAAAGGTAAAAATCAAGAAAAGAAATTATTGCAGAAACTCTGTGTTTCACAGGCAAAAATGAATGCAAGGGCTTTTAAATTATTCAAATCTGTCTCCTTGATCCATGTGAGTATTTCCACTGAAAACACTGGAAGTGACCTGCATAAGATGGAGCTGATGCTTCAGTTAGTTCTTTGATAACTTGGATGAACAATAGATCCACAAGAATTTTTGCAGATTGATGACAGCTGATCTTACAAGATTTTGTAGCCAGTAGTATGTATGATTGTTCTTATTTTGGTAAGCATGTTGGTTTAAGCCGTATTATTCAGACATAAATTAATCATAATGGATGCAAATATGAGCGTGGTTTGCAGTTCATGTGCTCAGCATCAACAGAATTTTTACCTACTGCTTCTGCACTGTGCTGGATAAGGCACAGCAGTGCACCAGAGATTTTGAAATGTTCATTAGAATTCCATATTATTTATCTGCCTTGGTAACAAAGATCTGACTGACACCATGCAAATTAGAGCAGTGATTCTAAGCTTGGTATGGAGAACAACAGTGTACTCTGTTGTTAGCATTTCCGTATTTCTTTTGGAGTAACAGCGTCCTTCAGTGCAATGCCACTTTCCAGTCTGCCAGATCTTCTCATGAAGATGGTGACTTCCCATTTATTGACTGAGCAGGCATTTATTATACTAGAGTAGCTCCAAAGCCCCATTCATTACGTGTGAGGCTTCAAGTGAGAGGAACTAGAGCCAGCATGGAAAGTGAGATGTAGATTCAAAAGACTTTATTTGCTATATTATTTATTTGTAATCACTTCTTTCTGAGTCCAGGGAACATAAGTGAAAGATGTTTTCTTGTTTGTTTTTTTTTAGATCTTGATGAATGTGCAACAAAGCAGCACAACTGCCAGTTCCTCTGTGTCAACACTATTGGGGGGTTCACTTGCAAATGTCCTCCTGGATTCACTCAGCACCACACAGCCTGCATTGGTAGGTGATGGGGGAATTTGGGATCTGGGATTTATTACTGACCCTTATTCCAGAAGCAAAGTAACTAGAAGATAAAATCATCTTCCTGAGAAACCAAATGGAAAAATAGACCAGGTTCTGATCGAAGTCCCACCAGAGCAGAAGATGCAAAGAGGCCTTCTCTCCTATCTTCCCTTGCTTTCATAATTTATGTCTTTGAATTTTGCACTTGCAAGAACCAGAAAGTAAAAACACCAATTTGTAATTCTTGCCTTATTCTTTCTTACTCATTGAGCAAAGAAGTAATTATTTTTCTGTTCTTGTAGTTCATTGAGATCATGTCAAGGCTTCTTGAATTGGTAACCATAACACACATTTCTGCAGTTGTCCTTTAGACACGTACCCACTGGCTGTGTGGACATGTTAAAGTAAACTACTTCCTACAAAACACACTTTCTGCTCTGCAAGTTGGGTCCTGCTTGTGTGTCAGTCTGATGATCCTGTGGTATTATTGGTGTGAATTTGACTAGAGCATCAAACTCCATATTCTCGGTGAAGAAAAGGAGTGTTTCCTTTACCATAGCTGTTGTGTTTCCAAATTAAAAAGAAGCCAGTGTAAGCTCTCCTACAGTGCAAAGTGAGAAACTGAGAGGGCAGTAAGAGCTGTGTTCCTGCTGTGCCTTCACCTCCTGCCACAACCCATTCATGGATGGCAGGGCTGGATGATCAGCTTCACAGAACAACTCAGACTAACACTGAGGCTTTGCTTTCCTCCAGATAACAACGAATGTGCCACTGAAATCAATCTTTGTGGGCCCAAGGGCATTTGCCAGAATACACCAGGAAGTTTTGTTTGTGAATGTCAGCGTGGCTTCTCACTGGATCAGACTGGGCAGAGCTGTGAAGGTGGGTACTTGCATCCTTCATCTTCTCTCAGCCACACTATCATCCAAGGAAGGACCTATGGAGTAAGCACCAAAACCTGTGGAGCTAAGCATGTGTAGATTGAAGGGGAATATGGAAATTTAGCAACAAGGTTGTATTTCTCTTTGTGGGCCAGAATAGATGGATATATTACAGGATGCTAGAGAGCTGGACAGATATTTTCTGAGGAGATGTCAATTTAGCCTGGGATGTTTTAGTTTAAGTGGTGTAAGTTCAGTGAACTTCTGTTGAATCCTGCAGGGATTTCTGAGGGACTCACCAAGGACAGGAAGTCTTCCATCTCTCCTGCTAAAGAGAGAGTTCAAGGGCTGTAGGCTTATTCCTCTGGGTCGAGAGCCTTCTCCTGGGATAGACTTTGGTTTGTTTTGAAAAGAAATGGGATTCCTGGGATGGATGCCTGGGTAAAAGCAAGGCTCTGTCTGCTGAGAAGCTGGGGCCCTTAGGAAAGCATTGGGGATCCCATATACAAATGGTTTTCTGCTGTCTGCTCCACAGCAGAATGCAAAAAATCTGAAAACTGGTGAATGTGAGCCTTCTGTGGTTTTCAGCTCTATGTTACTTGCTGTAGAGCCACAAATCCGAACCTGAAAGGCCCAAAGTGGTCTCCCAGCACTGATCAGGTGTTTGGAAGAACCTGAAATATACCTGTGTATCTGATATATGACTATATATATGATTATTTGTAACATGCTTTTCAAATATAGGATAATTTGAGCTTCTCTCCCAAAACTCAGAGTGTATCTCACCCTTTTAGATGTGGATGAATGCGATGGAAACCACCGGTGTCAGCATGGCTGCCAGAATATAATCGGAGGATACAGGTGTAGCTGCCCACAAGGATATCTCCAGCATTACCAGTGGAACCAATGTGTTGGCAAGTCTCCTTTGTAAATTCATACATTAAAATGCATCTTACCTTTGTTAGCAGCAAGAAGTGAAGGGCAATGGTGCAGTTCACTGTATTTTTTTTCTGATCATAATTTGTTAAGTTCAGCAGTTTCATTCCAAGTGTGCTCTCCTGTGCAAGACAGAGTCCATGTGAAGCACACAGTAGACTGTGCCCTAGTGCAACAAATGTTTAAGCACAAAATTCTCCTTGAGGGTGCTAGAAGTTGTCTTGACTTTGAGGGAACTTGTGTTACTTAAGTATTTTGTGATCTGAACAAAGGAAATCTTACCCAGCCATGCAACAGTTTCTGCTTAGACACAGATCCTGTCTAAGAGTGGGTGGTGGGTTGAATCTGGCAGACTCAGAACTACAAGTTTGGATTGTTAAATTGTAAAATTCAACTTCTGGCCCGAAGCATCTAAAATTTTATTAAAATCCCACTTGATCTGTGTTTTTGTCATTCTTACAACACCTATGGGAAGGCTGCAGTGTTTCTCTGTACAGAATTAACAATTTGTCATATATGAGCCAAGCTGCTTCTGTGTGTTTAAAGAGGCTTCCTTGCAGCTTTGGGGTAGAATTTACAAGTGCTTACAGGACAAGTCTGTTTAAAATTAACGAATGTTAGTGCTCTTTAGGTATGGTGCATTGATGCATTAAAATACCTGTTTCTTCCCTATCTAAACTTTGTTTTTATCCCAAGTCTCTGGAGCCCTTGTAGATTGGGCTGCATGTGCAGAGCATTGATGCTGGCTTTGACTTGAGCAGTGAGACCTGGGTCCTGTGCAGCAGCCATGGCAAAAGCCCCTGTGTCAGCAGTGTAGGATGTAGCATATTCAAACAAGAGAACCAGGAATCATTTTTCCTCTAGTGACAGTTACATGCAGTTTTCATCACGTTTAATGGGCTTCATTCAAGCTCGTCTTGTGTGGATACCCAGAGATGTGTTTGATGACCTCTTTGAGAACAAAGGCCTTTATAACTCTGTTTGGCTTTCTTTGGTCTCAGAAACATAAAAATGCCTTTGCTTGTTATCAGTGGTGCTCCAGGGAGATCTCTGCTTTTAATTATTCTTACCAAGCCTCCTGACAGTGTATGCAGTCCTTGCTGTGACGTTTGCTTTCTTGTGCTTCAGCACTCTATGCCTGCAACATACAGAGAACAAGGAGGGAACACAAATATATGGGGATTTTAAATGCTAATTGAATTAGCAGAGTTTAGGGTTAAATTAGAATTTAATCTGCAGGAGGATTAAAAAAACCCTCCAACAACCAGCACTGTCACGTCTGGCTGCTGGAGGACACTGTGGAATGTGAAAAAGTGCAGCGCTGAGGTTTGCAAAATATCTTGGTTGTTTCCAAGTTTTCCTGGGCAAAAGCATTTTAACTGAGTATATTTCCAAACCAGGTGTGCACTATTCCTCCACCTTTTGAGCTCATTGACTACTGTTTAGATTTATCCAGGGAATACCAGTTTCAAAATGCACAAGGACTGGTATTTCCCCATCTGAAAGAAAGGCTTCAGCCTTGGCACCGAAAATACTGGTCACCAGAAACTTCACCACGGGAAATTATTCTGAGAGCCACAAGTGGAGTCAGACTCATCCAGCACTTCCACCTGCTTGGACCTGGGGCAGTCCAGGCAGAAACCCAAAGCTGCAGGGAGAGAGGCTTTGTCTCCTCTGTCCTCGTGGCATCTCTCCTTCCCACTGAAGCTGAGCATGACAGAGCTGCATGTTGCAGAGCACAGGACAGCAAGGCTGGTGCCTGACAGCACAGCTTTCAGAGCCTGAGGGTCCCATAATTGGGTTTTTTTTCACTTTTCATCATAATTTTTTCTTCCAACAATCACCCCAAATAGGAGAACTAATCTCACTAGTGTTCATACTCTTGCTGCTGTGGAGCACGGTTTAGTGAGCGTATCTGCTCTCGCTGCTGTAACTTTCTGTGGCCCAAACATGCATTTATGACATAAGTGCTTTTAGGTGTGACAGATACTGAACTATCTCTGAGTTAAAGGCAAACCCCGACAGGCTTTGGGAAGGCAGAATTGAGCCCCAGGTTTTAATACCTTGTGTCCTCCACATGTTCACATTGTAATGTTTGTAACTGTATATATGCTTAAGATGCGTATCTAGATCTCCCGGGTCTACCACAGGGGAAGAATCTCCATGTAATAGGTTTTTCTGTGACAATTCCTTCATATTCCTTGGCATTCACAACTCTGCAAACAGATTTTTGTCTTTTTTAGCTTGTTTAGTGAAGCGTTCAGGGACTTTTGATGTTGTTGCAACACATTTAGATAATCACTGAAGAATGCTTTGGTTCCTCCCATGTCTTGTGCTGTCTGTGACTGCATCCCCTGCCCAGGCAATTCCATAGTGCACCATGCTGTAAATCAGGCTGCAAGAAGCAAAGGCATTGCTTTTAAACTGAGAACAATCTGCCACATTGTTTGAAAAAAGACAATAATACTCTGACTTAGTACTTATTCTCCTGTAACCTAGATATTGAGGTCAGAGACACTGCTCTGTACTTCTCCAGAGGGCATTTCTTATGTGTGCACACACATGCAATGTACATATCTATTTATCACAGAAAACAGAGAAAAACAGCATTCAGAACTTTTTGAAGCATCTTGCCACATCAGACAAACAATCAGGGCAGCTACATTTCAAAAAGCAGCCATTTACAGTAAATAAGCCTGAATTGACCTCGAACTCCTACCGTGCCACACTTGGGACTTTTGGAAAAGGGCTGGCTCAGAATGTGACAGTCTATTGTATCTACAGCTGCTTTTATTTTTACTTGACTACTTGTTCCTTTACCTTACCTGTACCAAATACTTAAATGTGAGTGTGTAGGGAGAAATTTCCAATGCCTGGAAAAGGTGTCAGAGCTTGATTCTTCACTCTTTCTCCTTTAATATTGAATAACATTACGAACAAGGGATTACTGGACCAGATTGTTGGCTGTACGGAGTTTTATTCTTCTCAGTTGTTTCTGGAACAAAAAAAAGCTCCCTCCTCTGTTTCTCTGCTCTCCAGAGGATGAGCTGACATGGCATGAAACATCTTCTGTAGAGTAGCCCAAATGTTGCTGTGTTGTGTGGTTGTAGTCATCTCCTAGTGACAGCTGCCCCAGCCAAGGGGGAGGCCAAGCCCTGCTCTGTTTCTGTCCATCCCGTGTGGCAGCAGCCAAGCACAGCCTGGCAGAAGGGGTAGGCTGGACTACACCTGAGAGTAAAAGTTAACATGGTATATTCTGCTTCTTTTCCAGATGAAAACGAATGTCTCAGTGCACACATTTGTGGAGGAGCATCTTGCCACAATACTTTGGGAAGCTATAAATGTATGTGCCCTACCGGATTTCAGTATGAGCAGTTTAGTGGAGGTTGCCAAGATATCAATGAATGCGGTTCTGCACAAGCCCCATGCAGTTATGGTTGTTCAAACACTGAAGGTGGCTATGTCTGTGGATGTCCACCTGGTTACTTCAGAATAGGACAAGGGTAAGGGATTCTCATTTTAAACTAACAGACACTAAGGGGACATAGTTCACTCCTTTCTTTGTAGTGTGCAGCAGCAGAACCAGGGGGATTGTCTGCAATTAAAGGGGGATAGGACTGAGGAGGTGCTCAAGAGTTAGATGCACCTGCTGATTTTGGAGATGAGAAGGGGGTGGGACAGGAAAGTTTTAATGCTTATTGAAATTTGGTCAGGCCTATGGGGTTCTATCATGTATTTTAAGCTACTGCTTTTACCTCTCCTGCACACCCCAGCAGCCTGCCAAGTCCTCTGAACTTTACACTTGGGAGCTCACACCCCTCACTGTGATTTGTGGTGTATCACATCTCTCCTTAAAAAAACCCCAACAAAACAAACATTAATAATGACACCCCCTGCCAACTGCAAAGAGAAATTATATTTTACAAGTGGTTTCACCTGCTGGTTGGAATAACAATTCTGTATGCTTTTATGTTCTTGTATGTTCTGTATTCTTCTGTGTTTCAAATTAATATTCTTTTAATTAAAGTCTGCTTTATTGAGAAAACCAATTTTCACTTACCCCAGTGGGAATGTTAGGGTTGTGCATCATATAGGACCAAGCAACCAAAATGGAAAGTAGAAAGATTGTGGCTTAAATTTTAGAAGTGATTAAAAGCTTTGGGATGCATTATGAAAGACCTCACTTTTCAGATCTTTCAAAAGTTTCTGAAAATTAGTCTCTTTAAATGTGTTCCAGGCTGGATAACAGAAATTACTAACAACAACTCAGAGCTTAAGTCTGTGTTTTTAAAACTGTTAAACATTGGCAGGTCTTTCTTGGGCAAAGCCTCGTGGAGCCAGGTTCTTGAAATCAGAGGTGGCTGCATTGTGTTTCAGTGAGAATTTTGTCTGTTGACTTCAGCAGAAATTTTTCCTAGGAAACGAAGGCAACATAATTGCTTTATTATTTGTACTCACAGCCCCCCAAATTCAGCTTTTGATAAGATCTCTGTCTTGCTGGAATTAATTTTGAATTTCTTCCTTCCTCAGACACTGTGTTTCCGGAGTGGGGCTAGGCAGAGGTCAAGGACAAGAGCTTTCCCTCAGTGGAGAAGTGGATGACAACTCCCTCTCTCCAGAAGCCTGTTATGAATGTAAAATCAACGGCTATTCCAAGAGAGGAAGGAAGCGCAGAAGCACTAATGAAACTGCAAGTGAAGCTGAGGTAATTGACTCTTTTTTGGGAGAAAGGGTTTGTGGTTTTCTTGTGAAAGCTGCACTCAGAAGGAGGTGTGCCAAGAGACAGTCCCTCAGGAAAAATCTACACCCCAAACAAAACAGACCAAAGCTGGTTTTGGATGTCAGGTGGTCTGTGTGTGGGCTTTCTGAAGCTTTTCACTGTCATTAGGCAAAGCCCTGCATACCCAACATCTATGTCACATCAAACACTAGAATGGGTGCCCACCCAGCTGTGTTGAGAGCAGTCCACTCACCAGCAAGGCAGGCTCTGGGGCCAGGGGACAGCAGGTGTGTGAAACTGTTGTGTGACCTTGTGGCCAGAAAGGCGGGACATGCTGGTCAGGGTGGATGTGGACCCTGCCAAGCAGTGCCATGTTGTGGGACTGGGGCTGGAGCTCTTTCCAAAGAAAACGCACAGCTCTGGACACACACACACACTCTCCTGGAGGGAGGCCAGGGCTGCAGCCCTTCCTGGGTCTTGTCCAGGCCATCCTGGGGCCAAGGCTACCAGCCTAAAATGTAACCATGAGACACTGAACACTGGTAAAATGTTGCCACACCATCATAACTGTGAGGTGTCACCTGGACTCTCTGCTCATGTGCAGGTGCCAAAGAACTTTCTTTTCCACATACAAATGCAGGGGATTTGGGAGCCTGTTTGCTGTTTCCATTCCACACTCAGTGTGTGGTGCTCTGTTAATACAGGAAGACAGGAGTCTGGTTTTGCCCAAAAAGTATGGACATTTGATTTTGGGCAGAGTTGGGTCATAAACTGTGTTTCTTTGGTGTGTTTTACTGCTCTATGTTATTAGTGCTGGATTTGTCTCAGAGGTGATGTAGAGCTTCCCTTGCTTTCCAAATGGAAATGTTACAGCTGATGTGCTATCTGAGATGTTACTATCCAGCTGGAGGTGAAGGGTGAGGCTGCTTTTCCAGCACCCTGCTGCACCTGCAGGCTATCCTGGCTCCACACCTACACCAAGAGAAACTTGGAAAGCAAAAAACTCCCTCCTAAACGCTGTGCCTCCCCCACTGATCCTGCTGTCCTTTGCAGGTTGTTGTTCTGGTCAGGCTGTGGCTGCCCTGGCAGAGAGGAGTGTGCCTTGACTGCTCTCTGTGTAGGAGGTCAGTCACAGGCTCCAAGCACAGAGAGCCTTTGTTTGTCAGGCAGCAGGACCCACGCGCAGAAACTTCCAGTGCACATCTCAGGCTCCTGTCACCACACAGGGACGGTGCAAACACTGCTCTTCATCCTGAGGAGTCCCAGACCCATAATAGTGGATTTGACAGATGATGTAACAGAACCTCCTTTTTAAAATCGTTTAATTAGTAATGAATGAGCTGGGCAAGAAATACATACATAGAGGCACATGTGAAACACTCTGTGACAAAGCCAACTAATGCCCTTTGTTCTTGTGCAGGATCAGCAAGAGCCGGAGCCGCCAATCAGTCTCGCCAGCTGGGATATTGAGAAAGCAGCAGTGTTCTCCATCAACATCTCGGATCTCAGTAACAAAGATCGCATCCTGGAACTGCTTCCTGCCCTCACCACACTGACAAACCATAACCGATATTTAATTGACTCCGGAAATGAAGAGGGTTTCTTTAGAATCAATAAGAAGGACGGGATAAGTTACCTTCATTTCACAAAGAAGAAGCCAGTGCCTGGAAACTATTCATTACAAATCAGTAGTATTCCACTCTATAAAAAGAAGGAACTTAACCAGCTTGAAGCGAAACATGACAAAGACTACCTCAGTGGTGAGCTGGGAGATAACCTGAAAATGAAAATTCAGATATTGCTTCATTAATTCATCAACCAAAGACCAAATAATTAAACCAAAGATAGATAGGTAGGACTGAATATTCCTCCCAATCAGATTCTCCATATCATAGGTACAATCTTACATGAGTACATTTGTATGAACAAGCACTATTATATTATTACATAAACAAGGTACAGGATGATTACCCTAGCTCAAAACTACCACTTTCTCAGGCTTTTATGTGTAGCTGAGCTACCTTGATATGTTGAATCTTGAAAACTGGGACTTTTATCATTGAAAGTTGGCCACTGATGCTGAGACACGTCATCATTTCAGCAGAGGTACAAGAAGTGCTTTCAACTGATGGACAGCTCTATTTTTGTAATTCTTAAACTTCGCTTCTCCAACTACAACTTACTAGGTCAGCCATTTATGATATCCATTTGGTGCTAGTAAATTTTCAACCTAGATTTATAAATGCACTGTAATATTTACACAACTTAGAAGCCAAAATTGCCATTATTCAGTCTAAATACTTCAATCAACCAAAGTTAGCTCAGTAGTTTATCTCAGTTATGCCTATAATACATTACATGTAAATTAAGTGTGTGTATACTGTAATCATGCTATTTTTATCAATGAAGCATTTGTAAACTAGATTAATAATACCCTTAATGTGAGGGTTTGTAATGGTGCTTATAAGACCAACTACTTGTTAACTGTATACACAAACCTGATGATAAAATTTCTGTGACTTGCCAAAATGCACTGAGGTCAGTAGGGACCATTAAACATTCTCAAAAGTCAGATGACAATCAGTGCCATCCTACACCATGACATATTGTAACATGTCAAGAGTACCCATAATCATTCATATCAACAAGGGTTCAATGTCATAAATGTCACAATAAAACAGTTTTTTTTTTTAGTTTATTCTGTGGCCCTGTGTTCTTGCTAAAAGTGTGATAAACTGCATTCTTACCCTTCAGACATTGCTGGTAGGGTTGGCTGTGCATCTGTCTGTGTGCCCAGGTGATTCCTCCCTGAAGGTGCTGCTGCTGTTCATTCTTCATGCAAAGGAGGAACAGAAGAAGTACAGAAACCTTCACAAATCTCAACAGCAGTGGACCTCTGTCAAGTTACTGGGCAGCTCCAAAAAGAAAGTTAGAACATTTCCAATGATGTCACCTGAATAATCCTGTCAATAAGTAACTTTGATAGCCAAAATATGCAAAAGTGAATGTTAAATCATTATACAAAAAACAGAGGTGTGTAAAGTCTTTGCTGAAACTGCCTTAAAAATACTCAATTTTTTTACCCCCACTTCAACAACTACTGTGAAATAACCAAGACTGATAACAAAGGGATAGTCCAATAGCAAAAGCCATTACAAGTTGCAGTTGGTTTTTAATATGAATTATTCAATGAAGTGGGTGTTCTTGTATATGCCAACCCTATGATGTATCTTCTAGCAGCAGCAGAACATTGTACTGAGGTTTGATGCTATAAAATCTGGAAGAAAAAGGGCAACAAGCCATGTCACTGAAACTGCCGATGGGACAGCACTGGAGTTGACAGAGGGAACATATTTTGAGCTGTAATAGCTGTGGAAGGGAAATGTATTGTAATAATTCACCACAAATTGTATTATTTTCTGTAATTAGATTTCAGCTCTCTGTGATTTCTTCTGCATAACAAATATGACTATATAAGAAAAGGAGCTTGTGCACAGGGTTACTTTGATATTTTTAATAGACCATGTCTGGATTTTATTTATTAGTGTGCCAAAATGTTGAACAGAGTATTTTTCCACATGTTCTGTAACTATGGAGAGATATAATCAGAACTTTACAGTTGTAAATGGCACTCTTATTTCAGCAGGTTGGGAGTGATTTTTAGTGCCAGTGTGAACGATTGTATGGTTTATAGTTAAGTGTACAATTTAAGTATTTTCTCTCAGCCCTTAAACACTGAGAGGAACTGTGAAAACTGATTTCAGAAAGATCTGTCAGGACTCTGTCCAGTAGACTTGGTTTATGTTTAAGCTCTGTATAACACCTTATGATACCAAAGGTACTTTGACTGTGTTCCAGCAGCCCTAGCGTTGCATGCACCGTTCTGCAAATTGCCTTTTTCTGCTGCAGAAACAAATCTTGACGGCAGCTCTTTTAGTGATGTAAAAATGGAAAGCCCAGTCTTGCTGTTCCAATTGCTACATAAAAATCCATACCTGTCCCTTTGCAGCAGTGCCCTTTAACTGGTATGTCATTTCTGCCTGTCAGTTTTAGTAGCTATGTGTGTACCATTATTTGCATTAGTTTCAATTTCTGCAGCTTTCTTAGAGTGTCGGTGAAGCACAAAAGTTGCATAATAACATTGCATAAGACCTGCAATTAAAAAGTGGGTTTTAATTTACAGTGTGATTTTGAAATAATCATCTGTATTTCATCTGATAGTGGATCCCAGAAGGACTTCAGACAGACTGAAGTAGAGAGCTTTCTGAATGTGCATCCTTTTGCAATTACAGGATATATTTCAAATTCAAGAAAGTAGCAAAAAATGTGTTATTATTTGAGCTAACTGTGGCTTCCCTCCATTGCAGTTGTGCATATGACTCTGCATAGGTGCATGCATGGATAATAAATACAATTTTTGGTTGACAGAGTTTAACAGAGATGCCTTGTTACTGTACATACCCAATCATTCTCTTGCTGTATGTTGTAACAGTATCTTGTAAACTTGACAGCCGACGTGTATTTTGGCAGAACACGACTGTTTCCACAGTCTCTCTTTTAAGCTGACTTTCAAAGGACCCCAAGTGTTTGCTTTCTTATGGCAGGTCCTGAAGGGTCAATGCTCAGGTTTTCTCTTAGATAAATATTTTACGCTGTGGTTCAAGTCCAGCTTTGTGCTTTGGAAGAGCTAATCAGGTCAAGACTTCTCAGCACAGACAGGCATGAGCTGTTTGGAGAGTAAGACACCATGGCTCGTGCCCAGCAGCTTCCTGCACCTTCCTGGGCCCAGGTCTGGGCACTGCCAGTCTCTGCCAGCAGCACCATGACAGGTAAGTGCATGACAGGGCACTGAACCCGCTGCTCTAGACCAAGCTGGAGGTGGTGGCACTGTGACTGCAAAAGCCTTCTCACCACTTTTAAAAATTGACATTGGCTGTGAAGGAATTGTTAGGATTCTCCCTTTAAACTCATGCTGTACCTGAACCATTAAGCCTCAGGGCACTCTTGAGTGTCTGACAGTTTCTGCCAAAATTAGCAAAGTGACCAGCTTATGTTGTGCTGCTCCTTTCTGAGTAGGCACCAGACGGGGAGGAGATGGCTTCTCTTACTGTGGTGCTGTGAGGAGAAAACCTTGTCTTTTCAGGTACAGAAGAGAAGGCAGAGTTCAGCAGTGGATGAGGCTGGAGCTGCAGGAGCTGTGTAGTCCTCTCAGTGCCCCCCAGCTGCTCAGTGCTGCCAGGTAGGACAGAAGCTAACAGGAAACACCAGCTTCAAAAGGCTGGGATGTCTGGACCCAGGATCCCATCTACTTCACCCTCTCCCCAGAGCAAGTCTTTTAGCTTCTCTGCTTGCGGGAGTGGCCAGAAGCTAAGGCCAAGATATGATGTACACCAGATGAATCCAGTAAATCCAGGTTGGCAATGTCCTACCAGAGTATTTGCCCAGAGTAAGCCCTCATGTTATCACAATCTTGGCAGAATAACACTTGGCTAAAACTCTCGTGTTCAGAAAATCCCATAGCTTCTAGTTGTTGCCTGTGGACTGTGTTGGATGCCTGCAGAGACCTGTGCAGCCCCTGTGTGAGCTCCTGCAGTTACACGGCTGTGTGGAGGGGCTCTGTGCACAAACTGGGCATTGGTGCCACAGGTCCAGGTGCCACATTAACCTGCACAATCCTGCTTGTTCTGGGTGCTGTGAAAACCTGAGACAGGGCAAGCAGACTGCTGTAATTTGGAGCAAAATACGCCATCCTTTAATGAAACTGTAAATGACTGCAGAGGTTGCAGTAGTAGCAAGAGGGAAAGAAACAGGGAGGGGGCAGAATGCTGCAGTCATCCAGCGGCCCAAAGCATGCCAATGCAGTGGCTTCTGCTTCACTCACATGTGCTGGTCCTGCAGCAGCCCCAGTGCCTTGTTCTTCTCCTGAGCTGTCACTTGCAGGTCTCCCCACAGGCGCTGCAGTGTCCAGCAGCCATCCCTGCAGAGGGACAGGAGCAGGCAGAGGCACAGCTGGTGCCAGGCAGGTGGAGGGGGTCAGCAACAGGGTTCTGTGCTGTGGCCCCACTCAGTGTGTGCTTCGCCAAGGCCACTGGTGCTCCTGCAGAGACTTGGAGGGCCACGCCTTGTCCCTCTGGAGAGGGCCGTGTGCTTGGCTTGCCCAAAGATGAGACCCCTCTGCAGCAAAAGCCTTGAAGATGTCGATGACTTCAGCTCTAACAAATTCCAACAATCTGCTTCTGCTGTCCTTGAAACTTGCCAGATATTTCACACCCTCATAACAAATGCTTTTGAGGAATATCACGCCCAAGCCAACTTCTCAGTTATGAGCTTCCCACTGAGTTCAGGAGAGGAACCTTGAGGCCAGGGAGGTCAGCAAAGTGTTTGTTTAATGTATTTCAGGCTCTCCTTTCTATTTCTAACTGTGCAGTGCAGCAATGGCAGGAAGAAGCCATGGAGGGCCAGGCTGCCAGTTCAACATGTGCTGTTGCTGCTTGTGAGCATTCAGGCGAGTCCTCAGCCTGTTCTGACACACACTCATGGAAATGTGTGTGTTCCTTTTGAAGAGTCTAGACAGATAACTGGTATCTCAGTACTTCCAGGCTAAGGTCACACCATGATAAACCTTTGCTAAGTACCCAGGAAGGGCTTTTTTCCTCCCTTGGTCTGGGCCTTCCACTTGCACATGGTGGCAGGGAGGGCCCAGCCCTCTCCCTGGTTTGGCTCTCACATCCGCAGGTTTGTTTGTTTATGAGCTTCTCTATGACTCCCAGGGCTGTAGGATGTGAGTGCCTCGCTACACCCTTGTGAGGTCGGGATGTGTTTGTCATCCTTGGTTTACAGGACAAAAACTGAGAAACAGATGTTTTGGTTTGGGATAGCCCATAGGCAATGGCCATTCTGCCAGGAAACGAGGTGTCCCTGGAGAGGAGGACAAGGAGCCACAAGCTCATCAGCTGTGACAGCTCCAGCAGGCACAAAGCCATGGGAACAGCCCCTCTGCACTAAAATGTGTCCCAGACAGAGCCTGCTGGAGCCCTGGCTGCTCCCCAGATTTTTCAGAAAGTCAGGGGCATGTCCCCATGCTCCAGCACACAGCCCCTGGTGTGCTCTCCCCACAGGTACCCTCACCCAGGATGCTGCCACTGCAGATGCAGCAGCACCAGTTTTTTAAAAAAGCAAAATAGATTGTCAGTGCCTGGTAGTTTTCTACCAGAAAAGAAAGATTTTGGGTAAGCATCCAGGTCAGCAGGCTGCATGGAGATAATCAAAAGTGACACTGCTGGTGAGCAGGACCTGGGCTCTGCCAGCTTGCCTGGCTTGTCTCTCAGGCTGCTGGATGAACCAGCACAGAAAACAGGCCTACCACTTAGTTTTCTTTGGAGGTTGATTCTTTATTCCTGTCACTCCTGTGTGAGATGCTTCAGGGTGATTTTTAAATTTTTTTTTTGTTCTATGACAACTTTGGAGAAATTACCTTTTCTTAAGCAGCCCATCTGGACCTGAGTGTGACTGTAGCTGCAGTGAAGTATATGATGGAGTTCAAACAGGTAGGAAAGCTGTCTGGACTTTTTCACTTTGCAGAGCTGTGTGTATTCTTGCAGCTCTGTATAAATGTGTTGTTATTGTAATCATAATAAATACTAGAGCCGTGAGAAATGTCTATAACCAAACCCAAACCAGGTGAAACTCCCCTGGTTTTGGGTTTCATTACAAACTCAAGATTCAGGCCAGGTTTGTGGAGGTTCATGAACCTCTCTCTGAAGCTGGGCTCAGATTCAAGCAATCATGGGCCAAGTTTCAGGCAAATTGAGGCCAAGTTTTGAGTAAATTTGGAACAAATTTTAGGTGAATAACAGATGATTTATGATTTTAGGTTGAAACCATACAAACCATGGTCTCTTTGCTTCATTTCAACCTGTAACCAGGAAATCTTGGCACTTTGGCTGAGCTTCACTTTGATGTTCCATTTTGACTATAGAACTAAAACAATTAGAGCAAAGAGGTGAGTCCCAAGACAAACTGAGCAGAAACTGGTTCCCAGTGTGGGAGCCCAAAGCCCTGCACCACACCAAGCACACGCCTGTTATGCTGCACCAGCACTGAGACCTGTTCCCCCCACTGCAGCTGACACCATGCATGGCCAGCCAGCAGTCTGACATGGTTTGTCCTGCTCCACCAAACCCCCAAATAATTAAGCCTTCCCCAGGCTCTTAATTTGAAGCTGCGTGTGCATTTTCAGGTTTGGCTTATACAACAAAGATCCAGTCCATACTGTGTGTTTGCATTCTGAGGAGTAAATTCAGCTAACAAGGGAATTACGGAGTAAATTTGGAGAACACGATCAATGGTCCCCATCCCCATATTGCATTTAAACATGGCTCACATCCAAGCACATAGTGGAGAAAAGGACTTCTTACCTGAATTGCTGAGATTCAGAGAGATGTGCTGCCAGTTCTCTCAGTTTAGAGGTGCCCAACAGGATCACAGGTCTCAGTTTTCAGTGCTGCCAGCTCTGCCATAGAACAGATACCTTAAGGATGGAAGAGAGTTGAAAATGCTTCTCATGTAGATTTCTTCAGATTCATTTAAGCACTTCAAAGAGATCTCCAGGTATAAAGTTGTCTCTTTAAAGGAAAAATATATATTATTATTAAACCCCTTTATCACATGATTCTTTTTGCATCAAATATAAACTGTAGATAGAAAATATTTAAGCAGGAGCTGGATTCAAGTATCATGCAAAATAAGAACAGGTGAACTGGGAATGCAAATGCTGGGCCCAAAGAAGAAGGTGGTAGCACAATTTGCTTTGAGAAACATGTCATAGGAGGGATGGGCAGGAAGAGAGGAGGAAGGTGCCAGTGCAGAGCAGACAAGGAACATGAAGGGAACTGCACTGTCAGTCTGTATTCACATCAGGGCAAAGCTGAAACAGCATAAAACTGGAAAAGAGGAGAAGAGGTGTGAGCCACTCAGTAGCACTGGTTCTGCAGGGCAGCTGCTCAGAAGACTTTTTGATGTGAAGCAACAGCCCTCTGCCTTCACGGTAGCCCTCACAAGGCTGCCAGCCTCAATGCACAGCCTTCCTCCTGGGCTGACCCTCCTGAGCCAACCAGCGCTTCAGGAACCACTGTAAAGCAGTGCACAGGGCTTTGGCTGGTCAGAGGTTACCAAATAAACCACAGAGAAAAAAAAAACAAGGCCCATCAGGTCCAGATCATGATGAGACTTTAGCAAGCATTGCATGTGGATTAATAAGCCCTTAAAGACAATTCCTCATTTACTGAATTTTTTTTTAAAAAAAAAGTAAGCAATCAAGATTTCCCATTCCACATGTTTAAATTGTACTTGTCATACAAAGTCATAAATCCCCTTCACTGAAAGCTTTTTGCTATCATTTTTTTGCCTCCAAATTTTAAATCTGCTTTGTAAAACATGTCCCAGTACTTTTTCAAGATCCCAGGGTTCTCATCACACTGGGGAGAAGCCTCAACAAAGGATGTAAAGTTGAGAGATCCTCTATCTGTTAGTAAAGTTCTTGCATCAAAGCACCACAGAGGTGAGATGCTGCTGTGCCTTAGGTTAGACCACCATCAGTTTCTACTCTTGGAGTACAGCTGTGGTGTGGTACAGCATGAGGCCAGATCTGGAGAATCCCAAGCAGAGTCTTGGGCCATGAGAGCTGCTGTGTGGCATGGAATTGTTTTGGTGAGGGATGGGTGGAGGTCCTGAGGAGACCTGGTCTTTATTTTTATCATTTATCACTTATCCTGTCTATCATGGATTAAGACCAAAACTAGCACCCAGCAATGAAAGGGAGCAAAAAAAAAGGCTGAAAAAATCCACTACACATGTGCTCAGAGCAGAAGTAAGTAACCATGGGCAGAACTCCATTTCAAAAGCTCACTCTAATAAAGCCAGCTCTGTGTGAATTTGCCCATTATGCATTTGCCCTGTAATATGATTATGTCATTTAGGAGACTGAATTTATTAAAGATCATGTCACCCATACACAGGCCTACTATGCACTCCTATATCCCAAAACATGCTGGGAACAAAAATGTTTTCTGCAGCACAGAAAAAATCATGGGAGGAAATTGTGGGTCCCAACGTGACCGCCAGGCCCAGGTTGAAGGCCAAGTCTGGCAGGAGTTGCACAACCCTCTGGTGAAAAAGACCAGCTATTTGCATTGGGCTCATTTGTGCTAACAAACAGCACAGTCTTGAGTTCTCCACAGGCTGGCCTGGAATTTATTTAAAAAGTAGAGAACTAGTAAAGGATTTATGCAGAGGGACCTCCTCACCAGCCCCCTAAGCATTACATATCTCATGTCCTGCATGATCTCTAACCAGGAGCAGTCCTACAAGAGAAGCAGATTTGTCTTTGGCTCCTGATACTAGCCATTGTCCCTTTTTATTTTCTTGGAAATGAGAAAAAAAGTCAAGTCCAAGAGTTATTTTGTGTCCTGTTAGTCTAGATTTGTCCAGATTTGCACCTCTTGGGTAGACACCTTTAGCAGAAGGTAAGGTTTGTTTGGTGGTCACTCTGCAAATGCTTCACTGCTCCAGAAATATGTCATGATCTCTTGTGATACAGGGTCCTGCTCAGAATAGTTGGATTATGTTTATAAAGTCCAATAAGAAAGATGATGGTTGATCAGAGTAACATAAACTATGGCATGGAAAATGAATTTTGAATGAAATGCACAGATAAATCATTTATCCTCACAAATACCCTCTCTATGTTTCTTATCCCCGTAATTGAGACCATGTGTTGTGCTGCAAACAATAACTATGGGAAATTACTCACAATTCTTCCTTCATAAACTTGGGAAATGAAAGTGATGGGAAGTATGATCATCTTATTTTTTTTTTTTTAATGTTAACAGCTCTAAATTATTAGGGTGGGAAGAAAATGTCAATAGAACATAAAAGTGCTTTGTATAGTGTTCACATTTGCTCATACTTTCAAATCCACTGTGGCTTATTAGTTCATGGGAAAAATGACAAAAAAGAATAAAACCCAGAAAATGAATCCAGTGTCAACATCATGCCTCTATAGTAACAGAAATCGTAACTTGTGGGTAAAAAGTGACAATATTAGGAAATGTTTGTTGGGCAATTATGGTAATTAACCCCCTCCTTTTCACAGTAAGTCCAGCTTCCCATCAGCCTGACACATTCCTACAGATTAAAGGGTGCCCGTTGCTCTGTGCTGCTCCCTGTATTAGAAGCCTGGAGCTAGTGAGACCCTTAACCTCTGTTTCTAGAGTTTATTGCTCAGCTGTAAAAATTCTCCCAGGGCTGAAACTTGACAGAAAAATGTCTCCGCCTGGGAGGAGTTTCTGTTCTGAGTTTGGTTTGAATTACTTCAGCCCTTTTCCACTTGCAGTAGGACAATGGAGCAGGATTCCCTCTCCTTTTTTCTTTTTAAATACAGTGACCATCCTGCCAGGGCAGTACACATGGCAGGCAGCACTCAAACCACAGCCCTCTCTGCAGCTCTAGCACAGGTTCAGTGCTGGCTGCTGCAGCTGTGTCCTGGCCCTGTGCACATGCTGGCTCAGATGGTGGCTTGAGCCATCTTTGTGCCAAGGCTGCTGAGAGCCAGCTTGGTGCAAGCTGGAAAAGTCCACCCTTGCTGCTGTTGCTGGAGGGACCAACCCACAGCAATGCAGAACCACCTGGGGTACACCTCCACGGGACTCCTGGCTGTTCCCAGAGCTGGGTGGCATGCAGGGGTATCCTGCCATGGTGGAGGCACAAGTCAGCCCCACTCGGCCCCAGGCTCACAGTGCAGTGCCGGGTGGTAGGTTTCCCAGATGAAGGGCTTGGTGCAGGGAAGCTGCTCTCTGCAGACCTTGGCCTGAGCCAAGGGATTCATTTCTAGAAGGAGGAGTGCCAGATCTATTACACTGCTGCATGGGCTGCCTGCAGGGCTGGTAAATCTATTATAACAGTCAACACTTTATGAATGAAGTCCGGCCCCACCAAAGGCAATGGCAAATCTCCCATTGATTTCACTAGAACAAGATTTTACCCTGAATCCTTCAAGTGCCCCTGGGATCTCACTCGTGCTCAGCACAGCCTTCCACAGCTCCAGAAAGGAAAGGAAAACAAAGAGCAGAGAAGGGCCCTGGTGCTTCCTCAATGGAGCCTGTGTCCTGCTCAGACAGATGTGCTGAGAATGTCACTGACCACAGTGACAGGCCTGGGTGTGAGATAGGTGCTGTGCAGCTGAAATGGCTCATGGAGATACTTTGGCACAGAGGCAGAACTTCATAGGTCAGTGGAGTTTTGCTCTGAGCTCTCAGAGGGCCATAACATAAGTAACAAACAAAAGTTTCTGCAGATGGAGAGATGCTCCACCCGCCCAGGAGTGCCTTGACCCTGTGCCAGTAACCCAGCCTGCACAGTCACTTCTCTGTGTTCATTTAACTGACTGAACAGCCACTTGTTATCATCCAGAACTGCTTATAAAATTAAATGTTATTAACATAAGGGCAGACTCATAATGCTTGCCAATGCTTATTTCAATAATGATGCTATGCCTGCCACTTCACAGATCTGGCTTGTCACTTGAGAACTCAAATGACCCGTAAATTAACATGTTTTATCCAGCTGTAAATTCAGGCAGGTTCATTAGCTGGACCTGGCACTGTGTCATATTCCATCCAACTCTTTTACAACCATTTAATTGACTCCTGCTCATACACTTTCGCATTGCCCCAGCACATATCACCTCCAGTGACAATATTTTGCCACTTACCTGAGTAAATTAAGACCAGCTAAGGAAGTTAATTACTGTTACATAACAGCCATTTCACTGGTTTCTTCTTGTTCTGCAGACTCTCCCATACCTTACCATTTGCTAAGCTGACTGAAAGGCTTTATCCCTTTTTGGATTCAAGAATCACTTATTTTCTTTGACAGCTACTTTAGAGTTGCCCTCCCACTGATCACAGGTGAGTTCATCTCTAAACTGTGCTGTGGGATTTCTGAAATATAGAACTCTTTCAACACTAACATTGGAGTGAGAGTTCAAGTCTGAAACAAGAGCAGTCTGGCACCTTAAAGGCAAGGCTTGTATATCTAGGAAGAGCCAAGGTTCAGTCAAGTCTAGTCCCCACAAGGACAGAGCATCAGTAGCAGCTCCTTCCCATTTGCTGCAGACTAACACAGGTGGAACTCATGCTGCTTGCTTTTATTTGGGTGGCAGCTAATCCAGCCTCTCCTGAAAGGCACATATGAGCTCAGCAGCTGTTAGACATTTAGCTCTTGCTTCAGTTTGGCTGATGCTGATCAGTGGCTTTGGGCTTTGCACTTTTATTAGAAGACATTTAAGTACATATACAGAGAAAGCAACAGTGAGCATTGAACTTAGCTCATGGCTTATAGTGGAAAAAAGTTCCACTGAACAACACTTGACACAATTTCAAACAATGCTGTACAAGGGGGCTCCTTTCCGCTCCTCCCTTTCATTATAGAAGGTAATTAGGAATTTGTTTCTTACTTTCTTTTTTTCCTAAAGTGCTCTAAATGCTTCTTTAAAAAGAAAAGAAAGGGAAAAAAAAAAGTCCTTCCACCACCTTGTGATGTGATACACAGAGGGTTTCACTTATGGCCAAATCCATATCAGGTTGGACTCTGAAAACCAATGCATTTTTATTTCCCTTTTGCTCCTTTGAAAGTAGAGGGTTTCTTTCTGCTTTTTACAGTTACTTCAGAGATTGCTGACACTACATGGCATCAGAATCGTTGCCCTAGGAAATGAAGTGGGGGCCAAAAGTGTGCCACATAGCCTAGCAGGTGAGCTCCTTCACACTTTTTCTTAGGACCAGGTCCCTTCAGGTCAGAAGAAGCAGGTGGCATAAAGCCGTGTTTCTTCTCAGGAAGGGCAGAAATATAAACTGATTAACTTTCTGTACTGCATGTTCTAGTATAAGCACCAAACAAACAGCACTTGCTTTTTCTCTTTTGCAGAGCTGGCAAGAAGAGACCCTGGGTCTACAATGTACTCTTGGACCTGATTTAACTTTTTAGTTTCACCAGATCTTCAAGATATTAAGACAGAGAACAGTTAACATCTGTGGATACATACAGGAGTTGGAAAAGGTGAGCTCTGCTTATGGCACTGAAAGGTTGAGAAGCTCAAATAACTAAGTGATTTATTTTGAGCAGCTGTATGAAATGCATCTTGATGGTAGGTCAGAAGTCTGGAGGTAATTGCAAAGTGTGAGACAATGAAGGGTTAAATAAATAGAAATATATTCCATGAAGACCATAGTAAGTGCATGCAGCCCTTTTGGTCCTATTGTTCCTGCCTGATCTGAGAAGCTTAATATGTTTATTTGCCCACCTCAAGCAACAGAAGTCTTTCTGTCTTACAGAGTGGCAGCCCAGTGGTGTTAAATAATTATCTCTTCTAAAATTAATTTCTTTTTGTTACATATGCCACCAAAATGAATTTTAGTTGCAGACTGAATAAAACCATTCTAGATGGAATTATACACCTTCTCATATGATAGAGTAATGTAGTGAATATAACAGCTAGCTGGAGGAAAAAAAGAGTGCTAGGACTGCATTCTTCACTGCTTACTATGCAAATGAAATACTAAGAAGGATTGCTGGTATTGCAATATCCAGAGAAGGATGATCTGTAAAATAACTTCCTAGCTTAGATTTTGCAGTTTAACATTTAGAAAACTCTTTCAGACAGCAGATTACTACAGAGAGGATTAGCAGCTCTGGTAGAGTGTAGGCAGACTTTCAATGAACTCTCCTTGCTGGTTTCCAATCAATGAATTCAGACTGTAATTTATTTTGCAGTCATTTGCAGATCAGCACCAGATATTCATCCTGGTGAATATACCATTGCCTAGAGGAGTTGTGGATGGGGCCCTAAGCAACCTGGTCTAGTGGAAAGTATCCTTGCCCATGGCAGGGGGTTCCAACTTGATAATCTTTAAGGTTCTTTCTAACCCAAACCATTCTGTGATTCTGTGACGCTGGCAGTTAAAGGTAGTTAGCAGAAGGCTGGCTGGTGTAAACAGCCGCAGCCAATAACTACAGCCTGTTCTCATTTCACCACTTCTTGAGTGTTTGTAGCCTTGCTGAGCTGGTCCAGTGAAGGAAACATGATCAGTGGGTTAAGGACTTTGAGCTACTGAGGATGTAAGTCTTGTTTTCTTCTATCTAACCTGTTGTTATAGCTGGTTATGAACAGTTTGGTTGCTAAAAGACTATGAGAAGTAAGCAGAATCCTGCAAAGCTGAAGTTCAAGGAGCAAGTCAAAAGATCCTTCTATCTTAGAAAAAGACTAATCTGATTTTCTAAGACCGAAATGGTTTTGCAGGAAAAGCTTCCTTTTATCAGTGTGGCATATGGGGGAAAAGGAATTGCTTTTGATTGCTGTTTAGTTTGTGGGCTGAAAACAGCAAGGGAGAGGGAATGGTATCCAATCTGAGAATGATATTCCTCAATCAGAGAAAGGCGAGCAAAGCTCTGCAGTGCCGAGTCCCAGCTGCTCTCCTGTCCTTGGCCTGTTCCCCTGCAGCTGGAGAAGCGCCCGTGGTACAAACATCACTGACGGATTTCGGAGGGCCCTGTCGGGTACGTCTCTGCAGCTTAAAGGTTGTAGAGTCCCTTTTCTTTTTGTACTGTGCATGGCTGGCAGATGGGGCTTTCTCGAGTGTTTGTGCATTGATAAAGTGTTTGTGATACTGAAGGACAAATCACCCTCCCCTGAAAATTAAGCACTCATGCTACAATCTCCTGATCCTTGATGACTATTACATTAGTCAATTTGTGGCTGGCCCAGTAACCCGATAGCAGGGAATTATGTTGTTATGTGGGAACTCTGATTTTTGGAATAGCCTGCTGTTCCCAAGCTCAGGTCCAGCACTGCTAGGGTGTGTCATCTGTGTGAGGCATTTCGTGGAAAGAGCGAGCTGCGAAGCCACAGTCTCTAGTGCTTTCTGGAGGACAAAATAGAGCAGAACTATTTCTCCACCAAGAACTTCTCTTCATAGTGAGAGATGGATTGGTTAAGCAGGCTTTCACTTGACACTATGCTCAATTGCCTGTTTTACTAATGACTATTTTAAATTTAGATATGGTAAGTCTGAGAGTGGATTTGCGCTGACCAAAATGTCCTGTCTGTGCCTTCAACTCCATGCTTAAGGGTTTTACAGAATCCAGTATAGGTCACTGAAAAAGATTATTGCATTTTTGTGGAATAATGACTGAAACTAATCCTGACTTGTGACAGAAGCAAGTCAGCCCTGGTGTTTTACACTTAGATTTAGTCTACTGCTGGATTAAGGGTAGCTACCAGAATCTTCGCCCACAATCCCCATGTCAGTCCAGACTGAAGGAAAGAGAGGGATTACATCTGAAAGCCTAAGACTCAAAATATTTCTCCCTACTCATTCATTCTAAAAGTAGTTTATGTGTTAATTCCCAGCCTGAGTGCCACTGATTTCAGCAGCCGCCTTCAGTTTTTATGGAACAGCCTAGTGCTTCTTCATGCATTCAGACTTCAAATTCACTCTGGAAATTAGAGAGTAAACTATATTGTGATAGAGCCAAGTAATAAACTGCTGAAGTAATAAGAAACATTCAAAAAGATACCAACATGGCTTTTAAAGAGTAACTTATGTTACTAAGTGCCAGATTCTGTTCTGCCTTGCATGTCTGTGCAGTTTGATTCACTGAATATCAGGGATACTGGCCTGTGTGGACCCTTACAGTCACCATTCAGTTCTGGGTGGTTTTTCTACAGGGCCATTCTGCAGCAGATGGAAAGGTCTGGAATTTAAGATACTTCCCTAAGCTACATAGCAGGGTTTGTTTGTCTGCATAGGTCCCCCTGAATTTCCAGAGATATAATAGTGTTGAGGTGTTTTGTTTTATACAATAACAAAAGTCCTGGCTTTCATTTTATGCTTATTGATGTAAGTAAACACATGCACTTTGTAAGAAGTGCTTGAATTATTATATGGCTGTGTCCAAGGCTACCATATCAAACATGTCGTTCAGAGCCAAGATTCTTGTCCAAGAACCCACCCAAAGCTTTACTGTATGAGGTATGAAGTAATAATGGAACCCACTGATTCATCATTTGATGAAACCAGGAGTGCCCAGTATTGCCCAACAGAAGGTTACATAGGGCCCTAATGAAGTGTTTCTCTTGCATAAAAGGGAACAGATGTGGCCAATCTCATGAGAAGCAGAGCTGTGACCTGCTGTGAGTTCCCACTGGGCAAAGTCTCCTTCAGATCTGAGAAGCTGCTCCAGCTGAGTCAGAATATTCCTCTGGTCGCACTATTCCTCTACAGACTAGATTTCTAGATTCAGATCTGGGCTGTAGGCTACATTCTACCATATTTCATTCAGTTGATGTATTGGCAAAGTATCTTTAGATTTTGCAAACTGTTGGAAAACTGACTGCTAGCTGAGCAGCTCTGCTCCACGGACCTACAGAAACTGCTCACAAACAGGTTCTGCCCTGTCTTAGGGGCTTGTGGTGTATCTCACAGGGAGAACCAAGCCTTGTCACTGTTTTGGATGATGAGAGATTGAGAATTTTTCTGCTGTACTCTGAGGTAGAACTGTCATTATGTCTGCTCCTGAGTAACTCCAGTGGCAACGGGGTAAAGCAGAAAATGCGGTCTTTGGACTGATGAATAAATGTGACAAAATGGCTTTTGTGAGCTTGTGCCAACTTTAACAACAGAGTGTGCTACAGTGAAGGAGCAGGAGGCTTCTGATAGTCACAGACTAGATGAAGAGTAAAGAAGAAATACTGACATATCTGTTGCTGAGGATTTCTAGATCAATTCCTGCATCTCTTAACAAATAAGTCTTTGGACCAGGCCAGACATGGGAGCTTATAAATCCGAACAAAATCTTGGGTAAACAGTACAGTAAGTGCTTATGCACTGGGTTCTTTTCTGCATTGAAGTAAGCAGCATACTGACATCCATTGCAGTTACTATATATTGTTGCAAGTGTTGCAGGGAATTCTGCTGTTCACAGCCAGAATGAACCTAACTAGCGTGATGGGGCATGTTCCCACTGGCATTCTTGTTTCCTCTCACCCCATACTAGAGTCATTTGCTCAGTGGTATTATTTCGAGTTCCAAACCTGATCTTTATTAAACCTTCCAGGAAAGCAAGAGCACTGTGGATGTCCACAGGGATTTCAGTATTGAAGCCACAGAATGAAATTATAGATGGAAAAGACCCGTCAGGTCATCTACTCAACCCACCAGCCAATGCAGGGCTGTTCTCTGTGGTGTGCTTTTCCCTTGCTTTGTCTGCATCAAGCCAGAGGGGTTTCCACAGCTTCCCCGGGGAGACTATGACATAGCTGACTAGTTTGTGCCCTTAGGAATAACTTTGAGCCTGTGAAATAACAGAAGCATTCTATGTTTCATTTTGGTGGAGAGAAGGTCTGGGAGAAGGTCCCTCTGTCTTATGACTATACTGTATCTCAGATGTAATCCTATACTAATGACTTCTTGTATACAGATCATATGAGGCCAATGCTATGTCCCACCCCACAGCTGTCTCTTCCAGTAATTATTCCTTAGACAGATTTTTGTCATCTCTCAGTAGTAAGTAGTGCACAAACCTTGATCAATTGCATTTCCCTTGGCAAACATTCAGAATTTGCCCTGACTAGTGTTTGAAGTGTTCTGACTCTCCTTTTAATTGTGCCAAAGTTCTTTGGCAATTTGTGATCTCATGTCCCAGAAACACATAAAAAACATAATTCCAACATATTTTCCTTAGGTGAATTAAAAACACTCAACAGATGTTTACTAAAAACAACTGCATTTATAGATGGAGGACTCCTGACAGCTATTGATTTAATACTTCCAAATGTTTTCATTCAAATCCCTTGGGCACCTACTGTTGATCAAGCATAAGTTCCTGGCATCTTGATTTCTTGCAAGGCAATGCTTCTGGCCAAATACATGAACGTTCTTTTGAACTTTTGAGTATTGGGCATTAGCAAAAACGAACCCAATAAAATACCTCCACAGCTATTAAAATATGTAATCCTCTGACTTTTCTTGAAGATCTGTGTGCACAGAGACTGTTTAAGCTAAGTATGGAGATAGTTTTTAAGTGATGCCAGTACCCTTAACATTCTGATGAGGGCTGTATTGGTTTCACAGTTCTTAGCTGCTGACAATAATATTTAGGATGCAGGATAACTTTAAAAATATTAATTATAGAGCTATGGAAGGACATGATTAATACCATTTGGTGATTGTTTTTCACACAATGAGCAAGGATTCAGAAGAAGCCTTTGTCTGACTGCCACTTTGGCTATGGGAAAAGGGGCGAAATCTGAATACCCAATGTCTTTGTTAGCAGTTGGATGTCATTTTCTTTTGTTTAGCATTTGCACAATGCCCTATGTAATGTAGAAATATAATAAAGTTATAAAGCTTTGCCAGCAACAGCATCAGGCTTTGGGAACATGCACAGACCAGTGAGACCATGAAATGTACTTTTATCAGTAGAAGAGGCAGCCTAATAGACCTATGACAGAGTTCTAACAAAAAGGTTTTTCCCTGGACTACTGGCCTATGTTTTATAGTGCTAGGCCAGGAGTTTTGCTCTGAGGTGTAATTTTGATTCTGGTGTCTAACTTGTAAGCACTTTTCTTTTGCATCAGTTAAATACAGCTTAAATTATTTCTCTACTGTTCACCAGAAGTGACCGAGTTTCATGTGAATTTTTCAGGCTCCTATTTAATCACTCCTCCCATTGCCTGCTAGCTGATGGAACACCTGGAGATGGAAGTTTGGTGATCCAGAAGGTGGAGATCAATAAGAAAAGGTTCTCTGCAGGGAGATCCTAAGGGATTATAAGATACGAGTTAAGCCTTAGCTTTCTCCACATCTACTCTATTTGCACAGTCACAGTATTTGTAATAAACTCATGTATAATTGCTAACCTGAGTTAGTATCAACAACACAGTGTCATGATGAACAAACCTACCAAAGGCAGACAGTCCTGATTTAGATGTGGCGGTTTTTGTTGATCTGTGGCTTTACAGGCACTCAGTGTTGTCCAACAACTCAAGTATAATGGAGACAGGAAGAGTAACCCATTTCCTGGGCAGATGTTAGCACGCAACATTGCAAGTTGTTGTGCACCAGCTCAACAGTGGGATAAAGTTAAGTCTTTCAGACACTCATGGCTGTGACTTTGCATGAGTTTCGTTAGCCTGAGTGCCAGCTTAAACAGATCCTATCCCTCTCATCCAGCTGTTCTGTTATTTTGGCAGCTACTCAAAATTTCTTGGAATAATTGCAAATGAGTAATAATTTTTCATTTAGCTTGTATGCAGCCCTGGCTTCAGTGATCATTTGCATGCTGTAATATATACACAGCCATGCCTTGGACACATATTGTGTACATTTGAATAGCAAACTTTGGGAGTAAAGGGACAAATTTTTTATTATTGTTATTAATGTTGTTCTCATAGTTTTAAAATCAGCTTTATTAGCAGAAAATAATGATATAAAAATAAACAGGCAGGTTGTTGGCAAGTAGGCAGGGACAGAAATGAAAAAACAAAAATCCTGTTGTAGGAACCAAACTACCTGGAAGTGCCTATGCTATGTTTTTCTGCTCAGTCAAGGCTGTCCCATAAATGCTAAGCATCTCAAAGGTCATCCAAACAAAAAGTAAATGCAAACAGAGGCTACTTTCTCCCACACAGTGGATCTCGAGCCTGCTCAAGACACAATGGTGACAGGTTGCCTGTTTTGATTATTAGTCAGCCTTACTCAGCTGGCATTTGGGAAAATTATGAACAGCAGTCTGGAGGCTCTGTGCAGGTGACCTGGAGTGGGACACAACATCTGTCATGCTTCCAGAAATATGAGGCCCTCTTTAAAGCCATTCTTAAAGCCTTTCTTGGCTAGAAACTGATAACAAGATGTACAGTGAGGAATGATGTTCTGACAAAAATACCAGTACCTTGCTGCGTCCCTGGAGCAGCAGTTTGGCCTTTCATTTGGTAGCAGTCTTCCAGGCAGTGACGTTTATCCAGTTTTTCCTGGAGAACTTTTAGTACCTTAATTGATATGATTAATATTAAAACCCAATCAATCAGACAAAACCCCCTCTATTCCAAGCAAAAAAAAAAAAACCTCACCAAGAAAATGAAGTGAGAGCTCTGAGTCTGTTCTGATTCAGCCACCTCCTGTTCACATCTGGGGAGAGGAATGAGTTCTCTGTTGCTGGATCCATGATTTTCTGTCATTGTCACAGCTCCTTTTTCAATTTTCTCACATTACTAATGCCTTAATGCAAGTTGAGAAGAAAGGTAAGAACAGGATTGAAATATCCTACTTTATCCCCTAATAATGCACCTCTTCCTTCTTTTTGACTGCCCCAGCCTACACATGTTGCTCTGATATAGCTGTAGATAGGATGAACAAAAAATTCTTGCAGAATTTCAGTGGCTTGGATGACCTGTAATGCTGCCAGCCTGGCTCACTGCCAGCCACAGCCTCGACATGGAAGAGTAGGAAAGTCAGACCGGTGTTTTGTGTTTGCTGCTCTGAAAACCTGACAAGTGGGGACTCCTTGATGCTGTCCTGCATGCTAAGGAAGGGTTCCTGTAATCTGGCAAACACCAGAGGGTACACTAGGCAGGCAGGGAGGCTGTAGTCAGGCCTGAGGTGTGTTAGCAAGGCAGCACTGGGTGCTATGCACTGCCATGCTTCCTGGGCATGGCACAGTTAGTTTAGCTGCAAAGGAAAGCTCTTTCCTTCCAACTGGGACACATAGTTATTTTGTCTTGGACACTTGGAGACAACCTTTCAGACTAGGAATCCATAAACCACAAAATACTCATGTTAAAAGAATCTGGCCAAAGATGCTATATTCATGACTGTTTGTTTTCCCTTTTTCCTCCTACAAAACAAAAGCAAACTAATTCCTTTGCTATAAACAATAGTAGATAAAAGATAACCTGCTTCAGTTCAAGGCTACAAACAATACTAATTGATACAAAACTCTTATTTGATACAAAATTTACTACACAAATATTCTCCGAAAAGCCAAAGATTAATATGAATTTTTTGTGACATAATGAAAAAAAACCATAAAAATCTAAGGGGAAATAAGTAAGTAGGCATATACAGCTCACATATATTTGTTTAAACATACTTAACATATTCAAGTACAGTAGTTACTTTCTGCATGAGGGCTCTCAAATTATAAAATTAATCTGTTGGTTTTTCAGACTTGGCAGGGTAAAAGGCTTTTTTGCTGTGTTCTCAGTAGGGGAAAAGCATCACTTCAGTGGTAAATAGCTAAATAACCACACAGTTAATGGAGGAAGAGTTTAGAAAAATAATTATGTAAATTCACTTCAGACCTGATCCTGCACCCTTTAACCAAGCAGTGACATTCTTTGCCCAGCAGCAGACCCAAATTTGCACTTTGCAGAATCACATCCTTACTGAGGTAGAGATTGCCAAATAACTGTTAGTGAGGGAAGTGCCATGTGTGCCAATTCTAGAAACCAGGCAGACAGTACACTCTGCCCTATATTTCAGGCTTTTGGTACCTTACATAACTAGGTGCAAAATATTTTTTATTTCTGATTCTTTTCTTTGGGAGTGCAGTCATGTGCAATCAGGTGGAATAAGTGTGCTGATAATTTTCCTTCAGAAATTGTAATGGTTAGCAATGTGGACACTTTCCTTTTTAGGCACCAACCATGAGGCACTGAAGCAAGCATTCACTTTTCTTGCACTTGAGGTCACAAATTTATGCAAGTCAGAAATGTTGAGCCTGCCAAAATCATCATGCTACACTCCACCAAATAAAAGGACACTGTTATTCTTACAAGGAAAGGTTTGACAGGACAGGAAATAGGCAGGGTCATAGAAGTTTACTTACCAAAACTTATTTAACCATCTTTAAGCCAAGATACAATGATAGCTATTAAAAAAAATAAAATTAGAAGAGGGGGAAGACAAATACAAGAGCTCCAGACTATGTTATTACAGGAGCAGCAACCAATATAGAAACTAGGGAACCTTAATAAAAATTGACATACTTCAAGTTACTATATGTCATCTGACCTTTCTGGGTTAACAGATATTAAGTACATTTTAATTTATATCCTGAACTTGCAGCCAGAGGCGTGAGATTTGGAAAATCCAGTGCAGAGTTTACCAAGCTATACGTTACTTTCATTACAACGCAATCCTTAAGTAGACTGCATTCCACTTAAAGGAATGGAGGAAGAGAGAGTAAAACAGCGAATATGAAAGATAGGAAAAATGTTGCTGTTCATTACAATTTTCCATTTTTGTTGAAACACAGCAGGAGAGCAAAGCCACAGGCTTCTCTACTGCTCTTGCATGCCAGGAGGGATTATGCAAACACTGCAACCACCCAAATCTTATTTAAATTATAGTCATTGTTCCTGCTTTAATGGTTATACTTTTGCCTGCTTTCACTCAAATATTGCTGCATCTTGCTTTCTGCCAACATAGTCCCAATGGGAGTCATCAACTCTTAATTATAGATGAACAGATCTTTGAAAAATAAATCTGGAAAAAAGTAGAAAAGAAAGCAAACTTTAAGTGCCATCTAGTGGCTAATCTAAAAAACATTAAATGGCTCAAAAAAATTCCTAGCATGCCACAGAGTAATATAACTGTTGCTGAACTGAGGAAGCAGTGCTTAAATTCACAACCACTAAAGACCAGGTTAATACTCAGGGGGAAAGGACTAAAGATCAGTGGTATCATTGCCAGAATTTTTCTTTTAAGATTTTTGTCTACAAGTGGAGAGTTCAAGCAATAGGAGTTATATAGGGATCACACAGTTCCTTCAAAAGTCTCATCAGCATATGAGCTTCTGCCTTTCTAAGGACAGCGAGGTTATCGTAAGTATTTCAGTCCAAATCAGAAAATAGAACCCTTTCAGACCTCAAAATAGAACCCAAACCATGGAGTGAATCTGGGGCTAAGCATCTGAACTTTCCTCTAAATTCACCTGGGGTGGAAGGCCAGATTTTCTCTATCCCTGTAACAAGTCAAATCCATTTCTAAAAGAAAGGAAGCAAATTGTTAGTAATGTCAATGACACACTTAGTTTTGTAATTCGGTGAAAAACTGCCAAATTGACAACTAGGTAATGTAGGTAGAAGGACAGGTCTCAGATAAAGTAATGAACAAGATTGTGTTTCCTAGTCCTCTCTTTTTGCTAATGTAAATATTTCAACATTCTGAGCTTTGTTTAGAAGAGGAATAAATGTGCTAATTAAAGCTTCAAATGTACCATTATGAAGAGGGAAATGTAAACCTCACTGAGAAAGTGACAGTCGGTCTTCTTCCTCTATCTCGCTCATAGTGAGAGGGTAAGTTAAAAACTAGTTTCTGTGACAGGTGCCTCCTGTGTATGTTTGCCAGATATAATGTTTTTCTAGCATATATAATATTACAGAAAAAAAGGGAACATTAAAATAATTTGGAGGTTATTGCTTTTCATATTAATGATATTGTGGGACTTTAAATAAAAGAAGGGCAAAGAGATGTAGATAGCTTTGAACCAGAAAGTAGCAAATGCTGTTGTAAGAATTCTCCACTCACCAGCAGTACAGAGTTTCTGGGACTGGAGCACAAGTCCTGTGAGGAGTGGCTGAGGGAGCTGAAGTTGTTTGGCTCAGGGGAGACCTTATCACTCTACAACTCCCTGAAAGGAGGTTGTAGTCAGGTGGAGGATGGTCTCTTCTCCCAGGCAACCAGCAGTAGTACAAGAGGGCACAGTTTTAAACTGTGCTGGGGAGGTTTAGGTTGGACATTAGGAGAAATTATTTGAGTGATCAGACATTGGAATGGGCTGCCCAGGGAGATGGTGACGGATTGACCCCCTGGAGGTATTTAAGAGACTGAATGTGGCACTTAGTGCCATGGTCTAGTAGGCAAGGTGGTGGTAGGTCAAAGGTAGGGCTTGATGATCTCAGAGGTCTTTTTCAATCTAGTAGATTGTGTGATTCTACAGGTGTCATGCAGTAGCAGTATCGAGTTAAGAACTTTCACTACCTTGGTAACTTCTGTTGCCTTGTTAGATTTGTCTTCTATAGATTTGCTGCTCCTGTGGAAGCAGAACCCCAACACTCCAACAGGAATTATCAGATTTGTTATCCTAGTGCAATGGTTTGGTGCACAGGGAGGAGCTCAGTTGTAGAGGTGAACTTGAAAGAATTTTTCTTCAGATAGACTTCTACAAGGTCCTACTGGGAAGGGCCCTGCAGTAATCTAAAACTCATGACATGCTTCTCTAGATAGGTATTTAGAAACAATGGAAAAGAACTCCATTCTACCAGTTCTCAAAATAAATGAGCCTTTTTTGGTAATAACACTTAGATACTGCTTTTTATGTTGACAACTTACAGCAGACATTGATTTGTAAATTTATGTTTCTTCCACGTTTCTGAGACTGTATCTCAGGAGTTGCTATTTCTAGAAAAGAGTATTGCTTATCTCAGAATCTGGAGAATTAGTATTATTTTCAAAAACGGAAATTAAATCAGTTCCCAACACACCAAATGATGATTATCAACAGAACTTGAACTTCTTTCTCATAGGTTGCTGTTCCAAGCAAAATCACCTTGTAGATCTTCTAAAAAGGACTTGCATCAGTATATCCCCTGCTGTGTTTTTTCTTTGGGAAGTGGGAAGAAAAAAAGAGCAGCAAAACTTGCTCTTGACTTAGTCTGACAAGAGGAAACAGCTTTACACAAAAGAATCATTTTAAGACCTTTAAATAGCCTTTGGTAACTGAAGTTCCTTTTTGGCAGGTAACAGAATGGAAGAAACTTAGTGCCAAGATCAGTTTTTCCAATTCATCTCAAACTGCATTGGTGTGATGTGCTCCTTGCTTACAACAGGCTTTGGCATGGTGAGTCTGCTCATGACAGGCTGGGTATACAAATGCAAGGACAGTGTGATGAGGGGACAACAATGAAGACTAATAAGCATATCACACACATGGAGGCAAAGACTTCTACCCTAGACAGACACATGTACATATTGTTTCAGCACTGCCAAATCAAGGTAGTGACTACCCCATGGCTGAAGGAATCTGAACGCTCTCATACTTTATTTTCCAGGTCCTTGGGGGGAAGGGTGGGATAAAACATGTAAAATGTGAAATATTTTGGGCCTATTTCACTGAAAATGGTTAGTCCTAGAAGAGGACATGAAACTAATACCAATAGGATTATTCTCATCTGAGACTACCAAGAACAGTGTGAACATCTTAAGTCTACAAAGGGCCTACCTTTCCACTGGTGAAACACTACTTAGAGCACAGTATTTCATACCTGTGACCCTTCAGCTAAGAAAATCTAAAAAGAACACCGACAGCTGCAGGAAAAAAAATGTTTGAGAGCCTTTTTCTACAGTTACTTTTCTTCTGAGCGTGTTGTTTCGCCTAAAAGTTTCTGAGATGTAAGAGATTCCCACACTTATCAACTCAGGTTCAGGACAGATTCCAAAGTTCTGTTAAATGGACAAAACTGAACTGAAAAAAAACAATTTGTGAACTGCTTCTTCATGCAGTAACAGTAGATTTGTCAGCAAATATTTCAACAGCATATTTCATATTATCAGTTATTTCCAGATGAGTTGTTATTTAGCTCAGACATTGTATTGCTTGCTTTTAATATAAGACAGCTGAAAAACTGTCTGCTTAAAGATTAGCTGAGGATCAAAATCAGAATTTTAGCTTTGTATTTTAGCAAATACACAAGTCTTTGGACAGGTTGTAGAAGATGCAATCTTTGCCTTATTCAGGGGTCAGAGTGGGAAGTCCTATCAGTACATGTATTATCACTGATGCCGTAGGAAACAGGCTCTCAGTATGACATTGTGAGCCACACGGAAGAGAACTTTCAGAAGATTAACCCAAAGTGGCAAGGGAACAATTGGCAATTTTAGCTTAGGTGAGTAAAATCAAATCATAAAGTTATTTTTAAATTTATTAGAGTATAACTGACACACCAACAATGCATTCTTACTGTTGAGGACTGAACATCAACTAATCAAGCCAGTCATGCACAATTCCCCATTATATACACAAATTCAATGCTGTAAACATAGACAGGAGGACAGATAGAGAAGTCAGAATAAAATCTGAAATATTTTTATGTACTCCTAAAATCCTATTTCTAGTTCAAAAGAAAATTCAGAAATAATGTAACAAAAAACTCATATAGAAAGCGTATTCAAGTAATTTTCAGTTCTTTCCAGTAGAACCAAAGCCACCTTCGCCACGTTCTGTGTCATCTAGAGCCTGAAAGACATCAATTATGACAAGCTGGTTTAGTGCCTTAATTTGCTTTTCATTTTTATACAACATGGAAGGTACATTTACATATAGGTAACAAGAGCTATAATTAAGAAACTAAGGAATTTTTATGAGACACTTTGGAATACTTTCTGTAGAAGTTTAAACAAATGCCACATTGTGAGACAACTCTTTCTAGTGTTTCTCAAGGATCTGTTAACTGGAAACAACACCAAAAAAAATCCACTTAAGTGTGTGCAAATAACCAAGCCTTTCATTCAGGTAGAATTGCTGCTACACAGTTTTAACACTGAAAGTAATTTAGCAAAGTATTTATCTATACCATAAATCTCACCTTATATGCAAGTATCTTAAACCATGAATAATTGAAAATAGCAGAAATATTTTCTTTTGGCAACTTACTTCAACTTCTTCTAGCTCAGGATAATAAATGCGTTCACAGATGAGCTGGGCGATTCTGTCCCCTTTTTTAACTGCAATGAAGTTAAGATATTGTTAGTTCCTTCAAAAAAGTGAACAATCTATACAGAGTTTAGACAATCTCCTTTCAGGAGAATGTAATAAAAGTGAAGGTAATTATTTGAAACTTAGTTAAGCAGATGTTAAGAGGCCCAGAAAATACAGGTAAAGACAAAATTGTGCTTAGTCCTTTTAAGGTGAAGTGTCAGCAGCTGTACCAGCTCAAGGCATTTCCACTCATTCCTGCTGCCACACTCTGGCATCTGAAGTGTCATTGTGCGTAAGTACTGCAGAGATGGAGAGACAACTGTATGTGCAAAGTGCTTCCTTTTGTGAACTAGACCCAGAAATTTGGGAGGAAAAAGCTGAACTGATAAAGCAAGACAATTTCTCGCTAGAACCCAACCTGGGTCACAGAACTTCCCTGAGACCTTGTGCTGTGAAGATGCAGAAGAAGCCACACTGGCAGTATTTCAACTGGGCACTGAGGCTTAACACTGACTGTTTGCAGAGACAGCATGATAAAGGAAAATTCCTATCTTTATTACTCCTGTTTCCCAGGATCCTGGAGAAGTTTTTATCTCAAATACTGCTCAGCTACATTTTCCTTTTTCCAGTGAAAGAAAGAAACTTAATGCCATCTGCACTTCAGTACCAACTGTGAATCTAAACCTTAGCTAAGTAGGGGTTTACTGGCTTGCTTTTCTGGTAGTGAGATGTTTTTGGGGTGTTTTGTTTTTTTTTTCCAGCTGCTTAATTTGGTATGAGTGGAATCTTTTTTATTCCCTTGTTAAGTATCTATGTTTTTGTTAATTGAAAGAAGAAAAATGTTCCCAGCTAATTCTGACTCCACATAAACTTTTAAAGAAAGTTTCTCATTCCCAGTCAGATGGCTGAAAACAGGCTGTGCCAAGCTTAATGCTTACCTTCAAAAGTCTCCTTGCCAAAGTTGAAGAGTACGACACCAATATTTCCCCTGTAATCCTCATCAATAACGCCAGCTGCCATGAGAAAGAATTTAGAGGGATATCCAGTTAATAAACGTCAGTAGATTGGATGTTTAGATCAATGAATGATTGCAGTATCTCATACTAACATCCTTTATGCTAATCACACACAATTAAATATATATGCAAATACTAAGACTCTAAAAATGCCAATCAGTCTTGCAAAAAGAACTGAAAAACACCATCACACGTCAAGAAGTGTTTTACCACTGTACTACTCATTTTAGTTGTAATACCCTATCTGAAATCAAGACAGCTGGACCAAATTCAGGCTCCATTTGTTGTGCTAACTTCAGCTCTTCGAGTGTCAAGCAGAAATCTGTTCTTAACTTTAACATTTCATCTGAGAGCTACGGATTTGCACAGATCCAAATTCTGTACCTCTGGCAGGATAACAGAACTAGAGCTTTAAGAAATTGACCATCACTCAGCTATATTCAAGACTGTAAAACTAGCTTACTCTTAAATTTTGTGTAACTGCATTAACTACATAGTTCAGAAGATTAGCTACCAATGCATGTTAATATAATTACATTCTGCTTCTTTGGGGTTTTTCTGTCAGATACATTTCCAGTAGAAAGACTGGATACTGGGCCTCCCTGTGGACCCAAGTATGTATTTAAGTCTACTTGCAGAAATAATTCAAATACTAAAATTACATGCAAGATTACAAACATCAAAGGAAATTGTATTATACCTGGAAGTTTTAATGTTGAACCACAAGAACAAAACATAGGGTGTGCTGTGCATGTACATTTTCCAGAAGCAAAAAAAATATGCCAGTGCTTTCCATCATCCCTTTGGAATATCATTGCTATATATTCTCTGTGTAAGAGACTTTATGTGACTGATTTAATTCATTCAGATCTTATGCTAGACTGAAAAGAATCACACATAGATGTTTAGTCTAAATGGAGAGCGTACAACATCTTTAATGCCTAAAACCAAAAATAACTTCTCTGGCAGGCATCGCCCACAAATGTGTGATACAGTTATTATTTTAAAAAATCAGTAATAATTTTGTAATTCAGCAGGTTTCAAAATAATAATGATGCACTGGCTCTCTGATGTGTTACTCAGTCATCTCCATTTGTCAGACTACCACAAAGTATTATTTATTTACACATATTACAATGTGAAAGTAAGAAACTTCTGGGATCAATATTTACAGTCTTAATAAAAAGAACAAAAGTCTTACCACCAACATCTATGAAGTGCTTTGCAGCTAAACCAGAACGTGGTGCTAGAAAAGAAGAATTCTTTTTGTAAATACAATAATTTATTTCTTTTAAAAGACAGTATTTATAGGCTAGATAGCGTGTTTGCATAGTCATGGCAACAGGAACTGCTTCCAGTCTTTCTAAAACATGATTTTAAAGGAATTACTGTAAGAATTTAGACATATATTAAACAAAAGAACAGGTGCAATAGGCTATAATAAAATTGCAATTTTTAAGTGATATAAGCATATTTTTGTTTAGACCATCCATTGCACAGTAGGTTTCTCCAAGGAAGGCAACTGGAATAGACAAAGACTGTCCAGTCGTGAGGGTTTTGGTGACTACCACTGGTTTGGCATAATCTCAAAAGACTATGAGGTCAATCCATTTAAGTTATGGCGGAAAACAGTATTTGGCAAGCAACTTGCTACGCAGTATTTTACACAGGTAAACTGTGCAGGGGTTTGGGTTTTTACTTACCTTAGTCTACTTTGGTGAGGAGCTAAAAATGGTACTCTTCAAAATTTTCTTTGGGCTAAGACAAATGCACATGCATATTCCTTTTAAATAAAAGGACACAGCAAACTCTGACCATGCTCTTCCACTGAAATGGCTATTGCTTTTTCACTTAATGAATTTATACATAATTCACAAAAAGTATGCACAATATAAACAGAATATCTCATACAGGTTCTCTCAGGTATTCTGGGACAAAAAGCAGTGATTCTACTACACTAGTACTCTTACTGTGGAGTTAATTTTTAAACATCCAGGGATGTATTTTATATATGTTCATTACCTATTGGTCTTTGTGATTCAGACTCTGGGAACTGCAGAGAAATAATGAACTACGGCAAAACCTCTAAAGCTGCATGTAGAGTATGAACATTTTTGCTGATCATATTTTTGTCACTTGACATTTACCAAACTTAAAATTTTCCAAGAAATTACTATCACAAGGCTTAATAAATCTCAAAGGCACATGGCATCTTTTTTGTGTAGATTAATTCTGAAAGCTTTAGGCAGAATCTAAAGGTGAAGATGGTGTCAGACCTGTTTTAGAATGACTGTGCAGCCTCTTCATAGCTTCTTTACTCACCTACTCGGCCATAGCATCCAGAAGGAAGTGCTATTTGAATGTCTGTTTTCACCACAGCCTTTTCCATGGGTGGTATCACACAGTCATAGGCACTACATTAAAAAAAAGAAACATTAGTTTATATAGAATATTTTAAACATTTTCTTCTCTGTAACTTGAGGTACAAAATTACCAGAATTATTGTGGTTGGGAATTTAAACCATGGAATTTATACAAAAATATTTACAGATTTCCAAATCTAACTCAGATCCTAAAATAAAAGATGTTCCCATCTTGATGATGTTTGTTTAAGATTTCAGAAGTGTCATTTGAACAGCACGGTCTTATGCAGACTACAGAGACTTTAAGAACTTGCTGAAGGCACCCAACTGGAGACTTAATGAAGGGCAGTGGTGACAATATTTGTTTTATCTTGACCTTGACGAGGAACTGATTTTTAAACACTGGGATGCACTGAAAGATTTTTTTATAAAACAGACTTTTTTGAGGTCTGCAGTGCACCACTGGAACAAGAACACAACCAAACAAAAGGAATACAAAGAAAAAGGGTGCTGAAGCAAATCTTTAGGAAGTCAGATAGGCAAAGGAAAAAAAAGACAGGCTCATTATTTTAAGTAATAGTAAAAACGAGAAGGTAGAAGAGGTCACAGAGAATTTCATATGTAACTAGTGACTGTACTTGATCCCAGAAGCAATATGCAAACCACCAAAAGCCTAGCAGCAACTATTTCTAACATAGCGAAAACCACTGAACAACAGCTATAGATCCAAGCAAACCAAAACCTAAGTCTGTAGAGTAACCCAGATGGTGTCCATCTAAGAGCACTATCCAACTGCGACAGCTTCCTTTGCTGCACCCAGCTTTTCCCAAGAGGAAAGCAGAACAGCCCAAGTGCTGGCAAGGAAGCCCCACGGGCACTAACATTTTTTTGTTTCAACAGGTGGGCACGCGGCCAACGCTGGTACCAAGAGCAATTCCGGACGATGTGTCAAGCCTGACTTTCGGCCAACGCCTGCATCGCCCCCTGAGGGAATCAGAGATGCAGCGTGGCGGGACCGCAGGTACCTGGAGATGAAGGGGCATGAGCGGGGGAGCAGGGGGGAAACCGCCCCGGCCAGCTCTGACCTCCTCTACTGCAGTGCCCGCGAGCGTCCCCGGGCTGCGCTCGGCCAGAGGCCGCACGACCCCCTCAGGTGCCGGAGCCGCCCTCCCGGGGCTCGCCGCGTGGGGCGGCCCGGCCCGGAGCGGTCCCCTCACCCTCACCTGTACAGATCGTAGCCCGCAGCGCGCGCGGAGCCCCTGGAGGGGGCGAAGGCGTTCTCGGAGAGCTTGGTGAAGCGGAGCCGTGTGCTGTGCTCGCCGGGCCCCGAGCCCTTCTGCCTCTTGCTGGGGGACGGCTGCGGCGCGGCCTCGGAGGCGGGCATGGCTGCGGGACGGCACGGCACGGCTCTGAGGGCACGGCAAAGCCCGCCAAAACCCGGCGCGGCCCACTGCGGCCGGGAGCGGGGGGGGGGACCCGGCCCGCCCGCCGTTTCTCCGTGCGCCGCGCGCCCGCGAGATCCCCCCGCCCCCCGCCACAATGGGCTCGCCCGGCTCCTCCGGGCCACCCCGCGCCCTCGCCAAGGGTCCCGCGCGCGCCGCAGGCGGGGCCGGCCCCTCAGTGGGGCCCGGTCCGTCAGCGCGGGCGGGCGGACCGAGGGGCGCGGAGCGGGGCAGCGGGGGCGGCCCCCGCACCTCCGCCGTGCCCCCGCGGGACGGGCAGGGTGTGTTCCGATCCCCGATCCCCCCGACCCCACCCTTACAGCGCCCGCGGGGCTGCAGGAGCCGCCGGACGTGCCGGGCCATCATCTCGCCGCCGCCGTGAGCGGAGCAGCGCCCGGAGCGGCCCGCCCAGCGCTGCCCGCCCGCCCGCCCGGCACGGCCCGTGGGGCGCGGGCGGA
>JAWWEE010000016.1:11171191-11237651 GCA_035221455.1 Xenops minutus
GGCGGACCCCGCGGGCCGGGCCGCGTTGCCGGGGGACGCGGTGCAGGCTGCACGGGCGGGCGGGGCCCGCGGAGCGACCGCCCCGGTGCCCTCGGCGCTCGGCAGGGACAGGGGCCCTGGGGCTGGGCGGGGCCGCGCGGGGCTATCCAGGCTAATCCCGGCCCTGAGGCGGATTCACTTAGAGCGGGTTGCACAGGGTCGAGCGAGGAGGAGACTCCTCCTTCAGAAATGGTCAGGCTGTGACAGAAGCGTTTGCCTTACGAGAGGAAAACTTGTCGGTGCTGTAGATAGAAAAACACATCAGGGCTCGGCCTGTTATGTCTTGGACCAGAAGACCCATGATTTCACCCTCTTTTACTCACTGCCCTTTTTTGCCATCCCATCTATGATGTACTTTCCCTCCCTGTTTTATCTATCTATCTATCTATCTATCTATCTATCTATCTATCTATCTATCTATCTATCTATCTATGTTTCTAGGATGTATATATATTTTATAGGAATAGGGAATTCATTCCCTCAATTCCCCCATAGCTCTCTGTGCTGTGGGCTGACAAGACTATCAGATTGGATTCATAGCTTCAAAACTGTCTCTGGCAAGTCCGATGGAGGTAATTTGCCTGCAAAATAGGTGCAGAGTGTTGGAGTTCTCTTTGCTGGTCTAAATTCTGTCAAACAACTGTTCTTTGTGATTTTTTTTTTTTTTTTATATCTAAGTGCATGTGGTTGTCTCCTTGCTGTGTTAGTTTTTTAAATGCAGCCAGATGGCAGTGAAACCTTTGCTACACAGTTCAGTTATGAAAAATATTTTGAAGCGTGCCCCAGTCTGGGCTTCCATTTATTCCTGTATGGTGTTTTCTATCTAAATAGTATGCACTGTTTGGATGAGAATACACATGTATCACACACCTATATGATAACACTACTTAAAATATTTTATGGCTTCTGATGTAAGCCATCCACAAATTGAAGTTTGTAAGACTTGAGTTGTATCAAATGAATATCTGGTTATGAATGGTTATTTATACAAGCAGAACATTATAGAGGTTACAATTGCATCCTGCATTACAGGGTAGAAAAGCACTAATTTTATGAATGGCCAGGCTCAGTGAGGCAGCTGGGTTCTAAACTGTGCTTAAGGTGGCCTGGAAGTGCATGAATGATAGGAGCACTCATCCAAAAATATTATTAAGGAGAAAAGTCTCAGCTGAGTGACACCTTTCCGCCCCCCCCCCCAAGATCTTTACAAGGAGAAAAACAAAACCAAAACAAAAAAAACAATGCTTGGAGTCTGGACAAGTTTGCCTTGGTCCTGGGAGCCTGTTGTTTGCTCTGTAGTCAGCTGGCCAACCTTCCTGCATTCTTGATTGCTGATTAGTGCTGCTCTCCATCGGGCACTTCCTCCTGACTTTGAAAGATAATACTGAGATAGACTGGAATTACTTGCCTTTTTACCTAGATTGAGAGCAGCAATGGAGAATGCTTTGTTGTACACAAAAAGAAACATAGAGCTTTTTTCCAGGTTAATAATCCACAAAATTCTCTCTGCTGAAGTTTTGATGTTAAAATGAGCATTTTTATTATGAGAAAACTGTGGCTTTAAGTGACAGATTTCCCAACCCAGTCTCATTTAGAACAGCTGTCGCTCTCACAGTGATTAAGGTTTGTAATTTAAAAGGCTGTTATGATGAGTGTGTTTATAATGAAGCTCTATTTTTGATTGCATGTTTTGCTCTACAGTGTGGGGGCTGTGGAATTTTGCCATTGCTTTTTACTCTGTTCCAGACAACCTTAGTGTTTTATTTTGTTTGAAACTGAATTTCCTCTGATGAAATTCCAACAATGACATGACTGTGGGCTATTGCTCTTGTTATTTGTGGAGAATGTGAGTTACAACTCGCTGTATCTGTTGTTTCCATTTTTTCCTTGCAGAGCCAAGGAAATGCAAGTGGGATGTTCCCTCAGCAGCACTAGTTGCACAGTCTTGATGGGCTACACAGCTGCCAAGGGGCCGTGCCAGCCAGGTACCAGCATCAACACTTGTCTAAAACAGTGGCCTCATGGCTGCTGAAACACAGTTACAAAACCGTGACCTTCCTCATCTGTGACTTGAGGGGCGAGTCACTCATTTAGCAAGAGTTGCAGCATTTTAGGGGTTCATTGATCCCCTGCCAAAGTGGTAGCAAGGGAGAGCAGGATCTTGGAGTGATCCACACTCCCTTCACTGAAGTCCAATGACAGCCAAACAACCAGAGGGAGAAGCTTGAGGGAGACCTCTGAACTTCAAGCTGAAAAGGCTGAGAGTTACTCAGATTCTGTTCTCCCAGCTTTGCTGCTAAGTTGGGGACCTCAGGGAGGCAACACCCAGGTAAGGGGAGTTAAATGAGTCAGTCATAGCTAAAACTCTATAGCTGTTTGTGCCCTATCTACAACTTCAGTGCTAATTCATGTTACCTGTTGACATGTCTCTTGCTTGCAAATTAGTAACCACTTGATGAAACTGCTTTTGCCTTAGAGATCTTGAAATACCTCATGGAATCAGCAAAAGAGGGAAAAAATGATGAATGTTCAGATTTTCTGAGAAGCAAGGGCAGTCTATTATATTTTGCCTAGCTAGGAAGGCCTTTGGTAGGACTCTCAAAGATGTAATGAAAATTGCAGAGATTTAAGACTATAGGAATTTACCGTGCAGGTGGCTGGAGCTTTGTGCCTTGTGATTATGATGATTAAGTGGAAACTCCTTTGAGTGTGAAGGGTGGTAGCAGCGTGCTCTTTGCAGCATGCCTTGTATAGCTGCAGTTGTTTATCTTCACAGTGCAGGGCCTTTTCAGTTAGATAACTTTTCTGTTTGCACTGCTGGGTAGCTGATTTAAAAATAAAATAAACAAATGCCCTCCACAAAAGTAATCTCTGTTGGGGACTGAAAAATCTAGTGAAAGGCACATTGGAAGGATGATGTTTTGGACAGCATAATCTGGACTATGCTCGAGGGGTATGTGATCAAGCTGGACAACTTGCCAGTGATTGTAAAAAGATTTAAGGAAAGCATAGTCTCTGAACTATGATGAAATGCCTTCTGTGATACCTGTCAGAGCTCCACTAACATTAGGAGGGAAAGGTAAGATTCACTGATGAGAGGAGCGATTGTGGATCATTTTAACAGGCCCTTAGGCACAAGCTTAGCTGTGCAGGATGCCTAGAAGAAAATTTCTTTTGAAGAAAATTCAAAATATTCTTTGTTCTTGCTTCATAGCAACAGTATTTTCACACTTTAATGTCCCTGGTCACCTTATCTATGCTTACTTTTGTCGTGGCTGGTCAAATCAGCCCTAAATTATATAAAGCTACAGAGCTGGTAGTGCAATAGAAGCTCAAAATGAACTCGACAGCATTAGAGCTTTATTTTTTCTAGAGATGTCAAATGTTTAATTAGAATTTAGTTACTAACATGATGATTAAAATTCAGCAGTTGTTTTATGCATAATTTCTATAAAAGTGTCAGTTACAGAGTGAGAAATGAGGTAGGTGGACTAACAAAATTTTGCAATCAAAGTTGCAATTTAAGATAGTTGATAATTAGTGTGCTCTCTAAATTGGTGGTGCACACACTTCAGGAATCGTGGTGAGGAACAAGAAATGCTGCTGTGTTTAAATTACTTGTGAGTTTGTGGAAATAATACTTTCAGGTGCTTAAGCACTGTTGCATTCACAGTTTGTGCCGCTCATTATAAATCCTGTAACACTGTTGTGTGGATACATCTTCTAATTAATCACTGTAGTCCAAGCAAGGAATTTTACAGAAATGTTTTTGATGACTGTTCACTTAGAAAAGTACCTCTTGGGATTTATTGTTGCAATGCCCACAGCAACGTGGGAGAAGTGTGAATAGTATTGAAAGTGCCATTGCTGGTTTATTTTGTGCTCATTCTCTTTTTGAATCTGTTTAGGCCCCCCAAAGCAGTTTGGGTCAATGTTCCGTGTCGATTGAGAATTACAGTGCTTGGGAATATCTAGGAAACAATCCCCACTAAGGTACATAATTAAATGGCTTAATAGAGGTGTGTAATTCCTCCAAGTCCTTCCACAGATTGTGATAAGAAACACACTGACAGAAGGCCTGTGTGGAGCCTCCGTAAAAATTCTTTCCTTTGCATTGACTGGGTGCCACATGCAGATTCTACCTGTGTGGTGTTTGAAGTGAGATGGGAAGGGTGGTGGCCATTGCAATTCTACAAAGCTGGGAGGGCCTGAGAGCATGGAACAAGCTCCAGTATCACTGCTGATGTCACTGTGAAGGATGAGAATAATCTCCTCGTTTTGCAGGTGCAGAGTGTGAGCTTTGGTTTGCTCCGAGCTGTTCAGGAAGTCTGGTATATGGAGGAAACTCATATTTCTGTGTAATGCAGTTAAACTGCAAAATGATCCTTCAGCCTGGTTGTAAATGTGCAAGGGAGAACATTATGAGAAAATATCAGTATTTCATATCCTGCCTTTAATAGATGGAGAAAATAAAGCATGGAATACTGAGCTGCATTACCATGTTCTGCTGAATTGCTGCTGTTGAACTCAGAAAAATATGAATATCAAATATTTGTCATTTCTGGAGATGCAGTGCTAGATATTCCACAAGTTAAATTCTAATAATTCAAGCAAGATGGAAGCTGAGGCCTGCTCTAAAATATACATTTAGTGAAATTCAGGCTTCCCTGGCTTTCATGATGCTTAGATGTCAGTTGATCTCTGCAAAGGAGTTGCAGAACTACAGAAAATAAATTAGCCATGTTCCTTGATGGTCTTTAATTTAAATAATGCTTACATGTAGGATATAGCTTTCCCCATTAAAAAGAGAAGCTGCTTTTCTTGACAGCTGAAATTATAAAGTACCATAATGTTGCAGAACAGAAAATAGAAAAATTACACAACTTAATGGATTTCCTTTATTTTAAGTTAGTGTATAATGAATATTATTTAGAAAGTCAAAAAATAAGATAAAGCTTTTATATAAATCAAAAAATAAGGCATTCAACTCAGCTAATGAGTTTTTGTTATTTTCTAATCACATAAATCACTGTACATATTATCCCAAAGTATGTCAGATTGTATTAACCCTAGCATTCCTAGCAAAAATTCTTAGAATATTTATTATTTTACTAATTTCTTTGTGAAATTTACTTACCACATTTAATTATTGCAATCATACATTCCATTCCATGTCAGAGCTTGAAAATTAATTATCAAGTTTGGTCATGTAGAGTTCATATTTTTATATATGTGAAGTTTTTGTTTGCCAGTTAATTAGAAGTGTTAAAATTAATATAAATTATCAGAACAATTTATGTAGAAGCATCTGCTGTAGGAATAGGTCTTAATTTGGCAATATTACAATCGAAGAGCATTGCAGGTATTCTACTTGCATTCTATCAGCTTATGCCTTTGACCTGATGGTGCCATACAGGTTATTTTCTCTCTCACAAGTTTCATTTTACTCCTATTGTGTGTCTATTAGCAACTATAATAGTGCAATTTGAAAGAAGTGTTCATTTATAGATTTAATGCTTTTTGTATTGTAGCAGTTAATTTTGGCCTTTTAGGACAAATATCAAATCATATTCAATACCTTATAAAATCAGAGGAATTTCTTCTTTGTGTGTTCCAAATATTTGCTCTCTCATATGAAGTATATAAGTAGGTTTTCCTTCTTTTGCCTGCACTGGAGTGCAACACCAGCAGGGATCATTTACACTGTTTTGTCTAAAACTTTGCTATGTTGCTTTGGATTTTTGAAAAATTTTCTGTCAATTATTTAAGTTTTAGATTTGTATTAGGTGTGTCTTTAATAAATCACTGCCATTAAAAATGTAGATGTTGAAATCAAGCAAGGCATATTCTAGGCATTGATGTTTTCCTAGGAATAGAAAGTCAGTACATTTTTGTGGTTGCCTCTGACCATTAAGACTGGAGGAAGATTCTTGGAGAGAATTTCTAGCCAAGCCAAATACAGGTAATCAGACACTGCTCCTTTTCTTGCCACAGGGAGGCTCCTGTTTAGGCAGAGGGAAAAATAAAGTTATCATTATGAAGTCAGGGGTAGCCCAGGTAACATGCTTCTCACTAAATACTAAGTAGAAGACTTCATTTGTTCATATCCAACTCTGATATAATTAGACCACATGATTGTTTTGATAACATAAAGCACAAAACTATTACTAGGCCTTAATGTGCAAACTCTTGCTCACCTGATTTTACTGGACATGAACTGCTTGTGATTGTAACCTTGAACTGCTAAAGAGTATTTTTGGGCTCATAAACCCCACAAATTAACTGATTTTTTTTTAAAGGATAAAAAACACAGTGCATGCACAGTTTTGCAGTTCATCAGCCTATTTTCTGATCTGTAATTACTGTGAGATGGGACTTCTAAAGTGTGGGTCAATTTATGGTAACATTGTGTGATCACCCCCTTTTTGGAGACTGAAATAATAGAGTTAAAGAGGTTTATCTGCACATCACAAATGCAAGCTAATTCACTAAAGCTGTGTATCAAAAATGTGGCTCTAACTAAACTCTGAAAATTTCTTGATTTTTTTTTTTTTTTGATCTTTTCCCTCATACAATTACATCATCCTAATTCAGTTTTACATAGTTTCAAGCAGATCCTGGCTAAAATCTCTATTTCTTGTATGCAAACCAAAAGAATGCTTTTTCTAACTTTGAGTTTGTAATAGGGGAAAAGAAAGGAAAATGTGTATTTTCTGCTGGTAAGTACGCAGATGTAATGCTCAACATGCAGATTTGGATGTGAAGGTTACATTTTTGATGTGTTTTTCATGAGTGGAGCTTTCTTTAAAGCTATGAAGGACTACCAGGAAAGATTCCCTTTCAGTGTAGTCCCAGAGAACTGTCAGTCCAGATGCAAGTCCTTCAGAAGATACTTAAAAGATTGGTTTTGTGCTCAATGAAATAACCCAAGGGCTTCTATTGCTCCAGTCCAGAATCCCTTTACACACTAGTCTCCAAGTTAGTACCAAAACCTTGCCACTCACAGGACAATGAGGTTGGCTGCTCTGGAGTGCTCTTGTAAGAGTTCGTTCAGGCGGACTTGGCGGTAGCTCTGATTAAAACAAGGCAGAGAAAAGGAAAAAATCAGTCAGATTAGTGATCCTCAGTTCTGGTGCCTCATGGACTTCTCCACAGTATGCCTTGCCTGTAAGATTTTCTGCTGTTGCTTTGGCAGCACTGGGAGCCAGGTCTGCTCTGTGATCCAGAGTCACAGAGGTGGAAAAGCATGAGGCCAAGCAGTGCTTCTTGATTAGTGCAGTTACGCTGTGGCCAGTTGTTCACCCCTGTATAAGATTTCCTGGGATAGAGATTATTTTTGTACTGACACAGTGCATGAATGGCTGTTACTTTGAGACTGAACCTTTTTGGTCCAGCTCAGGCCCTCAAAGTTTTTATAACTTAACACAAGTCATGGGGAACGAGAGAGCAGGGCAGGTTTATGTAAGATAGATGTGTCTTAACTGATCTTGTACATTATTTTCTCTCCCTGGAGAAAGTAAAAGGCTGGTTTTCTCTGTTCAGACCTTAAATTTTCCTTCTGTACAGAAATTTCACTGTTCTTTTACATGTTGTATAGGTAAGAATCCTCAGAATTTAGCCAGTTGTTATCTCATGAAAGTCATCCTATATTATCACCCTTTATCTGGGCTGCCAGGTTTTTCTCTGTTGAATTTTAAATGTGTTCTAATGTCCTCTGTAAAATTCCCCAAACTGCCTTACTTCTGAAGATAAGGGACAGGTCTTTCCAGGTGTGTAAGCTAAAGTTTTTATTGCTTTTCTTGTTTTATAGAGCAATCTGGCATTTTCATATTCCTGACTCTTTTCAGCCTATGGGGTATTTTTCTGGTTCTTAAGTTACTGACCTAGACAAGATCAAGTTTAATCATGTATTTTCTTTCTGTTATATCCTCACTGGTTCTGCGCACAAGTGTACAGAATAGCTGTGATTATATTCCCATTGTCTTTTATACTGAGGTGTTTTAGGAGCTCTGACTCTCAATTTTTGATGATTTAAGCCGAGAGTAATTCTAAGGTTTTCTGCCCACAGCTGACTCCCACAACCTTATGCTGGTTATCAGCTCTATGAAAAGGGTAACATAGTGAGCAGTCAGTCTGCTTCCCAACTGCTGCGGCCTGTACTGTAATGTGTTATCTTAAATCACCATTGATTTCTGCTTATGTGAATATGTCAGGCTGGGACTTCTGGCAGCTCTGAGTTCAGAGTCACAATCCTTGCTCTGCTGAGGAAGTTACCAGCACCATAAAGTGAAGATAACTAAACTCTCAGTGCACTCAGGTTAATCTAATAGGGATCATAAATAAAATTGCTAGATTAATTCTCTGTGAGTTACAGGGGAACTTGTCTCATAACTGTGAAAGAGTTTGCAGTATCATTTTGGTACTGGCCTGATAAAGCCTGGTGGTTCATTGCTAAAAAGGTATTTTCCAATAAAATTAAAGAGCAGCCTGGACTCAATTCACCCAGTGGCTCAGCCAACATCAGCCTTAGGGTGTCTCTGAAGTGCAGGAGAGCTCCTGCGGTGCAGACAGGTTTAGTCTGTACACTGCCACTGGGATAAGAATCCATGTTAAATCTTGTCTTTGGAGAAATTTCTAGTTAGTTGTAGTGTCTGGATTTAGTCCTAAATTTCTCAAAGTGGTGAATGTTTGGAACTGCAATCTTTCAGAGGTTCAAGCTCTAAAACAGTGGAGCCATTTAATAAACCTCTCAGTAGATCGATGAGCTTGGGCTCAGTGTAGTACTATGTGGCTTCTGGTTCAGAGTGGGTTTCCATCTGGTTGGCTCTGATGTGGGCAGAGCTTCTCATCAGCCTGGAAAGTACTGTGTAAACCTGCCAAGCTCTTAGAGTGCTGAATAATGCAATCATAACACACCTCTGCAGTGTTTACAATATAAATCCAATTTGTAAATATCAAATACAGGTTTGTACATGTCATGTTTCTAATTCCATATCTGGTATTTCACATTTTCTTACTAATCGCTTCAAACATCTGGAGTGGAAGAAAAGGTACATATGTAAAAAAGTAGGCAAGGCTTTACCTTCTCCTTGAATGCTTCCAGCTCTGCATCTGTAATTTTCCATGGAGTCTCTCGCTTTAATTTCTCAGCAGTAGTTATATCTTTGCAGCTTTCATGGAGACGATATGGTTCAATCATCTCTTCAAAGAATTTCCAGCTGAAACAGGAATTACAAAGGAGTCCTTGCTGCAGGGTATGAACTCACTAACTTATTTCACAGTCAATGTGTATGACAGGGCTCACTGATAATAATTGCAGCTGAAAAACGTACAAAATCTTTAACTATTCTTTGTTACATTGTGCCCCAAGTTATATTTGTGCCACTTCAGTATGTTTGGGTTATTTGAGGATAATGAAATGAGTTCTACAGTAACTCCAAACAGCAGTATATCAGTTACTAATGTTAACAGTGAATATGGGTCTCCTCATAAGCTTTTATTATTGTTTTAGCAATAGCAAGACCAATCACCTGACTGATGTAGTTTTAGTGATAGTTTTAATTAAATGGATAAACAGGTGGTATAAATTTCCTATGGTAAGGGGCTGAAGGAAGTGGCGCAGGGTTTTGATATATGGAGGCTCAGATTTGTGTTAATTTCCCAACTTTTTCACTGATTTTTCTCTGTAAATTTAATTTTGCTTCTTGAAGCTTTTGACTGTCATCTGGAGAAGCTTATCATCCTTCTGTTTGTTCCACTGTTGAAAGTTTTTATCATCCCACAGAGACCTCAGGGAGTTTCTTTTGGGCCAATATAAGTGTATTTCTATGAGCACTTTGTGCTGGCAGGCCTCACTGTGAAGTGAAATGGGAGACTGGGCACAGACTGGACTTTATGGCCAGGAAGTCAATAGGTGGGTTAAGGGCTGTGACATGCAGGGTTTAGTGTTGCTGTTGTGAAGTTGTCAGAGTTTGTCAGCATCCTTACTGTCTATTTCAGTTTTATGTAAAATAGTGATAATCCTCTTATTATTAATGAAATAAGTGGGATGCCAGCTGGAAGAGAGATACAGTGGTCTAGCAAGTGTCTGGCACAATATTCACTTGTTCTGTTCAGATAGTGCTGATGCAGCAAATGTGTGTGTGTTTTTATGTTAATGCCAGATATGAATTCCCTTCACTAGCTTTTATTTATGTAAAATCACTGCATTGTACTGTAGGGAAAAGAAAGATAAGTATTCAGCACAGTTCCTTATATAATTGAAAAATATTACTTGAGAGATCAAGAGAGCGCTAAAAGGTGACTTTAGATATCTAGTAATAAAATCTTTATATTCTTTATTTGTATTTCTTAAGTCAAAATCTTCAATGCACTATAGAAACACTGGTGAAACTAATACTGCTTTTGCAAAGTTGTGTGTGTGTGTGTAGAAAGAGGACATAGAAGGATTAAGAGACTAACCTGGGACTGCACTTGAATTGAGAGGGAGGAAGGGCTTTGGGTGGAGTAAGGGATGGGATGGAGGAGAGCATAGCAAAGTGAGCACATTTTCACTGGATCTTTAAGACCAAGAGCAATACTGTGAATTGAGTTTAGGATTCAGTTACTCCATGAGCAACCTGCTATATGCTTTTGTCTACATTAGCAGAATAAATAGGTGATTTCTGTGGAGGCATGTTTTAGAACACATGGACTTCAAGATTTTATTTTTTTTTTAGCTAACAGTTGGAGATGGAGCTCCTTGAGCACTGTTTTACTAACTTCCTAACCTCTGCCAAAGAGCATTAATTCTGCAGATAAGTTAATTTTTAAAAACATTGAGCCTTCATTATATTTCAGTGACAGGGGAGTATTATAATGTTGTCCTCATGGGAAAGAGGAAGTATGCTTATCTTTGCCCAGAAAAATGTTACAGATTCATTGTAAAACCTGGAAGGCCGAGTTGACAGTGATGGTAAGTTTACAGAACTGTGACTGAAGTCTATTGCAAGCTAAATAGATAGACAAAAAGCCATCATAAAATGCCTGTCAAATTTACTGGCTTGGAAGTATGGTGTCTAATTAGTCTTATTAAAATTCTTATAATTACAACATGAAACAGTCTGCCTATGGTTTTGACCCTTTGAGTTGTGATTGTTAAAAGGTTCTTTTCTTTTTCCTGCTCTTGGTACTTAGAAAATTATTGCAATAAAGGGATAGTGTTGTTCTTTGTGGTGTGTTTTGTTGTTTTGTTTTTAATGCTCAACATAAAAGAAACAAGCTCCAGATAAAGGCCGACTGTTAAATAGTGGAATTTGTTAATGTCTCTTACCTCTCTTTGTTGGGCTTTATATTGATATCACAAATGATATTAATATCAGCAAATTTTATTCTGAATTTGCTTAGGAGTGAAGCCATCCTGAAAACAAAAAGAGAGAATGTTTTATCACTGTACTTCTGAGTACCTTGTATCAAAGAACACTCATAAATGAGTTAAACAACTGCATTTGATATTTTATCTTTAACTATATGACAAATTACATTAAATGGTTTTAGTGTTTCAATTTCCAATTACAGAACTGGATTAATGTGATTGCTGTAGTATAATTCATTTAACTGATGATTGATGAAAATCACAAAAAATGGAAATTAATAGCAGACAAAGAGCAGGGTGTTTATGTTTTGGGGAAAAAATGGTATTTTAAATATATCCTAAGGCTTCAGTTATAAAGAAAAATTATTCAAAATGTAGTAGGGCAGAATCCTCCAATACTTACAAAAGATTTCTGTTTTTCTGTTATTATCAGAATTCTATGCATGGAGTATTTACAGCAATGGTAGTTTATGTGTTGGTGAAAATTTGTCCCAGAAGTTTGATGTGCAATACTTAAAGAATCTTTTTCATTTATGAATGTATATTGATGTACTTACATGCTGTCTTTACACATTTTCATAAAAGAAAATACTTTTCTGCCCCAGTTGGCAGAAGGAACAGTTTATAGCTTTGTGTTTGTGCTGAGGTTAGAGAGGTTTACTTAGGTCAGTTTTGCCTTTGTCTGAAGCACAGCTGGGATTTTGTGGTTCTTCCCTACCCCTCCTTCCCCCTTTTTTTTTCTTGTAAGCTTTGGAATTTGAAAAGGTCAGAGTGTTCCTAGGAGCAAACCATAGTAGAAATACATATTTGTTTATGACCTGAGAGTTTACTCATTCTTTTTTATATATATATATGAAGAATATACTGCTTATATAAATCTTGCCCCCACTGGGGCAATCCTTGTTTTGAACATAAAAAAGAGCAAAGTTTCAAGTTCTGTGGAAAGGTTTTAATATTTGAGGAATTACATGTCAGTAAGAGACCAGTTAAACTTCTGAATTAAAAATACAGTGGCTGAAATTGAATTTGGATGATGTTGTATGAGATCTACCTAGGGAATGGAATAGTCACCCAGCCCAGGTTTGCCTCTTTGAAGGCTTCTGTGTGTGGGGGGTAGAACATGAGGAAAGCTAGGAAAGTGTTTAGGCAGCAATATAGACACATATTGTTTCCCTGGGGACAATCTGGGTCCTTGTCAGCTGTACTGACCACACTGTTCACTCTGGCTTCTGTAGGACAAACAGTGTATGTGAGGACAAACTGCCTCTGTGAAATCTGTCATGTTTTGACAAATCCCATTTGATGTCAAAACTTCCTCTCAACAAAATCTGGGGACTTGCCCAGTTTCAGGAGCCTGGCTGCAGTTCTGAACAGAGAGGCTTGGGCAGACCCTGGTCAGGGAACAGAGAGCACTTCCCAGCAAGTCCTTGAGCAGCTCTAAGGAGTTTTTTAACCCAATTATAAGAATAGTTTATATAAACACTTGTGAATCTCTTCTACAGAAGTACATTAACTTTAGGGTAGTCCTTATAACTGACAGAACCACAGTGGACTAAAGTTTGCTTTATGTGAAAACAAAAGTTTAAGGGAATATACTGTGGCATCTGTGTCTTTCCAAGTCACTGTGTCATAATCCTAATGATATTGGCTAAATTCTGACACTTTTCCTTACATCCAGCTCACCTGTTTCCTGCTGGGCTTTTGGTTGGATATGTTTTTAACTCTCTCTGTAGTACTTTCATCCCAAATAGACCAGTGGTGAAATGGCTGTACCTCTAGTATGTAAAGTGCTTTGGAAGGAAAGGTCCAGTGATGATAAAAAAAGTTTATATTATTACCTTTCATTTGCCTGAAGGAAAATTATGATTATGAAATCTAGACTTTAAAAAAAAAAAGTTGAGTAAAATCAACTTGGTCTTGATTAACTTGCTCTTTAACTTCTTTGTGTTTTACCACAGTTAATCACATTTATGTGAGCTATCTGTCTATGATATTTGCATATGAGAGCTTCATGTGCAATTTCACTTGCTGTTAACTGGACAATCTCATGTAAATCCCATAAAAGTAATTATATTCTCATTATGAAGTGCAGACTGTTCTTCATAGGGAAGGGAATATGAGCTATTAATGGGGAAAAGTGCTGTATGTGAGTTTCCTTTGGTAATCACCATTTGTAGAGCCTTGAGGGCTATGCTATAGGCTCAACAACTTCCTATCAAGTATATTTTTTTTCATACTGCCCACAGCACAACAAACTAGTTCTGCTGGAAAATTCCCAGCTTCCTGATCTGTATGCATTATATTCAGCATCAATTCAAACTCTAAACAGATAAATAAAATTATATTTACCCTAGTTTTTCTTCTTCAATCCTATTGACTTTTCCTCCAGTGAAGATCCTTAATTTACAATTTTTCCACTTCTTCCTGATAGTTAGAATGTAAGGAATTAGGATTGTTAGACCTGGAAGAACATGGAAAATTGCAGGAAGATCAGATTAGTGCATTGTTTGGTAAACATCCCATCCTTCAGCGTCATTGGACATAAATTAATTTTAAAACATTTAATCCAGACATAAAATTGATTATGTGATCTTAAAGAAAACAGTTTTATGCACGTTCCTAAGTCTGTTTTTATTTTTTGGTAACACAGAAATCTCTCTCCCTGTGGTTCTTACTCAAATTCCTTACCTCCATCATCAAACAGCCACCAAATGTCAATTGTGCCTTTCCCTTGCTTCTTTTTAAATTGAGTGCTGGCTTCTAGCAGCTTCTGATTGAATTCCCCCACATGCATTGACTGCATGGTGTTAATGGTGCTCTCTGGAATGAGAAAGGAAAAAATGTGGAAGGGTGTCTGACAAGTGAGACAATGAGTAGTTTTAGGGAGTCAAATGGAGAAAAAGCTTCAGGAAAATGAACTGTTTCTGACATAATTTCTATACTTTAAATCTGAAAAAAAATTACCAAGTGGATGCTATGGAGTTTTAATGTGCCAATACTCACAGAAACCAAAGCTTGTGTGATACATTGTCACTAGATTATAACATCTTGAAAAGGGTTATCTGGTTATTTGTTCTCTGTCTCTTTTTACTTAATGTAAAATTCACTTTGGCCTTAAAAAGCATTTGGGAAATATCTGATAGATTTTAGAAGTAAATCTGTCACTTTGCATCTTTTACAAGCTCAGCTGTCTTGTAAAATACAGAGCTCCCTGAAAGGCACAGTGATGGTGGATGGAATGAGTGACAGGGTACAGTGGGAGCACAGGTGAAGCTGAGGCTGGAAGGCAGGAAACACATAGACATATATATGTACATACATACATATATATAGCTGCTTTCCTGTGCTGGGATGGTCCTTGTTAATTGAGAATAAATTTTGGTCCTTGCTGTTTGCTTGGCTGGCTTCAAAAGTTATAGTATTGACTCTGCACTAACAATATCTTCTCTCATTCCATCTTTTGAAGCCTGTGGCTGTATTATTGCTTCTCTTTCAGTGATTTCAAAGAGATGGTGTCAGAGCAGTATTTTAAATGGAGCAGACAGGCTTCTTTAGAGGTTTTACTCTAATCTGCTAGGTTCTGAAATGCTTTGTTTGGTTTTCCTGTATTTCTGGAGTGTGTACAGGATAGTTCTGAAGCAGTTCTAGCATCTCTGCTGGAAGATGCAACAACTCTGGGGATCATGAATATAAAAGCAAAACAGAGACACAGGGATATTTATTAACATGATCTATCTCACACAGAGAGCCAAAGTGTGCAATATGTATTTCCTTTATGCCTTTCTCAACTAAATCAAAACCGGTAGTTGAAACAGGGGTACACACTCCTGTTGGAATTGTTATAAAAATATATTTTACTGAAGCCTGCGAAATGAACTGAAGTCTGCCAACTAAAGAATAATGACATTTTTTGTTTTCAGTCTGTACATCTTCCTGATACCTGTGGGAGTTGAATGCACAGCCAGATGTAATAGTCTCTGCAGGTGAAAATTCTGAAAATACATGTCTGCTTACAAGCATGGCTTCAGGTGGGTCATTACCATTACAGCCTAGCAGTTGTGAAATGAGACCTTAAATCCTGTCTGTATTTCTGTGTCATTTTACTATATCTGAAAGGTAATTTTGTTTTCATCACCTACACATTTAAGTTATGTGTTAATTAGTTATGACAGCATGCTGTGTATATACTTTCAGTATTTTTACCACCTTCACTTGTGCATTTTTATGAAATTATGCCTAGAATATAGAGCAGTTGTGCTATTTTTACCTGTTTTTTAGCTGTTTGCTGAGTTTATGTGTGTGTTAAGTAAAGTAAGATTGGTTGTTCCCTGAATATTGTACATATGTTCCTATTTTCTTTGAAGAGGAGGAAAAAAGGCCTCTGTTTAAAAACTGAAAACACCCTACTAAAAAAACACCCAACAAACAAACAAAAAAATCCCCAAACCAACTTGTTCTGTATTCCTTGAACTTTAGTAACGGTATTCTGTTTTTGACAAATGGAATTGAATGTAAGCTGAGCTGAGAAGTTTATCTAGCAAATGAGGGGGGAAATTGGTTGTGTTGTACGAGGCAGTGTGTCCTGTGAGCAGAAGATGTCACTCTGTACTGCATTACAGGGTTGTGGCCACCACGACAGTTTTGCACAGGGGAGGTCCTGTTCCAAGGACATGGCTCAGGAGCTTTTGGCTTGGAGTAAAGTGCAGTTTGTATATTGGTGCAAGTAGGATTGAAGGATCAGGAAGGAGTTGTCATTTTGGAACTTACCCTTTTTTGTTTCATGTTTTGAGATATTGAGTGTGCTGGCTTTTTTGAAGAATCCACAGATGCCTTTTTTTCCTTCTTCAAAGTCATTTTCTTTAATGGTGGCTTCCAGTGCCAATCTCTCCTGCTCCAGCTTCTCTAATTCCTCTGTATATTGGAAAAAATAAGGGAACTGGTAACACATCATTTTCTTTTTTTAAAATTAAATCACTTACTGAACTAATGGTGGTGATGTAATTGCTGTTGTGGTACTTTGTACACGATGGAAAGCTGCTGGGAGGAAAAACTCTTCTTAAATACTTTTTTGTTTGCAAACTGATTGGGAAGAGGAAGCTGAATTCACCTGTGGAAGGCCTAACTCAGGGTGCCCATTCCTACAGCAGTGGAGTGTCCCACACTGCTACTCAGCTGCTCTCAGGTTTTCTCTTCCAGAACAAATTCAGTATTTAGATATTTTATACTTACATGAGATATTATTGATTGAGTTATGTTTGAGGATGTTTGCTTGGTTTTGTTAGCCAAGAATTTGAAAGCACATTAGGAAAGCTGGTTTTGTTAAATAAGAAAGCTGAGGTAGTGAGTTCTAGCCTGTGGCTCCCTTTCTAAGAACATGGTTTGGACTTGGAGATTCTCAGAAATATTTAAGGATCTTGAATGTGGTCTGTTGGCACTCTCAGTTGCCAGCAGAAGGAATATACTTTCTTTTACTTTAGAATCCATGACAGCCATGTGCTTCTGGTTCCTAGACATGGTGATAGTCACAAACTTAATGGTGACAGGCAGGCTTGGTGCTGTGACCACTGCCCTGGGGAGCCTGCTCAGTGCCCACCACCCTCTGGGTGAAAATTTTTTTCCTGATATCCAACCTAAACTTCCCCTGACTCAGCTTCAGGCCATTCCCTCAGGTCCTGTCACTGGTCACAAGAGAGAAGAGGTTGGTACCTGCCCCTCCAAATCCCCTCATCAGGATACTGAAGACCACAATGAGTCTCCCCTCAGTCTCCTCCTCTCCAAGCTGAACAAACCAAGCAACGTCAGCTGCTCCTCACACGGCTTCCCCTCCAGACCCTTCACCATCCTCTTGGCCCTCCTTTGGATGCCCTATAACAGCTTAATGTCTTTTTTTATACTGCGGTATCCAAAACTGCACACAGGACTCAAGGTGAGGTTGTGCTATGGTTTTCCCTTTCCCCTGATATAGGTACTGCTAATGTAAGGAAGAATGAACACAAAGGTGTAAAAGAATGGATGTTTCCAATGGATTCCAGATTTTTGCAGATGAGTGGGAACTTTCTGAGCCCTGGAGTTCCACAGAGGTGGTATCAAAAGTGCAGCTTCCTGATTCCTGCCAGTCACAGAGATCTTAGTTAGGCAGGGGGAAGGAAGATGTGCCAAGACCAAGGAAGGAAACATGCAGCAGAGTGACAGGTTGCTGTGGCACAGCATGATTTTACTGCTTTAGACTGTGCCTATGCTGGAACTGCTTTGGGAGTTGAGTTCTCTGAGTGCAGAGCCTCTTAATGTGTGAGGCTTGAACTCCTTCTGTCACTGGATCAGCAAGGATTTTGGGCAGGATTTAAACGGCAGAAGCAAGGAGGAACTGTAGAAGTTTTGAGTGTAGGAGCTATTTTAGAAACCAGATGGTGAGTCTTAAGAGTGCCTCTTGTGCTGTGCATGTAACCAGCACAGATATTCAGTTGTCAAGTCTTACCTTGAACCTGAAGGACCTGAGATATATCAAACCCTTGGCTAATTCTGACGATAATCACACCAAGCTCAAAATCAAAGGCATCACTGGAAAGAAAGAGAAAAGAAGAATAAATATGCTATTGCATTGTGCACATCAGTGAGGAAAGCTGTTTTGAGAAGATCAGTGAAAGTGTTAGTGTTCACAGGGAGGACAGGCTAGGTAAAATTGGAGAAGGAATTGCCAGAGTTAAGTACTATAAATTTTCATCCCTCATTTAAAAAATCTGAGGAAATGACAAAGCTGAGGTGGGGTTTGTTTCTCTGTAACTTGCTTTGGGTGAGTTTTGAGCAAAAATCTGTGAAAAGCCTGTTTTTAAATTACTATTTCCCAGCGAAATCCCAACCCACAGAGATGCTGAGCCTTAGGCACACATGAGAGTTGAAGCAAGGCTCTTCCTCTGTCTCCTAGGCTTAAAAAAAGAATTCCATGATGTTCTCTTATTCCCTAAGTATGTACATGATGGATGGTTGTCTCTGAGCTCCTGCCCACTAAAAATGGGAAAATGTAGTTCTGCAAAAGCACTGCTGAGAGCAGAGCAGCTCCTTTAGCACTGTGAAGTCACATCAGCTCTGACTGTGCAGGTGTTTGCTAAGCAGATCTTACTTGGTGTGGGAAGCCAAGGAGCCTTTTTTAATGGGCAGTGACTTCTGTTACAGAGCTTGGATGTGTGAGCTCAGATTTGTAGGTATTTTCTTACATTGTTTCTGCACATCAAATTCTGCATGGAAATGCTGTATTAGTCTAGTTTAAGGGGAGTGAAAAGGGAGGTGCTGAGCAGACTTACTGTATAACACCCACGTAGTTTTCAACTTGTGTGGCAGGTGCACTTCTCCAGTCCTTTTTAAATCCAATCACCAAGGTATTTGGTTTCATTCTACCCAAGCCCGAGGCCTAACAATATTAAAACACTGCTTTGAAAGGTACACACACATGCTTTTACTGTAAATGAAAAGTAATGGCAAAAGATAACTGAAGTAGTGTTCTGGAGACACTTACAACTAGATTGCATTTCATAAATGCCCTTCATGCTCATACCCATGCAGAAAGCAGAAAGATTAGCTTTAAATCATTCCAGTTATAAATGATTTTAGATGACATAAATGTAGTTTTGCTAAATTAGCATTCATTTGCATTTCTTCTGACATGCTTTCATTAAAATGGTTCAATAACTTGGAATCGAGAGTTCAAGAACAGTGTGTATGCTCATTCTAACGTAATAGCATAAAGCTTTTATCAGCTTTGGAATACTCAATAGATGAACTGAGTCTGAAGCCCCTTAAAACACCTCAGAGACACAGAGAAGGCATAGACTCCTAAGTATATTTGTTTTTTCCTTGAATTTGGAAACTGTTGCTGTTCCTTCCCTGTATTCGTATCCAGTTATCCAAAATCAGGTGAGCGTACTTTATAGATAAAATTATAGTTTATAAACAGGAAGAAAAAATGGTTTGTCAAGGTATTAGATTGCCTCCAAAACTGCTTCTGCAAGCTAAAACCTGGACAAGTAAGGATAGTCAGATCTAGATTCAGCTGAGTTATTTTTTTATAGAAATCTAAATACTCAACATATTGGGAACCTTCTGGAGGAGACACACAAAATACCAGCTTGTCAAGTTATTACACTTGCCAATTTTTACTACTAGCAAATAGAAAGTAGGTAAAAACTGTTGGAACCTTGGTGAGTTTTTGAGTAGCCCTGATATATCTGCAGCATTTACATTGAAATGAATAATCATTGCACATGACCTTAGGTTACAATACTGATAATGTGGTTTTCCTTCTCTTTGCTGGAAGGGAATTATTTGTGGTCCAGTAGCTGACTTTGGCAATAGTAGTAATGGAAAGGAAGAGATCATCAGACTGCAACAGTTCTCAGAAACATCACAAGGATCTCCTACTGAGACAATGTATAAACCCAAGATGAAGTGTCTTTGTGAAGCTTTGATAGAACAAAGCGACCTTTATTAATGGCATTTCATCTTGCTCCATTGTACTGTCCATTCAGCAAGTGTACAAAGAGCCCTGGTAAGGCTGCCAGTGGGTGACTGTTACCCAGAGTATTTTAGTTGGTTCCCTACTGTCTCAGTTTGCACTGATGTCTTTTCAGCAGTGTATTTTGTGCAAAGGATGTGAATTTTCTCTACATTTCGCCTCAGTACCTGTATGTTTAAATATTCATATATGTGAAGAGGGAGGGAGATGGGAAATATGAAAACAGTGTCTCTGCCTTCATTAAGGCCATTTTAAATGGACTGTTGGAAATGATCTGCTGTATTCTTAGAGTAATAGAAAAATATTGCAGACTTTATTTAAATGGCCTTCTTGCTGTTTGCAGAAAATGTATATTGCACATTTTCAGTTTTCATTTGATGCAAAAACATTCTCATATATTTAATATGCTGCGTAGTATCAAACAATAGAATTGATTTGAAGTGTATCAAGTGTCAGCTGCAAAGACATTCATATGTTGCCCTGCAGATGCCTCTCTTTTTTCATAAGTGTCTTGTTCATTTAGGAGAGAATCAGTCTGCCTTGTCTCATAATTCCATAGCCTAGAACTAGATCTTTATGAAACAGAATGTAATATACAGTGTATTATGCCCTTTCTGCTTTCTGCCCCCAGAATGCCCCTTCTGTCTCTAACATTATCCATACATACATAGGGCTTCTTAACAAGTAAACAGTAATGCTTCACATAAAGGGATGCTTTGATGTACCACTCTTCTGTGTGTTCTGTAAACAAAAAGCTTACTTGAAGAAGACTTTTGACTCCATCTCTGAAGCTGTCAGCTGCCACTGCTGCATAAAAGGCTTTTCTTTTGTTCTTTGTGAGCCAGGCCTGCTTTTTTTCCATGCCACTGTTCATCTCCTTAACACACAGCTTGCGTGGTCCCTGCATGATACAATAAAATATTATTAGGAAGGTTTTGTGTTGTACATCACATAGTGATTTTGAAGAAGTTGCCTAGTCTGCTGTGAGAGCAAATGGAGAATCAGAAAAATACATTTCCAAAAAGAGTCCACAGAGATTCAGCCCTTTGAAAAGAACTGTGCTGCTAACATAATTCACATTCAATTCAAGAGGGCTGAGGCTGTTAATGCTTCTTAAATATAGTGATTCTGACAGAAAGAAGGACTGTTCTGGATTGTAACATCTTAAGAAAATATCTAAGGTATGATAAAGCATCTCAGGATGAATGAAGTCCCTCCCTGACCTGACTATGTAAAAGTCTCAGGAGATCTAAATACACATGGTTAAGCTCCTGTCTAGCAACAGAAAGAGAAAAGAATTGTGCAGTACAATTATGGATGCCAATGCCTTTGACGCCAGTTTCTTTCAGTGGTCATCTGGGCAAATATCTATGTGCATATGCAAGTCACAAGACATGGATGTAACTTAAGGAGAGTTTGATTCTGGCTGTATGAGGAGCTGGGAATAATAACTTGAACAATAAGGTTGAAGTTTCCTTGTGGGTAAGGAGGGAGAAAAACAAGTTTTACCCTTCCCGTCTCTCTAAGGAGAGAACCTGAAGATAGTTTTGCAAGTGGCTTGCACAGTGTTTCTGCTGGCTGAGGGGCCAGTCCCACCCTTCTATCAGGGGACAGCCTGTCTGTGTCCTCCCCTGCTCCTCCTTTGTACCTGTGTTAATGTTTGTGCAACTGTACCAGGAGACCAGTGAATGTGCAGACTGAAGACTAACCTTGCAAAAATGTTGTACGTGAAGACGGAGTAAAAGCAGAACAGCCCTTTTTACTGGAAACTCAGGCTGTTTCAGCCTGAACTCAGGCTGGTTGCAGCCACAACCTCAGGCACAAGTAAACTTTAAATTGTCTTCATGTTCAGTTGCCATATTTCTTTTGCCTATTTCTGAACTGTCACCATGTTCCTGGAAAGTTTCTTGCTGCTTTTTGGAAAAAAGGAATGGAAGATGTTTTCTCTGGCATGGTGTCTCAAAACTTCATGTATAGGGAATAGCATGTCAGCTTTTGAGGCAAAATATGCTGGGTTTTACAATTATGGCTGAACAGTCTTGCTATATTTTATTATATATATTATAGGCTGCTCTTCAGTGTGATTTCTAGGAATTTTATCATCCACATTTTACAACAATTCTGCAAATCAAACTTTTATTTTGTCACACTTTCATTACCAAATAATTTAAATTTGCCTTAAGTTGCTGAAGAAGTAATTAAAAAATCCCAACAAACCAACAAACAATTACAACGTTTACACTACCAAAACAAACTTAGTTTTTTTTTTTTGTATAGGCAGTATTGAAATCTCAGTTCTCCATAGAAAGTACTAATATTAGAGAAGCATGCCCAAGACTTCAGAAACCTTCCTGAAACTCAGCTGTAGGAAGCTGCATAGTCCCAGATCTTCTTGGGATTGGTTCCATGCTTACTGAATGTGGTGGGAAAGCTAACAATAATTATAGTAGGGAAGAACTGGGACCATTCACTCTTTATAGATTCATTTGAGAAGAATCATGTGGATGCTCTGTACTTTCTACAATCTGGCAGCATCAAATGAATTATTCCTACACTCCTGCAGAAGAATAGATTATCTTGCCTGGACTGACTCTATTATCTAGATTCTGCAGACCCATTTGATGCCATGAGCTGGTGTTTTTTTGCTCTCAAAATTAAAAGGTCATTGTAATATTTAAAATACATTTTCTCCCTACTCTACAAACTCATCTATTTTTGTTCTGTCCTAATGAGAGACTAGATCTTTATCATCTTAGATACATCATTTGCTGTGTATTTATAACTAGAATTTATACTTTGCTGCTCTCTTTATATCTCAGAAGAGCATGTTTATCCTTAGAATTAGCATTGTAACAGTTTTGGAGAAACCACTGCAAAGAGGGATGAATTACTTGCCAAACCCCCACACTGTAAATCAGTGACAAAGCTGAAAATGGAGCCTGGGTAATTTGACTTCTGCACAGTAATCCTTCAAATTTTGTGTGGTGTGTGGTTTGTGGTTTTTCTGTTTTCTAAGCCTAAAATCTATCCTTGTAATGTTTTATTTTTTTCAAACCATTTTTTGGTCTGTCTACTATGAACTCTGAAAGGCATCTTAAATGAGGCATTTACCAGCAGGCTCTGTATCAGCTGATGGATTTCATGTCAAGAATTATAAGAAAATTCATTCTCGGGGTGAATCTCTGTCATGGTCTGCACAGACACCAAGGAGCACCAAGGGGAACACTCGGTGCTGAGTGAGAGTGGGATGGGCAGTGGAGACCTGCAGCACCCACTGGGGCTGAGCTTTCAGAGCAGTGAGAGCTGACCTTACCGTGTACACTTCACAGCAGATACACAGCCCGTTGTTCTTCGTGAAGGTATGTGTGATGTCCAGCAGAGCAGGCCGGATCATAGGAGCTCCTGTTAATGCTATGCACTGGGGTCTGTTAGAGAGAAAAGAGGGGTTGTGTATAATTGGCTGATGCACGTGTTCAGGATAAGCCATTCTGCTGTCCACTGGAAATCTTACCTGAAGTTCTTCACATGGTCTTCCACTGTAGTTAATGCCAGAGCGCTGTCTAAGGCATTAACATAGTAAAGAGCCTGTGTAGAGGAGCCCCAGTTTACTTCTGCATATAATAAAGATAAATAATGCATATTAAACAATAGGCTTTTCCCTGCATTGTGTTGCAAAAGTCAGCAGTTGTGTTCTCTGTGAAACAAAGCAGGGTATATTCTCTCATACTTCATAGATACAGACCTATTGTTCTTTGTGCTCCTTAAAAGAATAGGTTTTGCTTGTGTGACGCAAAAAAACCCCCATGCAAGTACATTGTCTCATTCTTTGCTTAAAAATTGTAGGGAATGTTCTTTCTCTGCTTAAAAGCTGTTTTCTTCTCTGTTTCATTAACTTTGTATCCTTCTCCCATTTATAAAATAGACAGCCCTGAATTATGTGTGTGGTGTGGCATTTCAGGAAGTTCAAATTAAACCACTAGGAAGGAACATTACTAGTTCTAGTTTGCTTTGTTCTAGTATATAGGCCAAAAATTGTTCTCCACATCCAGTTTTGGCATATAATTTCTCATTATTGTGCAGTGGTTTGGTCAATGGAGACATATAAGACATGTCTTCCTACACTTTGAGATCTACATGAATGCAGATCAGGTCCTGTTATGCCAAGACACACAGCCAATATTCAGTGCAGCTAAGTGGAGGTTTGTGTACAGGTCTTCTTTTCTAAGGAATATTGGTCTTTTCTGAACCCTTCAGTTGCTGGTAAATTAGTGCTGACAAAAGTCACTCTCTTAGCAGGAGGTAGAGAACTTTTGTACAGGGTCTTCAGTGAATTTAACCAAGCTTTAAGCTGCTACTTTGCAGCAGGGACACTGGCAATATAGAGGGGAAGGGTAGTAATCCTCAAATGTTTTTGACAGATGCCTTGTGACAGGTTTGTTCTCCGACAGCTGATGATATATTTACAGGAAGAGAACCACAGACCATCCCAATGGGTATGAAAACCCAGACAGGGAGGACACACAACAGTGAGCAATACACAGAAGAGAGTATCAGTCTCAGACCAGGTGTTGTTGCCCCCAGCTAGCTGCAGTGAAGGCACAGCTTCTGCTGGGAAACTTGTCTCTTTTATTTGTTTTATCCTTTTTTCTACTGCAGAAGTAATTCAGGTGGTTAGCACTTAAATCTAAACCTGGGTTAGTTTTGTCCTGGATATGAATAACCAAACTATCTAGTCTTGTACTGGGGCTGTATTGTATTAGCACAGAGATTCCTGAGGAAAGCTCTTGTGATTTGCTGAGCTAATAAGCATTTTTTTTCCAGCAGTAAAGTGTGCCCATCTTTTTTTGATTTATGGAGGGATTGTAAGGAGGTGCTGAAGGGTGATCAGTTCAGGAGTAATTCAGTTTGCATTTTTGTTGTTGTATAATGGGCAGCAGGTTTGTGTTTTGAGTGATGACCTCTGATGAGTCAGTTAAGAGCACTGCAAAATTCAGGTAAGGTCTTATGTGTGGGTGGAAAAAATCATGAGTGATACTCAAATAAAAGCCCAAACATCATAAAGATGTGGTGAGAATAAACCGGTCTGCCAGAATGTTTACAGAAAGCCCTGAACCATACTTGAAGTGCTTGTTAAACAGGCAAACATTCACCAGACTATCAACTTAATCTATATTCTATAAAGTGCAATTCAATGGGATCTTCAGACTTCCCTCTAAATAAAGATATCAGAGAAAAAGTAATTGCTAATTCTGTAAGCAGAATTAATTCCTTTCAAATCCAGTCTGGCTGCATAACATACACACATAATAACAGTGGGATTTGGCCTTACCTGGCTTCTTGTATGTTACATAAATATATAGAAATAACTCTATGGCATAAGTGATGAGAGCTGCCCACCAGTTGATGACAAACATCACACCGCAGCATAGAAAGGCTCCAAAAAGTGACACCCACATGTTATAATATCTGAATGCAGGTCTCCAACCTGTTTAAAGAGAATTGAGAAAATTGGAAGAACATAAAGCATATTAATCAAATTGTGATCTATGATTTTGGGCATACGAACCCATGTGCAGTTTGTTTCAGGCTCTGTCAGAAGGGGTGGGAGTGATATGTATGAATTCTCAGGCATCATATCAACAGCTTCTTCCAAGTGTTGGCTGATGTAGGTTTCAATACATACAGAATATTGGGTTTTACAAGCCTGCTGCTGTACTCTTTCCCACTGCTTTGTTCAGCATGGCTTTGAGTAGCTATTCTGTTTATAGATCTTTTTTGCCAAATTAAAGTTTACTGGTTCAGAACATTTCAGAACATCAGAAACAGATTTTCCTGTAACTCCAGGTAATTGGTGACACTGTCCTTTTGATGCATATACACAGAACTTATTACTGGTAGCTAAACACTTGCTGAGAGGAGAGTTTATCCCAATAGTGTAAGTGCACCTGTCTTAAATTGGAAATTGCCTGGCCTTACTGCAGAAAAATAAAATCACTTGCAATTGACTTCAAAAAGATATTATTCCTGCTGCTCTTCAGCTGCAGTACTGAATCCATCCCCTGCTACCAATTAAAATGATGAGGCAAGCAGTGAGCCTCCATGGTTTGCAGGTCTCTGCCAGGTGTTCTACAGAGCACACTCTTTGGAGAGGGGAAAAAACACAGAAGATACAAGAAGAGGCTGAGCAACCCTATCTTGGATTGTCTTTGTAATGAGGGAATGGGAAGGACCTGCTGTGAAGAAATTTGCTGTCCTGCAGCCTTGCAATTATTATAATCTATCACTGTGAATTGGCAGAAATTAACTGGAGGAAATGAGAAAAGAAAAATGGCTGCATTTCTGTCTGAAATATTAAGCAGTGGTAGAATAGAGTCAGATGCAGGCAGATGAAGTCTAGAGAGGTAATTTTTACTCAGCTCCAAGGCCGTGTGGAACAGATCTGCATTTGTTCAGCTGTGCAGGTAATTAGCAGAAGTGCTCATCTTTTCTGCCCTCTGAACAAAGGACACCATGCAGTTCTGTAGGAAGGAAGTTGATGTAGGCATTTATGTTGCTGCTGCAGTTTCTTCACACTGGAAATCAAAAATATATTCCTCGCTCCTTGAGTTGAATAATTAATTCATAGCATCAGGAAATTGTCTTTCCTGTGTGCCAAAACCAGTGTTGCTCAGCTGATTGACTTTAGTCCTGAAGGTGTCACCCCTTCCTTCATGAAGATGGTAAGAATCATTCTGCTGGGGCAATGCACAAGCCTGAAAGCCAGCTTTGCTGCACAGATGTAGAGAGAACATCTCAAGTTCCCCCTTGAACAGGACCTCTCTGCACTTCACCTTACAGTTCTGCTTCATGGCATTGCAGAGCTGTGCTGGTGCTGTTTGGGGGACCTGCTCTTGCTCCACGTGTTCCCCTCCAGCATCATCACTTCTAGGGCAATTACTGTTCGTATGAACCTCCCCCTACATTTCACTGTAGATTCGGAGGAGAAGGACATGATGACTTCCCGCAACACCTTGTGTACTTTATGTGGCTAGAGTTGGCACAGGCTTTTATCCACCCATCTTTTGTCATAGTGAGGGGGGAAAAAAACCACCCTTGGGAAGAGATTTTTTGCTCCAGTGGGATTCACCAAAATCTTTTTCATTCTGTGCAGCTGTAGGGATTGTAAGAACTAGAGCCATTATTTTAATCTTTTGGAAATAAATAAAATGTCATTATACTCAATAAGAGCAGTAAAACACCACCTCACACAGCTTAGGTATTTTACACATACTGCAATTTTCTCTGACATACATTCAAAAACTTGCAGAGGTCAGACTATAAAGCCCACACTTAAATCACTGGTGAATGCAGACTCACCTGGAGATTTTGCATATGAGGCATGAAAGCAGGAAAAATTAATCAGAGCATATGAAGCCAGGAAGAAATTGGAGATGATGGGAGCAATTGTATTCAGTTCAGCTGCAAGACATAGACTCAAGTCAGACATAGGCACCAGTTTCCTAGATTGTTGGCCAGCTTTTTCCTAATGATGCATTAAATCTGAACATCATCTAATTTGTCATCCAGGGAGAGCTTGAGTATTTTATTGTCTTACTAATTTAAGGCCACTTTGATATACCTTCATTCATATGAATTAGGTCTGCTAATGCTGATTTTAATAACATTATGTGTTATGCAAGGTTATACTTGATACTGTGATTCTACAGACTGTCTCTTAATGATGTAGATCTGGTGTAAAGTTAAGAATTTTACATAATTGGGAGGACAGATGCTTTTCACAAAATATTTATAGTTAAAACTTACTGTTTTGCTTTTTAAATGGGAATTTGAATTTTCTACTAGACATCCTATTTACTTAGTGTTGGACAGTTTGAATTTCTAATCTTGGAAAAACTGATTTAAAAATCCTCACACCTCTAGATATGGTAGCTGGGATTTCCTACCACCAGTGGTGGCAAACTGGGATTTGCTTTGGAGCTGACTGTGCAGAAGGCTTGGGCAGAGTAGGCTTCCCAATTATGTCAGAATTACCTCAGAGCTATATGCAATATGAACTGGAAAACCATTTTCAAAGCCTGTGACTTTGACTTATTTGATATAGTTCTAAACACTGCCCTCTTCCAGCAGAGTGAACAGGAATTGAAACTACTCTGCATCTTTGAAAATGAGGCTGTGGTGGTGTTGAGATGTCACAGGAATCCCTGCTGGTTTATTTTTGCCTTCATTAAGAATAATGGACTTGCTACCAGGACTTTGAGTGTGCTTGAGTTTGTGTCAGAGCTTATCTGACTGGAAATTTTTCTAACCATAGCTAATAATTGTATTAAAATACCTGTCTATATTATTTCAGAGCATGATATTACAGCAGTTGTGTAACAATACAAACCAATCAAAATGAATGCCATAGCGATCACGAAAGTGAGAACGTATCCTCTGATGGGCTCGTTGTTTTTTCCATATCCTTTGGCAAAGAATTGGAGGCCTTTGTAGACATTGTCCTTGCAAAGAGCCTGGTAAGAAAATCAGAACATAATTCTGTTAAGCAGTGCTTTCCTGCATCAGAAGTCACTGTCTGTGAGTGGCAGCTTGCTAGGCCTTTGCTAAACAAGTTAAATCTATCTTAGCACTTTAAGTACATCAACTACTGTGGCATGTGAACATTTAAATAAGGTGATAAGCCAGTATGCTACTATGTTATTATATAGTGGGAAACAGAATCACAGGCACTTAATGCTTATTCAGTGTTTTAAAAGAAAAGATGATTTAAATAGTTAAATAGAATGTAAACTGGGGAAATTGAAGCACAAATCAGTGGCTTGGTGTAATTTGTACAGGTTATCTCTCTGTCCCATGCCCTCTGCTCCCATTCTCTGCAGATTCCTGCCTGTTAGAGGACACCTGCTAGCACCTGAATCTTACGGTCCTGAGGGCTCCTGGCACTCCTGTGCTTACAGGGTGGCTTTCTGCAGGAAGACAGAAGTGGTCCTGAAAGTAGCCTTGAAACTATAACAGGCACACGTGTATCCCCCACTCCTGCAGCAAAGCTGAGCTCTGACCAAAGGAACATTATCGCCCCTGTATGAGGATAAAACCTGCCTATTCTTGTTGAAAAACACTGTACACACTATTTTCCCTGCCTCTTCCTCCCACAGGTGTCAGTGTTGTTTAAATATATATTGCATTTGGCACATAGAGTTCAACTAAATCCTGTGTCTTTGAAGTAAAACAAAAAGAGTATAAGGAAATGGATAGTTTCATTTTACCTGGAAAACTTTGGGTGCACTGACAAGAGATGCTAGAGCTGATGACAGAGTAGCTGAAAAGATGCCAGCTGTGATAAGAGGACCAAAGCCAGACACCATGCTCATCACCTTTATGAAAAAAAGAAGGTAAAAAGAGTAGTCAGGCTTGCATTTAGATGCAGTTTTTGATGACAGATCCATTTGAGTACTCTGTTTTACATGTCTCTCCTTTTCATGGTTTTAAATTCAATCTGCTACAAACCAGCTGTGAAGTAAGGAAATACTATTACTTCTTTTTAAATAAAAAGCAATGGAAGCATAGCCAAATTTTTATTCAAGTATGCAGCTGTCTGCTGGGGCAGATGAGTATTCTTGTGAGATTTTTCTCACCTCCTTTACTAACTGATTACTCTAAGTAACAGCCTCTAGTTGATGAGTAAATAGCCAGCTTGTAGCCAGAGGGGAAAATGGAAATGGCAGAAAAAGCACCAAAGTATGAAATGTGGTTGGAGGCACTTTATTTGGTTTGGGGTTTCTTTGATTATTTAATATGGCTAAAAAAGAGAGAAAGTGCCTGATTGTGCTGGCATAACCACAGTGCTGCAAACAGGAATGATGGTCACAGTTGGGCCTCCCTGAGCCCTCCCAGGGGCTGGACTGGCCTCTGTGGCCACTGAAGCACAAGGGTTGTTGAGAAGCACCAGACAAGGAAACTAAAAGATAGATGGATGTGACTGCCAGATGCTTTTGGTGTGTGGGAAGTACTCCAGAAAAGAAACCAGTTAATCCTGAGATTTGTCAGATGAAGATAAATTGTTTCCTGACTTTAGTCTGCAAAGGTAAATGCAACAAGTGAAACTCTATTTATGGCTGTAGGGAGGTAATTGATTTTAAGGGGTGCCCCAGGTCTGGGCAGCTGAACTATGGTGGGAGTGAGGGTGGTAAATGATCAAGAAAGGACGGGAAAGTAGTCTGTGAAAGGGACCGCATATCCCTTTTAAGGTGGTTACCCAGCCCTGTCATTTAGCAGAGCCAGCTGGGAAAAAAGCAAGTGACTTGAAAAGCTACAAATGACTAGTTGTAAAGCAAGTGCAGGTGGGTGGTGAGTTCCTCTCGCGGGCCATGAAGGACAGGGGCTGAACAGAGATCTGGGAGCCGTGGTTGTCAGGCTGCAGAACTGCTTTACTTTGATGCTTTGCCTATGCTTTATTTTGAAGAATAAAAATGGCAGACAGTCTCTTTCTGGCCAAGGAGAAAGACTCCATTACTTCTCACTTGATTTTTCACTCGGCTATTTTTGGATACTTTTTTTTAAGAAGTCAGAACTCTGGTTTTTGTACTGTGACACAAACCTTTAACAGTGACCACAGCACCCCTGAGGTAAAATCACATCCATGTGTCAAGAGCAGTGAGGTGAGTTGCTCATCTGAGGTCTCTGTTAAGTCTAGGCTTTCAGTTTGAAGATGTTACAGCATTTACTGCTGCATGGTACTTGTTGAAAGAGGAGATAAAGACTTTACCAGAGTGCTCGGAAAGCTAGTACGAAAGTAATGTGGAATGCAGAGGATTTTTGCCTTTCATTATTCCTATAGTTCTTTCCTTTTTTAGATAAAAGTGGTTGTTCTGTTGCAGTTAGTTGTCTGCACATAACGATTTTGAATATTTGTACATATGTATTTGTGAATTGCTTGTGATTATACATATTATGTCATTAAAACCTGAAAATTATTCATCAGCCCATAGTCACATGGTTGACTTGCACATCTGGAAAAATCGTAGCCTAGGCCGCAGGCAGATGATCCATTGCAGCTCATGCCAGCTACAACTGTATCATTGATGTTCCCAGTGGCGTCTCGTACGACACAGGAGGCTGTGGAAACAATCATATATTATTATTTTCCTTCCTTGTGACATTGGAAGAATGTTCTTGCCATATGTCTCTTAATCTGCACACATTTTTTACAACTGCTACCTTAGACTCATCTCAAAGAGCAATATTTTGTGTTAGGCAGAGATTACTACCCTGTTCTGTGACTTAGGTCCTCATGGTGTCTGTAAGCAAATATTTCCTTCTGTTACTTTTAAAATAATCAGCCAATTGATTAATGAGAGTTAGCATATGTCTGAGATTAGAGAATCAGACAGAGATCAACAATAAATTAACTAACTCAAAAAGTATATTGTCTTCTTGTCACCACTTTTACCAGGGCCAGTATTCAAAGGAAACAGGTCAGTGAGGGTCCTAGGTCCAGGTATACACATTTTTTTGTTTAACAAGGACAGAAAATTGCTTTAGAGACCCTCAGCTGTTCAAATTGTCATAGCCCTATTGATACCAATATGATGAGAAAAACTTTAAACAGGAGAAATTACCTATATTCTTTTTGTCTTTATTGATATTTATGTTGTCTTTTCTTCCTTGCCACCAGAAACGAGAAAAAAAAATATGGAATTAACTTGATCTCAACATCTTTACTGGCCAAAATGTACGTTTTTATATCTTCAAATATGTCAAAAACATGAAGAGTCCCAAAATAACCATTATCCATTTAGGAAACCAATGTGCAAACAGAAAAAAAAAAAAATACTGCACTGAAAAATACACAGCTCTGAAGTTGAAAAATACAGCTATTGCTATACAGAACTATGTTCTCAAACAAACAACAACAATTTATAATAGAAAGGGAATTTATAATAGAAAGTGAAGGATGACTACTTCAACTTGAATTGCAGGGGAAATATAGATCCAAATAATGCAATGACCTAAGCTGAGCCTTGAGTCAAGTATTCTGCCTTTTGCATAAAGTACAGGAACCACAAAAGTCAAGAAGACTTGAGAGTCATCTCCCAGGAAAGGGACTACTCTGCAGGGCTTTCAGGCAGTATTGTGGTATTTGCTTATAAGAAAGACTGCCATTTACAACTGTCTTTCTTACAGGACTGTTAAATACAGAAAGAAAAATCTTTTTCTTGACCAGAGATTTATTGTCTGCTCATAATGAAGATTTAACTGCATAACCCTCTAACACAGTTCATGGCTTCAGTACAGGTCTCCCTTTCATTCATTTCCATTTTGTTGTTACATCATGTTCCAATACTGCAGAGCATGAAGTCTCTGGACTTCATGGCAACTGATTTCTGTCTTTGACATAGAACATACAAAATGCATTACCCTGTTTCTATGATTCTCATGAGTCTCAATATGATCAGTGAGAGCAAGCAGAAGCCATGTGAAATTTCAATGTGAACAAGGAACAAAAGATGAGCAGATTGATCAGAGGTTCCTTTCATTTTTACTATCCTTGTGGATTCTATGTGCTAGTGGTCTTTGTCAGCAAAAGTGACCATACGTTTATCTGAAGGTCCAGCTGCCAAACAGGGACTTTTGTTTCTGCTGATTGCTGCTTTTTTTCCCCTCACTGTTCTTACATACAGTAAACTCAAAACTACTGTCTCTCTACATAGTAAATCCACAGGATGAAAAAACAGTGAGGTTAATCGTTCATTTGCACACCAAGCTTTCAAAGTTAACTGTATAAGTGAAGACATGAAGCAGAGGTTCTGTACTCACCTGCACAGATTGCCACGGCAATGTAAGCAATTGTGGTGATCAGAATGGCCAGCATTGTTCCTTGGGGTATGGCACTTTGTGGATCCTTAAAACAAAGCAGGGACAGGAAAAACACTGAGTTTGTGTGCTGCAGTCTCATTGCATTTGCATGCTGGGGTCCTGCCACAGTGTGGGACCAAGATACCCTTAGAGGGTGGATTTTATCACTTTGACCTGCAGCAGCATTTTGGGTCCCATCACATTGGCAGTGAAGTGGTCCTGTGGTGCAGTGCTCTTGTCCTGGACACAATGAAGGCTATTCTACAGGAGCAGTGGTCACGTTTATAGCAGCAGGAGGGTCCTGATCTCTGCATTTCTGAGAGCTCCAAACTCTCTTTACATTGCAATTGGCTTAATTTTAATGTTTCATAGTTCCTGAACTAGCCATCAAACTCCTGTGGGTGACAAGATGGGACTGCTTTTGGTTTATTGGTGAGACAGATGCAGTCACTCTGTACAGAATACAGTATTTCTGTGATTAGCAACTAGTAATTGTTAGTCAGGTCTTCACAGCAGCTACTTTCTCTCACTTTTAATTTAGATAATTTAATAAGGCTGGGTTATAATGGTCACAACAGTATTTGCTTTGACCATGCAACTGTGAGTCCAAAGATCTGCCTTATACATTTTAAGGGGGTTTTAAGTGCTAGATAACCTTACAATTTAGGGTGTGTTTCTTACGCTAGAAAACATTTTTTTATTAATTGTCTGCCTAAGCTGGTTTAGTGAGGTTTTTTAAATAAAAAATGTGTTGAATGCATTTTAAGTCACACTTTTCATAACTATGTTCATTGCGTGGTAAAAAACCAGCATGAAACATGGATGAATGGCTTACTGTGTTAATAATTAATACTGTTTTTAAATGAGGTAAAGATTTATTGAGCTGAAAAATAGTTGCAAAGTCACTTCATCTGCATTAAAACCCTTTGCTCTCAGATAATGACAACTTTATGCAGTTCTGATATTCATGTTTTAGGGTATTGTTTTTCTAGAGTCTCATGTGGTTATCTTAAACTCTGTAACATTAAATCTTCGTGTTAAAGCTTGCAGCTTTACAACTTTTACATTTTATCAAAAATTAAACACATACTTACTATGTTAGCACTTTAAGAGCTGCTCCAAACCCTACTGAAGTCACTAGGAAGACTATTTGTTTTTGTAAGTAGGCTTTGGACTGAGACACAGCTTGAGTGTGTAGTGGCTGCAGGAACATGTATGAGGGTGTTTGCAAGAAATACTAAAGAAAGTTTGGTTGGTCAATATTAAACTTTTTAAACACTCCTTAGCTTGTCTTTTAGTTTCTGAATAGGCTGGTTAATTTAATTAGACTTGTCTAATGCATCTAAACATGCTCAGTGGGGAATCTGCAGCCTGGAGGACTTGGTTATAGAAATCCACTTATTGTCAGAGTGGAACAACTGCAGAGATCCAGTGGGAGAACTCGGTCTGCTCGGATTCTTTCAAACAGCTTATGAAAGAAGTGCTGCTGCTCTGGGAGCTGCCATGTAGAGAGACCACCATATATGGCAAAGGAATTATTTTTGTTTGATAAAAGGATGGAGATTGTGTGAGGCTGATTCAGTCTCACTGGGCAGAAGTACAATGATTTTGGGTTTTTTAATTAAAAATGGAATCTCACACTATCAGTGGCTCAGTTTCAATGTATTTCAGTTTCAACATATTCTCTCTGTGCTTGGCTTGTAAAGCAGCCCTTTGAAAACAAAGGAGATGAGGCATGCAGCTCAGGGTGAGGAAGGGAAAGAGAACTGGCTGTCAGGGGTGGTAAGATCTGGTAAACTTGTGACTCCTCTGCCAATACAGAAATAACAGACCTTTGGATGAATCCTTAAACTATGCAAGGCAATGGATTTCTATGACAAGGCCAACTTCATTTGACATACTGGGGTTATCAAGCTGTGAGCAACATCTTGTTGGTGACTTTTTATTTTTTATTTTTTTGGGGGGGGTTGGGTGTTTTTGTCATGGAAGCTAGAGGGCACTCAAACCTGAATTCCTGTCTCTAATTTACGTGTAATTTTAGATACTGGAAATACCATCCCTAACCCTAACAGCAAGAGGAGAGTGGGGAACTGACAGAATGGCCACAGCAAGACAGTCGGGCACCCTTGGACCTACTTTCCCTTTCTCTTCAGACTCCTTTCTTTGGTCACAGCTCCAAACTTGCAGCTCTTCCTCTGAGCAGCAATGCTAACATGGGATTGGGACATGCTTGCTTTTGTTAAATGCCCTGTTTGCTCTGCCCTTGCTATGCCCCTGAATACAAAAGGTTGTCTTTGCTGATTCTTGTGAGTACAAACATGAGCTTTACAGGTATAATTTTTGGGATGATGTTTGTAGTGATGTTTACAAAAGACAAGCTCCTAAGAGATACATGTGTAATTTCTCTTATGTCATGTGCTGCTAATGGACCATTAAAGGCATATTATTACAGGTTATTGAAACATGCTTTTAAATGATACAGCAATCCATATCTAACTGCAATAATTTCTGTAAATAGCCATAATGCCTTATGAAAGAAAATGTGAACAGATGTTTTTAATTAATAAAGCTGATACCTAAAAGTGAGAGTTTTGATTATTTAAAAATTAATAGAGTGTTGATTCATTGTTTATTTTCTTGTTCTTTTTTTCAGCCCACAGCTAGGATTATGAAGTTAATGAAATACATACTTTCAGATCTCCTGAGATATTGGCTCCTGCAAGAATGCCAGTGGCAGCTGGGAAAAAAATGGCAAACACCGAAAAAAATCCTTCTCCACTTCTGAAGTCTGGTCCAAAGTTTTCTGCAAATATTGATGCTGCAAATACAGGTGAAAATTAAATATACCACCAAGGTTTGATTCCAAAGTTACTTAATGAAAGAGGTGAATAAGCCAGTCTTTCACATCTGGAAGACTGAGTTTGAATCTGTCTCGTATCATAAGCAAAGTGAATTTGACTTCCTGTGTCTGGTCCCCAGTAGGACGTTCTTGTCTGCATCTCAGAGCTACAGAGCCGTACTGAAGTGACAGAAGCGTCACTGCAGCACTTGCACTTAGGTCTGTGCTAAAGTTTGTCTGTGCTCTACTGATGTATGAATGACTCAAGCTGTAACTTACTGTGCTGTCAACTTCAGCAGCAGAGAGGCAGACACAAAATTAAAGATGAAATAAATTCCTTTTGTTCCTTTTGTTTGTCACTTAAACTTGGACAGAAGATTCTGATCTTGTGACCTTTTTCAGTAGAATCCTTAACTTACTATTAAGCCAAAAGAATGCAAACATATTTTTATGATAGCAAGGTTGCTTACCTTGGTAATTAAAAAAGCCTCTTGCCTTCTTTTCAGTGTTGGTAGGAATGACTGTCCCAATAAAGAAATTTACAATGGCAACAAGGAGAACAATTAGAAGAATAACTTGAGCCTATTGATAGAACCAGAAAGATTTTCCCATTAGTTCTAATTTGTGTTGCTGTGGAGATGGCTATATGGTAAGTTATCTGTGTGTGTTCCCTGTGACAGGTTATTAATTTCTGTAGTTTTCAAAACTACCAGGAATCAAGATAGCTGAATCAGCTAATGACAACAGCAGATATTTTTTTACTACAGGGTAATGAAATATGTACTTATAATTTAATTTTATGTTCGTTTCTTTACAAGGAAAGGCAAAATGGAACAGCTAATGCATTAATATCAAGTATAAGACATTTTTATATTGTTATAAAATTTGCTTAGTTGCAGGGAGTTGTCACTTCAAGGGTTATAATATCAAATTGTTTTCTGATCTCTTTTGCAAGTAGTTCTAGTCTCCATCACAGCAGAATTTAAAAGTAAGGATGCTGTTGAACCTGATTTCTGGTCCTGATTACAATAGCTATATTGCACCCTCTAAAGTATTTCCATTTGAATTTGCATTCTGACCTTTTTTTACAGGTGAAGGAATAGCAGAAATCATTAGAGATTAAGGAATGAGTAGCAAATAGAGCTCTTCTGCTGACTAGGGCTTGAAAGAATGCGGTGATAAAACAATATTTTACTACTGTTTATTCTGTCAAGCTGCATCAAAAATAAGGGCAAAAGGGGCACTGAGCCAAGGCTCTAAATGATGCCATGAATTATAAAAATCAATATAACCGAGCTCTCTGCAGAACACAAACTTCCTCTTTGCTTTTAAATGTATGTTCAAGGAAGAGTGTGCAGTAATTGTGCTTTCATTGAATGTAATGATTAAACTCTTCTTGCTCTTAGAAAGATTAAGCATAAACTGAAACTGAGTGCCTTTGAAAATTCCACGTTTTGTATGGCATTCCTCACACACACACAAATGCTGTATAACAGGCTAATATACTGCTTGCTTTTATGGTCTTTTAAAGTTTACCTTTGCTTCCCACTCCATGCCAGCAACAGAGATGCCAAGAAGACACACAACAGTTATGGTGCCGATGATTCTGATGTCATTGGACTCATCTACCATCAGTGTATCGCTCTCCTGGAAGCAGCAAGAAATGGTATTAGAACCAGTCTTTCTCTGCCCAGCTGATGGGATCAAGTAACAAGGTGAAATAGAGAGCAGTGAGCTGTCAAAGTTTGAGAGTGTTTGTACTTCATGTTCCAGCTGGTCTCTTGCGCTTGGGATTATTTGGCTTTCTAATTAGATGTCTGTTCCTCTTCTGATTTTGAGATTCTTGTTGAGAAATGCATGAAATATATTCATAAGGTAGAAGTAATGGAGAAGCACTCTGTAGCATGTTTAGACAGATCTGCTTCTTCCCTGCTAAAAATGTCCCTCAAGCCTTAGCTAAAAAGTATCACCACTTGATTATAGATATTTTATATTATTATAAACCAACTCAACTATATATATTGACATTTACCTTAAGAAGTTCCACAACTGTCTCAGCAAATCCAACGACATACATAGCAACTGCCACCGCGTTTGCAAAGGCAAAGATAAGTCCTATAGATCCACCAAACTCTGGGCCTAGACTTCTTGAGATAAGATAGTATGCTCCACCTGCAGACAGAAATGATTGTTATTTTGGCACAACTAAATGCTGGTTTTGCTTTTTTCCCCCTACGTAACAATTACTGCAGAATTCTGTGCTTTTAGCCTCACAAATATAATCAAGCTTTGCCCTGTGTTAATAGGGGACACTGATAGAAAAGCAAAGTGCTTTGTACTGGTTCTGCCTTCAGATTTTTCAGTATGCCTTTCTATTGCAGAAATCTTTTTAGTGCATGCTAGCATGCAAAACTGGACCTTGTTATAATTTTTCATTACATAGTAACACAAAGGAGAGAGAACCTCACTTCCAGACACGTTCTAATTTACATGGCACTGTCCCAATTTTGGCATGAAAGATCATATTCTCTGGTACATTGTTTAAGCTCCTGCATAGTGATACAGAGAATCTTTAATCTTTTTTGCATTAAGTTCATATACATTTTAATTTGCTGTTGATCCCCTGCGAGAAATCACTCAAAATATATTTATTTATCATTTCTTTGCTTATAACACAGTTATCTCTATTCCATTTATTTTTCTAATTGAAATCTGCAGATTTTTGTATTTTTCCTGAGATCATATTCACTTACCTCCTCTTACTACTCCATTAGTGCAAATGGCAGACATGGAGATACCTGTCAATGTTGTTACTACTACACTCAGAGCAATAACTATGATTCCAAGACCTGAAAGATCCGAAAAAGAAAGTATATTCAAGTGTATTCCAGTACCTGTTCTTCTCAAATGATGTAGTAAGAACTTGCCATTTTCCACAGAGGTTAGACCAGACCAGACCAGCTATAACTTAAAGGTTCTGAAATGCACTAGAACTTTGTTTAATAAAATACCTGATGTGCACTTTTACAGCGAAATTATTGACTCATCTTCCAAGGAGGGGCTGAAATGTAAGGAGTGTTATAAAGCATTAAACTGAAGGCATCCACTGATCTGCATCAGCCTTTAAAATGAGAGGAAGAGGTGCCTCATGCTCAGTTTGTTGAAGGATGTCCAACCTGGAACGTTCTGAACAGGAAAGACCAGCTGAAAGGTAATGGGATCCATGCAAAGCCAGCAGCCATCCCTCCTTGGCAGGCAGGAACACCTGAAATGTGCTTCTCAGACTGAACTGAAAGTCATGGGTTATTACAAGTGACAACCCAAACACGCCTGAAATTGTGATGAGAGGTGGCCAGAATTGTTACCTTCCAGTTCCTTTAGATGTACCATTTGGTTTATCGTCCCTCTGGTTTGTCTCACACGGAAAAAATACATAAATACCTTTTTGGGTTTGAAAGCATTAGTAACCCTAAGATTTTTACCTCCACGGACAAACCCATTAGTTGCTATTGCAGAAGTTGACAACCCAGTAATTGAGGTTACCATCGTGGCGAGGAGAATTATGATTACTCCAAGACCTGTCAGTAATAAGAAGATAAAATATTTTACTTGTGTTCCATGTTTCCTACAAATCATTCTCTGTTTAAATTGAATTTTCAGGCCAGAATCAGAGCAATAAACTGAAAAGATGGTTTGTTGACCACTTGCAGCTTGCAGAACATTTTCATGGAGTCCATGAGATGGTAGTAAATTATTCCCATCAGTCTTTAAGCAGTGATTCTTTCTGATAGGAGCACCCTAGCCAGAAATTCTCATGATTTTCAAAGGCTGGAGGAAATGAACAAACAAGTGTCCCCTGACATGATTCTTATATCTAACTTTAACAGGCATCCTGGCTGTTTAAATGAAGAGATTGACACATTAACCAGAGCTCTTGTAAGAATGCTCCTGTCTTTCATCAGATAATTAAATATTGAGTCAGAGGAAGATTCATAGTACACCAGGACAAAGAGTCAGTCAGGCAGAGAGACAAGACCTGAGTGATGTTCTCATCTCCCTCTTTCCCTGCAAAAAGTAGTTTTAGTCTAACACAAGGCAAACATTTGAAAATGGAAATACTGCTTTTCAGATGACATTTACTTTAACAGGTGACCTGGAATGTATAATCTTGGCAAATGTAGAATATTTTTCTTTTTTTTTTTTAGTTGATATCACAAAGTTGTGTAATTAAACAGAAATAATCAAACATCTGAAGATAAGCAATAGGCAATTAGTTGCAGGTGAACTGTGTTTTAGTTTGAGTTATACTCTGAAATCTGAGACTGTTTCCAGTCTTGGCTATATGGTCAGGTTTCTGCTAACTTTGTGAAACTGTGCTAGAAGCTGTATGAGTAGGATATGCTTTGTATGATTTAGAATCACAGAAGCATCAGTTTGAAGTGACTTCTGAAGGTCTGTAGCTCAGCCTCCCACTCCTAGCAGAACTGTTGCCAACACAGGGTTAAACCAGTGATGACTTTGGCTAGCTGACTCTTGAAAACCTCCATGGATAAAGATCTCACAGCCATTTTGGATTACATATTCCAGGGCTAGACTACCTGCGCAATAAAAAAGTTTTTCTCTCATGTACAAACTTGACCTCCCAAGCTACAATTGCAGCCATTGCCCTTATGTTTTCTGGCACTATCAGGAGGAGTTTGGCTCTGTAGTTCCAGAACACTTTTTTGTTGCTAGTCAGGTGAAGAAATAATATGACATTTTTTTCTCTCAACTTTATTGCTTCTATTCTCATTTCTATCCATCAGAGGAAAAGAAAAAAACAGAAAAAAAAATTAGTTTGATGCCAAACCTGGAATCAGTTTTTAGTTTTATCTTGCTAACCCTTCTGCAATAACTGTCTTGTCTCCATAAGATACGTTGGTCTTCAGTGTGGAATGGAGAATATACATTGCCTGTAGCAATATTTATTGACCAGGGCTCATCCAAATTGAAACTTGGATCTGAGAACTCACATTGAGCTAGAAGTACTGCAAATTTACTGATTTATCTGCAATATTTCTACCTCCTGCCTTCCAGACCAGATTCCTGACTTCAGTTTGTACTGGATGGTTATAGCCATCCTGTCCCTGAATGAATGTTCATTGCTGCTTAAATTGTAGCCATGTTATCACAATCCTTTAAGACAGAGCAATTGTAATGTGTGAGACATATATGAAATATAGCATAGTGTAGGATATTTAAAGTGATTTCAGCCTCTAAGAAATCATGTTTATCCTGTTGGTTTCTGTATTCCTACTAGTCATACCCCTGTTTTGTATGCAGGTCTGTATGAAAAAAATCCAAATGGTCATTCCTTTTGGTCAGCTACCATTACACAGAAGGTTAAACCATGCAAATTTTGTGTCTGAGAAGTGGCTTAACATGACTGCTAATCAGTTTCTAACGCTTAAATTGAATAAATTAGATATATTATTCTTGAAGTAGTTTTAAAATTATTTGGTAAGTGCGTGTGCATTCTAAGGAGTATTTTTCCGGGATATTTTATTGCATTTCACAATTCATGGTGTTAATATGTATATGATATATAGGGTTGATAATTTGATAGTAATATCTTCATGAGAAGGCTTTAATGTTAATTTTTTTTTTTAATTTAGTAGGATTTCAGAAGAAAAGTGCATAAAATAAAGTGACTCAACCAAAATATCATTGTCATATAATGTAATATAACATAATTAATATTCAGGGTCAAATTTGCAGATAACATAAATTTGGTGTTTTTCCCTTCCTTTGGCTTACCATTCAATGTACATGGAGTCCCTAGATGTTAGGTGAAAACACCAGACTAGTTTTGGATGTGGTATCTTGTCAGATCCATACTGTCCCTTTTTGCCCAGGTGATGATGATAAACAGAGATCTTTGTTGAATGTTATTTTTTTTTCCCCTGTAAGAGCTTTTGCCCAAGACAGCTTACTGGGACATGGAAATAATTGGGTTTTCTTTCTTTGGCCCTCTAATGATGGGGATATAAATGGTGCCCAGATGGTGGTTTAACTGACTCATTTAATTTCCATGTTAGTAGCAGTACCCAGTGAAATCCCTGAGCCTTGGTGATGATGAGCTTCCATCACTGTTCTCCTTAAGCAGCTTGGCTGGGGACTTAAAGCTCATTGCTAATAAGACATTCAGAAAATGCAATGAGAAATTATTCAAATGGAATTTGATGTCTCGTTTTCAGAAATAAAACTAACCTCCTTGCATAACACATGCAATTTTAAAAAGCAACAGCGGAGCAATAAACTATAAGGAAGGAGAGTCTGCTTATCAATGAGTTAAAATGGCAAAATTAAAAGTGAAAGCAGGAAGGTTGTTGGTGCAAATTAATGTTAAAATCTGATTAAAGTATAGATTGGAAACCAGGCATATGGCTCCTAAGTAAGTTGTTCTAAAATGAATTACTCTTGCCTATGGCTATTCTCACACCTCAAAACAAAGTAATACTTCTTGATGATCTCAATAAGTTACTAAACTGCCCTTAAAAACTAATTTTGCATGAAACCCCAGAGCAAAGTCTTGGCAATATTAAGATGCAGAATTTTCATGGCAAGGCATATAGTTATGAGTGCCCTGGGCTGTATGTGCTCATTTGCTATGCATCATAAAATCAGCAAGCACCCTTTTGTCAGGCACAGGGCTGGAGCCACGCATGGGGCTCTGTGGCACTGCTAAAGTTCTTCCGCTTCCTTCTGGATCTTTTCTTCTTGGGGTTTTGTTTCTATTTGTGCCTCTGTAAGTCTGTGGATGGATTTTTTTGGTTTTTTCTTAATAAACATTTCCTTTGTTACTCTTTTTTTAAAAGCTCACTCTTTCTCAAGTGAAACTTCTATGAAGTTACTGTATTTTACTGGAAATGAGACTTCAACCATGCAAAATTTTGGAGATGTTTTGATTCAGTGTTTCATTTCACTTCCATTAACAAGGAAGTGAATTATATTTATATTGATCTCATTTTGAGCACTGAGTTTTATCCAAGCCCAGCAGAGTCGACGCCCCTTAATTTACTTAATGTTTCCATTCTGGGAGCATCCAAACGGCAATACTTGCCATCATGCCTTTGGATTGCTGGTTTTTGTAACATCTGGGTGCCAGTCAAAGATTAGGGCCCCAACACTCCGGACTGCAGGGTCATGGATCACAGAGTGACAGTGCCACCGCAGGTCACATTTCTGTGCTTCCCCAGTGCAGCAGCTCTAAAAAGAAGTTGTACCACACAACTGCTGATAAATTGCACCTCACTGAGCTGCTCTGGTAATGCTGGAGGTTCTTGCAGTGTTGCGAGCGCTTTCCTCTCTCACTGGTTTCACTGAACACTCAGCAACATACTGGATGGAGGCCTCGGGGCCCAGTCCCCCAGGGATTGGCATGTGGAATTTAGCTTAATTAAATTGCAAAGATACAGCACATAATGAAGTACTTAGTTAATTTATATGAAAGCTGCAGCAGAGTTTTTAAAACTTAGTTTTTCATAGTACACTAGTATCTAGTACTGTTCTGCAGTTAAAAATAAAATCCTGATGAGATAAGACCTCCTTCCAGTTCTGTGTTCATCCTTGCAGAAGTGTGAAGAAGTGTTGTTTTTAATATGTAGATGACAAGGTTTGGGTTTCACAGATAAGCAAAGTGTGAACTCTTAAAGGTTAACTGTACTCACATATTAGAAATTGGCCCAAGTCATAAAGTTTACATCTGTTACAGGATCTAAATACAAATTTCACTAAAGCTTAGAAATATTCAAATGTGATGATCATATGCATAGTTAACAGATCTGTGCCTCTAAGCAGTAATTTGGCTGGGAGACTGGAAAATTCCAATAGTTTGGAGGATTAATGTCTTTTACCCTGGCAAGCATTTGAAAACATTATTTAGTTCAACATGCAAATGCACATCTCAGATTATATATTAATCATGATCATGTATAGTTTATCCTCTTTATCCCTTTCACTGTTGAAAATGATATTAAATAAGATACATACCAATGCCTGCTTGACCTACAATCCAGGAAAGTCGAATAAAGAGCATCACACCCCAAATATTAAGCATGCATCTTACCTAGGTTTTAAAGAAAAAATGCTGCATTAGTGCAGTGTTGCAAGTAGCATTAACAACCAGAAGCGTGATAGAGTACATTTCAGGCTTTTAAAAAGCACCCCAAACATCTCTGAAGTCCACCTCCCTCTCCTCTTAAAAGACCTTAGTGTAACAAAACTGATTTTATTTTCTTTTAATTTTTTTCTTTAGAAGTGCAGGTAGAGTTCTCACCAGCACACCCTTCACCCATCCGAACTTGACAAATCCTGATTTGCTTTCCTCTTCCTTGCTGGCTGCTGTGTCGTCCCCAGCGGTGCTCTCTCCATTAGCCACTCTCTCCACTGAGCCGGTGCTCACAGCTATGTTCTGGAGGATCACACAGAAAACAAACACCGTTTTATGCCAAGCAGAGGACACCTGGCTGCATAAGAGAGACATAGGAGAAAGAAATTCCAAAGATGATCTCCCTCTGGAGTAGAGAGCAATATTCTCCTTACACCAGGCATCAGCAGGTGGGCTTTCTAGCAGGGAGAAAAGGTGAAAAAATTGCTTAAGCACATTATTATCTTGTACTAAGGTGTTTTTATTGTAAACTATTCCACATATGTGTTGTGTTCATATGTTAGGGTGCATTTAAGATGATGAGGGAGCTTGTGGTTGGCCTCTGCATGCTGTTGCAACAACTTTAGGACTAAGTGTGTAGAAGGGGATTGCTCACTAGTGACAAGAGACTGAGCTGAGTACTGTTTGGTAAAGCTATGTGAGGAACTCTAGTGTTTTCTGTTGGATAAAGTACAAATAGAACTGCAGCAGCAGATGGGTAACATATTCTTGAAAACTGTTAGAGAAATGCCAGTGAAATGTAGTAAATGAATAATCCTTTCTGTGGTTTTGCCACCTCTAGTGTAACCATAGTAGATAGGATTAGGAATCGCCGTATTTGTGGTGTAACCAGAACAATAGCCCAGAATTTTAGATTGTTCACATCCACTTACAGACATAGGAAATTTTTCATCTGGCTTGACTTTAAGACTGTTTCTGTATTTTGTCCATGAACTTAAAAATCCCCACCGCACAAACCCAAAACAGACAGAAAGACCAACTGAATATGCCTTCTGCACTAATGTCTGGACTTGCCCCTCATGGAGGGGGCTCTAGTCACGATGATGCAAGGCTGTAGGGTGCCTTTGACACTGTAAATCCAGGATTGTGCTCACGAATGAGAAAGAAGTGACTGGAGAATACATTTTGTCATGGACTAAACTTGGTGCCTGTAGCCCTGTTGGCCTTAAGTGAAACGGGAATACAAGATCTATTGAAAGCCTGTGAGTTTGAGCTCCTTAGTTAGATACTTTTAACAAATCTTACCCTGAAATAGTAATGGCTGTGTTTGCTCAAAAAACAGTAAAATATTAAAGTGAGTTAAGGAAGATCAGCAGAATAATGTGAGGATTTTTTGCTACAGTGGTTAGAATTTCAAAGACAAAAAAATTAAAAGGGTTTGGGTTTTGTACTTGAAACAAGTTGTTTCCTCTGTACTTTGAATTAATTTGTGCTCTCTATGCCATTATCATAAATTATGGCCTTAAACCTTCCATAAATGCATTTTAAATTGGTGTGCTTTAGTGAATGATTGGTTATTTACCAAGCAGCTGTACCTGTGCTACTCATGCATTAAGGATGTGGAATAAAAGTGACAGAACATTTTGAAAAGCTACTAAAATAAAAAGTTAACTGCTTAAAAAAAAAAAAGAATTTAACTAACCCAAACATTTTTCTTTCCTTGTTTCAAATGGTTTAGTCTTCATCTCTCCTGGGGCTAAAGATGATGAGCTCATCAAGTCTCCATAACAAGTGTGGAGAATAGCCAAGAGGAAGAAAGGTTAGATTATTTCTTATGTAGGGTAAATATTAAGCCCAAGTAATTATCACCAGCCATCAGCTGTGAAGTAGCACTTAGATTATTTTTTAGGGATTTAATTGGCGATTTGTGGCTTAATGTGTGCAAAAAACTGACACATCTTGCTAAAAGATGCCACGCATTTGACTCCAACAGTGTGTCAACTAGATATTTGAAGTTCCTTTCAGCCTGTTTTACATTCTGGCATTTGAAAAATTGCATATTAAAAAAATGTATTAAATATTAATATTTATCTTCTGATGTTAAGCCCAGCATCAAAGCAAAATGGGTATGCTTATGTGATGTTTAGCAATCTGAAGTCAAACATGCCACTTCTTATCAGAATCTGGCAATGGGCTTTGACAGAATAGTTGTCTTCCACAATTTGAGTTTCAAATTGAGGGTGAAGGGGGCAGGATTGTCTTGGGGTGTGGTGAGGTAAGCCCAGATTTTAGTGTTAAAGTAAAATAAAGCATCTTCTTCAGAACTGCACCTCACGCTATTGTGTAACCCTTGTACATGCTCAGTGGGGCATTTCATCCCCTCCGGACTGGTGGCCAGAGCTCCTGCTGCAGGCTGGGGCTGCTGCACAGGGACCCCACCCAGCTGCTCGTACAGCCTTTGCCTCCTGATAGCTCTGCCTTTCCAACCCAACCTAATTCCCTTCCCTATTAATCTACTATTTGGTGACCTCGTGTTTGTTTATTCTTCAGAATAAGCTCTGCAGACCAAAGTGATTTGTCCAAGGTCACCAAGGGAGACCATGGGACGGCCAGGAGTAGATCCAGCACTGCTAATGGCGCGTCGTTTGTTCCAGGGCCGTGGTTAGTGGCTCCCACACCGGGGCCACAACTCACATAAGGGCACAGCAGGTTGCCAGTGTAACAAAAATCCCATTACCTCTGACATTCACCTTCCTATTTTGAAAGGCATAAGATTATCCTTCTGTAAGCTGCATGCTGGAAAAAGTCTCGAAACAACCAAGCTAGATGATGCTTCCCTAACAGCTCCAACCTGTGAAACAATTCTCCATTTTATTCTGTGATGTAATCTCCTTTTTGACTTCATCTAAGTGAAAGCCTTAAAAAAAACCCTAAACAAAGTTATTGAATTTTGTTTCAAATATACAAACCATTGAGAGATGCAACAGTAAAAACCATAGAATTTTCTTGTAATGATCAAAACTGAAAATCCCTTAATATGCTGCTAATATGTTCAGTACATGTTTGTTTAGCATTACATTCAAAGCCTACTTACTATTTTCAAAACTACATTACTACTCTCTGGCCACTACTGAAGTAAATTATTTCTATAAGATGTTTCTTCTGGTCATGAAAATCTGTTTAGTCTCTTGGGTAGCAATTTGTACATCTGCAAATGAATAGGGATACCAAATTTGTATTTTCCCCTTTTTATATCCACTTTGCATTCATCTTTGGAAATGCTTCTCCTTTCCATGTAAGCCATTTTACACAGGTCTGTGGAGACCTTAATTTAAGTAAGTCAGGCCAAGACTAGAAAAAATGCCCTAATAAGATCGTGAAGAATCAGGTCCTAATCTGCTAATGGCTCTTTTTTTTTTTTTCTTGATTTCATTACTTTATATTAACCCTCCTTAGGACCCGCGAATCTCCAGAGAATGGAAGTCTGAACAAGATCTGGACCAGCATCCAAATATCAGATGCTTGTCCAAATTATTCAGACCTCAGAAATAAGTAAAACTGAGCGGAACAGGGGTCAGAGCATGTTTCTCTCAAGATTTCTCATTTCACAGTTGCCCAACACAGCAAAAAGAACGGGTATTTTTGCTGCATATTGACACTTTTAGTCTCAGTTTGACTATAGCAGTGACCTCTGTCTTTCCAGCCCTGCCCTGATAAGTGTACAATTAAGAACCTCAAAAAGGTTTCTGATTCTGAAAGTAGCTGTATCCTGTGTCTCTGCTTTTTACAGAGCACTTGGTATTGTGGCTTAAGAGGGAAGAGTCTAATTTTACCAAAGTCAGTATAGTAACATATTATTCCACTGTCCTGCAGTAGGTTTTTCAATAGTTTAACCATTTCACAGTGCTTAATCTCTTTGTTTTTGCCACAGAAGTTCTTATTACAGCTTTCCATGCTATTTGGGGTTTTTCTCCACAGAGCAAAATCAAGCTTTAAAGTATCTAGATAGGTAAATGGACAGCAAAATTCACCTGAGACAATAACACAGAAATTAGGGAGAATCTGGTATTTGAGACTTAATATTACCAACTTCTCAAATTCTTTCCAGTGAACGTTTTCAATGTGCAAACCCCAGAGGATTATACCTGACAAATGTATGTTCTTCTGGCACTTAGCCATAGCAGTGTGACAAAAGTGAGGATTATCATGATAAAGGACATGTTGTGGTATTTCATTGTTCACTTACTGTAGTGCATTCATGGGGAAAAAATGGAGCAAAAAGGAAGAGTCTGCTAGGGGAAGTGGGTTTTTTTCCACAAAATCTATTGGTAATATTTATCAATAGTAAACTCCTACACTGGGTTAAACAAAAGTAGGTCTACTCTACAGGAGAGAGGAGAAGCAGCTCTACAAAATCTGCTACGTGATCAAAGTCTAAACAGCTCTTCTATTGATAGATTAGGAGGAACTTAGCCAAATCATTCCTCCATAAATGCTTTCTGTGTAGTCATTCAAGAGGCTCTTCAGATTCATTCCAAATTCATCGGTATAATGAGCATGAAGGCCTAAATTCATTCACTAAATCAGCACCTGAAAACTCTTGTGTGCTATCCCTCTTCTGAGCAAACACTCTCAGCCTCAACACCCTTGCTCTGAATTCTTTCTTGCAGTTTGAATGGTTTGTTACAGCAATAAACAGGGAGTGCTTTGTGTTTCTGATTAATTGAGATGGCATTTGTTGCACATAATCTTTTTTATAACACTTATATTTGGTAATGAGAACAAGGGAGGAATCTGTCAAAATTAGTTAGGCATTGATGTTAAATTGAAGTTTAGAATAAGTGTGAATTGTGTAGCCTGGTTAAATTATGAATTGACATTTATCATCTGCTATCCTAACTCTTACATGAAACAGAAGAGATTCAGTAGATCCATACTTTTAGGCAAGGTTAAGCAATGTTTTTCTGTTAATCAAGTACATTACGATCACCTTTTAATAAAATCTTTGCTTTGAGCAGGGTACAGAGGAGAAAACAGACTGCAGCTACCAAAGGAAATATGGTAATTACTTGTACTTTTTCTCTTGGGCAAGGTCCATGAATCTAAGGACTTTCTCATATTAATAAACAGAATTAACAGTCTGGAAATAGAATACAGAAAAATTATATCTTTCCTTTTCACTTACCTTTGCCAGTTGTTCATGAATTTCTAATAAGCTTGGTCTGTTGAGCTTATTCCCACTGACACTTCCAGTGTTTCTATAATAATCAATTTTGGGAACTGGGTCCATTGTGTTATGGCCAAAAGTTTGTAGATAATACATTTTAGTGTGAGTATCATAGGGATGTAAACTAGCTTCTGTTTTCTCTGCATTTTGAAGGAAATTGTCATATAATTCTCTTTTTCCTGGTCTGTAACTGATTCTCAGTCTGTTCTGTGTTTCATCAGTAAATGATGTTTCTTCATAATGTGGTGGGTCAGAGCCCACATCCTCTTGGGTTGCTTCATTGTTGTCATGGCCTTCATTAATTATGTTAACTTGAAACCGATTTGCATTTGGATCCGAGAATACGTTTGGTGCATTGTTCATTGACATCTTCGGGGATGCTGTAGGCTTGGGCCACTGATCCAGCTACTCTTCTGTGGCTGCAGCCAGTTGGTTGCAGCTACAGCAAAGGGTTTAGTGCTGTTGCATCTGAATTCTTTGCTCCTCAAGGAATTAAGTTCTGAGAATTTTCTCTTGAATCTCTAAGCAGTCTTCCTAACGTTGTCTGCTGGTTTTCTGCTATAAAAGGTATAAGTAAAACATTTCTATTATTTTGCATGGTTAGATACATTTTCCACTGTAAGGCCCCCCTGGCCTCACCAAGTATCCATGAGACTGTCAACCTATGACTTGTCAAGTAAAAAAATAATTGAGTCAAATACTAAGTTTGTGGAGGTGTTTCCATCTGTGATGAACGCACTTGACCCCTTAACCAAGGCAGCAGTAGTTTGGTACAGGCCTAAGCCCTAAATGGGCCAAAAGGTCCTCTAGTTTCAATCTATTTCATGAAAACCCACAAAGGAGCAGAGTGGCACTGTAGGCATCCATGTACACGAGCTTGGAACACAGTCATGCCATTCACACATGGAGAGCACGGGGCTGACTCCTGTGTAGCTGCTGCTCACCCTGTCCCTGCCAGGAGAGCTGCTCCCTGTGTGGGGCAGGCATTAAGTCTGGCCAAGGTACAGGATTTGCAGTTGTCCTTGTTGAATGTCATGAGGTTCCTGCTGGCCCGTTCCCCTGTCCTGTCTGGGTCCCTCCGAGTGGCAGCCCATAGAGAGGTGAACGTAGAGCTGTATAATCTTCTTCCCACACACACTTTCCCCTCCAAGAAAATGAACAAGCAAACAAAAACACCAAGAGAAGAAGGGGTGTGTATATTTAAAGCCTTTAGTGGGCTGAGTACCTTTTCAGCAATTTACAGTGTAGTCTGGATGGCTCTTAAAAGAGCTGCTGAAATGATGGCAATCCATGTCTTGAAACATATTTCTGAGATTAGGGAGTGTGGTTGTAAAACCTGTATAATTCAGCAGGAGTCTGGATCTGTTCAAAGGGACTAAACCAGAGCACGCTTAGACATTGAAACTCTGCAAGCAACTGTAAATGCAAAAAGTTTTAGAAATAAAAGAATATATGAACTGAAAATCTGGGTAAATAACCACAATACAAGCATTTTTTGAAAGTTTCATGCTTTCACAAGAGGTTCAACTAGATGACCTCCCTGAGCTTTTTTTTTCAATTTAAATTTCTCCATGATTCTGTGAAATGTATTTGACCCCTTGGCACAGAAAGATAAAATACTTCATCAATATTTATAGCTCAGCAATGTAAATTTTATCTAAAATCACATATCAAAATTATAATTTGAAGAACTGATAATCAGAAGTCCTCCATCATCAGTATGAGATACACCTAAAGCATATTTTCTCACTTCTTCCATCAGCTATAGATAATATTCTGCTGTCACCTCTCTGCCATGATACCACTTTGTAACCCCTTCATATTTATGTTGGTCTTCCTGCTTATTGTTTTGTAAGCCTCACAGCAATGTTACATTTATTTAGTTTATTTTACTTCTACTGGCTCTGGATTATCAATATTGTTGATATTATTACACATTTCTGATCACAGATACTTTTCTGCTTCCTTCAGCCTTTTAAAGTTGCAAGGAAGTGTTTCATCTTCAGGCATGAAGGAGCAAAAACAAATCTTCTGTCATTAAGGTCAGTGAAACAAGGTTTATTTCCATCTCCATGACTGAATGAAATCCTGATTCTTTGATGACAATTTGCTTTGATGACTTTTGCTACCAAGTAAAATGATTCTGTCATTTCAATGTCTTATTTCCATAATATTACTGTTTTGCTAGGAAAAGTACAGTTTCTTACCTTTCTGTTGTTCTTGAAAATAATACTTTGGTTTTCACAATGTATTTCCAGAAGTCTCTCAACTGTTATTTGCCATTAATTTTGTGTTTAGTATTCTAGCATTACGCATAATCAATTTTACCTTATTCAGAGTAATTTAACTTACCATTCAATCCTGTGTTTTTAGGGAAGGACAGTCTGCCTCTTTTATTCATGCATATAGTGCGTCCCTCTCTTTGAGGCATTACAGACTCTGCCTTATTGGCCAAATTTTTCTCCTGCTTAATATACTGGGTAGACCATCCAATCCCTCTCTTTCAAAACATTTCTAGATGGTGATTCAGAGAAGCATTCTAGCTTGTTAACTATTAACCAGCAAATGTACCTATCCATTACAATTACTGAGTGCATGGCATTGCAAAATTTCTAAGGGGGCCTGAAAATACTTTTGTTATCTCCCTTTCCCTCCCAGCTATGCCAGATTCTGTGCACAGATCATGTTCTTTCTGGTTTTCAGTTCTGCATATATAGTCATGCAGATAACAAGAGTTCAGGACAGGATCTGCTCAGTGCATTTTATGCAGAAGACATTCAGTGAAGTCAGTGGGATCAGTCATTGGGAGTCCCCTTGTACTACATGCAGTTTTGAACCATTTACTCCTGACCCCTTTTAAAGTTTTACTCTGTACATTTAAGGAAAATTATGTTTTCTGTATTCTTTCTGGGAAGGCTGACTTCCTTGTCTTTTTCAGATGCAGAGGAGGGCAGGCAGGAAATTATGAAGTTTATAATCATAAGGGAATTTGATAATTGCTTCCAGCAATAGATTGGGTCAAAACCAAAAGTAGTAAAACAATATTTGGGTTCTTTGGGTATGTTTGCTGTGTAGTTTAGAGATAACTGAACTATATTTAACCCAGATAACTTAAGTACCTTCAGCACTCTAACCTGACAGCACAAAGCTCAGCTGTGCTGATTAGATGTACATAAAAAGAATGGCACTGTCAGGTCTCTGCAGTGGATGATCCTATCCAGCAATAACAGATCACATGAATCATTGTACTGATACCTATCCTGGATTTTATGGTTAAATTAACTAGGATAAATGCAATGTACTGAATCTCTGAGGGTCTGGCATTTTTTCTTATGTACAATCTGGAGCAGTTGAAAAGCCCTTATATTCACAAAATTGTTTATGTTTTATAATTCAAATGGACCGGTGCAGATTGATGTTGGCTGTTCCTCTCATATTCTTCAGACAGGAGATTCATGTCCTTTCTTGTACAATCAAGTATTTCATGTTCCAAATGACATCTGAGGTCTGCTGTTCCACTGTCTGCCTCTGCCTAGTATATAGGGCAAAAGGAATAACATGTATTTTTCAGAATACATGAAAAAGAAAACAGCTGCTGTAACTGATCTCCTTGTCTTAGCTCCTTGTTGCAAACAGAGCTGTTTAGCAGAAGTGACACTGCTAAAATTCTAATGCCAGCCTTCTTAAAAACTAAATTGAATTTCTGTCAAGTACTGTCACACTTGCTAAACAGCTGTGTATATGAGGGTGACCTTGAATATCCAGATTTGAGTCTCTGCCTTCAGTATTTCACTTGCTTTGATAGGACCTTCCATGATCAGTTCTTTAGTGACAGTGCAGATCATACCCTGTTCACAGCTGCAGGAGCAGAAGAACCAGCTGTGGAGGGGGGATGGAGAGTCAGTGCTGGACCCCTGTCCCTCTTGGGGGCTGGAACAAATGGGTAAGCAGCATCATTGCCTCTGCTTTGGTCTGGCCAAGCTGGTGTAATTATTGCTGGGAGCTGTTAACCAGACAGTGTAAGTTCCAGTTTAAACTGAATCATCTTCTTTAACCAAATAATAAAAGATTGGCATGCCCTGACCAATTCAGCTGGAGTTCGATTGGTTACTTAACGCTCACTTTTTCTCTCTCACTTAAAATTTGTAGCAATGTGGGAGATGCTGGTGGACTGGGACTGTGATGATGTTGATTTGGATTGAAGTTCTGAGCAGGTAATATATTTTGTATTGCTGAATGTATGTAGTATCAAAAACTTCCTTCATGGTATTTGTTTCCCTTCCACTAGTTCTGTTTGAGTTTCTGTTGCTGTAGAGTTGGAGACCTATCAGAAAAATACTCATGTGAGTTATACACTGTATACAAAGGACCACATCAAGTTTTCATACAGAAGCAATGTACTTTCCTCATAAACAGTAGTACAGCACCTGCTCTTCTTGGAAGGTGAGAGAGAAGTTGGCAACTGATGGGATCTTTGGCTTTCCTGTTAGTTTCTTAATACTGGTAGTATGTGGACTAGTCCTTGTTCCTCTCATCTCAGCAACACAGGCATACACCTCTTGCAGGCACCTCCTCTGAGCCACAACCATTTGGTGTCCTCCACTTTTGTTATTCTCAGTGTACAAGCACAGACTGTGAATTTCAGAAAATTGTGTCAGATGAGGAGGGGAGGGTGTTACTTAAACATTCACTGTTCATGAGCCTGTCTTTTGTGTTAATTTTTTTCTCCAGCCTATCATGAGACAGAGTAGACATGAGATCCTTCTCTGAAGCAGATATCATCTGACTCTTAAAACACTGGGCATGATCCCTTTCTATTGAATTATTGCAGCATTTGTTTTCTGTTAACCATTTCTTACCTACCTTTCCACTGTTCATCAAATAAAAGCAACATGAAGTGCCTTTTGAGTTTGCAACAAATATTTATTTAACAAAATGAATGCCACCAACTTATCTCCAAAATGTAGGTATGTATAACAAATGTAACAACAGTTGGTTTCCAAAATGAAATCAACATCAAATTTAAGGCAGGATATTCTGTGAGTTTTCATGCAAGAGCATATTCAAATGTTCCTTTATCCAACCCCTCAACTTCATCTTCCCATGTAGAAGAAGGCATACTGCTGTAGGGGTCTAGCAAGATTTTGAAGCATCTGATAATCAGAAGTCCCAAGAAAACACACAAAATCCCCACAAAGGCAAAACCAGTTTTTTGCTCTAAAGTCAGAGGGAAGGCAGACATTTCGTTGACACTCATGCTGGCTGAAGTGTTGCTGCAGTAATTACTGCTCATCATTGGGCATCACATCCTGGTGACTCTGGGGGCTTTTCACCTCTATTGCTTCTTTGCCTGCATAGAAAAGTCCAGTCAGTGTGGTCAGGTCTAAATGGGTGATATATCTGAGCTGTAGCACATGAACATTTGGAACTGAAAACCAACCTGGATTTTAGAAGGGTCCTGTTGTTTTTTTCACATTGAAATTATTGTGAGAAAATTGCGACTTTTAGCCTCTACAGCCCATCCACTTCCTGGCCTCTGTTATGAAACAGCAAACTCACAATTTTCTGCCTTTCTGTCTCCTCAAAACAGAAATTTCAGCACATGGCTGTTGCAAATAGCAGTTTGTCAGACTGGGCACAACTCTACAGATTCTGATTTGGAAATACTCACCAAGGTCTCCACCTGGAGAAACCAGGTATGTTTTCTGAAATGGCTTTACATCTCTGTCCTTAAACTAGTTAAACTTGCATTGACCTCAAAGGCAATTTCAGCCAAGTAATGTGGATTTTGCTCATTTGATTTAGCTCATGAATCTAAATAAATAGATCCAACTTGTAAAATAAACCACTGTGTGTGCAATTCTAGTGAGGTCTTGGGCTCCAGTTTCAGAAAAAAAAGCTATGTGTGTTTTGAGCTTGTAAGAAAGTGAGTATATTGGTAAAATTACCCTTTCGTGTTTCTCTATACATATCCACTCTTGTGTCTGAGGAAGGATTGGTGGGAGAAGAGATAACACAATTAAATTCCCTTCCCCATAATCTTGCTCTTAAATTTGTTTCTGCTTGGTCTTCTCCTTAAATACAAACATACCCTGCTGTTTTTACAGGCATAGTAAACAGCAGGTCTGAACTTGCTGCTGCTGTTGCTCGGGGAGCTGACCCTGATGTGTGTCCTATGGAGGCAGGAGGCTCACACAACTCCACCCTGCCACTGCCACCAGGAGAGCTCTGCGTGCTTCCAGTCAGGTGAAACTTTTTTTGTCTGTTTAGGGGGACCTTATGTATAGATTCTAATTGGGAGTGGGGATCATTTTCCTTTATTTTAGGTTTGCCATCAGATATTAGAATCACATCTTTCTTTTGTACATATAGACAGCGGGAAATTGGAAGGACTGGGACATCAAAAGTGCCAAAGGACAAAGGCAATTTTATTCTGAGGTTAGAGCTTGAGGTTTTCTGGCTCTTGCTAACACCTATTTAACGAACATGCCTCAGGGGAAAACTCTTCTGTTAACGATTCAACCGTCTTTTTCCCCAGGGAATTACCAGTATCCATTATTTCTTGGCAGAGTAATTAGGCCACTCAGAGCTCTGTGCTGCCATGGCTTTACTGCTTCAGGTACCTGCACTGCTAGGCCAGGTTAAAGGGAGCTCCAGTGTCTCTGTACTGCAGTATTCTGTTTGTTCTGTAGAGCTGTGTATGAGATCCTGGCTTGTTTTGAATTATATTCTGCTCTTTGGGTCATGATGTTTTAATTTCTGTTAAGCTGGAGAAAAGATCCATATATAACCTATGGGAATTAGAAATAATGTCAACAACAAGCAATATTTATTTTCTGAAAATGTATCATAGGTAAAGCCCACCTGCTGTATGGATTTTCATTGGGCACACTTCCAATTTTTCTATTAAGTTTGACCTTCTGCAGGAAAAAGAAATTATAGAAAGTTCACTATCACAAATTTATGTCACAAATCAGTTGATTTGAACAAGAGCCAGTCAAGGAAAGAAATTACTTTCCAGAAGTCATAGAACACAGGGTTATAAAAATTAAATTCAAGGCTTATACAGGAAAATTATATGTAGTCACTATGTGGAAAAGCCAGACCCAAAAATCCCAGCTGTTTCTTTTGAAAGACATAGAGAAAAATCTTAGGGATAGGCTGGCCATGGAGACCCTGCTTTTGAGCTGCATCCAGACAAATATGTTTATGCTTGACATGACATTTCACCACAGAGAGGCACTTTCCAAGAATATGATGTCTGGTCTTACTAATTTTGCAGGTTATACACTGGAATTAATGGGATTTGTTTGTACATTATGTGCTTGTCAGGAGACACTATGGGACACATCTCTGTGCAAAGCTGGACTGATGCTGAAGCACAGAGAAATGGATATCTTAGTCAATAAAAGTGGCTGAAACAGCTGCATGAGAGAACACTGGGCAGTTTGCTTGGGGGGGATTGGTTCTGGGAATCTCGTGCAGCTTTGTCTTCTTCTCTTCCTTGTCCTGAATTTCAGAAATTGTAATTGAACCTTCATATTCACAAGAAATTTTGCTCTAATTATGTATCCCCAAAATTGTGGTGCCAAGACTGACCTTGAGTGCCTTTTTATTGTTTTCACATTGTAGTGCTGCACACAGGTTAGATGTCTCTCCCAGTTAGTCAGATACCCTGTCATTTGCTGCAGTGTTTGTGTCAAATCCTGAGTCAGAAGACTGTGAATGCTAACTAACATGGCCTAGATCCAAAAATCCTGAAAGATAACCTTTAGGAAAGCATGATTCGGACAGGCATTTTATCAGTTATAATCTGCAGAGCCATTTTGTGGGGGCTGGCCCCGGACTGAGCTCGACTTTTTTTTTACAGGTCAGGACTCTACCCCTCCTTTGATTTGTTGCCTGTATAAAAACACTGGAAAAAAGAAAGGTCCCTTAATATCCTGCTGTGAAATAGAAGACCCTTGGAAGCCCTTCTGAGGCCAGAACAAACAATCCGAGTCCTAAAGAAAAGAGGAATGAGGAAAACAGTGTAGACCACTGAGCTAAGAACAGAGGTATGAGCTGAGGCTGCTGGGGGGATGTGAAGGGGAACACCATGGGTACTAAGTATTGTGAGGCAGCTGGAAGAAATATGTTGAAATTCTTATTCTGGGAGCATCACCACCCCGACTCTGCCAATGTTCGGTGTCCACTGAAGAGCCCAGCTCCAGCATTTTGGTGGTTTGGGGTGATAGGGTGCCACTTTTTTCAGACCTAGCCTTTACTCTTACATTTACAGAGAGTTTGAGATTAAGAAAACAGCCAGAATAATCTTCCTTGTATTTGGGGTTCAGTCCTTCTCTCACAGAACCCCCACAGGATTTGCTTTCTAATGGCTCAGCATTGGAAATTAGTATCTTTACACGGTCTTAGGCTGGCAGCATTCATCCTCTTGGCGCAATTAAGCCTCAGGTACCTGAAAACACACCTCATAAAAGATAGTGTGTAGCAAAATGGACCAAATCAGTGGCCATCTGTTTGCCTCTTGGATGTCTGCAGCCCAGCTGCTGGTTCATGGTTGTGGTCATTCTGAAAGTACTTCTTTCTAATAGCTTCAGTCCCGAGTTTGTGTTTGAATAAGAACAAATCTAACTTGAAAAGGTGTTGGTGTGGCTAGGGACATATAAAACAGCATTCTCTGGGAGTTTTGGAAGCACCTCATTTGCACTTAACTACCTCTTCAGGGAAACTGAACTGTAGTCCAGAAATGCTGCTAGAGAAACTGGGTAGGATGAAAAGATTAATAATGGGGAAGTCCTAATGAAATAGAAATGTGCATGAATATGGAATTCTCCAATGGGTCTGAGCTACCTGAGTTAACATCACATGGCCAGAAATGCTGCAAAAGCAGTGCTGTGACCACACAGCCAACCTGTCATGCTCACGTGTATGCTGCATGCCTGTACTCTCTAAATTGCAGGGCAGAAGACTGTCACTTCAGAGTTCTAAGACAACATACAGGGATGGGAAGGTAGGGAGAGCAGAGCATGGATGCCCAGCAAATGAAGGCACAGCTCACTGTTCTACAAGGAGAGCCAAGCCCCACACAAGCAGGCAGTGTTTTTGCAGCATGGTAATTCAGGGTGCAAGCAACTCTTTTCCACGTAAACAGCACTCCCCTGCAAAGAAGCAGCAGCCGGGCAGTGACACTTTCATCCTTCCAACTAGCAATGAATTGCAGAAATGAGATTTTATCCTTAGCAAATACACGAGTCGGGAGTTTCCACTGGACAAGAGCTCCTGTGTTGTGAATCCACATATGTGGTCTAGATTTGGATAATACAGTGATGCAGGAAAATAAAACGTTCATTAGCATCATCCTTAACTTGTGAACGTGCAAAAGTGTTGCATGCTTCCCTGGGGACGGGAGCTGCGAGAGACCGAGCACCTGCAAAGCAATTGTTGCTGTAGGATTGCGCGCACCTCCTTCCTTCTCTTTCCCGGGCCCCACTACCCCCGATTCAGGCACTTCCCCTGCCCCTGCTCCCCCCGCCTGTCTCGGTCCCCCCGCCGTGCCGGGCGGCGCCGCAAGGTCAGAGCCCGGCTCCGCCGCCCACCCCTGGTGCGCATCCCCGGTACCCACCCTTGGTACCCACCCCCGGTACCCACCCCCGGTACCCATCGCCTGTACCCATCCCCGGTACCCACCCCTGGTACCCATCGCCTGTACCCACCCCCGGTACCCACCCGTGTCCTCCGCGCCCGCGCTGCCCATGGTGGCGGAGCTCCGGCGGCTCCGGGCTCGCCTCGCCGGCTGTCGGAAGCCCAGGTTGGAGTCCCGACGGCTCCGGGCACGGGGTGGTCCCGGGCGGCGGGGGCAGCTCTCCTGGGCTCCCCTCGCCGCCCGGCGATGCGACCCCGCCGGGAGATGCTCAAACCGCCCTAATTAAAAAATTAAACACGGCCGCTGCTGCTACCGCCTCCTCCTCCACCTCCCCGCCCGCCCCCTTCCATCGCATTCAGCCGCGCTCCGCTCCGGCCCCCCTTTGCACGGATTAGACCGAGGAGCGTGGAAACTTCCTGCAAAACACTACGTGCGGTGCATCGGTAAGGGCCGGGCCGGGCCCGCTGCGGAGCGGGGCGGGAGCGGCGCTCCATCCTCCGCTCCATCCTCCGCTCCATCCTCCGCTCCCGCCGCCCAGGCCGGGGCCTCGAGGGCCAGGTGGTCCCTGCAGCGATGGGGGCCGGGCTGCGGTACCTCCGCACCGGCAGCCCCGCACCGGGAGCCCCGCAGCGGGCGGGCAGCGCAGCCCCGCCGCCGGCACCGAGCGCGACCTGTAGAGCCGCGCTGGTTCGGCTGCCCTGGAACTGCGGGCAGCGCTTGACACAGCGATCTGAGCCGGGCGTGGGGAGCTGGAAGCCTCTGGGACTGCACCCGCAGTGTGGCCTCGCGTACTCCCAGTGGCCCCAGTAGTAATAACGATTAAAGCCTAGACCTTGCTTTATAACCTTTCATTAGCTGCGCTTAGCTGGTGCTGGTTGTATATTAGGGAGACTTCTATTTGCCACAACAGCAGGTATTTAAGGTGGATTAAGAAAAAAGATTAATTTTCCCAAAGTTGGATCTGTATATATTGCATTAATAAATACCAAATCTGTTTTAAACGATAGTGATTCCATTTGTGTACACCACCCTGGTGAATACACCCCTGCAGGGATGCACGTGGGTCAGTGGAACAGGACTGTATCCCACTGCCATGCATCAAGAGACTTTTGAGATTACTGTAGACCTGGTAGCAGAATTTGTTCTGTAGAAAATGATTTTAAAACTCATGCTTCTTGCTACATGCAATAACCTTAGGATAGGTTAAACCTCCTTCCTGATACGATCTGGAAAAAAAGTGTTTGCGTTGCCTGCCATTTTACTGCCTGATTCCTCTGCTGTATCTGCAGACTTACAAACACTGGGTAGAGTTGAAATGCAACTTTTTCCTGCTAGTAGAACTCATGGTTAAACTGATGGGTAATGGGTAACTGCGTGCTTGCTAATGGTTATTAGTTTGATCTTCTAATGTTGCAGCATCAGTCATGTGGTAACCAGTGTCTGTTGCTGAAATTGTAACTCAAGCTAATTTTTGAAGTGCCTCTCAAAGCTCCATGAAGACTTTATAAATAGACAGTTTTAAATAGTATAAGATTGTGCTTTCAGAATATGTCTGTAAAGAGCCTCTACTGCTCCTAAGGAGCTCTAGTTTTCTTTTTTAGTCCTGTCCCTGATCTACTTGAGGGCCCCATGAAGGTCTCTCACTAGGTGGAAACAGCTATGGTTGGGATTTTGGGATTAGCAAACACAAGGTCTCAGAATTTCACGGTATCCCTTCAACCTAGCACAGCTGTTAAGGGAGAGTGACAAAAATCCAGGCTTTTCCAATGATTGTTGAGCATTGCTGTACTTGGAGAACCTTTCTGGAAATAGGTCTTGGGAGTAGCCAGGACGACTATGTCTGCACTGTCTGGGAGTGAGGGACAATACTAACAGTAGAAACACACAGATTCTGAGTAGATGTGTCTTGCCTTTTCTGTCAGAATTTGGGTATGGATGCTGGACCTTTCACTACCATTTTCCTGGAAAAAGTTTACTTGGGGGGTCTTACTCCTTATACATATGTTATTATCCCTTTGTCTTGTCTTGTAGGATTAAATGTTAACACTGAACTGTTTTAACGCTGAAATAATTACCTCTCTTGTAGTATGGCATGGCAGAGGTTGCTGAAATTGTGTGATTATTTCTAGGAATCTGACACATGTTCTATTTTGAAGGCTTTACTTTTGATTTTATGTATTGCAGATCCGCTTTTCATGGAAATGAAACTGGAAAAGAAACTGGCAGCCAGCAACAGGGAATGAGTCTCCTTCTTCAGCTACCAGTTGTCAGCAGACAAGTCACACTGTTTTTCTGTTCAAGATGTTACATTTTAAAATGGAAAAGGAATGGAATAACTTAATCTCTTCCTGTATTTCATTATTTTTTCACTTGAAAATCACTAGTTTTGGTCTTGCACAGAAACAGTGATGTTTTGGTAAGGTAAATGGGATAGCAGTGTATGTGAACCGTTCTGGGTACGTGGACAAAGGGACCGTTCATTATTCTTCACTTTTCATTTCTTTATCAGGATCCGTCTCCTTTGTGTTCAACAGAACAATAACTATCACTTCCATCTGACTTGAATCATATTTGCTGTTAATTTGATCCTTATTTAGGGAGTGTTGTATTTCCTCAAAGGAGAGCCCTTTATCAGACAGAGATTTTATAATCATGCAGTAATTTATTACTTTGACCTTGCAGATTCAACTGGCCTAATTTAAGGTGGTACAAGACACTTTAAGTCAAGTGGGTGCTAATGAGTGCGAAGCGATAAGGAACTCTTAAAGCTATTAGCTGGTTAATACTTTTGATGTTTAAGGATCACTTGAGTGGTGTAGGTGTCAACCAAATGTAACTGTTTTGAGGGATAACTAACGCCATTGCAACTTGCTTTTCTTTCTATCTTTAAACAGCTCTTTGAGTGTTCCTTCCCAAGCAAACTCTCCCTTCAGTTGTTAGAAATCTTAAATGGGCTGAAGTGGGCAGAGTCAGTGAAGAATATCGCTCACAGAAGAAGCAGATCAAGTTGAAACTCCCCTCCTAAGCAAATTTAAGCACGTTTATGTGAATATACATAATCAGAAAGCAATAGTATGGAGGGGAGATAAAAGCAGTAATAGCGGGGCACAGCTAAAGTGTGTGGGGACTATATATTAACTTACGTATTGATCACAGTAGCAAGAGGGAATTATTTTATTTAGGGTATTTAACATTTGTTCTACCATGGGTTTTTTTCTGTAGTCTTAAAAGGTCTGATTCTCTCTTGGTGCTTGTCTAAAGGCCATGCTTTTACTAGGTACTGACTTCAGCAGGGACATAGAGTCTACAATCCTATGAGTCTGCAGGGTATTCCTTTGGTGAGTGCCAGGAATGAGGCAGAAAAACAAGTCCTACAAAGCATGTTAAATGTCTGAGTAGGCCCACTCTTCAAATAGGAAAAGCGTAGGGATTCAGAACGTGAAGAAGGATGAAAATCACCACTTTTAAGTCCAATCAGCGTTAGTGTGGGGAAAGGTGGAAGAGCAAATGCATACAGTGAAAATCAACAGTGCCACCTTGTGTGGGTGGGGCAGGAGAGTTCGGCTATGAGGAGGGCAAATGGCCCCGGGTGTGTCACCAGCTCCTCCACTCCGGGACTGGGGCAAGTCCCTGGCCAGTTAGAAGAGGGCAGAGGGAAGGATGGGTTCTCTTTAGACCTTCAGGAGGTAGGTGTTTACTCCCTGACTGTGAAAGGTGGAGGTGGTGGGTGTGTTAGGGGCACTCAGCCTGACATTGGGGACCACGTGTTGTGGGAGGAAGGATCAAAATGCAAGCAGGTTGCTTAGTTTTTTTCTTTTGTAACTTCAGCAGCTAGAATAATGTCTGGTGGAAGAGAGGGATATGTGAATTGTTTCACTATAGGACCAGTGAAAGTACTACCAAAAATTTGGTGATTAGACTCTTAAGCTGTGGTCAAGAGTTGCATAACCCCAAAAAAATTTTATGAGATTTAGGGAGAGGAAAGCCTTCCATGAGGGACATAGAAGTCAGATCCCTGCACATCAAGTAGAGCAAGTCTCCTGTGTGACTGATCCCATGTTGTTTCTCAGATTAAAAAGACAATGTTTAATTGCAAAGAGAGCATTTGGGGAAGATTGTATTTGCTTTACTCCAGGTCCATTAGAATTATGCAAAGGAGGATGCCAGTTGCAGAGTAGGGTTGATTTTGGTATTTTTAGCACCAAGTAAAGCAGTGTAGGTTAGGTGCATCCTTAGGCAATAAAGACTGGTCTGGAAATACTTGTGTCTGTGCAAAAAGGAATCTTTCAAGAAGCTACAAAAGTAAAATGATTTATTCTCTACTTTCCATCAGCAGGCGATGTCCAGCCACTTCCCAGGAAGCAGAGCTTCAGTATGCATAGCAGTTGCTCTGGTAAACAAATGTCATAATGAATGCCCCCCGTTCCGCCTCCTTTTTCTTTACTTTTATTGCTGAGCAGATGTCATATGGTATGGAATATCCCTTTGGTTAGTTTGAGTCAGCTGTCCTGGCTATGTCCCTTCCCATGATCTTGCCTGCCCTCAGCCTGCTGGTGAGGGAGGAATGTTGGAGATACAGCCATGATGCTGTCCCAGCATACACTGATGTGTTACCAACACCTTTCCAATACAGAACACAGCACCACAAGGGCTGCTGTGGGGAAAACTGGCTCCATCTCAGCCAGACCCGTGGGCTCAAAAGGTGTACAAACTTGAGGACATAGCAGCTGAAATAGTCAATAGGTTATTTGGAACAAGTAGGCAAACTGTGGGTAAGAAAGTCAATAATTCTTTCTGTTACTAGCATCCATGGACCCATTGGCATAGGAATTATGTCAGCTGCTGTGTGCTGTAATACCACGTTAGGGAGTATAGGATTTCAGCACTTGAGATGCTCTGTGCAAAGCACAATCCAACAGAAGTCTGGTACCAGGGTTTAGTAACCTGAACACGGGAATTACTGCCTTTCATCCTGTAGAAGTGAGAGCTGTAAAATGTAATGACAGCAGTATCAAGTAAACATTAACTATTTCAGTGATGATGATTATCGCAAATACCAAGATACTTTTCTAATTATGGTTAATGTGTGAACAGAACTGCATGTCTTATCAGACCTCTGGACATGCCTTTCTAACTTCATCTGGGATGCAGGCTATTGGGGTATTTCATAGTATTTCTGAGCTCTCAAAAATCTCAGGTGTTCCCAACACCTGCTGTGACAGTCATGAGTGCAGACAAAAGAGAGTCCCAGCAGCTGATAAGGACTTTACTTCCAAACCCCAACCTAATCCAGGTCAGTGGGTCAGCAACCAGAAGCCACTGATCTAAATTCATTGCAGAGGACTGAATGGCTTTATATAATGGATGTTTATATGCTATTTCGTTCCCTTTTTAGAAGTGCTTTTGTGCTCATGGTTAGTGAAATAATTAAACATTGACCAAATAATAAATGTTTTTATTCCTTCTAAAAATATTGCTTAAAACCTCTTTTTTCCCCCAAGAGAGATAAACTGGAATTGAAGAAGCCAAAGGAAGTTGAGAGGAACATATTGAGATTCTACCTCCAGGATGTGTGCTAGAGAATGCAAAATGTTTAGTACTATGTGTGGCATGGACCTGTGTGATTTTAAAATTTTAGAGTAGAATTACAACTATTCATATTTAATTGCTTTTTATATATAAGCATAGAACAAATGTCCATCTAAAAGCTTCCAATGCTCTAGCTAAAACTGAACTTGCAACTTAACCTTCCCAGCGGCTTTAGACCTTTATAAGTAATTAGGCATCTGTAGTTGAAGAAGAATTTAGGTGCAAGCAGATAGCTTTTTAAAAACAAGAAGAGCATCTCTAAGCAGGCTGGGTTTAAGTATTGTCCTCATATATATATAAGGATTTTTATATATATCCTGTGTGTATAGACCAGGGAAAGAGAGGCTGGAGAGCAGCACTGAGGAAAGGGGCCTGGGGGTCCTGGTTGGTGGCCAGTTGGATATGAGTCAGCAGTGCCCTGGCAGCTGGGAGGGCCAGCCCTGTCCTGGGGGGCATCGGGCACAGCATTGCTGGGCCAGGGAGGGTATTGTCCTGCTCTGCTCTGCACTGGAGTGGCCTCACCTGCAACATTGGGGCAGTTTTGGGCATCACAATAGAAAAAAGATGTTAAGCTCTTAGAGATCATCCAAAGGAGGGCCAAGAGGATGGTGAAGGGCCCTGAGGGGAAGCTGTGTGAGGAGTGGCTAAGGGCACTTGGTCTGTTCGGCCTGGAGGAGTCTGAGAGGAGACTCATTGTGGTCTCCAATATCCTCATGAGGGGAATTGGAGGGGCAAGAACAGATCTCTTCACTCTTGTGACCAGTGACAGGACCCGAGGGAATGGCCTGAAGCCTGAAGCTGAGTCAGCAGAGGTTTAGGTAGGATATCAAGAAAAGGTTCTTGACCCAGAGGGTGGTGGGCACTGAACAGGCTCCTCAGGGCAGTGGTCACAGCACCAAGCCTGCCTGAGTTCAAGAAGTGTTTGGACAACACGCTGAGGCACACGGTGTGATTCCTGGGGAGTTCTGCACCAGGACAGGAGTTGGACCAGATAATCCTGATGTGTCCCTTCAAACTCAGGATATTCTGTCATTCTGTATTTGCTCTGAGCTGTCTCAACACAGGTTAAGGGGTCATTTAGATCCACCAAGAGCTTCAGAATTCAGGAGCCTTCATTTCATGATGAACATGGGAATCTTCTTAATGCTCCCTGTACCAAAATGTTTGCAAAAACACCATACAAGATATTTCGTATCCCAAATGATGTGGCCAGCAGGACTGCGGTCATCCCCCTCTGCTCACACTGGAGGGGCCACATCCTGTGTTCAGTTTGGGGCCCTTCACTGCAAGAAGGACATTGAGGTGCTGGACTGTGTCCAAAAAAGGGCAACAAAGCTGGTCAAGGCTCTGGAGTACAAGTTTTATGAGGAGAAGCCAAGGGAGATGGGTGTTCAGCCTAGAGAACAGGAGGATCAGGGAAGGCCTTATCCCTCTCCTTCCCTCCATGAGCCAGGTGGGAGTTGGTCGCTTCTCCCAAGAAACAAGTGATAGGATGATAGAAAAATGGCCTCAAGTTGAACCAGGGGGACGTTTAGGTTGGGTATTTGAAAACATTTCTTCACGGAGAGGTTTGTCAAGCACTGGAATTGGCTGCTCAGGGAAGCAGTGGAGTCAGCATCCCTGAGGGGATTTAAAAGACGTGCAGATGTGACACTCGGGGACACGGATTTAGAAGACGTGCAGATGTGTCACTCGGGGACAGTGCCCGGCAGTGCCGTGTCGATGTCTGTGCCCGAGGTGCCGTGACCCCTCAGGCGGCCATGGCGGCCTGGCGCGGGTCTCCATGGCAACGCACAAAGCCTCGGCGCGCGCGCTTTCCCCTCCCGCCCTCCGCTCCCGGCCGCTCTCGCGAGAGTTGCGGCGGCGCGGCGAGGCCGAGGCGCTCGGGCCCGTTTCAAACCGGCGGTCGCGGCCGCGGCCCGGCACGACATGGCGGAGAGCGACAGGGCCGAGGCGGCGGCCGCGCCGCGCAGGGCCGAGGAGGCGGCCGGGCAGCCCGCACCGCCGCCGCCGCAGCAGCAGCAGCAGCAGCAGCCGCCGTCGCAGCAGCCACCGCAGCAGCAGCAGCAACAGCCGCCGCAGGATGAGGAGGCGGCAGCGCCCACCGCGGCGCCCGGGAGCGGCGCGGGCAGCGCTAATGGCGTCAAAATGTGTGTGAGGGCAGCGCGGGGCGCGCGGCGGGGGCAGCGCGGGAGGGGGAGGCGGCCGGGCCCCCGTGTGCTCTGGGCTCCTCCTCCGCGGGGCCGGGGCACCGCCGGGC
>JAWWEE010000016.1:11237715-11263107 GCA_035221455.1 Xenops minutus
GGAGGCCGCGGGGCCGGGCCCGGCTCGGGGGGCGGCGGGGCCGGGCCGGGCCGGGCCGGGGGAGGCCGCCCCGTGTGGGGGTGCCCCGTGTGGGGGTGCCCGGCCCGGCGGTCCCCGCGGGATCCCCTCCCGGCAATGTCCGCATCGTTTCTGGTGCCGGTCACGTTTCCACTTGTGGCCGAAGCGGTGTGTTTTGTAGAGCCGCTGGACTAGTCTTTGTTTACGTGAGGGGGGTAAGACAGCCCTGTAGTGATTTGCTTTCTAAAAACAAACAAAAACGCCACATGCGTGCACGAAGTTTTCTTGTAAATTGTAACGTGGAGCATATAGATTGTGCCTTGTCTAAAAGGAACATAGTATAAAGGAGATGGAACTAGCAGCTCTGTAGAACAAAACCATGAATAACTTTTTATGTGAGTGGTTGTTCTTGATGTCAGGCTTTGAGGGTTGTCACTCTTCACATGAAGTAGGTTTTGGCCTCAGATCATTGGAATTTCCGTATCTCTTCTAATCTCATTCAAATCTTGGAGGGAAAATACATTTATAGTAGATGTACCGTTGCAATACATCAAAGCTGCTTGAGATCTGATAAGTTTTGACATGTTCCAAGGAGCCCGGCTCTGATACTATTGTGTTTAAAAAATGCATGTGAGATCCACTTCAACATAAAGTTGGAGGAATAAAAGCATACTTCATGCCTTTACTTGACTCTCTGTGAAACTTAGTTTAGTTTACAAGTTACAAGTTTCACATCACTGTAAAACAGAAGTTGTGGTTTTGCTTTTTTCCCCTGTGCCTGGCGCTCAGCTTCCAAACTGTACAGATTAGAATTGAATTTTCACAGGAAGATTGTCACCCTTTTGCTCCTTTTAGGCATATAAATTTTAGTGCCTTTTGGGACAGCTGCTGTTGAAGTAATAACTTAATTTCTCTGTATCTCTCCTGTGAGCAATGTCTTCCTTTCCTTCCAAAAGCAAATGAAAAATCCCAGTCATTCCGCGTGGTAGAAATGACAACTTGAAGTTTGAAAGTAGCATTTCAAAGTAATATAAACATTGTTCTTTCACATCCAGTTTCTAGTCTTCCCCAAAACACCTGTACAAAGAATTAAGCTGTGAGTGTGCAGGTGAAATGTACTACTTAAAAGTATTTCAGTAACCTAGCACTCATTAAATTGGAGAGGAATCACGGTCTCCCTTCCCTAAGTTTATTGTACTGAGCCGTGGAACTGTTCCACACAACAAAGCTGAACTGATTGATCTGTGTGCTTTGGAATAACGTGTTGGGAACTCCTTACGTTTCTGTCTGTGCTGATCTCACTGTGGACACTTGTGAGCAGAGGAGTAGAAGTTTGTTTTTAAAAGATCAGCCTTTAGGGCTTTCCTGTTGGTATATCTTGTGCTCATCATTTTTTAGGCTTCTAGTTTTGTATGTGGAAACCTTTTATTTCCAAAGCTTTATGGAAAGTTCAAAAGCTTTTTTTTTTTCAAAAGGTATAATTGCTCTTGCTAATCCGTGAGGACGTGCTTTTTCTTTTCTAAAGAAATAATTGTAGATCTCTTTTTTCCAATACTAGAAACTTGGTCATGATTTTGAAGTCAAATATTAATTAAATCTATAAAATGTGTAGCTCATACTAAAGATAAAGATTAGAAATTACTATGGTTTTTACCCCAAGAAGATGTCAATTTGTAGTTTCTGAGGCTGTCTTTTCTGTGGTCTGTAGGTGACTAACGTGACATAGCTTTGAATGTATTTTTTGATTGAAATTATTTTTAATATTCAAGGAGGAGGGTAAGAGCTGTAAAAGGAACTCTGTCTCCAGCGTATTCACTGGCCTATGTTGGTTTTGGCAGATGAGTTTTGCAGGAAGAATTTTTGCTTTAATTAATTGTCTATTTTCAGGAGACTGACTGTGATCCCTAGACTAACTGAAGCGTCATCTTGTTTCCCAGATTTAGGAGTTCATACCAGACTTGTATCCTCTTTGCTTGCTACTGATTTGTACAGCCAGGTCTTGCAGAGCCTGTGGATTCCATATTTGGAGACCTGTCTGTTCCTGTGCGCTACACTGAGCACCAAGGGGCTGTTTCATAATCCTTTAAGCAGGAAAGAGCTTAAAAGGCTAAAGAATCCATTGCTCTAATCCTAAAACTTAAGGAAGAACTCAGATTTTTACTAGGAGTCTCATTGGGCAGGAGTTTTGCATTTGCAAATGGAACTGGTTTGGAAGGACCTGATCTGGCTGGAAAACCTGATACTCAGCTCCTTCTCTCTCTCCCTCCAGCTCTCTCCAGTTCCTGTATTGTTCCCTCCATTTCACTTCATTACACAGCCACACAAGAATTATGTTGTCACACAGACAGGATGGTGTGGAGGAGGGATGATGCAGAGGGAAACTGGAGGATGCTTGAACCAGATAACATGTTGTTGACTTGAAACGTTTTAAATTTTACAAATACTTTGCCTGGAGGAGTGTCCATGCATTTCCCAGCTGCTAATCTTTTCTTAATCCACTTGTAAACACAAGGACTGTGAAGTTGATATCACAGGAGTATTTCAAAACTGGGGAAAAAGTCGTGGGAGAAATATGGATGCGTTTGAATTTATTCCTCTCTGGAAAGTGCCCAAGCTTGAGTAGATAATACGTTTAGCTTCATGAAAGTCTGGTTGTATGTGCTTTTGAGTGCAAGATTTCCACTTACTGTTTTGTTAACTATGTAGAGAGCTGAAAGTGCTCGTCTCAGTTAATCAAAATCACTGATCTTACCATATATTGTGGTTGTAAAACTGAAATGCCTGTTTTGGCTAATTTCCCACCAGAAACCTTCCAAAGTGTCTAAATGACATAAAAACTTCTGAAATGTGGGAAATACAGTAAATATAGTGGTGTAATTTAAGGATAGTTCACAATCAATGACTTTTGTCAGTCCCATAGGACATCACCTTCTAATTGTTCTAACTCAAGTGGCTAAAGCTCACTTTTTAAATAAATGTTTGTGTAAAAGTACTTTTTAAGCTTCTCTTCTACTTAGTGGTAGACAGTGATGTGTGCCTCTAAGTAGCATTTGTTCAGTGGGTCACAATTGCGTGGCTTTATTCAGTGGATTCTATCAGTTCAGCAGTTCTCATGTTTTAAAATTCAGACACCTTGGAGCTCTGTTAACATGCTGAATCAGCTCGGCGTAGTAACAATACCAAGAGTACCAAAAAGTTCTGATATTTTATCTAATTTTGTTCAAAGTATATAGTTTTATTAAACTTGAGATTTGTGCTGTTTTAGAAGAGAAGCAGCAAATTTTCTTGCATTTTCATCTAAAAAATAAAAAGATTTTAAAAGGAGAGCAGCTGTTATTGGTAAATTTTTGAAAGACCAAGGGCCAGAAGTCTGTTTTGTTGTTTCTAGTGAATAATACCTGGTAACTTAATTAGTCTTAGATGCGTAGTATGTCTTACTACAGCTGCTCTCTATGCATTTAGCAAGTTTTCAAATTCTAGTAGTGTTAAGCAATGAGACTGAAAAAGTATTTGTTGTTCTTAGTTGAGTTTTCATTTCTGTCTAAAAGAAGTCTGACACAAATTGTGAATGAAAATTATTCATGTGGTAGATAAAATACAATTTGACTTGCAACCTGTTGGAGTTGATTTGGTTACATTATCATTTCATTGTATAAAGCATACTGAGCTGCTTTGTAACTTAGACCATTTCAACTCTCACTTTTGGGGTGAATATTGTGTAACTTGGCCAAATGTGATGTGAAAATTATCCAAGCACCAAAGCGTGGGTGCTATAACTGATTTTTCAGCTGAGTCATTCTATTTTGATATTTGTAGCCGTTTCATAGTACCATCTTTCTGAAGCTTGACAGACACACTGTGCTGAAACTGGTTGTCCAGAAAAGTTGTGGGTGCCTCATTCCTGGAAGTGTTCAAGGTTGGATGGGGCTCTGAGCAGCCTGGTCTAGTGGGAGGTGTCCCTGCCTGTGGCTGGGGGTTGTACTGAGATGACCTTTAAGGTGCCTTCCAACCCAAACCAGTCTAGGATTCTTTGAGTCTATGAAATGAAATGCAACTGAAGTAGCAAGATGTACTTTCTTTACTTAATATTGTAGCATTATTTTTTTCTTCTAAATAAAACAGTCTATTTCAGAATTACACTTACAACATGAATTTATTTTTCCTAATTTGAAGAGTCAGCATTTGACATCCTGGGAGTTCCAATAGCATAGGAGATATGCAGCTATGTGTCTGTATATATATATAGAGAGGGAGGAGGTATGGTGGTCTAATGATCCAGCACAAGACTAATAGTGTTTTTGTTTGGATTTTTTTTTTTAATGTAGGGATAATGATGAGACAGCAAAAGAGGGGAAAGCACCTGTGAAAGAGAAGTATGTTGCAAAACCGAAGGCAATCCCTTCTCTTGGAAACAAGAATAGATTCCATCCCTATTCAAAGGAGAAGAATGCAGGCTCTGGAGACAAGAAGGCTATTAATCGTAATAGAGTTTTTATTAGCAACATCCCGTATGACATGAAATGGCAAGCTATTAAAGATCTTATGAGAGAGAAAGGTAACTTATTCCTTATAATACACTTCACATAGAAAGGGATAGGACTTAAATGCAGTGTATGTGTCCTTTGAGCCACACAGATTTGATTTGACTTTTTTTGTTTGGCCTTTACTTGGTACATCTATCTCCCTTCCCCCTCTTTCATCCGAGACAATTGCATTGCAGGGTAGGATGGGTAAACGAAGTGCTCATAATCTTCTGCCATTCTGGTGTGACAGTAGAGAGTATATGCATGACTTCATGACTTCTTAAAGAGATTGTGTTTTGTCTAGTTGTAGTTTTTGTAGACTTTTTTCTTTAAGGGCTATTGTATTTTAAGCAACACATTAAGTGTGTTAATATGAATAAGAAGGGATGTCTTTCAAAAGTTGTTTTGTATTTCTTTGGTGGAATCTGGCTGTGGCATTAACTTTGTCTGCATTGTCACTACTGCCATGACTGTTTGTCTGGAGCTTTGTATTAAAAGCTTGTTACTATTGTTGCAGTTCTGATAGAGAAATCTTACTGCCCCAAAAATTTTGTTTCAAGTTTGGGGTTAAATAAAGATAATATATGGATTTTGTAAAAAGTTAGTTCTGTGTTTTCCTTGAAAAATTGATTCTTCAAAAGTAATGCAAAGCACACTTGGCTTTTAGGCTGTGAAAAATGCCAGTACCCCTTCTGTAACTGCTGGTTTATCTGTTGTAAGGTGACGTGACTATTTGATTGGTTTATTTACTGAAACTTCCTACTTTAGAAAGTGAGTCTCTTGCTGTGAAATATTTGATGTGTAAATTTGGTTATTATTGAAGGCAAACTTATGATTGAAGATATTCAGGTAGAAAGTCACCTTAAAACAGGTGTTGTGAGTAGGATGATAAATGTAACACTTTCCAGTGAACGTTGACGTTTCATTTGTTAGGTTAAGGGACTTTGTATATCTGAATTTGTTCACCAACTATATCATACTGGCCAAAATATGATCTGTAGTATGAATTAGGTTAAATATAGTTGTTTGTTTTTAGCTTTTGAGAATGTGGCTGCTGCATATTTCTGAAAATTAGCTAAATTACATAGCCATTGACAGGAGGTATGTTGGTCTGGTTTTGATTGTTGGTGAATAATAGGTGATTCTCTGTAGACTTGTGCACAGGGGCACAGTAAAGAAAGATACTGGTGTTTAAATGCATTGTCTCTTGGTATTTTCCCTTTGTATGTCTTATGTAGTTGGTGAGGTTACATACGTGGAGCTGTTTAAGGATGCTGAAGGAAAATCAAGGGTAAGTGCCGTGGGCAACAATCTGCTAGAGGTTTAAAAGTTCCTCAGCAGTTTTATTTTTGTATAATACCTGTACCAGTTATTGGAAAGTAAGTTTCATTTTTACACTGATTTTCATTAAGGTAGCCTTGAGGATTCTGTATTAGAAGTAGTCTGACACTTTCATTCAACTCATAGTAGCTGGCTGTAAAGGACAAAGTACTTCCATAAACGTTAACAAATGGCATTTACTTAATTCTTCTTTTTAGCCAACACCTTTGTTTTGGTACAAATTGGTTCATATAGAGGATGTTCAATGAACCACTAATTTTATTCAAATTTTTTTAGTGTAGTATTCTCTTCTTGGGTCCAGTGAGTATAAAAGGTTAGCTAAGAATATACTGTGTGAAGTGCCTGATTTGACAGCTCTGCAGCGTTGGTACTTTAAACACTGGATTAATGTATTTGCTTCCTTAAAACTAAATGGATAGAGATGGTTGGTAGCCAACAGAGTGCCTGCAATGAGGCACTGAGAGTGCAGATTGTTAAAGCTCCTCTGTCTTCTTAAAAATAGTCAAAAGTTGGGCCAATAGCAGCTTTGAACCTGCAGTGAGAACATGAGAAATGCAGGTTTGAGTCTTAGCTGAGGTTGTATCAATTGTTGTAAATTACTTTCTTTAATACTTGTTAAAACTAAAACATGCTGTCAGCCTTGCTATACTTAAAACAATCCTCTAGTCTTTGCTTTATTAGAAGGATTCTGGTTCAGTCAATAAGGTTATTTTGTTACAAGGTAATTTCTCAATTCTGCTGTAATACTGATGAGGGATGCAGACTCCTTGTTCATTGTACTGGTATACTTGACGTAGGTAGATTTGAATTCTTTAGTCAGTGGGCAGTTTATAATGACATGATGAGTGTCTTGATTGGTTTCTAGTTACGTTTTGGGGTTTTCTTTCCACCCTTTCCCTCCCACCTCCTCTCCCCAGTTGTCCTTACATGGATCTGTGTGGCATTTTTCCAATTCTGGTTTGACTCTAAGAGAGTAAGAGGCAATGTATTCTCTTTCATTTGAAAGGTATGTATATTGAGAAAGTAGGAGAAATTCAGATTGGCTACCACTAAAGAGCATGTATTATATATTTTGAAGCTGAAAATAACTTGTATAGTTACTTAACAGAGAGCTGGGATCTTTGATTGGAATCTTCATTGCTCTATCATATGTACTGACTGACTTCTTGTTTGCTTGTTTTCTCTTCACATATGATGACAAATCTCATGGATGTAGGGTTGTGGGTAAGTATCTTTTTCTAAGTGTGTAGAAACACACTGCTATCCAAACATTCTATTAGTTTTGGCATTTGGGACTTATTTTAATACTCTAAATGTTTTGTTCTCTCTAAGTGTGGTTGAATTCAAAGATGAAGAATTTGTTAAGAAAGCGTTAGACACTATGAACAAATATGATCTTAGTGGAAGACCCCTGAATATTAAAGAGGTATGGTTATTGCTGCTGTTTTGAATTTGAAATAGTGAAGATACTGTAGCTACTGAGATGACAATGCAGTGTTTTGAGAATCTTAGATGTGTAATTTCCAGTGTTTTTTTGAAATTTTCTTAATTGGCTGAATTGCCTGTTGACTTGTAGAAGGTCTGCTGTGCCAGGTGAATTGACAAAAATTGTGTCCTAAAGTCAAAATAATCTAATGCTGTTTTTCTTTAAAACAACTTCATATTCTTACCTTAGTGCTATCAGGTCTTTTCCTACCTAAATAATTCTATGTTTACATTGCTTACCTGCCTCAAACTATGACACAGAATGAGCTAATTATCAGACTACTACCTGTGTGCAGAAATGGGGCTGGAAATAGAGAAGTTGTGCTGTCTGGAATGTGAAATAATAACAAGATTTCTATTGTGGTATAGTGGTATTAATAAATAAAACCACCACCTAATTAAATCAGTTCTTGGAAGAAGGTGCTAGACTGACAGTCCTTTAGCTTGAAATCTTTTCTACTTGTCCATAGGGTAGGTACAGCATGTGAAGTGGCAGTGCACGCTTCCTCAACAAGTGCTTTGCCAATATGCCTCAACCCTCATCTGAAAGGACCCACCTCTAGAGGTGAGGGAATTAGGTCTCCATGCTAATTCAGTTCTTGATCCCTCTGACACAGACAAGGATATTAGTTGATAATTTTGATGTGTTCATGTAGTATTTCACTGATATTTTCTGTTTGTTGCTGGTCCCGTTGTTGACCACTATTTTTGCCCATGTTTCAGGATCCCGAAGGTGAACATGCTCGTAGGGCGTTACAGCGTGCGGGAGGACAGTTCCCAGGAGGACACGGACCTGATGCGGCACCTGGACTAATGAATTTACCACCTTCTATTCTCAATAATCCAAACATTCCTCCTGAAGTTATCAGTAACTTGCAGGCAGGCAGGCTCGGGTCCACTATTTTTGTTGCTAATGTAAGTTTAAAAGTGTATTTTATAAATTTAATATTTGATCTTTGTAAGACATTGTATACCTGCATAGTTCAGTTTTAATATAAAAGGGAAGTTAGGAATTAGTTCACAATGAGTATATTCAACTGAAAATGTTGGCTGTATATTCAGATTTTGAACATGGAAAGATATATTAAACTCTTCAGGCTGACATGCACTTTTAATTATTGTGCAGTTATCTGTTGATTAAACCCACATTTTATACATCTCTTTGCTATCTATTTACAATTGCATTTCTTTTTTATTAAATATACACTTCAGTTTATCTTACTAGTTACCTTAGAGTAACTTATATTAAGTTCCAACAAATATAACAGTATAAGCTCTTTATTTGCACAAAAGACTACTATATCTGCAGGAGGTCTTGAGGAAGTGCAGATGCTCTTCTCAAGGACTAATCCATTTCTCAATGTTAGTATGTTAATTAAAGTAAAATACACATACCTAAAATGAATTTTTGCTTTTGGCTGACATTTTTTGACTTTGTGTGTATGCAGTGTGTGTATATTATAAAATCTTGTTTATTTATCAAATGTTTTGTGAAGCTGAAGAACTAACAGCAATGCAGAAGAATCTCTTCAAATGTAGTGGCAGAACAGAGATGTTCACTGAAATCACTAATGTGTTTCTGTGTGTAAGCTTGACTTTAAAGTTGGCTGGAAGAAGCTGAAGGAGGTGTTCAGCATTGCTGGAACTGTGAAGCGTGCAGACATCAAAGAAGATAAAGATGGCAAAAGTCGGGGAATGGGAACTGTTACCTTTGAACAAGCAATTGAAGCTGTTCAGGCAATATGTATCCTTGGTTTTGGAAAATAATTGATCATATATGGATTAGTCTTTAATGGCTTCTGACGGTATCCAAATGGTGCTTATTTGCCTTGTAGTTGTGTATAGGAAGTAGAGTGTAATACTGTGCAGATTAAATTCATCATGGTGACTGAGTTTACTGCTAAAGTCTAAAAGTTCCTGGTGCTGTTGAACAGAAGTAAAACATCTGGGAGTGTGAGAATTGTTAAACTAACTTTCAGGTACCTAACAGCTTATAATGCATCTTCTGGCTTTTGAACTGGCATTCTAAAGACTGGGTAAGGAAAGACAAAAATCCTAATTATGCTACCGAAATAAAATAAGTTATTACATTAATTCTTCATAAACAGTAAAATTACCTTGTGTAGTTAGATTCCTTGACTTGCATTTCTTCAGCTATGTTCAATGGACAATTCCTGTTTGATAGACCCATGCATGTAAAAATGGTAAGTTGCTTACGTGTCTTGCTACCTTATATGTCTCTGCCAAAACATTGAAAGGATCATAGCATGACATCCTTGTTTTTTCTCAGGATGACAAGTCAGTTCCTCATGAAGATTTCCGTGTTACGGACAGCAAAAGCTCACAGTTACCTCGTGAGTGCCCACTGTTTTCTACTCCTTGCACTTAATATATGGTGATACATGTTTTGGCACAGTTTAGTAGTACTTTTTTTGAACAGTTTGGTTCTACTTTTGCTTACCGTGGTCTTTGTATTATTCAGAAGAAAATGTCTCTTCTGATGATACTAATTTTTTGTTTTCAAGGTGGTCTTGGTGGCATTGGTATGGGACTTGGACCAGGTGGACAGCCCATCAGTGCAACACAGTTGAGCATGGGTGGTGGAATGGGTAGCATGGGTCCAGGAGGTAAATCTGTGTTCTTAATTTTTAAGTTGTCCAGAGCTGTAAGTTTAAAATTGTCATTTCTGTTTGAAAGAATGACAGACTTTTGACAAAGCAAGCCTTGTGTGGTGTGCTTTAGAGATTTTAACTGCGTCTGAGTTTTTAAAAATACATTAGGATCTTGCCTGTCTTCTAAATGTTGTTTGTCTTTTTGGTTTAAAGGTATGGGAATAGACGGTCCAGGATTTGGTGGAATGAGTAGAATGGGAGGCGGTACGTGCAGTGAAGTTTTTTGCATTAAGTATTTCTTTAATACTGTATAGAAAACACTCGTCCTTATTTTGCAGGACTTGCTGGTTTTCGTGGAATGGAAGGAATGCCTAATATGGGAGGATTTGGAGTCAACCGAATGGGAGGTAGTTGAACACCGTTCCTGTACACTTATTAGTTTGCTAATATTTATTTATTAAAAGCTCTTTCTTTAGGGATTGATAATACAGATGAGTTCAAAGGAAATAGTAGCATGAGTGAAGGCCCAGGAACTGGCATGAGAGTTAAATATTTAATAGATGCCTCTGAGTTGTGCGTTAGACCCACCTCTATTTAAACAAGCAGCTGTGAAACAACTGTTGTAGGACCATCAACTTAGGTGTCAATAACGGAATATTCCTTTTTTTGCTTTGTTCTCTACAGAAATGTTCCGTGGTGGAATGGGAGCAAACATGGAAAGAGAATTTGGTCGTGGTGAGATGGCATTGAACCGTGGTTTTGGAGAATCTTTTGGAAGGATGGGTATGGTAACTGTTAAATTTTCTGTGGAAAATTGCATCCAGAGGATGGCCACGGGGATGGTGAAGGGTCTGGAGGGGAAACTGTGAAGAGCAGCTGAGATCATTTGGTCTGTTCCACCTGAAGGAGGGGAGACCTCATTGAAGTCTACAACTTCCTTGTGAGGGGAAGAGGAGGGGTTGGCACTGATCTCTTCTCTGTGGTGACCAGTGAGGACCCAATGGAATGGCCTGAAGCTGAGTCAAGGGAAGTGTAGGTTGGATATCAGGAGAAAGTTTTTCACGCAGAGGGTGGTTGGGCACTGAACAGGCTCCTTATCTTCAGAGGCCTGGAAGTGCTTAACAGTAGAGCCTTCTTGCACTTTGCTACTATGCTGTTACCTGGATGAATCATGGAATTATTTAGGTTGTAACAGACCTCTAAGATCACCAAGTCCAACCGAGCACTACGCCAGGTCCCCAGGTGCCACATCTGCGTGTCTTTTAAATCTTTTCAGGAATGGTGACTCCCCCACTTCCTGTGTCCACCTGTTCCAATCATTGGCAGCCATTTCTGTGAAGAAATGTTTGCTAATATCCAATCTAAATCTCCCCTGGTGCAAGTTAAGGCCATTTCCTCTTTTTCCGTTATTTGTTTCTTGGGTGAAGAAATTGACCCCCACCTCTCTACGGCCTCCTTTCAAGTAGTTCCAGAGAGCAGTAAGGTCTTCCCTGACCCTCCTTTTCTCCATTCAGAAGACCCTATCTCCCTCAGCTGCTCTTCACAAGACATGGCCTTCAGACCCTTGACCAGCTTTGTTGCTGTTTTTTGGACACACTCCAGCACCTCAATGTCCTTCTTGTCATGATGGGCCCAAAACTGAACACAAAATAATTGTGTGGAAGTGATAAGAACGTAATAAGCTTGTCCTTTGAGCTAGACTTAATGCCTTGGAATTAATGTCTTAGAAATCAAGTGTATGCTTTCACTCTGGCTACTTGCAATGTTGGATAAATAGCTGTTTCCTGAGTGAAAAGGCAAAGCCACTTCAGTTATAAATGTTCATACAAGCAGTAGGCTCTGAGTCTTCTGGTAATGTGTTGGTTTTGAAATGCATGAACATGGCCATTGTGAGAAACCAGTGTGGGAGTCTTTCATTCAGTAGATCCAGCAAGCTTCATCTTACAACCTGTCAGCAGTCTTACCATTTAAATAATGTTCTGAGAATCAAGATTAGAGTTTCCCAACTTAACCTTAAATAGTGAAAGGGAATTGTAGGGACTTCCAAGTACAACAGTTAATAGATACGATGTTTAAACAGGGAAGGCCCTATTGTAGTCCTGTTGCATTATTTAGGTTAATGGTATCTTAAGAAGAAATACTGTGAAGGGATTTGGCTTTAGTAACCTTGAAACCAGGAGGGAGGGAGCCTTTGATTGGGCTATGGCATCAGTTAGTGAAATTGAGGATGTTTGCTTTGCAACAGAATTGTTGAGTGTTTGTGCTATGAAGTTCAAATAAGAGGAAGCTTTGAGTTTTGAGGTTGTGTTTTCCAATGTGGGAAATGGCCCATTTAGTTTGATCATGTTTGTTCTGCTGGCAGGCTGTCAAAGGGTAGAAAAGCTAGTAAGAAATCAGAGTAGCTTAAATCCCATAGCAGAAAAAGAGGAAGCCACAAGTAAAGTGTTCTCTTGAAAAATATTGCCAGGTAACACTGAGATCAGTGCACTTCATCAGCATGTGTTTTGTTGTTGTCACTAACTGGTGGTTTCAGTGTATGTCACTTTATTATTTTTCTCTGTTTAGGTGGTGCAATGATTGGTGTTTTTGCAGGAGGAATGGGAGCACCTAGCATGGGCCCAGTAAGATCTGGAATGAGTAGGTTAACTTGTTTCAATAGAACCTAAATGTGTAGGCAATGTAATGATATGGTCTACATGTATCAGAGGATTTCCTTGTAGTGTAGTGTCTTGCCATCGAAGAAGAAGTTAGGTTCTCTTGCGTGTGACTGCAAGTCTAATAGTTTTCAAAGTTGTTTTGTTGAGGGAAAAGTTCAGAGAAAAACTTGGAAATGCAGTCTTTCCCTTAATCTTAGTTTTGAAATGATTTTAGCTTCTAGTTTGGAGGGAGAGGTGATAAAAGTAAATTTGTGTTCCAGAAGACAGACAGATAGGCACGTTTATTTTTGTAAACTTTATGAAGCTGAACCTCAGTAATCAGTCACTGAAATAAGAAATCAGGCTTGAATTTCAGATTATTAGTTTAATTTTGTGCAAAGCTCCAATTCTGAGTTTGTATTGCAGCAAATGTCTGAGTTCCTCAGGCTAGAGCAGATGAGAAACTAAAATCTTGCTAGTGCCAATCTTGAAAGGCATAAGGCTTGAAAAGAACATCCTTTGTGAATGATCTTGGTAATTTTGCTTCACATTAATTTTTAATTATGAATCCAGAAATAATTTGAATGTCATTGCTCTTAGTTCTTTATATAATATATATTAATATATTTCATTGCATGTATTGTAGGAATGTCCGTGCTCTTTACAGCACTTGCAGTAATTTCTGGTCTCTGCAAAATAATGCTTTCTGTGGAAGATTTTGTCATTAAGTGTGGGTATGGCTGCACTAAGTAAAGCTGAATGTAAATACAAGAAGCCAAATAAACAATAGTGTATTGGGTCAAATTATCTGTATCTTAGGATTGCCACAGTTATTGACTTGATCTTTTTGGTACAAGGTATCACGTTGGTATTAATTAAAGAGGACAGCCTTTAAATCTGACTTCTTGTTTTCAACATTATGCTCCATTGGATGGTATGATGACTAACAGCTTGATTCAGTGGGGTTTTACTTTTATTTTAGAACAGACACTTTGTATCTTATAATACTTAAAATATTAGCCATGCTACTAGATCAATCACTGTGCATGTATGAAATTAATAGTTTATATTACATCAGTTATAATAAATTTTTCTCCTAACACAAGAATTTTATTTTATACAAAATACTTGTGTGCTTATTACTAAAAAGAGCTTTTTTATTTTATCCTCCATTTCTCTGTCTGTGTAGGTGGTGGAATGGGTGGTATGAACAGTATGGCTGGAGGAATGGGAATGGATCGGATGAGTTCTGGATTTGATCGAATGGGACCAGCTATGGGTGGAGGCCTGGACAGGAACATGGATATCGATCGAGGGTTTGTGCCTGGCCCCATGGGAAGTGGCATGAGAGAGAGATTAGGCTCTAAAGGCAACCAGATTTTTGTGAGAAATGTAAGCAATTGAATATATGGAAACCGTGAGCTTATTTTGTGTGTGTTTGATTACATGCTCTTTTTCTCTTTGTAATATTTTGTTACCAATAATGCTTTTTTATTCTAGCTTCCTTTTGACTTAACCTGGCAGAAGCTAAAGGAGAAATTCAGTCAGTGTGGTATGTATATAAATCTTACCCCTGCTCAACTCCATCAGCTTCATGTTTTATGTGGTGTTTATTAGATAGGACAGGAACTCAAGACTCTGAAGGAGAGCCTGGAGAGCTTAATCTTCTTACTTCACCTGGCTTCCTTGAGTTACATAAATAATTTCTAGGCATGGCAGAACACAAGACTAAGGTACAGGATGGGCTGTGTTGGCTCTGAGTGCTCACCTGCTATAAATTTTAACCTATTCCATTAATAAAATTACTTTGGAGATTTTTGAGATTTTTCCTTTTTTCATATGTCCTCTGGCCAGTAAGAGTATATAGTGTAGTGTTTCTTTGGAGATAAATGAATGCAGGGGCCTGGGCCTGTACAGGTCATGCACTACTTCCAGAAATGGTGCTGCATCAAATCAGGGTAATTTTGCCAAAGTGGCAGATTTGGTTTGTTATGCATATAGATGATCCTGATTAGCATGTTTGCAGGCTGGAATGTTCCCCTTTATCTTAAGAAATAAAGGGCCTTTTGGTATAAGATAACAGATTACTACAAATATTCAATAATTCTTTTTATGTAATTCAGAAAAGTTTGTCTTTTTACATAAGTAAATGAAAAATGAAGCTTGGGTATAGAAATACATGATGTATTTTGAAAACACACTTTCAGAATGGAAAGCTTTAGCTGAATTACAGTATGACTTCTATTATTTTGGGGAGACAAAAAATAATTTAAAATACCGCTGATGCCTAAGACAGTCATACAGCTGTTTGCAGAGTTGATATGAATTGAAGTTGCCATTCAACTATGAAAAATTATAGTGTTGATTTTCTGTTTTGTAGCTGGAGGATATAGTGCAATAGGTTCTTTCTTTAAGTCTTAAATGTCTGGGCAATTTCAGATAGTTCAGGATTTGGGTTTTTTCATCATCTCTTTTTCAGCTAACAGATATTTCAATTGCTTTTAAGAATTAAAAACAACAGATTGTATTCATGTCAGTATCATAAGGCAATACAAAGACCATATCCCCACCTTCAATATCTTTGAGTGAAAGGCCAGTCTCACATGATATTTAAAAATAAAAAGTTAAGTATTTTAGGGGAAAATGCTTGTTCCTAGTGGCATTCTGGGGCTCAGGAGGGGTGTGCTATAACATACTGTAAGTAAAAACTCCCTAGCTCCAGGGAACTGGTCATTCTCAGAGGTACCAAGACTCCTTCATAAAATACTGACTCGAGAGTTGGGTGTCCAACCTCCAGAAAACTTCGTGGGAATTAAATAGTGTACGCTACTTTTCCACCACTCCTAACCTGGTAACTGTATTGTTTGAAAGGCTTTAATTTTGCTTTGCAGCTTCTTAACAAAACTACCCGATTGTTGCTATGGCTTGGTATGTTTTTGTGATGAACACGGTGGACTGGACTGAGCTACAGTTCAGTTAATGCCTGTCAATACTCACACTTCTGTCGGTGTCCGTAAATGAAACACAAACCTCCCCCTGAGTCTTACAGGGCACTTTGTTTCAAACTTGAGGTCAAATACAGGCATACTTAGACTTTGTCTTATGCTGGTGTGAAGGAAAGATTTGAAATAGTGGATCTTAATGTGAATTCTCCACTGCTGTTTTGTCTCATGTCACCTTACCTGAATGAGTCAATGTACCATAAGTCTGGAAGTGCCAATTTCATATGTTCCCCTAGATTATACTTGAAAATGCTTTTTTATCACTTCTGAGTTCTTTAAGTTTTTAGTCCACTGAGGACTTGAAATAACTTCTGTTTAACTTATTTATTCAGGTCATGTAATGTTTGCAGAAATAAAAATGGAGAATGGAAAATCAAAGGGCTGTGGAACAGTCAGATTTGACTCACCAGAATCTGCTGAAAAGGCCTGTAGGATAATGAACGGCATAAAAATCAGTGGCAGAGAAATTGATGTCCGCTTGGATCGCAATGCATAATTTAAAACTGTGTGTTCAGGAACATTCCTATGTCTGTTTAGCTTCTCTATCTTAGTAAGTCATTTTTAGTAACATTGTATGCTTACAAAAGCTGTAAAAAGGAACTTTTAAATCCCACCAGCCTTTAACAGTATAGTGTTTAATATACTGTGATACTTGTTAACTGAATCTTACTATGTTTGGTTTTTAAAGACAATTTGCCTGATTTTTGTTGTTTTTTTAGAGACACTGAGCACCTGCAGGTCCCTATAGACCATGGAAGCTTTGGATGCTCAGTGCCTTTGGAAAATTAGGCCAAGTGTCTCTAGTCATTCAGTTTAAATGAATGGTTATACTGTTTTTAATAAAATAAGCCATTTTCTCTGTTAATCTCAAGATTGCATAGTGGGATTTATTTAGTGTTTTCTGATTTTTATTTTTCCCCTCCAGTGTGTATCAACATTGTAATGTAAAAAATAGATGTCTTTTTTTCAGAATTTTGGTTTTATATGTGCGTTGTAGTCATACTGTAATTCTTGACTCTAAAGAAAGGGCTCCAATTAGGCTGTGATGTTTTTGTTCTACTTAATATTACTTTAATGACATGACTTAGTTCTGTATATAAGACTTAGAGCCCAGTGGGAGTTTGGAGCTGTTTTTTTTTATTTTACTTTGACTAAATGAAGAAACTGATCTTTTTCTCCTGCTTTTATTTTTTTCATCAGTATAATCACTGATTAAAACTAGTTACCACAGACCCTTGTAGGATTGTTTCCTATGATGCCAAGTTCATATAAAATTGCTAATACAGTAAATACTAAGTACAGTACAAGACAAATTGTTCCCAATTTTTTATCTATTTTCCAGCCATTCAGGTGAACTGCCAGAAAAATAAAAACAACAGAACAGATAAGAGAAATGGCTGTGTATGTCAGACCACTGCTGTTCACTTCTATGGGTCCTGATGTATTTATGAAGGCAGTTTTTATAAACCAGGGTATTCCCAAACAGAGCATATCAAATACGTTGGATCCTACAATGTTAGACATAGCCATATCTCCGTTTCCTGTAAAAGAAGAAATACAAATAAGTTTGCTTAATTGTATTGTATGAAATTGCGAACTGTTTTGGAGGAACAGACTGTCAGCCCTCAGTTTCTCACAGAGCACCCTTTTCAGATTTTCCATCGAGGGAACTATAGTCACGACTCTACAGAACACAGTTTTGGGTACCACAAGCATAAAAAAAGTCTCCCTAAATCACCAGCATCTGCACAGTTGCACTTAAAATAAACTAGACAGGCTATTAGAAAGTCCAGTTAAGTTAAAATACCAAGACCTACAGTTGTGTTCTGCAGTAAAATTGTAACACTTGATCAACAACAAACCAATCTAAATGCGTCTCTGAGATACTCTAATATCTGAGCCACAGCTTTTTTAGGTAAGCTATTTATTTATTTTCAGTAAACTTAAGCTCTAGAATCTGGAGCACAAATTTTGGAGTTACTCCTTGAATTCCTGGAAATGTTGACTAGAATTCTTTTTTTTCTTAGTACCTTTTAACCACATCCATTGGCATGAGGTTGAATACTAAAATCTTTACCTTTTCGAGCCACCAGCACACTTGCAACTGTATCTGGTACACTTGTTCCTGCTGCTAGTAATGTGAGACCCATTACTGACTCTGGAATTCCCAGTGTTTCGCCTGCAGTTGATAAATAATGGTAGAAAATATGGTTTTAGTTAGGTTTCATCCAAAGAAAGTGCTTTGGACTTTGTTTGCTGGAGAAAGAATTAGTGATCATACAGTAATTTCAAATTAAATGTGTCAGCTAACTTGACTACATATGAAGTGACTGAATTACAAAGTAGTTAAGAATAATAACAAAAAAATATCATCCTGTCCTTGTTCTTCAATCACATCAAAAAAGAACTGTAGTATAGTAACCATCTTAAAAAGTTTCTCAAAGACCTGCGTGGAATGTCTCCAGTGGTAAAGACAATAGCAGTTCTGAATTTTTTTCTTGCAGATAAAGTAGATGTTTAAATATCTAACACATTACTACCTTTTTGGTTTTTGTTTTGTTTTTTCTCTCAACTTCTAGAAAATATTACAGTCTCTCATGGTTTTGGGCATCCTCATTAGTGTTCAAAAGTCTCATGAAGCAATAACTCTTATAAAAATCACCCTCTTTAAAGGGAGAGGGGAAAAGCACATGAATTTCCTTGGGTAGGAGGGCCATTGAGATATTATAAGAATACCGTCTCAGCTACATGTTTACCATTTCACTCCAGTTAGAAAATGCTCAGATTTGGAAGAATGAAAATGCAGAATTTTTATATGACTTGTAAGTACAAGTAACCCTTTAGAAGTGTCAGTTCCTTTAGGTAAATACTTGTTTAAATTAAGAAAAGTTTTAAACTTATTAAAAGGGCAGCTTATTTTCCCACACTGTCTATTTTTTTAGCCCCACATGTTCTGTAACCATATTTTCTTCCTTAAAATACAGGAAGTCTTCAAAACCATTTTAGCAGTTGTACCATTGAGAAGCATCAATGTGCTGAAGTGTTTGACACCTCTATTCAAACTTCTATGTAACTGGTTGTTCTTAAACTTTTTTGTTCACTAAAAATTATCATAATACTTTTCATTGTTGAAATCTGAATTCTTACTTGCAATATATCAACACTAATAAGAACAATTTTATTAAAATAAGAAGCAGTGCTCTAAGCTAGGTCAGCAGTGCATGTTTATTACTTACCAGCTTAGTCTAGAGCAGCCCAGTAAATTTATGTTTGAAACTAATTGTTGGTTCAGAGGGACTATCATGATCCTGTTGCAGAATTTGTACTCTCTTTATCCTTCCATCACTCCTAATAGATTTGTAGGATGAGGGACCAACAAAATCAGTTTTTATAAACCATCCAGGCTGGAAAATAGTGGTTCAAACCAAGGTGAAATATTCATGAACCAGCCTTATGTACCCAACAGTAGTTTCTAGCCCTCTGAAGATTTTAAGACAGAATATAAACTCAGGAGAATCTAATTTTTATGACATAGATTTATGTTCTATTTAATGTGTAGGGGTTTGGATGTTTTTTTGTTTGGCAACTGACCATAAAGATAGAATAGTCTTATTTTTCTAGTCTTTAGTTAATTTTGTTCATTAGTGGCAATGTCTTGCTATAAGTAGTCAAATGTTTTGCTAACAACAGAAAGGTGTACTAAGTTAGGTTTGTTCTTGGCCATCTAAAAATTTAGTCCCCAGCTATGACACCTTTGTGACATTCTGGTAGGCTGATTATGCAATGATAGAATCTTTGAGTCAACCTTCATAAAAGAACCTGGACTTGAATAAAATGTGTGTGTAACTTTAAGTGTTTTAACATGTATATAGAACATACATTACCTAGAAGTAGTGGGCCAAAGATCCCCGTACTGCCTGTGATGACTATTGAAGGTGAACTAATACATTATTGAATCTCCACTGTACCTGCTTTCATATGAATTAATGCTTTGTCTTGTAGAACAGCAATAACTGACTGGAATCCTGTTTCAAAGGCTTCTAGCGTCCAGAGAGTGAACCCTTACTCTTTAGATACAGCTTGAAAATTATTTGACCAAGGGGTGAATGTGGTGGGTGTTGTATCCAGCCATCGAGTAGTAATTTCTCAGAGGTTTACCAAATGTGTTGGTCTGTTTCTGCTCTGAACAAGGGGTTATTCATATCTGAGCTAGCAGAATGCTTGAGTAGGATTAGTGAACTATAATGTGGAAATGGCAAGCTTTGTAAAATTTCTTTCTCGTTTAGAGTTTTGATTTTTTGCTTGTTTTTAAAATTAAAAACTGGATTTCTTTAAAGCTGACTGGAGAAACAGTAAAATGAGAACTTTAATACCTTAAGGTACTTTTAGGAGAATATTTTTACATGCAAGTTCATATCCCTTCCCTCACTTAAATGCTGTCTGCTTCATTTTATGATGCAGATTTGTAAGAGACCTACATACATGCACACCAAGAATGTTTAAAACACATGATGCTATAGTTGAAATAATATAGTTAAAAAACTTGGGAAGTTTTTTGGCAGTTAATTTAATGCCAAATCTCATACTATGGCATTAGTGAAAAATACAGGTGTAGAAATAACATCTTTTCCAAAACCCTTAACGTCAATTTCCAGTCTTTGTGGATTTTGTGTTTGTCAGCCTTCAGCATGACAAGTTTATAGCTGTGTATTTCATTGTTTCCCTTAACAAAACGGTCTAATGAAACTCTCTTTTTAAATATAGGCTGTTTTTTTGTAGCTACATAAACAAATTCTCATTCATGTGATGGTAAGCAGTGTGAAGCAGCTAAACTCTGGAGTGCCCCATTGTTAGATGGAGGAGGTTGGCAAACTAAGCAGTCAAAGTTTCTGTTCGTTTTCTTTGTTGTATTTTTTTGCAGCAAAGACTGAGTTGCTAAACTGCTGGTTGTGGAAAGGGAAACTTCACAGAGAGAAAATGATTTTTCAGCAATTTTTGATTGGTTGATGCTGTACAGCAGCAGCACTTAAAGTACCTACCTGTTATTGTTATCATCCACACAAGAACATAAGTTATTGCAGAAATCCATGCTGCTGAAATTAAAAATGTCACCATGAACCAGTTCCTCCAAAACTGTCTTCTGCAGTCTGGTATAGTCAAATAGAGTAGTGTAATAATGGGAAGAGATAACACCCACAAAATTCTCTTCATATCTGCTTCAGGCATGGTGAAGACATTTGGATGATCTGTTGAAGAAAAAGTAACTATTTTAAATTGTAGTATCAGTTTTGAATCCATAGCATACAGTATATTACTGTCCTCTACTTGCGAGAATACTGAAAAAAGGTGAAAAATACTTCCTCAAGTTCCTGTAGTATTGCCCAGTACCTCCATCACTCTGGACAAAATTCTGAAATCAAGTTACTCCTGGGGAGATTCTGCTTGTACACAGGAAAAACAATTTTCATAATGAGAATAATCAGCTACTAAAATAATCTTCCCCAGGGAAGTGGTGGATTCCCAGTGCTGAACATTTATAGGATTCACCTGGACAGGTGCTGGGCTAGACTGTGCTTGCCAGGAAAGTTTGGACCAGATGATTCATGGGGTACTCTTCCAACCTGGTATTCTATGATTCAAATGTTCTTTAGTATCACATTATCAGGAGAGAACTAAGGTGGATAAAAAATGAACTTTTCTATAAAGCTTTACCCACAACATTTACCAAGTACCAACTGGTTTCTTGCCTAAGAGAAAACCTGATCTGTGGCCACATCACAGCTATTTCTTTATGTCTGATATGATGCATATTTTGGGCTACAAACCTGTCATTGTCATAAGAAAACCATGTAAGTACAGTTACCAGTGTGGCTTTCAGGTGATAGTGCATTTTACAAGCAGCGTTGCTGGGAAGTTTCAAATGGACACAGCAAAGACTGGTAGAAGTTCTAACACAACACAAATGAGCAACTATCCTTTCATTCCTCTAGCATCTAACTTCATATAAGTATCACCATTCTGATTTTGCTTAATTTTATATTCCAGATTAGAATTATAATTTACTTAAATACTGTGCTGGAGTTCTGTTGTGAACAAAATCAGTACTAGCTCAGAATCTGCTCTTGATTAGAATTCATGCAGACAGGCATGCAGAGTGCTAGAGACAGCTGTAATAATACTTATACCTCCAGAGATTTCATCAAGCCCATGTAAACTCGTTGAAAGTTGGGAATAGTCCAGCTCATCTTGAAAAATCCCACTGTCTGTCCTTGACTGTTGATGAACTAGAGGTCCACTCTCTTCCCTCCATCCAACCAGTGGCTGCTGCTCTGCATTCTCTTCCATAGCTTTTGTAAAACATGTACAGCAGGGACTGAACTTCTTCATGAGGTATTGGTTGATTTTAATGTCAAAACACAGTACCAGAATATAACACCCATATATCAATAATAAGGATGCACTTTCATACCTAGAATGAAAACCAGATTTTATATAACATGTAGTATAAAAGAACCCAGTGGCTGGCATAAGTAGAGAGAGAAAATTTGCATGAGTAGCAAAAGGAAAACATACAAAAGCATCTATTTGCAGTTGTATGGCTGATGTCATGGAAGTTTGTGAGTGTCCCCATGTCTTTCAGCAGTTTGATTAACTCCCTTTCCCTGCAGAATCTTGTTTGTGTATTGTATAGCTGCATGTTTTCCAGGGAATCTTACTGACTGAACATCTTTCTGATGTTTGTAAAACCGAGTCTTCATGTGATGGTTAAATTAGAAACTTCAAGACTTAGTGCTGAACCTGACTGTCCTGTTGAGGTAACAGGAGTTTTGGTGTTGGTGGAAGAGTTAAAACAACAGAAACTCATGATCATCTTCTGGCAGACAAATGTTTTTTCTGAACAATGCTGCTATGAAAGGAAAGGCTCAGAAGGAGTAAATGTTGAACACTAATTGCTATGCCAGAACAGTTGTGACAGAAATTGTGAAGTCTGTACACACAAACCTATGCAGATCAAACTTTATAAATATGCAGGGTTTGAATGTTTAGGTAATAATCTTTACAACCATTGTGACTTTCTAAGTTTTTTAAAGCCAACAGGCTGTTTGTTTCTGTTAGTGAATGGCAATGCAGGCTACTTGAAGTCTGGGGGGTTTTGTTCGTTTTTCGAAACAGTGTCTCCTAATCTCCAGTCAACATAAATTCAACACTACTTGTGCTCTTACCAGTAAATTCTGTTGTCAGATATCATCGCAAGGACTGCTGCTGCACTGATTGTATATGCCAGACAGTCTCTAAACAGCGGCCAACAGGATAGCCTGGAAACCTGCAGATCAGAGTCATTTACTTTTCTCAAACCTCTCTGTAATACTTTCACTAAGTGCTGTAAATGCTGCATCAATAGGTTGTTTCTATATTATGTAAAAATTTAAGATTCTTAGGAATGACTTAAGTATGATATTTAACAAGTTAGTGTTTTTAAAACCTTTCATAGCAAGTTATGTTAATAACTGATTACATGCTGGTTTTGCTACTAAATAATAAACTTGGCAGTTGTCATAATAAGTCTCTCTTGGCTTTTGTTGGCAAATGAGAAAGGATAACTGTTTGGCTCTTCGGAACAGAGCTATCAAAGTCGATACATACCACACTGGAAAACAGTCCACAAGCTGCAGAAATACCAAGAAGATTATAGATGGCTGATCCAAGGATAGTGCTGACACCGATATCTCCCTTTGTCACGAAAACTCCTATAAGGAAAATGATTCTCTGGTATGTTTCAGTTTGGCATGCAAGGAAAAGAATTCTAGGTTCTAAGCAGTCAAAACATATGTCTCTTACCTAGAAAAGCAGTGACAAGCTCTGGAGCAGAGCTTCCAGCAGCCATAAAGGTTGCTCCAGCAACATCCTGAGAGAGGCCAAGACCTGAGGATAGAGCAACATTGATGCTTCAGTAGTCTGTACCCTTCACTTCCATTAGTAAATAAGGTTAGATGCTACTACAGTTTAACAGAGTGAACTTTCATTACTACTTTTGTACAGTCAGTGCATTTATTTGAGATTCATAACAGTATCTTGAGAACTAGCTTCATTTATTGGGCTAATTTATTTCCAACTTTATCACAGAAATTAGTTTAAATACTAGCAGAGATACTGATAATTTTCAGATCATGTTCAAATTTTGCAAAATAGGCATTTGTACGCAGGCTTTAACTGTGTTTCATATGGGTAGTAATTGTGGGGAAGTTTGGTGGGACTGCAGTGTGATATTGTTAAATGATCCATATCAAGTCTGTCTGCCAGGGAAATCTGTACTACTGTGTGTTCACATATCAGAAACAGTAGTTAAATGCAAACCAGTGCTGCAATCTTAAAATCAAATTTTCACTTCATACAGACGCTGTAAGAGTCTGTGTTGCTTGAAAGAAGTGAGATTTTTGTTCTGGTAAGTTGAGTGTTTCTGAAATGTAACTCTGGGGATCAAGTCCTCCACACAAAGAAGAGGGACGTTTGGTTAACCATGGAAAAAGTCTAACAAATGCTTATCATCAATTAAAAATCATCTCTACAGCAGTGTTAAAGCTTACATTTGCTGTAAGTGCTCTAGTTTGTAGAATGTTTTTTGGTGTTCAGGGATGAGTCTCCCTAAGGAATTTTTTGATTCTTGGCAGTGAAAAGCTAAACTCCCAGCCAAATTCATCTCTATAATTTAGTGGTCTGTTGAAGTCAGGGAAATTGTTGATTAGGTTTCAGAGAACTGTTGTAACCACAGTATTCCTTTGCCTCCTGTGTCATACCTTTAATATGTAAACAGTAGCTTGTCCTGATACTTGTTCACTACTTTCAGAGAAAGGAATGCCAGGATGGTACTTAATTCCTATTTTCTAATATAGAGAGTTTTGGTTTCTTGGTTTATTTCCACATACCACCCTGCCCTCCGTTTTTTTTTTTTCTTTTCCTAGTAACCTGGACTTCCTACTGTGCACCCCAAAGTTACACTGCCAGTTTAGTTAATACTGAGGAAGCGTTAAGATTTTCCTCCAGGCAGAAAAAAGGCAAATATTAAATGAATACTTGTATAATCAGAGCAGGTTTTTTCAATGTAACATTGATACTGTGTATAAAATATTGCACTGATGTGTCTGTGCACGAAGACTGAAACTTGTTTAGGTTTGTTTCAGAGCACTCTAACTTTTAAACTTTTTAGAAGAATGTTTTAAGCCAAGCTGCTCAGTTTTACAGGGAAAAGATCAGGATGTCACTTACATTCACTGATGATCTCGAGGGAAGGTAGGAAGTAATCATCGCACACAATGGACACGGCCAAAAACATGTACAGTATAATTATGAAGTAGATAACGATTCCTCCATCCTTTCTCTCCTGCGGTGTGAAAAATCCTTCAGGAAACTCCGAGGAAGACGAGAGGACACAACGTGTCCCGTTCTCTGAAAATGTGAGCACAGAAGTGTTACACATCCCGAGCACCTTTCCATTCCCCAGGCTGGGGGGGTCTGCGCATTGGAGCTCCGGTGGGTCCCGCTCTGTAGGACAGCAGCGCTGACCCCGGGGCCGCCTGCCCGCCCTGCCCGCTGTCCCCTCCATCCCCGCTGTCCCCACTGTCCCCTCCATCCCCGCTGTCCCCTCCATCCCGCTGTCCCCTCCATCCCCGCTGTCCCCGCTGTCCCCTCCATCCCGCTGTCCCCTCCATCCCGCTGTCCCCTCCATCCCCGCTGTCCCCTCCATCCCGCTGTCCCCTCCATCCCCGCTGTCCCCTCC